>JAWZYU010000022.1:41956253-43156253 GCA_038380435.1 Ryuthela nishihirai
GAGATTCCTTGCATGTATGGAAAGCTATGTGCATATTTAGATTGTTTTTTTTTTTTTTTTTTTTTGGGGGGGGGGGGTCATTGGTTACGAGTCTTGCTGACTCTTATATCTAGCTGCTTTTTCTAATTTTCTAATCATTTGTTTGGGGTATCCCTGCGTCGTATGCTATTTTATGTATAAAATCCAGTTCTTTTTGTAGAGAATGTTTCTGTGTACAATATTTAAATTCTCTAAGTAAGTATGGGCTTATAGTTGATTTTTTATACTTGGGTGCACTGAATCAAATAGTATAATGTTTGGAATAAAGGTCGGTTTACGATATACTTCGATATTGCATATGTGTTTTTTCTTTTTAATAAGCAAATCAAGATATGAAAGTTCATTATTGCATTCAGTCTTGTGGGTAAATTTTATAGTTGGTAAAATGTTATTGAATCTTTCAATTAATGTTTTTAATTGATCTATGGGGTGGTTTCAAAAGATCAGTAGATTTGTAAATACAGCTAATATCATATATATTAAATTACATAATTTATAGCTGCGAGTCCAATTTTTAAGGTAAAGTAGCATACTTGGGATATAAAAATTCCAGCAATCCTTCCCTTCCATTTCCCTTTTAAACAGCAATATTTTCTTTAGAAAGAACTAAGAGTAAACATGCACCCTACCATGCAATGAAAGGTGCATGTTTACTCTTAGTTCCATGCAATGGATGGTTTGATGCATTGAGCGAATGATGCAATGGATGGTTTGATGCATTGAGCGAATGATGCAATGGATGGCTGCTCATACATGTTTACTCTTTCAATGCTTTAAACTTCGCACTGCCATGACCTTGGAAATGCAGTTCATGAAGCCTGCATATACAGCCATGGGCAATAAAACTCTGTCGTTAATATCATAAAAATTTTAATTTTTTTAAAAAGTTTTAACTAATTTTCTACACTGCTCAAAGTGGAAATCGCAACACTGTGAAGGAAGTGATGTATAAATCTGAACTTACAGGACACAAGCTATGAGGGTATATGTGCAAATGATCAAAAAATGGAACATGAGAATGCAAGGTACAAGCGTTTATTGCAGATTCATCAGTACATAGTAGGCCCACCTTGGGTGGTTATATAAGCCTGTGGACATCTTGGATTCCAAATCAGATGGTTAATAGTATCTTGAGGTATGGTGTTTCAAATAGCATCCAACTGGGCATGCAACTGTACCAAGTTTGATGCTGGAGGAAGGTGGTGAAAGCAGTGACCCATAAGGTTCCACACATGCTCAATGGGCAACAAAATCCAGGGAGTATGGCAGTCACGGGAAATGTCCACACCTTGGAGACTGTCCATCATTGTATGTGCAGTGTATGGGGTGGTGGTGTCCCGAGACAGAATCAGTCCAGGTATGGTGTAAGGAAGGGTCATGCCACAGGATTACAAATGTCATTGATATAATGTCTTGCTGTTAGCGTATCAGAAATATGGAGCAGAGGTGTCTAGCAGCCATATGTAATTCCAGCCCATACTATTTACCATGGTAGGGAGTTGTATGGTGGCTAACGGAATAGGTTTCCTACTGTTGTTGATGTCCCAAATGCCAATGTGAACAAATGGCTACATGGTATGCCAAAACAGAATTGGGACTCATTTGCGAACAACTCTCCTCTATTTTGTAGTCCAATGTTGCCTTGCTCAACACCAGTTGAGACAGCATAATCGGCAACGTTGCTGCAACAGCAGATGACAGACTTGGACATCTTGCCCTCATTCCTGTATCATGCAAATGTTGTCTAATGTTTGTGCGAAGACCAAAGTACCCATAGCAATTTGCAAATCACTCTGCAGCAGTCACTGTGGTGAAAGGGTCATAAACAGCCCTTCTATGTATGGAGCATGCAATTTTCATGTCCTGTGGTGCAGCTTGCTAATCTCATATCCGTCCTTTGTATCATTTGGTGCTCCATGATGTTATGTGAGATGCACCATTCACTGTTCTCACATTGTGCCTCATGCAAGTAGCAATCACTCAAAAGCTCAATCGAAGCCCTCGCATATCGAAGATTCACTCTCTCTCTCAGAAGGCATCAATTGCACATAAGGGTTCCACCAGCATTTCCAAGGCATGTTCCAAACATTTTCACAGCATGCACACCAACTTCACTGTCAGTCATGCTATGATATGAACTCACGGGTGCCTAGTATTTTATCTACAGCTTGGCTGGGTCTCATATCTCCGAAGGCTGATTGCTTCCTGCGATATACATATTCCATTTCTTCTTGGTGTTACAATTTACACTTTGAGCAGATTATGCTTCAATTTAGCAGTGTATTTATATACATGGCGGAAACTGAAAAAAGAACACTCAGAAGGAATTCCTTTAGGAGCGTCACAAAGGGCAGCAGAAACTGTAATCCAAGATTGAAAATCATTGGATGAAATAATGATGTCACTGAAGACAACATGAAAATGTACGCAATGCATATTTAAGGACTAGGGCATGAAGAAAGAAGTTATTCGTCTTGTGTTATGTTGTGTTCAGTGCTCTTTGAAGAAGCTACCATGCCTGGTAGCATGACATTGTTCAGTTACCAGAGTTTGAGCGAGATTGTATAGTGGGTCTTTGGGAAGCAAATTGGTCTTTTCTTCAAATTGCACATCGTATTGGATGAGAGGTATCAGCAGTGGTACAACGGTGGTGTCGATGGTCAGAAGAGCATTTGCACACTCGCAGAAATGGTTCTTGGCAACACAGAGTTACAGATGCATAAGAGAATCAGCATATCAGGAGGGTGCTGGTGGCAGAGTGGACGGCTACGGCATCACAAATTTGATCCTCTGTCATACCAAGGGTGTCTACAAGAACAATAAGCAATTGTCTTTTGGAAGCAGGACTACGGGTGCGCAGTTACCACTGTCACCTCATCACTGTTAAGCATGTTTGCAGTGGTGTCAAGAACGAGTTCACTGGAGGGAAGAATGGCAGTCTGTGGTCTTCAGTGATGGAAGCGGATTCTGCTTACGAGTGTCTGATGGTCATTTACACCTCCAAAGATGACAAGGTGAGCGGCTTCATCCATCGTGCATCTGCTAGAGACACATAGGGCCCACACCAGGCATCATGGTGTGGGGAGCGATTAACTATCACTCTCGTACGTCTGGTGTTTGTACAGGTTACACTGAATAGCAATATGTACGTCAGCGACATCATACAGCCGGTCATCCTACCATATTTGAGTGTAATCCCAAATGCGATATTCCAGCAGGTTAATGCCTGCCCACACAACTCAACATGCTCTTCAGGCAGTGCACCAACTCCCTTGGCCAGCACGCTCTCTGGAATGGTTTCCAATTGAGTATGTCTGGGACTGGATTGGACGAAGACTTCTGTGGACCACGGCAGGCAATGACCATCACTCAATTAAGAGTCCAAGTGAAAGTGCATGGAATGGTATCCCCCAGCGTGTATATCCAGCATTTGTACAACTGACTGCATGCCA
Source organism: Ryuthela nishihirai (assembly GCA_038380435.1). Taxonomy (NCBI): domain Eukaryota; kingdom Metazoa; phylum Arthropoda; class Arachnida; order Araneae; family Heptathelidae; genus Ryuthela; species Ryuthela nishihirai. The sequence continues at coordinate 41,959,745 of JAWZYU010000022.1, forward strand.
GATTAGAAGCTTGTATTGCTGCTCGAGGAGGTTCAACGCCTTATTAAAATGTTCCTTCTGTAATATGTAATACTCATTAAAAGGTAAAATAAACATTCAATCACTTCACACGTGCGCTTACTATCCTTTCTCAACAAGTTGTTTCTACTAAATAAATCCCATATATAACGCTTCAATTGTTAATGGTGTCTTTTTTCAATTTCCACCAGTGTATGATGTCCATGGCAAAATAGACACTTCAGAACTCCTAAAAATGCAAGTTTTTTCATTTTATTCAACTTGATGTATCAGAAAATAAGAAGCCTTTTCCCTTGCTCAAATTGCCATTAGCACAGTGCAGGAGACAAGATTGCCTATGGCAAGTTTACTCTCCTACCACTCCCTCACTAACTGAAAGAAAGCTAGCGAGTTAACCAAGTTGTTTACTAAACACATCCATGTGTTCTCAATAAAATAAAGTTGGATTACAAAGAAATTTTTTTATTGGAGGATTTCAGTGATTTGCACAAAAATACAGATATATACATTTTTGCTTTGTTTTAATATATTTTTTGTGATTAAAAACAATTTGAGTTTTTAAATTATTTTTAGCTATTATCAGATATCTTTTATGAAAGGAATACGAAGGGAAAAAAAATAGATATTTCTTTCATCATTGATCAACGATATCACAGGAGTATATCAATAAGCAAACATCTGGTTTCATTTCGAAAATTTTCATATGCACTTGGTTAGGGTATCGTGGTCTACCTCAAGACAATATTGTGGTCTACCTCAAACCTGAATCCAAATGACAGAGTTTATTGTCCATGGCTGTATACTCATGGCTGTATGTGATTGATGTTTATGAGTCATATATCAAAGTTTTGGAGGTAGGGTGTACATATATTTATACTGCGTTCAGAAAATGCCAAAGTGTTTTGCATTTTGTTTTGCTGATGAAGGAGTTCCAAAATACTGCAATGGATATTTTAGCAATGAACTAATATTGAACTGCAAAATCGCAAGTTTTTTCCGAACTATTTCATTGACTCAGAATGATTTAGATCAATCATAACTTCTCAGATTCTGAAGGGGGATATTGATTCCATTACTTCTAGAATTGTTTAAATTGCTTCTCTAATATATACTGCAACAGAAAGAATAATTATTTGAAGCTTGATCAAAATTTAAATTTATTATTATTAGGTATATGTGACTTAAAATGGTAGCTACTTTAGGAGACATCTGATTAAGACATTATAACGAAAAGTTTAAACTTAAATGATACAACTTAATACAATTTTTACCTATCTTCCTATTCCTTTTAGATTTGACATTTGTCGGTTGGTCAGTTTGTGGATTTGACAAAACATTGTTCTGCCATATCTTTCAAATGTGATGGAGAAACTTAATAATTTATGTGCCAAATGAAAGCTTGTGACACGTGGAGTGTCACAGGCTATTAAAAAAAATTGACCCCTATGCTTTCTTCCCCCCTAAAAAAGGGAAAATGTGAAAAATGTTCTTAAGCTATATCTCCAGAATGCAAAGGCTGAAAGTAAGCTATACATTGAATGAAAGCAACTGATGTGAGGAATGTCCTAGGCTATGAAAAATTGACCCCCTGTGTTTTCTTCCCTCCTATAAAAGTGAGACAACATGAAAATGATTGTTCCTCTATATCTCCTGAATGCAAGTGCGGAAAATAATGAGCTATGTGTTCAATGAAAGCTTGTGAGGCAGGGAGTGTCACAGATTACAAAAAAATCACCCCAATGCTTTCTTTCCCCCCTAAAAAGAGGAAATGCAAAACAATCATTCTGCTATATCTCCAGAATGTGAATGCTCAAAAGTAACAAGATATACGTCAAATGAAAGCTTGTAACATGGGGTGTGTTGTAGGCTATAAAATATGAGAAATAGTTGTTCTGCCATATCATTGGAATGCCAGGGCCTACAGTACAAGTTAGATGTCAAATGAAAGCTTGTATAACGATGATCATAAACTATTTCAAATTTCGCCCCCACTATTCCCCCAATAAAACAGGGGAGGGTGGGGGCAAGATTTGCATAGGGGTTGACTTTAATGAGTCATATCTCAATTTGAAGCTTGTAACATTTCCAATATCGTGGTCTACCTCACGCTTGAATCCAAAACGGTGGTAAATGTGACTGATGTTTATGAGTTTTTGGAGGTATGTGTTTTTACTGACAACAACAAAAAATACATAAATTAAAAAATATAAAAAATACCTATCTTCCTATAGTGCCCTAAAAAGTAGAAAATAATCCTAAAACATATATCGATGGTGAAATCAGTCATTGAGTTCGTATTTGCTTTGAAGTAAGATAAGGCGCTGATTTACCTACTCAACAAGATTGCCGGCACCCTATCTTCCTTTGAAGCGAATATGAACTCAGTGATTGATTGCATCACGATATGTTTTAGGATTATTTTCTACTTTTTAGGGCACTATAGGAAGATAAGCATTTTTTTTAATTTTTTTAATTTATATTTTTTGATTAAATTGAAGCAATTTTATAACTAGCATTCACAATTTGTAATCTTTAAGTCAAATTTTTCTTGATGTCTAAAGTTCAACTTTTTCACAGTAGTCAGTATCAGCATATAATGAAAATTCAGGAAGGGTTTGATCCCAATTTCAATAGTTAAGATAAATTATATTTGCTTTGAAATATCTTTATTTAATTTCTTCACACTCTTTATCCCCTTTCAGTTATATATTTTTCAGTTTAAACCTGAAAAATCAGTTTTCCAACCTGAAAAACTGGTTTCCATCCAGAGGCCAAGGAATTTTCTCCCTATGCTCAGCCAAAAAAAATTTAACTTTAGAACTTTTTTGCCAAATAACTAATGATATGAATTATGGCATGTTATATGCCAAATTAATCAGCATTTAATTCTGGATTTTCTGAAAGTATAATATTTAACAAAAATGACGACTTGTTTCATTTTAATAGGACTTTTTTCAGTCATATAGTAAAAAAATGCATCTGGCAACACACATAAAAATTAATTTAAAAAAAATAGACAGAAATGATTACAATGCACATGAATAGAATGGCTATATATTTCTGAATAATAAAAAAAAAATTAATTCTTTCGTTTCAAGAAAATATTTCTTCCGTTTTGTAATTTATTCCTTGCTACCATACTTTGAGAAAAGCCCAGGTTTAAGTCAATTGTGCTGAGTGAGATAAACAAGCCAACTTTAGGATTTTTTTAAAAAATAACCAATCAATGAATATAGGTCATGTTATACACCAAATTAAACAGAATTTAATTACGAATTTCATGAAAATAAGCAATTTAAACAAATTTTCAAGCATATTGATTTTAATAAGCCTTTTTGATTGTGACATGGTGAAAAAAAGACTTTCCATATAATATTCAACCTGAAATATGATTTTTATTTCCTTTAATGATTCAGTATCGTATATTTTAAACACGGGCAGTGTTCTGCAAAATGACTTAGACTTCTCACAATCGCAGGAATTTTCTGAACTGGTTATGAAATAGAAAAAAAAAACTTTCTTGGCTGTTCTTTTTTTACTAAACATTATGAATTTTTTCTTTGGTTGTTGAAGTTTGGCGATCTTGGCTAAGTGCAGAAAAGTTTGTGCACCAGCAAAAAAACAGCGTTATATTGTCTGTGTGGCACAGACAAGGTACTGAAGGGGGGTGCCTTTAAAATCATTCAATATAAACATAAAAATTTGTAATTTTTAAAGAATTATATTTTTCTAGAGGGGGGTGAAACTTTTGCAGTGAGTTTAGTGGAGGATAAGCCTTCTAGAAATTGCCCTCCCACATGATGGCTGATTTCTGTAGCAAAGAAGTCTATTTTGCTTCTGTATCCAAGACATTCATTTGCAGAAAACAGTACAAGCTCAAAGTTTTTTACTAAAAAATAAGAAATAATAAAAGAAAAATTACATAAAACCTAATGGGATGTTAAATAAAATATCTGCAACAACTTTTAAGCCGGCCCTCTGATCTAGAATAACTCAGAAAGATTGATAAATCAGCCAACTGAAAGATCGCTAACTTACAAAAATAAATCTACAGAAATTAATTTGCTTCCATATCCAAGACCACATTTATTTTTAAAAAATGATACCAGATCAAAGTTTTACTGGAAAAGTAATAAATCATAAAATAAAAATTAACATGTAGCCTAAATGCGATGTTAAAATATCCACAGCAACAAGTTGTAGGCTGGACATCCAATGCAGCATAACTACGAAAAATCAATACTTATCAATCGCCAAAATATCACTAATTTACATAAATAAATCTACTGAAATGGAAACAGGTTTAAATATAAAAAAAGTTAATACTAACTTTACAAAGGGTATCGAATATACTGCACCAAAACTGTGAACAATGTGGGAACCACTTATATAGCATGTGTCAGCCACCTGCCTTTGTCTCAGTGAGCTATAATGAAATTAAATGCAGCTGCATCCAGAACTTTTAAGACAGGTGTTTTTACTTCCAGTTTCGATTTTAAGAGCAGGAAAGATGCATAAAATGCTGGGAAAAATGATAAAAATAACTTGGGAATACTGAAATAGGTTTATGACAGAAAACAGTGTGAAACAGGAAAAAAATGGTGGTACATACTTTGTAATTACTTCCAAAATCTACCATTTTTTAAAAATAGCAGTTTTTTTTGTCAATTTTTAAATTTTCGAAAATTTAAGGAAAAATTTGTTGATAATAGTTCAAATCAAACATGTGAGCTTAAATCAGATGGTTGCTTCAGCAAATAGCAATTAACAAGCAAATCGGCCATCCGTTTAGTGCTTTTAAGAAATGGCAATCAGATGACTTTATCAAGTTATTTATATTGTAGTTTAATAGCATATGCATCAAATTAAAAAACAAAATATTATTTTTCAAGCCCGAATTATATATTTCTTATAAATATATATATAATAACAATGGCAATTTTTATTTTTTTAAAAATTGATTTTTTTTTTGGTTGTACTATAAACATATACATAAGTCCTTGGACTCTCATTTCATATTCTGTGAATGTATGCAGATGACGTGGACACTGGAAGGGTTAAATTACCTTGTTTTAAAGTAAATGAAAATTCTGTAACACTACTACCTGAGTCTCAGAATTTCCCAATTGGAGAAAATTAGAATTGTACATTGTTTGCATAAAATGACAAATAATTTAGAAACAAAATTAATTTTTTGATATCAATGGTTAACTAAGAGTGATACTTTCCTTGACAGCTGACCAAAAGTATCAATTTTTTTCAATTTATTCAATTGTATACTCATACGTACCATATTCATGACATACTTGTCATATGCCTCTTGAGGCTATTTGTGAGCAGCTGGGACAATACCTTCATGAGAAACAGAAAATTGTGTACTGTAGGCAGAAAGTTCATAACATTAATTAGAAGAGATCTTGATTGGCACCAGTAGCATAACAGACAGAGCACCTGATATGCTATCAGGAAGTCATGAGGGGTAGAATATCCCACCCAGCTCAAGACAATTTTTCCTCTAAAATTGATAACATTAAATTAAGAGTGATACTTTCCTTTACAAATAAAGATTTAAAACTGACAGAAAAAATATGAATTATATGCGAGTCTCTCAGAAGCAAAACTGATCAACTCCACTTTTTGTAAATTTCACAATTTTAGAATCCAAGCACGTGATTAGTGCAGTTTAAAAGACAAAGGGTGTCTCTGAGAGATGGTCGAGGTCATCATGTTCCAGGCATCAAAATTGATGACTCAGCTGTCATAGAACATATAAATTCATTTCCAGCAGCGAGTCATTACACAAAAGTTCATAATCCTAGGTGTCTTTGAGTCCAAATATATCTATTAAGAAATGTACGAACTGTATGTAGCACAATGTAATCTAAATGTCCAACCAGTGAAAGAAAAATATTATTACCACATATTTTCTACTAAATTCAATATACATTTTAAACAACTTCCAAAGACACATGTCAAATTTGTGATTTGCTACAAATTGAAATTCAGTTTGATAACAATGAAAAACTGGCAGCAGATATTGAAAAGGAATTACATCTACACAAGGCAGAAAAGGCATAATAATATGGCCACTGATCGAAGAATAACATCGGAAGAAATTTACAGAACTATCGGAAGTATTTACTTTTGACTTAGAAAAAGCATTACCCTTTCCCAAGCTTACTACATTGGCCGCTTATTACAAGAGAAATTTATATGTCTACAATTTTGGCTGCTGTGATTTCAACAAAGATATAGGCTGTATGTATATTTGGCTGGAAAATGAATGATCACGTGGTTCAAGAAATTTCATCATGCTCAATTAAACACATTAAAATGTATGCTAAAACTCAAAAAGAAAACATCGTATTCAGATTTATGTCCAGGTAAAATAGAAATATCAAAACTGTTCTAAGTTTATTAAAACTGGTTCAAAGCTCTGAGATAAAAGTTGAATCAATTAAACTTAAATTTTTGATAAGTGGACATAGTTATTTGGGTTATTAAATAATTGTTTGATAATTGTTTTAGTTATTTGCCTAATGATTCAGATTTTGCCATTACCAAATTGTATGTGAAGAAAAATCAAAACATTTTTTTCTCCTGCTGATGGTATGAAATCATCAGAACATGTAAGAAGAAAAAACTGTTTGATGTGGTTGAGGTGAATCATGAAAAGTTTTTTCCCACAAAACCTTTGAAAGACTATCACTAACAGAAAGAAAACAACTATGGGATTGTCAGTCAATTGGCTTAATATGTGATGGATTACAGATGTGAAACCACACATTATACAGTTTAAATACAATTTTAATGAAGATATAGAGTTTCATTTATTGAATATTAAAAAATCCTAGACATGTAGACCATCAATTTTGAGAAACGTAGACCAGCATTTGCTATATTCTTCTGGTAGACTTGTGACAAAAGAAAAAAGATATGAGAGATCTATTAAAATATATTCCTCCATTCAAACACGATTATTACTATACCTTAAAGACAAATCGAGGCATCGGTACATTGAATTCATCTGACACTGAAGATATTATTTATAATAGTACATAGTAAAGATGTTTTGCATGAATATTTATGTTTGCAAAAGTTTTTATACAAATTTGCTGTGGAAAGTTCCATAATAAATAATATATTGCTTTTTATAGTATTTATTTTTTTGCAATTTCTAAAATTTCAGCTGCCAAATTGATTAATTCCATGAATATATAGAAATTTTGTAAGAATATGACAAAAATTTTTTTGAAATATTTATTTTTATGTGTTTTGCATCTTGTAATATAGAACATATATCTATAGCATTACTCTACATAATATTTCTTTGTTCATATATTTCAAGCAAAGTTTTAAAATTAATTCTTAGAGAATCATCAATTTTCTCCACTTTTTTATTTTATGGAGTTGATCAGTTTGGCTTCTGAGAGGTTCATATATTAAAAAAATAACACTTCAGAAAAATGGCAAATTACTTATTTTAAATGTAAAAATACAGTAAAAACTTGAAATTTTCTTTATAAATGCTATAAAATTTTAGTTATCTGTCTGTTAAAATTTTCATCATTTTCTTAACTCCAATCAAATGTTCTCTCTTTTGATATATAACACGACCTATTTTTGTTGATCTTTTCCGTTTCTAAAATAAAAAGTTGACTTCAGTAATAAAGAATCACAGGAAAATGCCCTGCAGACAATCCGGTCTTATTTATTTGACTAGTCATAGCCAGTGAAAAGCCTGCACTTTTCTCATAGTACAGTTTTAAACATAGATGACAATCACAGCATTACCTGTTGACTTTTTAACATAAATATATCAATAAATATTTTGTGGAAAAAATTTTGCTGACATACAGGACTTGAACCCACATTTCTCCAGAAATATGCCAGAGTATTCTACCAGTTGAACTAATGCCAGCTCATCTTTTTTTCTACTAATTTTAAGACTTTAAACTCTTCCCTGATGATTTTGGTGCCTACTATTGGCGCCATCTATTTCTTTTTTTAATATTGTGCTGTGTAAGATGGAAATAAATAATAAAATCTTTTCACATTACTTAGCATTATTAATGATTTAATAATGCTAAGTAATGTGAACAGATGATAATCACAGCATTACTTGTTGACTTTTTAATGTTAATATATCAATAAACTTTTCTATATTTTGAGGAAAAATATTTAGTCTTAAAATTAGTGGGGGAAAAAAATGAGCCGGCATTAGTTCAACCAGTAGAATGCTCTGGCATGTTTCTGGAGAGATGCGGGTTCAAGTCCCATATGTTGGTGAAATTTTTTTCACAAAATATTTATTGATATATTGACGTTAAAAAGCCAACAGGTAATGCTGTGATTGTCATCTACATTTAAATCATTAATAATGCTAAATAGCATGAAGACTTTATTAGTTATTTCCCTCTTACTCAGTGTAATATATAAAAAAAGATAAATAGTTGCCACCTGAAATCATATATGACGCCAATGGTATGTGCCAAAATCATCAGAGAAGAGTTTAAAGTCTTAAAGATGAGCCAGCATTAGTTCAACAGGTAGAATACTCTGGCATGTTGCTGGAGAGATGCAGGTTCAAATCCCATATATTGGCGAAATTTTTTCCACAAAATATTTATTGGTACAATACAGTGAAAAAAAAATTGAAAAAAGAAAGTAATTTTCTTCATTTAAGAAACAATTTATTTTTCTCTTATATATAAACAGTCTTTTTATTGATATGTATTATAATTATTTTTGTCTTCTTAAAATTTTATTTGTATTACCAGATGCATTTTTTTAATACATTCCTCTATAAAAGCCCTTTTAAAATGGAACTAGTCATATTTCTGTTAAATATTTCATTTGCAAAAAATCCAGAATTAAATTCCTTTCATTAGTTATTTGGCAGAGTTTCTAAAGTTCACTTTTTTTTACTGTTTCTGCTGCAGAAATTCATCATCAGTTGATTGAAGTTTACAGAAACAATGTGATTAATCAATAGTTTGGAAAAGTGGTACACACACTTTAGAACAGGATGAGTTAGTACAGACAATTGTGAGAGAAGAGACAGACCCACAACATGAAATACATCAAATAAGACATGTGGAAAACACAAGAATTATGGTGAATGAAGTGTAACCGATTTATATCTGTCACACGAAACAATTATCAGGATCATTCAGGGGTTATGAATCCACAAGGTATGTACATGATGGGGTTCTGCTAACACTGTTGAAAGACTATAATTTGCAAAGGATGGCTTGTGCCTTTTCATTCCTGCAACAACATGCTTGCTGTTAGTGGTCAGGAATTTCTCAAATGCCTTATCACTAGAGACAAGACATGGGTTCACCACACCCCAAAAACAAAACATGCAAGCATGGAGGGGAAACATCCTGGGTCCCCGAGAAGTCTTCTGGCAAATTGATGGCTACCATGTTGCGGGACCACAAATCTTGGTAGACTTCATGCAACAAGGAACAACAATCAATGCAGCTGCATACTGTACAGCAATGGAATAGTTAAGAGCAGTCATTAAACAAAAACACCCTGGGTTGCTTATGAAAGGTGTCTTGCTTCTGAATGTGCCTGCACAAATGCAAATGTGACAATAAACCTACAACACTTACAGTGGGAAATCTTGGAACATCTGCCATACAATCCTGATATGGCACAGAGTGAATAACATCTCTTTCCTGCTCTAAAGGATGATCTTGGCAGCCACAAATTTCAATGACAATGTGAAGACAGCAGTGATACAGTGTTTGAAATTGCAGGACACAGACATTTATAAACAGGAATCAAAAAGCTAGTCCCACGATATCATAAAATGCTTCTATCACAATGGGGACTATGTTGAAATGTAAAGTGATAATTGCATGTGAATTGTTTTTGTCAGAACTAGAAATAAATAGTCCAGAATATATGACTTGTAAAGTTATTTTTAGACTATCCCTCATATACTGGCAAATTCTCTATTCAAATACAATTTAGACTGCACAATACCTTTACAAATGTTAAAGCATCTCCTTTTCCTCCTTCATCTTCAGTTACTAGTGCCTTCCCTTGTTCTCTTAAGTAGGAACTAACACATTCCACCATAGTTTTAAGTCCATCATGCACACGACTAAATAACTTATACATGCAGGCTAAATCTATAAAAAAAAGAAATGAAATAGTTATTTACATATGCAATGATAAGTGAACAGTACTATTAAAACACGAAAACAAAACAATGCATTTTCCTAAACAAAAACAACAGATATTTGAATTTTTTTTAATTGAAAAGAAAACAAAACTACAATAATTAAGCAAGTTTAATGTTTGCAAAGAAATAAAAATATCTAAAATAAATATTCTTAAAGGAGGTATCTTGCAAAGTGATCTGGTTCATCGAGAACTTTCCTTATAAATCCTCATTGCGTATGTTTCTAAAAGTCCGAAATACGGTAAATAGTCTTTGTTTTAAAAAAAACAACAACTATGGAATGTCAACTAGCAATAAACTTAGATTAAATTTAATTACATCCTGCCAAATGATTTATCCAAATATGACTGTTTTTAATTTTAATAATAATTATTTTCTAACTAGCATTTTAATCATAAGTACATTTTTTTTTAAATTGTGTTTTCTTACCATTCCTATTTTTTTTTTTGGATTTCAAACTATACTCAGATTATCTTTTATACCACTGACAAAGCTAGAAGAATTCCACTACCATAAAAATTATTCCTTACTATTACAATTTAATAAACATTTATTTTCTAGAACCACAATTTATGCAGATTTAGGGACTTAGATAAGTTTGCTGCTTTTCACATTTAAAATGTTCGAAAAGAATATCTGTATTTGCATATGTTATTGAAAAATAAATGTGAAAAAATTACTCCATTTAATGACTAACTAAAAAAATACATATGTTGCAAAAACCTAAATATGGGAGAGGGCATAACTCATTTCAGGAATAGTTAAAAAATCAAAAATCACTGCAATCTCACAATATACACTGCTCAATATAGAAAATGCCACACCTTGAAGGCATGCACAAAATGAGATAAAACTTACCAGACATGTAGAGAAGTACGTGGGAAAGAATTGATATGATTTCTGATGGATTACATGAATGCAATGGGTGAGAAGACAGTACAATGTGGCCTGAGTCAGTAGGTCATATGACAACCATGCTGGTCTAAACATTTGGCAACACAGCATGGCATTGAGAGGAAAAGTCCCTGGATGATGTGCTGAGGTATCGCGGACCATAATTCATCGACATTGTGAGGGGGTCGTGCAGAGGCATGAAGTCATTTGCCAATGACATCCCACACATTCTCTATTGGGGAGAAGTCTGGGGATTGCACTGACCAAGGCAGCACCTGGACACCTCGTAGGCACTGTCTGCTGATGTTGGCAGTGTGCGGGCAAGTATTATTGTGTTGAAACTGTGCATCAAGTATACCATGGAGATACAGCAACAAAATGGGCTGCAGCACCTCATCAATGTATCATTGTGCTGTCATTGTATCCCCTATGTGTACAAGTGGTGAACAGCTGTTGAAACTGATAGCACCCCAAACTATCACACCAGGCTGAGGAGCTGTATGATGTTCATGGTTGGCAGCAAGATCAGCTCGGTGGGCACGTCATCTCCAGACTTTTAATCAGTGATCATCGGTGCTGAGACAGAAGCGAGACATGTTGCTGAATGTGACAAGGTCCCATTCATCCTGCCATACATATCGGGTATGGCACTACTACAACGTTGCATGACAATGTACTGCGGTGAATGGCAGTCTTCGCAATGGCTGGCAAGAGCGCAAACCTGCCTCAGCCACTCTGCAATTCAGTCTGTGTCAACACAGGGATGTCTGTAGCTGCCTGTACACCATGTTGAATGTTATGTGCTGTGAATGTGGGGCTGCTACAGCTTTCTGTTGAATGTGGCAATTGAGGTGTTTGGAAGTCCACCTACATGCACCACTACATGCACCTACATGCACCACTACCTCCACCACTAAGGTGATGCACGTTACCTTCCTCCACCACTGTCACTAAATTCGGCTGACAGTTGTTACAGCCCAATGAGTTTATGCTGAGATGCAACCTAGGGACCACTAGCCCTATGATGAAGCCTCTGGTAAAGGTGTCTGTGTGATGGTAGGATTTGTGATAACATCATCCAGGAATTCCCACTTCTTATACATGCTTTCGCCACCAAGATCACTCCAATGCAGTAGTTCACACATCCAGGTGACAATGATAAAACTTAGCTATGCTGAGCCATTATACCCTGTTATCTCCCTCACCTATCAAGTGATTGGTTTGCAACTGCACACATTTATATAACCCAACTGTCAATATACCCACCTATTTGCATGGCACTCTGACAAATAATTCATGGTGTGGCATTTTCTATGTTGAGCAGTATATGTTTGGCAAAAGTTATGCTTCATGGCTGAAAGAATGATGTGGTAGTGGTGAGAGAATATACAGCTCATGATTTCCCAGAGGTGTAATTAGGCCTTCTTATTCTAGGCAGTGGTACTTTTAGAGTAAATCTGAGTGCACATTCATTACCTTGCAAATATAAATTTCATAGCATTAACAATTTAAAAATGTAATTTGGAATGATTTCAAAAGTTTTAGACCAAGTTTTGTGAGTTAACATATACCACTAAAAAACCTAAGCAAATGCAAAAATCTCATTTACTAAATAATTAAATGTGGAAAAAAAACTTATCTAATGAATTCTTAAAAACAATGTTAAAAATCTTCCAATCTCAATTGTGCCTTTGGTGTGAGTCAACTTCACAGCTGAAGTAATGATGTGGCAAAAAGATATACATATAGAGTTAATAATTTCACAACACTGTTATCAGGCATTTGAAATGATATAATATTTGGGCAAATCTGAATACAGATCACCTCACACAAACAGAATACCTGCTGATTGAGAAATTGCAAAAACTGGAACCATTAATTTTTGTGAAATGACTAGCACATTTTTACCATTACTTAAATTATAACATAGAGCAATGGTTATCAACCTTTTATGCTTCATGTACACCCCTAGAAATGTGTATGTAACTGCCATACCCCTTGTATAGATAAAACTATAGTTATAATATAACAATGGGAATAAAACACTGACTTTATTACTAGATCTAGCGACTTTTGAGCTCTCACGGCATACCCCAAAAAATTTTACCACATATCCCATGTTGAGAATCCCTAACATAGAGTATTAACCAAATATAACAAAAATAAAAAATTACAGTAACAATAATAAATAAAATGAATACCATCTCAAGCAGCTGCTTGCCACAGAGGTCTGACAGGAGCCTGTCAGTTTATATGCCAGAGTACAGTTAAAATCAACAAGAATACAGATAAGGTGAAATATCAGTTAACATTAAAGTTTGGTTGATTGCAGCAACAATACTTTTACATGTAAAAATATTCTTTTAATTCCAAACAGATAACGTGAAATGTTTCTACATGGTACAAACAAAATCCTCTTCCAGCCATGGGCTACAGAGGCCCTACCAGACTGTTTAATTTTCCTCTCCAGACATGTCTGTTCTAAACTATAGTTGCTGTATTTGGCCACTGTAGGTCTAGTAAGGTCCTGTTTGACATTGTCTGCCCATTGCATCATAGGTCTCTCCCTTTTCCTGAACCTTATAGGTACAATGTTCATAATCCTGTTTGCCAATCTGCAGCCAATGCAGTCTCTCTCTGCACAAAATTCTGTTTAAAGGAGGTTGATGACTCCTTCTAACCTCATCATTACTTACAAAGTCAAACTACCTAATGCCCAAGATACTGCACAAGCATCTAGAATCAAAGGTATCAAGATTTTTGCTATCCTGCTTACAAAGAGTCCATATTTCACTACCATAACCAACCTTAGAAGAAACCAAACTATTATACAGCCCAATTTTAGTCTTTAGGTGTATGGAAATGTTTCTATAGTCCAATGTTTCCCAAAGTGGGTGATACCGCCCCCTGGGGGGCGCTGGAACAATCCAGGGAGTCGGTAATAGCCTCGGGTGCAATTGGGGGCCGGTGGAAGCATAAAGAAGGGAAGATAAAAAAAGTTTGAAAAAACGTTCTTACGTTTCATCTGTTGTGTAACATAGAGTTAAAGTCGTAGTGATTACTTTATTTTCCAAATAAACACATAAAATTATCCTTCGTTATCTTAATTTTCTGTGTGTAATGCAAATGTTACTATGGTTGATTCTAATAAATAATTTTATAATTTCAAACTTCAAGTTGTGTTATTTACAACATCTTTCTTTACTATGTTGTAGGACATAGGTAGAAATATAGATACATAAAAGAATGCAAATTTGTCACTGTTTCTTTCTGTTTGTTCACTTAAAGAAGGTAGATTACCAGAGGGGTGCTGAGTAAGTTTATTTCTGAAAAGGGGGTGGTAGAGCAAATAAATCTGGGAACCTCTGCTATAGTCAAAAAATAAAATTCCATTAAAACTTCTTTGGATAATACGAAATTTATAGAAAATTGACAGGTATAATCCCAATACTGTTTAATAAACTTTGAATAGCTTAAAAGCTCTTGCAAATTAGTTAACTTCTTGCTAATTGCTAATCATCTACAATAGCTGTAAATTAGAGTGATCAAATTCAAAGAAAAAACTTTTGGAAATTAAATTTAAAGAACTGAGCATAAGTCCCCATAATGCAAGGACATCTGCTCACTTTAGTTTGGCAGCTAGCAATTCACAACTTTCATTATAAAATTCTAGCCTCAATTTTTCAGTAACTTGCCTTACCAACTGAAATATTTTAATTGTGTTGTCACTATTAGTAACAGATCTGCTCATGCTGTACAGTTTATTTAATATTTAAATAAATTATGGGGAAACTTTTAGGGACAGAACTTTTTATTGAGTGACTGCTCCAGAAAATGGGGATATCTGGTCACCTTATCGTAATAATGTTCATGTGTTTTAGATTCTACGCCAGAAACACAGGTTAATAATTTTGTCTACTGCTTATGATGGTAGTTTCCTGTGCTCCATTCAGATTGTCAACCTTGTTAATACTTGATTGATTGTTTGATCTCTGAGAGGCACTTTTTTTGCACACAATACACTAAATAATCATCACAGAGATCCTAAGAACTCTGAGAAGGTTGGGGGAAGGGGACTCACTGGACAACTGTCAGGAGATGGGTATCCTCCTGTCAACACCATCCATCCAGAATGTTTTAACATGCACAGGGTATGGCTCTCCTTGATCAGGAATAATATTCATAATAAAGGCTGGATGGGCTCAGACCCCTTTCTAATCAATAAAGAGAAGTCTCATTCAATCTTTGTCTTGATCTTGACTCTCAAAATACAGCATAGGCTAAGAATGATGTTAAAATTCAGCAATGCAATGTATTAATCAATATGCTGTTAATGCAAAATTCGGATAACACAAAATTTGATACTGGTCCCCTGACTTGAGCGTGAATCGTTTAGCACTGTATATGCTCCATATCAGTCTCATTGAAAATATGCATTTGATATTTGTTTAAGGAACACAAAGTTGCAGTTTTAGTTTTATTTAAAAATTAAGGCTCATATGTCTATTCAAAATAATTAGCTTGCTGCCTGGAATTTTCCTAAGAGTATTGTTGTTGTTGTGGGTAGTTTTACCTCTGAGTGGCACTTTTTTGCACACCATGGGCTAAATGGCCAGGTCACGTGGACTCCGAAGGCTAGAGAAGGTTGGGGGAGGGGACCCACTGGAACAGCTGTTGAGAGACAGATAGCTTCCCGTCAAGCCATCCAGCGTGTTCTTTAACGTGCACAGGGTATGGATCTCCCACACACAGGTCCACGGCTTAACATCCCATCCGATGGACGGCAGTATTTCCAAACCCATTGGTGTCTCCTATTGACCATGGGCAGGGCGGAGAATTTTGCAGAGATAGATCTCAATGCTGACCCAGCTGAGACTCGAACCTGGGAACTGCAGATTACGAGCCTGGCATACTACCGACTGAGCCACCCCTGCCCCCAAAAGAGTATTGTTAAAATGAAACATTTAGAATTGCAAGCATTACACTAGCTAATATGTCATATTTCATACTTCAAGCAACAGTTCCCATTTTTCCCATTAAAGCTCACTGTACATTAATTTCTTTTTTTTATATTAGCCAGAAAATCTTTAAGCTGAAATACACTGAACTGAGACTGCATAATATCTAATACATTATTGTTGTTTCTTTTTCCTTTAGAAAAATTAAAAACTACTGAAAATTTGCTATGAAAAAATTTAACATTTGAAAATAAGGCATCTCGAATTACTGAGATTTGCAAAACATCAGAATTTATGAAGATATCATTTTCAAATGGAAATTGAATGAACTGGACCAACATCTCTGTAACGTGGCTTAATTACCAGCTCACAAATTTTATGCCATAACTACTATCTTAATTATAACATTTACTAAAATAGCACTTCGAGCTGGAATATTCTTTAAATCTTTCAACTCCAACTATTAAGGGATATTTATGAGTTTGTTCATTCGCAAGATTGAAAGGAAAGTAGCCAAAAAAGAAACCTACATATCATTGAGAATTGATTGAATAATGGTGCTTGATATGACACTTCGAAAGATTATGCTGAAATATTAATGCATCAATGCCTCACCATTTCTGCTGTTAAAGACATTTTATAAAATGCTGAATTTTATTTAAAAAAACTAAGTAAATTTGTTATTTATCCATATACTTTGTGTTGTTGCAATTAATTTTCATTTTGAGAAGCATATACAATCTTTCAAGTTTTGATTAAATTATCACGTTTTTCATTGAAATTCTTAATGTTTTAAAAATCATGGCCTGTCAACATCAAATACGTACTCAAGTTTCAGAAAATATTGCAACAATTAATTTTTGCTGCACTGCACATACAAACATTAAGAACTATATGATAGAGATATTTAATACAATTTTAAATTTCTCTTTTCAGGGACGGTAGATAAGAAGCATCTCCAAGGTATTGGTTTGCTTCTAAGTAGACATGCTAGTGATGCTCTTCTAGGATATCAGTGCATTAATGAGAGGTTTCTTATAGCTATATTTCAGACAAGTATTAAAGATTTGTATATTATCTGTTGTTAAGCCCCCACTGAGCTGCAAACCAATTAAAAGATAAGTAAACTTATGAGTTCAGAACAACTAACACTTATTACAAACACTGTGACATACAAAAGTACACATGGGTTTCACCTGATGGGCTGCATAGGAATATGTTTGATTATATTTTAACAGCAAATGGGCAAGTTCTGTTCGGAATACCAGGTCATATAGGGGAGCTGAAATTAGATCTGACCATTACCTTGTTAAAAGTGTCTTGCAACTGAAACTCAAAAAGTGTTATGCTAAGGTTAAAAAATTGACCTTTAATACTGAAGCTCTGAAAGACCCAGTTATAGCTAAAGCTTACCATGATAGGTTACTTAGTCATTATGACAGTCATGGTTCACTTACTACTGAAATTGAGGAAGAATGGAACCAATTTAAACAGGCTTTTCTTGAAACTAACAAGCCCTCTTTTAGGTAAAAGGAAACAGAGGAGGCAAAATTATTTGTGATAAGGCACTGGAGCTTATTTTAGAAAGAGCTGCAGGAATGCCCTTAATCAATAATCTACTTGTCCTAACAGAATACATTACAAAGAGCTTAATAAGCATATAGTAAAGGATCAGTTAGATGCTGCTAAGAATCTTTGGCTAGATGGCTGCTTGGCTGACAAAGCTGAGGAAGCAGTTAGACAGTGTAATAACAGAGAGCTGTACCAGATATAAAAAAAAATAAATACCCCCTCAAGCAGCTGCTTGCCACAGAGGTCTGACAGGAGCCTGTCAGTTTATATGTCATAGTAGAAGGTCTGAGAGGATGGCAGGCCCTCAGCAGAAAAACGACACAAACAGCCATGCCTTACCCGGGGCTCGAACCCAGGTCCCTTAGATCAATAGCCAAGTGCACTAACCAATCAGCCATGGGACGGCTACCTGTACCAGATAGTTAATGTTTTATGTAGGAAAAAAGGGATAGGTCTACAGGGATTGAAGTTGAGGATTCTGTCATGGCTAGTAGAGCTGAGCATTTCAAAGATTCACTAAACAATGTGGTTAGTTCTACTGCTATTGTTTGAAGTGAAAATAGATGCATTGCTGGTTTTAATGTTGGCTCTATAACAGAGTCAAAAGTTATTATGGCTGTTTCTAAACTTAAACTACATAAATCCCCAGGGGTAGATGAAATTACTACTAAACTGCTTAGAGCTGGGAATGTTTCTGTTATCACATGGCTGACTGTTATTTTGAATATCTTTTTTCATAAAGCCATTGTCCCTAAGGATTTTTACCAGAGTTATTATTATTATTCCTAATTTTAATAAAGGAGATCGCAGTTCTTGTGACAACTATAGTTGTAACAATCTGCCTTCTGTTCCAGGTAAAATGCTTTGCATGATTCTGTTTAAGAAAATTAAGAATTTGGTTGTTGGACAATTGCGTAATGAGCAGTGTGGATTTAGAGGTGGTAGGGGATGTACAGATCAGATTTTTTCACTTAAGCAAATTCTTGAGAAATGTTTCGAGTTTACGAGTTTTTGGTTACTAACTTTATAGATTATTAAAATGCTTTTGACTCTGTTGATCATCATAATTTGTGGTTGATTGTGAGATTGTATGGCATACCTAAGAAGTTAGTTAACATAATGAAAGCTCTCTGTAATAACACCAAGTTATGTGTGAGAGTTGGCAAAGCTTGTAATTGGTTTAGCATTGCTTCTGATGTTCAACAAGAATGCATTTTGTCTCCTTTCTTCTTTGGTTATTGTTTATGTTTTGCAAAATTCACTGCAAGGAAAAAATTTTGGGCTTAAATGAAAATCTTAAATGAAAATCTGAAAATTTCTGATTTAAATTATGCTGATGATTTAGCCCTTTAGGCAAATGATGTTGATGAGATGAATTCTGCCATTATACCTGTTGATGAGACTGGTAGCAAAGTATGTCTGGTGATAAACAGGGAAAACTGAAGTGATGAATATTGGTCAGGAAGGCTGTGGATCAACTAATCTGAATGGTTGTACTCTTGAGCAGGTGTCTCAGTTAATTATCTTGGGAGCTTTGTAACAGATACTGGTGATGTGCGGCATGATATTACCAGATGAATAAGGTTTGCTGCTGGAGACTTTTAAGAATCTATGGAGAGTGTGGAGAAATATGCGTATACACCTAAAGACCTAAAGATTAGGCAAAGGAGTCAGCAACCTTCTTTGAGCAACATATTGTGCAGAGAGAGACTCCGTTGGTTTGGCCATGTTGCCCATATGCATAACCATAGATAGAGAATAGGGTTATGAACAGTATGCCTAAAGGCCTCAGAAAGAGAGGGAGACATAGGATGCAGTCAGCAGACAATGTCAAATAGGACCTTGTTAGAATTGGTCTACAGTGGTGAGATGCAGCCGATGTAGCTAAGGAAAGATGTGTTTGGGGAACTAAACTGCATAATCTGGTTGAACCTCTGTAATGGGCAACATGTAGCTCATGGCTGCTTGAGGAGGAGGATGATAAAAAAAAATAACTACCATATTTACTCAAAAAGAAGCTATGCTGTTTACCAATTTTCTGCTTCCAAAATTGGAGTGCAATTTGCATTCATCAACAAACCAACATTCCAGTGATGGCTATTAACTTGATTAGAGAGAGAACAAACAAAAGTAACCCCAATTATCCATTAGTTCATTAATTTGGATGCTATTACAATTGAATGTATGACAAATGGCCTGAAATTTGGTATACCTTTCAGGCTATATGGAAAAAGAAACCTGCTTAATTTCTGTGAGAAAAAGATTTCTATGCACTTAACTAACAAAAAAGTACATAAGAAATAACTAAATTTCCTTTTCAACTCAATCTCACTATAGTTTAAAAATTACAGTTCTTTCATTCAGTGATGACATTCACATACACCAGACAATTGTCTATTATCTAGCATATCATGGAGAGTACAAGGAGAGAAGAAAGTTCATAGACGTGTGAACAAATAGAAAGATAACTATTTTGCAGAAAGTATGAATTTTTCTATAGATCAAGCATTGAAGGAGATTATGCAAAGTAATAGATAAAACAGCGAGCAAGCATTTTTCAATACTTTTGATAAAATAATACTTAATAGTATTTAGAGTGCAGCTTATATTTATAATTGCTTCAAAACATGGATATGGTCTTGTTTCTGTGTAAATATATTAGGTTAAAATCTTACACAATAAAAAAATAAATAAATAAATAAATACCCCTCAAGCAGCTGCTTGCCACAGAGGTCTGACAGGAGCCTGTCAATTTATATGCCACAGTAGAAGATCTGAGGGATGGCAGGACCTCAGCAGAAAACAACACGAACAGCCATGCCTTACCCGGGGCTCGAACCCAGGTCCCTTAGCCAAGCGCGCTAACCACTCGGCCATGGGATGGCTATACACAATAACATAACACTTATTACAATGTATAGCAGTACTATTTTGAAGAACTCATAATGTATTTATTTTGGTTTATAGTATATGCTATTATCTTAAAAATAAAAAATTGTACTAAAATAGCATAGAATATAAGAGCAATATTATACCATCTGTCTTCTGATTCTTCAACATGTGGACAACTCCTGAGTTTTCCATCTAGAACATAAAATGTTAAACACCAAGATCTATTAACTTGATTGCATTTGGCACAATAAAATACAGAAGATAACCAATGAAGACAACAACAGTTAAATTTCAATTGCAAAAATATTACAGGAGGATGGGTTTATTTCTCTACAGCATTCCATAGAAAATATACCTATGTGCAAGAGAAGTAAATTTTGTGCTTGCATTTTAAGTGAAACTACAACTAAAAACTTTTATGAAGTTTTAAGTTTGTTTATTTTTTTCACATATAGAACCCAATGGGGAAGAATTCTAAATAGACTGTAAGATTTTGTTGCAGTAAGTGAAACAAATTTTGTGCTTACATTTGAACAAAATATTCCCAGTTGAATGAGATGTTCCTTGACCAGAAATAGTGAATTATGCTGATGATTTAAAAAAAAATGTGATCTGACACAACTAAGCATGTATATTGAATAATCAACTCAACAACTTGCTCTATATTAATTATTAGGAATATCTACAATATATATTTATAGTGTTATTACTTTAAAACACTGACTTAAACATATAACAAACTGTATAATAAAAAGTACTTTCATTTAATACATTGTGATTACAAAATCAACTTTTCACGTGTACAAGACTATATTAAATCTTAATGCTTTAAGTAGATCATTATTCTTTATTTACAAAAAGAAAAACAGGACTCTTTTTATTTTATCAAGTGGTCCACCAAGATTACCAAATTATCTACAACTAATAATTCTTTCTTAAAACAAATTTAGAAAGATTGAAAAACACAAAAAAAATGTATATTGTAGTAAAATGCTAAGGAATGGCTTGAGTTCAAATATGACATTTTGAAATGCTTGCATGAATTACAATTTGCTTTTATAACATCTATATGTTTGCATTCTAAACTTTGTTGCTAATATTTTATACCAGAAATAATTAATTAATTTGACCAAAATGCAATTTGTCACTTGAATTATATTCAATTCAGGCAAAAGGAGTATAAACTATAAATAATAATATTTACTGCATTTTAAATTAAGGCAGATGATGGATGGAGACCTGTCTTTCTTAAGGCAAGCCACAATAGATTTTAATGGAAGAAAACATATCAAATAATTGCATTTATACTCCAAAAATAATCCATTTTCCAATCTCTTTTTTTATTATACCTCTCACCTCCAAAGACAATCTGCTTTCAGTCTTTTTATTATTGGAATGTAAATAACAAAATACAGGGCCATATAATATATATATTTTTAATATATATATTATATGGCCCTGTATTTTGTTAATCATTTTGTTTATCAATTTTGTTTAATCATTTTGTTTAATCATTTTGTTTATCAAATTTTTTATATATATTTTAAAAAATTCCTATATTTTAAAGTGTTATATTTTACTAGCAGATTGATCTGGCATTGCTCAGGTTCCAAAAAAATTATGTTTGTCATTTTAACCCTTCCAGGGTCCCAGACGAATGAAGACATTGACAAAATCTGAAATGAAAAGCCTAAGATGTTTATGTTCATTTTAAGTATTAAAAAAAATTTTTTGATTTTTCAAAAATAGGAAATGTTTGAAAATTTTCTTACATATCTCATAAAAATATATAATTTGCACTTGAAAAATATATTTTTTTTCATTTGATGCATGTTTTATTAAACTACAATATAATTTGTTACAGCCATCAGATTGCTATTTCTTAGAAGCACTATACAGTATTGCCAAATTGTTTGTTAATGTTACTCTGTGCTATGCAACACTGAAGTAAAACATGATTTGAGTTCACAAGTTTGATTTGAACTATATCAACAAATTTTTCCTTAAAGTTTTGAAAAATCTAAAAAATTAACAAAAACTTCAATTTTTAAAAACGGGAGATTTTAAAGGAAATTACAGAGTATATACTGTATTTCTTCGATTCTAAGACGCACTTTTTTTCGAATTTTCCTGCACTTTGCACATGACACCACACATTTTGTTTTTACGCGGAAACCCCGCCTCCAAGTTTCACCGCTATCGCATTCTCCAATTCCATTGGAGAATAAAGTAGCGTGAGGATTTTCCCGCACTTTCCAAATGTGAAGCCACCGTTATTTCATTATAGTGGAGCTCAGCGACAACTAGGAAGTTGGAACCTGGCTGTTGACTGACTACCTTCCACAAAATTAAGAAAGCGCTGGTATCAAAATTGGTGAAATGGGTACCAACAGCTTGGAAGCTAATCCCAGAAAAAATAGGGCAGCACTCATTTAAAAAATGTTGCATCACCAACACTCTCAATGGCTCAGAAGAATCAGACTCTGATATTGATTCAGAAGGGAGTGATGAATAACATACCTATTGATAAATAGGTACTATTATTGTTAGTAAATTGAATTCTGTTAAAAATAATAAATAAATACCCCCTCAAGCAGCTGCTTGCCACAGAGGTCTGACAGGAGCCTGTCAGTTTATATGCCAAAGTAGAAGATCTGAGAGGATGGCAGGATCTCAGCAGAAAAACAACAAATACAACCATGCCTTATCCAGGACTCAAAATAATAAAAATATTTGTTAGATATATTTTAGTGTTTTATTTTTTTCTTAGAATCAAAGCTTTCTCTCTGTTGATGGTACTAAAATTAAGGTGCGTCTTAGAATCGAAGAAATACGGTATTCTTCATTTTTTTTCATTTTACGGCATTTTATGCATGGTTCCCACTCTTCAAATCACACTGTAAGCCAGAGCAAGACCAGAGTTTGTTATTGAAACTGCCTCCACCATCACAGGAGAGCTGGTGCCATGACCTAGTTAAATGCTGGCAGACGTGGAAGTCAAGTGGCTACAAAGTGGATTGTTTACAGTGAGCATTGTTCTCACACTTTGGATAAATTCACCATGCATCTAGTTAGTATTTATATTTAAACCTTTGTTTTCACTTCTAGATTTATTTTATTGCCTCAAATTACTGATCTTTCGGTTGATCGATTGTCACTGATTTTTCACATCCAGTAATAAATAGGCACTTTGACGTCGATTTCAATTTTAGAGGAAAATTTGTCTGAGCCGGGTGGGATACGAACCCACGACCTCCTGATAACATGTCAGGTGCTCCGGACCACTGAGCTAGCGGCCACCGATCAAGATCTCCTATTAATAAGAATTTTTTTTCTTTGGGTGTTGAAGTTTGGCGATCTTGGCTAAATGCAGAAAGGTTTGTGCACCAAAGCAAAAAAAAAAACAGCATCATATTGTTTGTGTGGCACAGCCAAGGTACTGAGGGGGGGGGGGGGGGGGGGCTTTAACATCATTCAATATAAACGTAAAAACTCGTAAGTTTTAAAAAATTATACTTTTCTAGAGGGGTGGGGGTGAAACTTTCTATGTGAATTTAGCAGAGGGGACACCTTCACGAAATTGCCCTCCCACATGACGGCTGATTTTTGTGGCAAGGAAGTCTATTTTGCTTCCATATCCAAAACATTGATTTTCAGAAAACAGTACAAGCTCAGAGTTTTTTTACTAAAAAAAATAAGAAAAGAAAAATTACATGTAACCTAATGGGATATTAAAAAAAATATCTGCAATAACTTTTAAGTCGGCCTCCGATCTAGCATAATGCAGAAAGATCGATAAGTCAGCCGACTGAAAGATCGCTAACTAATGGAAATAAATCTACAGAAATGAATTTGCTTCCATATCTAAGACCTCATTTATTTTCAGAAAATGATACCAGATCAATGTTTTACTGGAAAAGTAATAAATAATAAAATAAAATTAAGCATATAACCTAATGTGATGTTAAAATATCAACAGCAACAAGTTGTAGGCCGGTCATACAATGTAGCATAACTATGAAAAATCAATACTTATCGATCACCAAAAGATCACAAATTTACAAAAATAAATCTACTGAAATGAAAACTAAGGTTTAAATATAAAAAGTAAATACCAACTTTACAAAGGATATCCTGTATGCTGGACCATAGCACTATATAGCACACATAACAGATTTAGCATGTGTCAGCAATTTGCATCTTGTTTGCCTCAAGTGAAGCATAACCAATTAAATGCAGCTGCAACCAGAATTTCTGTGAAGGATGTGTTTACTTCCAATTTCGATTTTAAGAGTATGACAGATGCATAGAATGTTGGGAAAAATGATAAAAATAATTTGGGAATAATGAAATAGGTTTATGACAGAAAAGAGTGTGAAACGGGGGGGGGGGGGGGGGGGGGGGGGGGGGAAACGGTGGTACGCACTTTGTAATTACTTCCAAAATCTACTGTTTTTAAAAATAGCAGGGTTTTTTTTTCGTTAATTTTTATGAGATTTTCAAAAATTTATTGAAATATTTGTTGATAATAGTCTGAATCAAACTTGTGAGCTTAAATCAGAAGGTTGCTTCAGCAAACAGTAATGTTAAAAATAAATCAGTAATACCATTTAGTGCTTCTAAGAAATGGCAATCTGATGGCTTCATAAAATTATTTATATTGTAGTTTAATAAAATATGCATCAAATTAAAAAACAAAATATTATATTTGAAGCTTGAATTATATAATTTTATAAGATATATATATATTAAAAGGTCTGTAAATGGCAGCTAGGTAGTCACTGGAAGGAGAGCTATGCACCAATCCCCTATGATGATGCATAGAACCGGCCAGGCATAGCACCTAATGTCCGACCCCACCTTCTCATGGTGCACACCGTTAGTGCCTTTCGAAAGAGATACCTCTCTTGTGGAAGTGAATGGAAGGGGAGGGCTGCCAGATTAGTGTGGCCTACTGATCTGGACAAATCTGGCTACTTTTTTTTCTTCTACCCTGCTGAGGAGCGGTCAACCACACAGGGTCCTGGTGCTGACCATATAAATCTACTGGACTGAATTAAGGCTCTGAGCTTGATTATGGATCCTGAATTTGCTACACTGGTGTGCTTCTGTGGAGAGAAAATCTTCCACTGCGTTTTCTGTTTGTCTGTGGGTTGACAACCCCAAGTGAATAGATTCACAGGATATATGTATCAGTGTAGATGGCTTCAGTGGAGATGGCTTCAGCCTTTAGTGGTGGGGGAATGGGTCTTTGCCCCATGTCTGTGATTAGGGGGTTATTTGATATTGTCAGCATTCCCTCTCTCAATAAACATAGTTTCTTTAAACATCCCACTAACCATTTTCTCTCCATAGGTAGTTGGAATGTGAGGACTCTGCACAGAGCTTTTTCTCTTGATGTCCTCACACAAGAATTCCATCATTATAATTTAGATATTCTCAGCTTGCAAGAGACCAGATGGACAGATAAAGGTCAGATTCTTAAAAAAATCTTAAATTTCTCTTTTCAGGGAGGGACGACAATAAGCATCACCAAGGTGTGGGTCTGCTTCTCAGCAGACACTCTAGTGATGCTCTTCTAGGATATGAGTGCATTAATGAAAGGTTTCTTACAGCAAAATTTCAGAAAAGCGTTAAAGACTTGAATGTTATCTGCTGTTATGCCCCCACTGAGGATGCCGATAAGGATGAGAAGGATAGGTTTTACAAACAACTTCAGGATATTTTATATTCTGTCAAGAAAGGAGATATTACCCTTGTTCTAGGTGACTTCAATGCCAAAGTTGGTTCTGACTCTGACCTTAGGGAGGAGTAATAAGCCCTTTTGGTATTGGTAGCTGCAATGGCAATGGGCAACATCTCCTACAGGTAAGTAAACTCAATGGATTCAGAATAACTAACACTTATTACAAACACAGCGACATACATAAGTACACATGGGTGTCACCCGATGGGCTGAATAAGAATACGATTGATTATATATTAATTAACAGCAAATGGGCTAGTTCTGTTAGGAATACCAGGTCATATAGGGGAGCTGAAATTGGATCTGACCATTACCTTGTTAAAAGTGTCTTGCAACTTAAACTTAAAAAGTGTTGCACTAGGGTTAAAAAATTTACTTTTAATACTGAAGCTCTGAAAGACCCAGTTATAGCCAAAGCTTACCATGATAGGTGAGTCATTATGACAGTCATGGTATGCTTACTACTGAAGTTGAGGAAAAATGGGACCATTTTAAACAGGCTTTTTTGGACACTAACAGTACTCTTTTAGGAAGAAAGGAGAAGAGGAGGCAGAATTATTTGAGTGATAAGGCACTTGAGCTTATTTCAGAAAGAAAGAACTGCACGAATGTCCTTAATCAATACCCTACTAGTCCTAATAGAAAGCATTACAGAGAACTTAATAAAAAATGTGTAAAGAATCAGTTAGCTGCTGATAAGAATCTTTGGCTTGATGGCTTGGCTGAAAAAGCCGAGGAAGCAGTTAGACAGCACAACAGCAGAGAGCTATACCAGATAGTTAATGTTTTGTGTGGTAGAATACGGGCAGGTATACAGGGATTGAAGGATAACCAAGAAAAGGCTATAGAAGGTGAGGATTCTGTTCAGTGATGTTCTAAACAATGTGGTTAGTTCTATTCCCATTGTTTGCAATGATGATCGATGCTTTGGTGGCTTTAATATTGGCCCTATAACACAATCTGAAGTTATTTTGGCTATTTCTAAACTTAAACTTAATAAATCCCCAGAGGTAGATGAAATTACTGTGGAAATGCTTAGAGCTGGAAATGTTTCTGTTACCACTTGGATGAATGAAACTTTGAATATATTTTATGATAAAGGCATGGTTACTAGGAATTTTATCAGAGCTATTATTACCCTATTTTCAAAAAAGGTGATTGCAGTTCTTGCGATAACTATAGGGGTATCAGCTAACTCTCTGTTCCAGGGAAAGTTCTTTGCATGATTGTGCTTAATGGAATTAAGAATCTGGTTGACAGTCAATTGCGTGATGAGCAATGTGGATTCAGAAATGGTAGGGGATGTGTGGATCAGATATTTTCACTTCGGCAGATTCTTGAGAAATGTTTAGAGTTTCAGAAACCTTTGGTTGCTAGCTTTGTTGATTTCAAAAAGGCTTTCGACTCTGTTGATCACCATAATTTGTAGTTGATTGTGAGATCATATGGTATACTAGACAAGTTAGTTAACATAATGAAAGCTCTCTATAATAACACTGAGTCATGTGTGAGAGTTGGTAAGGCTTCTAGCAATTGGTTTAGCATTACTTCTGATGTTCTGATGCTAAGGGTGCATTTTGTCTCCTTTTCTTTTTAGCTTGGTTATTGATTATGTTATGCAAAATTCACTTCAAGGGAAAGATTTTGCCTTAAATGGACTGGAGATACGAAAATTTCTGATTTAGATCATGCTGATGATCCACCCCAAACATTTTTTTCAAAATACTCAGGTAGTTTTATTTTATAACGTTAGAATTACTAAATATGGAAACAGCAAAACTTTTAACAAATGTTGCAAGTGATCTGTTCATGATAGAAATTTTGATGGTAGAATGTCAAGAGATATTACACTGACAGCAATAATATGTCCAAATTTCTCACAGGGGTGTGAGAAAAGCGACTTTCAAAAAAAAAAATTAAATTCATCATCCCCATCATTCATTAGTTCAAATTAAAACTTTAAAGAGTGAAAAAGTATGTAAATAGAAAGCTTCATTCTTTTAAAATGAGATTCACATATGCACTAGAAGCAATATGCATTCTTCTTGTTCTCCTTGTAATGGTTCTAGATTTAATTTCCATCAGTGTTAATCATGGAATGCAAACTGTTTCGCTTCCAGCTTGATTGACATCCCCTGATGTTTTATAGCTGTATTAATACTGTTACTCAGAGTATTTTTGAGTGATTGGGAGTTAAAAAAAGTTTATCCTTACAATTTATCAACATTTTGATATCTTATGACAGATTGTTCAAAATAATAATAAAAAAAAACTCTTTCTTAGAACTTCAAACTATCTCTTTCTTACTATAAAATGATCTCTCTTACTTAAGCATAAATTTAACAGAAAAATCGTGTTTACCTAAAATAATGATCTGCAGATCTCAACAATACTCCTATTTCAATAATCACATGTAACAAAATGGACTGCACTTGTAGTTAAGGTCAAATAATACATTATATCAGCTACAGCAATAGACAGAGGATAATAATAAATCAAAAATAAGATGATGAACTTCACTAATAGATAGTCAGTAACTTAATTTCAGATTTTTCATTAATTACATCTACTACTCAATAATTTCCATTCACCTTGTACCTGTAGTAATAATTTCCTTACATTACTCTTTGCAGTTTTCTATATAAGCAAAGAATTATGTTTATGTATTGTACAACATTATTTCTACATATTGATTTGAATGTAATGTATGTATTTTTCCTACAAATGACATTTACTGACAATTATTTTTAAATGTGTCACAGAAACTGCAGAAAATCCAACTAGAAGAATAACGTATCACTTCTGGAGAATATGGGATTAAAACGAACCCCATTCGATTTCGCTGAGGGTGAATCTGAACTTGTATCTTGGTTTAATGTTGAGTTTATAGGGGGGGGGGATTGCTATTATTTTTATATCAGAGTATTCTAGTTTTCAAAATTTTTTCATTTTCAAAGAGAATGAAGTTTTCATTTTCTAACTTTTGCATGTCTTAACATCAGAATTTTCAGCCAATGGATGACCGGAAAAATAGCAAATAGTAATATTTAATTAGCACTTATAAAGCACAAAAAGAATTTTTCATTTCCCTTAAAATAAAATAAAAAATGCTTTAACCACACACCTGGTGTTGAGGGGACAAATCAGTGTTGTCAATATAAACCTCTTGACCCCTCACACTCTATGACCAAAATTTCTAATATGCATATTTCATTTGCAATATTCATTCAAAGTTTGGCAATTTTCAAACTTTTCCAACATTAGAGGGCACTATTAAAACCATATGGAGATATAAACTTACCATCCCAAAAAGAATTTTACATTTCTAAAAACCAAAATGTTTAAAGTCTACAGACAAACAGATACAAAGTGTAACAACAGTTAATCTTTAAACGAAAAAAAGCAAAAAGCATCTTGAAACTTCATAATTTTGATGTTTCCCACTTCATATTCTTTATTGTATGGTCCAGTAAAAAACATACACTTTATATATGCTTTATTTACAAATTCGTATTTAATATCAAAAAATGAAATGCAAATTTTTTATTTCATAACAATTTAACCATTAACATAAAAATACCTAATAGATTTATCCCAGAACCTAATTACTTGTTGTGTTTGGCACAAGTGTTTGTTCACAAGAATAAGGTTCAAATCCATTAGGCAAAGGATTAAAGTTGAATTTCAGCTAAGCCTTACATCCTCTAAGTCTCCTTGCACTGGTAAAAACTCTTTCATGGCTCAAAATTTTATGCTGACAACTAAAATGTTCTCAACATATCATTTCCCAAATCCTCCTGGCTCCTAACATTTGCATTCTAGCTCTTAGGATTTGCATAAATTATTTCATCCTTGATTTACACTTTTAGACAAAAATCTATTAATTCTATCTTTAGCAAGGATTCATAGGTACCAAACTAAAAAGATGTGATTCATTTGACTCACATTTTTTTTTGTGCAAAGATTTCTAATATCAAAAATTTTGCAAATAAATGTGAAAAAATATTGTCTGGGAACACACTTAATTTTTTAATTTGCATGTTTCATAGAAATTAAAAAATAAGCAGTGCAATATATTTTAGAAGAAATTATTGGTAACAAACAAAACCTTCAGCATTGGGAGATGAGATCAATACTATTTTGGTAGTAAGGATGCATTGATCAAAAGGATAAAATATAATCAAGCTATAAATTAATCAAAATGTGCAATCAGCAAAAAAAAACAAAAAGTCTGTGGTCAACTGTTATCATGTACCTTAGTAAAGATGGTTATGAAATTTTGATCAAACTGTTTTAATAGTACAAAGTAATTTTAATATAGTTTTTATTTCAATTTTAATTCATATCACATCAAATTTTCATTTAAAAACTCAATAAATTAAAAAAAAGAAATTGATAAAAAAATCCCCTCCTTTCATAGACTATGGAACTTTTGGTAATGTGAGAGTCAAGAGGATAATAACTGATAAAATGTTTTTTCTTTTTTCTCAAAAGGTGGAAGGCTGACATCACTCATGACTTATTTTGAATTGATAATTATGTTTAAGATTTGCACAATTTGATTCACTACGAAAAATAATAGTTCTTACAAAAAAAAATATTTACCTCAACTATGGTTTTCATATGTTTGCTAATTAATTCCTCTTCTACTACCTTGACTATAAGCTCCTCAGTTGATTCATCTAAATAGTGTTTGGCACGTTCTGCTTCTTCATTTATCCTCTGCTCAACTTTCTTTATGTACACTGAAGCACTGTTCTCTTCAAGGAACTTTTGGCTTTCCATCTGTAAATAAAAAAATATACATATTTAAATAAAGAAATAGAAACCAATTCTGCAACCATTTTGAGGATGATGTCCTTGTGCTGAAAGAATAATGGAATGCAATTAAGCAAGGAAAACTGATTACACCCAAGGTAGGGTTTGAACCATTTTCCTGTTGGTTGGTTGGTTACCCACCCACCAGTCTTGTTTCCTTTTGTCACCTTTTGCTCTTTTGACCATGTCAGGCTAAACCTAATCTTTTTTTGTGTTGTTAATGGGCACATTTGTTCTTCTGCTCACTACAGACTGAAAGCTAACACTCTTCAAAATATTTTGCATCAAATTTTCATTTTTAATTTTTCTTTTACAATTATATATACATATATATTAATAATATATAAATATATGTTTTATACTTGGTGAAAATAAAGAAAAAAAAAGATTAAAAATTTAATGAAATATGTATATTTTATACGAATTTGTAAAATTTAACTTTACCCTGCCATAGCCTATAAAAACAGCCATATATGCAGGTTAACAAAACCTGCATATATGGCCATAAACCATAAAAACAGTTCAGTACTTTAAAAATTAAATTTTTTTTCAATATTAAAGTTTGAATTAACTTTTTTATTTATACACATAGGTAAAATAGACATTTCAGAGCTGAAAAAAATGCTAATTATTTTTCAATTTATTCCTCGATGTTTCAGAAAATAAAAAGCCCTTTTAAAAGCAACCTAAAATTCTCTATCATTGAGAGCAAATAAATTTTTAAAGTTTATCCTTCAAACTATTTGCATGTTAAAAGTTTTTAGGAGAAATAGTTTGAAGGATAAAACTTTAAATTTTATTGCTCAATGACAGAGAATTTTTAGGTTATTTTTAATTAATTTCTGAGCAAAAAGGTCCTTTTAATTGTGTATTTAAAAGCCCTTTCTCTTGCTCAAACTACTATTAGCACAGCCCAGATGATGCCTTTGCTGTAGCTGCTGTTCTATCTTTAGAACATCCTGTACTAGCTGACTGAGAGCCCCATCAAGTTGAATTATTTTGTAAACATCCTCACTATCTGTTCCTCAATAAAATGAAGTCAAGTGTTAAGGAACACTTTTTTAATTGGAAATTTTCAATGATTTGCATGAAACATCTATATACGTTTTTGCATCATTTCAGTATATTTTGTGATTAAAAATCATTTCAGCACTAAATTATTTTGATTTATTATCAGATAACTTTTATGAATGGTATATGAAGAGAAAAATCGATATTTCTATGATCATGTGATTGGCAACATCATAGCAGCATAATATCAATTGGCAAACATCCGTTTCTGATTTCAAACTTAGTATGCATGTTAGGCTTAGGCTGTTGGGTTGTTTTACCTCTGAGCAGTACAAGGACTCGAAGCTCAAAGAAGATTTAAGGAGGAGATCAACTGGACAGCTGTTGGAAGATAGATGATAATCTGCCATCAAGGACATTCATCCTTTCTAGAATTATTTATATTGCTTCTCAAATATATACCGCAATTAGGAAGAATAATTATTTGAAGCATGACAGAAAATTAAATCATTAGTCATACATGACTTAAAATGGTAGCTACTTTAGGAGACATCAAATTAGGGCATTATATAACAAAAATTTTAATTTTTAAATGATAGGACTTTTTAGTACTATTTTTAACTCAATTGAAGTAATTTAATAAAAATTGCAAAATCTGAATACTAGTTAAGTCAAGTTTCTGCTGTTTCGTGAAATTCATCATTTCTGTAGTAGTCAGTATAAAAACCTAATGACAATTACAGCATTACCAGTTGACTTTTTAATGTCAATATATCAATAAATAGTGCGTGGAAAAAATTTTACCAACATATGGGAGTTGAACCCACATCTCTCCAGAAACATGCCAGAGTATTCTACCATTGAACTAATGCTGACTCATCTATTTTCCACTAATTTTAAGACTTTAAACTCTTCACCAAAGATTTGGGCACCTACCATTGGTACCATCTATGATCTCGGGTGGCAACTATTTTTTTTTATATTGCACTGAGTAAGATGGAAATAAATAATAGTCTCTTCACACTATTTAGCATTATTAATGATTTAAACATAGATGACAATCACAGCATTACCTGTTGACATTTTAATGTCAAT
The DNA here is from genome assembly GCA_038380435.1 of Ryuthela nishihirai. Lineage (NCBI taxonomy): Eukaryota > Metazoa > Arthropoda > Arachnida > Araneae > Heptathelidae > Ryuthela > Ryuthela nishihirai. Next base: position 41,992,950 of record JAWZYU010000022.1, read on the forward strand.
ATATCAATAAATATTTTGTGGAAAAAATTTCACCGAAATACGGGACTTGAACCCACATCTCTTCAGAAACATGCCAGAGCAATATAAAAAGAAAAAGTTGCCACCCGAGATCATAGATGGTGCCCAAATCCTTGGTGAAGGTAATTGATAATCTCAGCATTACCTGCAGACTTAAACGTCTATAAATCAATAATGTTTTGAGGAAAAAATTTCGCCAACATAAGGGATTCGGACCCACATCTCTCCAAAAACATGCCAGAGTATTCTAACCTGTTGAACTAATGAAGGCTCTCTTTTTTCCAGTAATAATGACTATCACTCTTCCCGTGAATTTTGGGGGTCTCCTTTCAGCACCAGTCGGCATTAGTTCAATGGTAGAATACTCTAGTGTGTTTCTGAAGTCAGTATATAATACAAACTGATCTAGAAGGGTTTGATCTCAAATTTCAGAAATTAAAATAAACTATATTTGCTTTGAAATATTTTTATTTAATTTCTTCACAGCTCTTTATCCCTTTTTAGTTATTTATTTTTCAGTTTCTATTTAAATAATCTTGTTTCAAAGCAAAATAAATTTTGTAATACTCCTACCTTAGTATTAGTTTCCCAATAGGGGAAAAAAAATGCCACTGTACATTGCTTGCATAGAAAATTTTGAAAAAAGTAAACAAATGAAAGATTTAAGTAATGAGAGAAATATTAAAATTATATATATATTAAGATAGTAAAATATTTTACAAAATTGGACAAAATTAATTTTAAATTTTTTACTGATTTTAAAATGCAAAAAAAATGCAGTAAAACCTAGCAATTTTCTTAAAAAAATGCTTATAAAATTTTAATTATCTATTGTTTTTTAAATTTTAATAATTTCCTTCATCCCAATTAAATGTTCTTTCTTTTGGTATGTAACATGACCTATTTCTGTTCTTTGTTGTTGTTTTTTTAAATTCCGATATTGACCAGGTGTGATACCTGGTGAAAAGCCTGAACTTTTCTCAAAGAACAATGAAAAAAATTCCAAAAGAGAGTAATTTTCTTCAATCCATAAATAATTTACTTTCCTCTTATAAATTGACAAACAGCCTTTCTATTGATATGCATTATGATTATTTTTGTCTATTAGTTTTTCTTAAATTTTTATTTGCATTACCAGATACATTTTTTACTACATGCCTCTATAAAAGCCCTATTAAAATGAAACTAATCATCTTTTTTGCTTAAATATTTAATTTTAAGCAAATCCAGATTTTAATCCTAATTAATTTGGTATACAACATACCATAATTCCTTTCATTAATTATTTGGCAAAAAAAATTCTAAAGTTAGTTTTTTTACTGAACACTGTTTGAAAAAAAAGCCTCGCCACAGGGTACAATTCAGTTTTTCAGGACTGTCATGGTAAGGGTTAATATAGTTTTTGCATTCAAAATTCATTAAAAAACATTTTTGAACATTCATTTGCAAAGATACAAAAAGAATGCAATGGGAAAAAAAATTGTGAAAAGCAATTGATATTAATGCAGCACACTATGCAGTGAAATGATTTGTCCAAGTAGCAAAATGTTTAGCATAATCAAAATCAAGAGATATTGCAGAGCTAGCAACCTGGAATGACGAAAATTATAATTTGAAAGAATTAAAATATCGGAGGAAATCAAAGCGCTTATAAAAACTAAATAAATTTCCATATTTTGCAGAATTTATGCAATATATTAATTATTAATCAATGCATAAATTCATATTTGATTTTTAGTTACTAGTTATCAATTAAAATAAATTTATCTAAAAGTTTCAGCACCTTGAGAGCCTCAATCGGTTATGGTGAAAACAAATTAGCCTTCCCATCTCAAATAACCTGCTTTTAGCAATGATCATCTTATGGTACCCATTAACTGATTATGAATTAGATTTCCTATCTTATAGTAAAAAACTTAAATCCGTTTAGTTACATTTTTGCAATGCAGAAAAGCTATGGAAATGCGTACTCTTTGATATCAATGAAATGTAAATTAATTGCTAATAATCAATAATAAGTAATAGGCACCATCCAATTATAAACAACAGATTAATAGATTTATTACAAAAGTTAATATTTACAATACAGAGAGAACAGAACAATTATTGCCCCTTTTCAATGGCGTTTTTTTTTTTTAAAAAGCACTTGGATTGCCGACAGTGACAAGCTTTGTATGCAGCATGGAAAATGGTGCCACATCCAACTCAATTGCTTATATATGTTTTTGATATCAATCAAAGTTAACTTAATCACTAATTAATAATCAATATGTAGGCATCACCCCCTGATCAATAATACATCAGTCAATATATTACAAATGTTAGCATTACAACATAGAGGAAATAACAACATATATTATTGTGCCATTTTCTATGGTATTTTATTTTTTGAGAGAGTGCTTGGATCACTAGGCAGTGGCAGCTTGTCATGAGGCGTGGGAAGCAGTTTCTTCCCACAACTAAATCACAGCATCTGTACCTTTTTGATGTTAACAAAGTTAACCTACTAGTTAATAATTAATAACTAACCATCAATACATATAAATATAATTCATTGATTAATAATTTGAACAATAATTGATAATAATCTCAGCGTTACCTGTTGACATTTAAACGTCTATAAATCAATGAATGTTTTTGTGGGAAAATGTATGTCGGCAAAAATTTTTCCACAAAAAACATCTATTGATTAATAAATTGACTAATAGCTGCCAAGCAGCATTTTCATGCAGCTTGGATGTAAAACAATTCAAATGCATACCTCTTGTGATCAGCTGCTGGGTTACGAAGGTGAAAAAAAATTGACATTGGTCAACAAATGACAAGTGAAATGCAATAGGAGTTAGCACAATTGATTATAAATTTCTTGCTAAGCAGTAAAATATTTCTCTGGCTATATTTTTCAAAATTTATCTAAGTGATTTCTTAATTCCATTACTATTTCTTGGTTTTTCAATAAAAGCCTCTGATCATTTATCATTTCTTAATATTGAATATGGTCTCAGAAACAGATTCCTTTGGCTCAAAAATCAGCACCCACCCCCATTTCCAAGCAATGGAGCAGAGATGATGCAATTTCATCAACAAAGCCATCTCTCTGTTGCTATGCTGAACGCCCCCCCCCCCCCCCCTTCTCAAAAGGATTTTGCTAAGCCACTCTGAAAATATCAGAAATAATATAATCTTAAGAACTTGCAAGCACTTTATTAGGATGATTCCTAAAGAGCACCAACCAAACAGAAAATGCGTGGTGGTTGAGGAGGCATTCTACAGGGTGTTTCAAAATTCTGTGTAGAAATTTCATTGAGAGATAGGGAACACCAAGACAAACCTTTTACATCTAAGAATGTATGTCCACTGACGTAACCCTTTGGTGCTGGAGAGCGCTGACAGAAATATCGGTGGATCTGATATATAAATGAATGGAAACAAGTGCGAACATGTTATTTAAAGAAGGTGTTCAAAGTTGCAACCGGCAACAATATTGCATGCATGATAGAATCGAAGCACTGATTGCATACATGTTGAAAGATTCTCAGAATTTTGCGAACAGTTGCAGTGGCAACAACGATTCTTGCGATGAGGTCTTCATCTGAGTCAATGGGAATCTTGTACACGAGGTTCTTCATGTATCCCCAGAGGAAGAAATCAATACATGTTAAATTGGATGATCTTGGTGGCCAGGTGATGGGTCCACCCCGGCCTATCCATCAGCTCCCAAAAGTGGCATTCAGATAATCCTGCACATCATTGCTGAAGTGTTGCAGGCGAAACCACATTCATCTGCAAATAGCCATGGGAACAATCTTCCAGCAGTCCCAGCAACATTTCTTCATGAAATACCCGATAAATCTGCCCGCTGAGTCAGGGAGGCAGCAGGTATGGCCCAATCAAAATGTCATGGACAATACCCACCCAAACATTCATGGCGAACGTTGTTGATGACCATGTGCCACATAGATTTTCGTGTGCCCAAACATAAAAATTGTGCACATTAAACATACTATCACGTGTGAAAGAGGCCTCCATCTGAGAAGAGCACATGAGCTGGAAAATCAGGCTGCACTGCGGTCTGCTGCAGAAACCAGCGCACAAATTCCACATGAAGAGGGTTGCAAATTCCACTGCTGAGGTTGCAATGTCTGGACTCTCTGATGTAACTGCTGCTTATGCAACACTCTCCATTCGAGGGCATAGTTCACACCGAGGCTACATGCAACAGCTCACATGCTTGTGCCTGGATTGTCCTCAATCCGCTGTAGGATGTCTTCTTCCATGTCAGGAGTGCGCATGGTTCTCTCCCGACCAGCGTCATGCATGTTTGCATGAAATGTTCCACTTTCCTGCAGTTGCGGTGCAAATGTTTGGTGGTTTGGCACAAGTCTGTTTGGGAAGCAGTGTCGATACAACCTCACAGCAGCTCTTCTGTTTCCATTGACAGCTCCATACGCCAGATGCAAGTCAACCATCTCAGCAGTTATGAAACCTTCCATGTTACACGTAATGTGTCTGATTTACGAATGCCAATGACAAACATAAGTCCGTTTTCCATTCCTACTTCACCCCTCTGGCCAATTGCAGAGCCACCAAGCAGCGCCCTCTAGCACCAAAGGTTACATTTAGCGGACATACATTCATAGACAAAAAAGGTTTGTTTTGATGTTCCCTATCTCCCATTGAAATCTCTACAGAAAGTTTTGAAACACCCTGTATAATATCATTTTATTTAAATATTTTATTTTCATAAAATTATGAATTAAATGCTGTTTAATTTGGAATATAAATGACCTATTTCAATTGATTGATAATTTGGAAAAAAAACTTTTATTCTTCATTTGTATTTCAGCACAGTTTACAAAAACCCTGGACCTGTTTCAAAGTATATCACTGAGAAAAAAAAAAGTTACAAAAAAAAATATTTTTTTTGTTTCAAGTAAAAAATTTACTATCCTGTTATTCAAAAAGAAAGTTTCTTTCTATTCATAGGTATTATAATAGTTTTGGTCCATTATTTGATGCTAATAAATTTTAATTTGCCTTGTCAGATACTTTTCAATATTACTTTAAAGCCTTATTTAATGAAAATGAGAATATTATTAATTTAAATATTATATTTTCATAAAATCCAGAATTAGATGTTATTTAATATTTAACATCACCTATTTCTGTTCATTAGTTCTAAAGTCAATTTTTTTGGCCAAGCACAATGCAAAAACAATTCAGCCTATTGATACAATTCGGTTTTTCAAGCTGGACCCAGGAAGGGTTAATACACATTTTAAAGAGAATTCAATGTTTTGTTTTATACCGGATGGTTGCCAATGAGATGAACTAGTCACAACTATGTTTCTTGATATCTTATATATCCAAATGCAGTAATGAATATGAACAGGATAAATGCTGATTTAGTTTATTACTTAAGATATTATATTTAATATCTGGAACTAAAGATAGAATTTAGAATGAAATATCCAATTTGCATTCAATGGTATTAACTCTTACAGTGTCGGGTTTCTGAAACTGAACTCATTGTGGTAGCCAAATTTATTTTAGTGTTTTCAGAAAATAAAACAAACAAATTTAGAACCTCATCTTGAAATAACTAATGAATGGAAATGTGTCATGCTATATACCAAAAGAAAGAGCATTAAATTGTGCTTAATAAAATGGAAAAAAATTCGAAGAAAAAAATTATAGGTTAAATCTTTTAAGCGTTTTTTAAAACATTGCAAAATTTTACTGCATTTTTTTCACTTTATCTTTAGTAAAATTTCATATACGTATATCCAATTTTTTTCTATATAATTTTATTATTCTAATATAAACAATTCATAATATTTCAATTATTGCTTAAATTTTCCATTCATTTTTTTCCAAATTATTTAGTCATTTATGCATATAATGCATAATGAATATTCTTAGACTTTTCTTTATCAGCAAACTCTAAGCCTAAGTTGGGTTGTTTTACCTCTGAGCAGCACTTTTTTTACACACAATGGGCTAAATGGCCAGGTCACAAGGATCCCAAAGCTCAGAGAAGGTTGGGGGAGGGGACCCACTGGAACAGCTGTTGGGAGACAGATGGTAACCTCCTGTCAAGGCCATCCAGCGTGTTCTTTAACGTGCACAGGGTGTGGCTCTCCCATACACGGGGCGGTCGCTTAATATCCCATCCAACATCAGACGGCAGCCTTTCCAAGCCCATTGGTGTCCCCTACTGACTGTGGGCAGGGCGGGGAGTTTTGTGGAGATAAATCTCAATGCTGACCCAGCGGGATTCTAACCTGGGAACTGCAGATTACGAGCCTGGAGCACTACCGGCTGAGCCACCCCCGCCCCATAAGCCTAAGTAAAGCAGTGTCATAAAAAATAATTTTGCTTTAAAAACTAGATAATTTAAATAAGAAATGAAAAATATATCAGAAAATGATAAAGAACTATGAAAAAAATTTTTTAAAAATGTTAACAAAAATTACAGTACAGGTTCACAGTGCAGTAATTAAAACTAAATTGAAATCTTTAATTCTCTATGACACTGTTAAATGTTTTTAAGCACTTCAACAAATGTTCTATGCTATCAACTATTAAATGTTATTAAGGAGAAATTTACATACCTTACTGCAGAGGATGGGTAGTAAGAGGAACTTCCAAAATGTTTGCAAGTGAAGAATTCTTCGACGATCTTTCCAGCAAGTGATGCCTCAGTAGAATTTTAGAAGGCAGTGAGGGATGCTGATAATTTATTTGCTTAAAGTTTAGTGAAAGAAATAATAATAATACTTTGGTAGCATAGAGTGCTCAAAACGTTTTGAGTTCCATGATGCGAGCTTCACGCCCTTACTTTGGGTGCACGAGGTTCGAAGTGGCTGGCGGATGTGCGGGTGGCTGTAATGCGATCTGCATGTGAAAGAAATTGGAAAAAGAGGATGTGGGGTTATGGGAACTTTCTAAGATTAGCAAGTCTCAATGGATGCTTCATTTTGTGAATAGATTAAAAGATCATTTGGTTTCAGATGTGTTATTTTGGGTGTATAATGAGTGAGATACTTTTATTATCTTTATAAATTTCATAAACTAAGTTGTGGGTTAAAGATAAATATATTAGTGAGGGCATGAATAATGGTTTTCATATTGCCAAGGATATTGGGTGTGTGGGAGGGGGGGCATTTTAATTGTTCATTCCTAATAATCATTATGGTAGTTATTTAAAGGGGTCTGGGGGTATGTGCATTAATGCTGATTGTGTAACGCTCCAAAGATTATTAACTTTTCAAGTTGGACCTTTTGTCTGATCCAAATTTATTCAGAATTCCGGATAGCTTTGTCAGGCGCCCGGCAATAATAACTTGCCAAATAAAGTTGAAATTTGGTTCTTATGTATAGCATTACTTATCGAGTAAGAATTCAAAAAGGATTGCCAAGTTTAATCAAAGTTTAAATCTAATCAAAAATCAATTGACATTGCTCAAGAGAAAAATAGCAAAAATTCAAAAGTTTCTAAAACAAACGAAGTTTATTTCCAAAAAATTCAAAAACTCGCCAAAACCAATTGATGAATGCAAAAGTTGGAGTACTGCAACTCACATCTATCTACATCTCTCTCCACTACATATTCACATCTCCACTGACAATTATAATTCTCCACTAACTATGACTACACTGACTGTGACCTAACATTACTTAGTTATAACATGCTGCATACAAATCTGGCACGTGTATGCGTGTATGTTGCACGCCGAGAAAATATTTGCATAATCTGACGATCATGCTAGCTATGATGCAAGAGGCGTCGCGTCCACGATCACATTAGTGGCTGACAATCAAAAGTCGGAGTTGCGCATGCACAATTTCTACAGCTCGGAAACAAGAATTGCAATCAGTCCAAGTGAAATAATCCCCAAAATTATAAATATAATGCAAATAAAGTAAAACTGGTTAAGGAAAAGTAAAAGGGAATGGGTGGACTATCACAATTGGAACAGTAATCAGTGATGTGAGACCTCACACACACCATCAATAAAGTTCACAAATGAATCAAATGCCAACAATCCCAAAACCCTGCAACACCTATAAAAAAAAAATGGAAAAATACACAATACCCCTACCATACATCAATAACTATTTCACATACTCTGTTAAAAATACTCTAAAACCTTTCCATTATAAAGTCCCAATTAAAATGTTGCATACTATATCACAACTTATTCAAAACAATCACGACCATATAACCCAGCTCTGGAGTTTACTACATCCACCTCAAAGACCATACAGGTAAAATCTTCCCCAAAGACAAATATATAGGGAAAACCTCACAGCCATTTAATGCCAGACTTAAAGAGCATAAATACGACATTTTAAATAAACTACAAAAAGAAAAAAAAACGCACTATCCCATAATCACCAAAAATAATCTACCAACCATTTCACTCTGCTAAAATTATAATATCCCCACCTACCAAATTCCAATTAGCTGTCACAGAAAATATCCTCATTAATGTTAACTGAACTCTGCAACACAGACATTGCACCCTTCCTCCAGCATGGCATCTGATCCTTAGAGGACATAACCTACCCCTTGGAAATACCATGCTCCCCTAAACACACTTCCCTTTCTCACCACTGATCACCATTCCAATCTGCATTAACATACATACCTCCAGATACTAAGAATTGACAATTAAAATACCCCCCCCCCCGACACACACAATCCATTAAATGAATCCCTTGTTTAATTCTTTCAACTATCCAAAAAACATTCCTTTATCTATTTTATTTTCTATTAAATTCCAACTAATCCAACTATTTACTGTTTCTTCAACTATCATAGGAAGCCTGGGAGGGTTAAATCAAGCCAATCTTAAATCTCAACTAATAAATCAGCACTTTAGCGTCAATTTAAATTTTAGAGGAAAAACTGTCTTGAAACATATATAAAACATAAAAGGAATGTTCATAGCGCTAATTAGAGAAGATCTTGATCGGCGGCTGGTAGCTCAGTGGTCCAGAGCACCTGACATGTTATCAGGAGGTCGTGGGTTCGTATCCCTACCCGGCTCAAGACAATTTTTGCTGTAAAATTTAAATCGACGCTAAAGTGCTGATTTATTAGTTGATATGGAATACGTCGAGCTGATTTCATTATTTATCACAATCTTAAATCTCTAATTGCTTATTTATCTATCATTCATTTCAGATGAATACTTAATGCACTATTTTCTGTCTCCATAATATGACTCTTTTATTGAGGTTGTTACTTTATTTTGTCGTCTTCTATTATTCAGGATTCCCAAAATCCCTACCAATATGAAAACCATTATTTGTGCCCTCAATAACATATTTATCTTTAACCCACAACTTAGTTTATGAAATTTATAAAAAATAATAAAAGCATCCCACTCATTATACACCCAACATAACACATCTGAAACCAAATGATCTTTTAATCTATCACAAAATGAAGCATCCATAGACTCGCTAATCTTAGAAAGTTCCCATAACCCCACATCCTTTTTTTCCAACTTCCTTCATATGCAGATCGCATTACGGCCACCCGCACATCCGTCAGCACACTCCAAACCTCGAAGCTGAGCCACTGACAATGCAATTTATAGCACCCCACCCCCTCCCCTGCACTCAACAACCAACTACCTCTCATACAATATCTAAAACTGCTCATTGCCCACCTGAAAATGCCCCCAAAGTGCGCAAAATGCGCATTGTGGAACTCAAATTTTTAACCATTCTATGCTACCAAAGTATTATTGGTTATTTCTTTCACTAAACCTTAAGCAAATAAATTATCAGCATCCCTCATCGGCTTCTAAAATTCTACTGAGACGTCACTTGCCGGCAAGAACGTCGAAGATTAAACTCGTCACTCGCAAGCATTCTGGAAGTTCCTCTTCTGTGGTACGGTATGTAAATTTCTCCTTAATAACATTCGATACTTGACAGCATAAAACATTTGTTTAAATTCTTAAAAACATTTAATAGTGTCATAGAGAATTAAAGATTTCAATTTAAAAAAATATTTCAAAGCATTTAAAGTTTAATTGATGCACTGAATTTTGAGAACAAGTTGCTTTATTATGAAACTGTATAACTGCTACAGAAAAGTCTATTCTAAAATTCTGGCAGAAATTTCAATTTCCTTACCTTAATTTGTTTATATGCTTTAAATGTACTTAAAAATATTGATAAATAAAGTCCTAGTTTAAAAATTGTGCTCTGAGTAATCTTAATGCTTGTTCTGATTGCCACCATTATAGATCACTAGCAGTTTCACTTTCAATCAGTTCTAATTATTGTATATAATTGCAGTATCCATTTGAGGAGCAATAAAAAAATAATTTTAAAAGCATTAAAGTAAATAAAAAAAGTCTTTAAATCGAAAGCCTGCTAAAATACTGATCGAAAGCTGAAGTGCATAGTTCTCTGATGACACAATTTAAGATAGTAAAAAAATCAATATCATTACGTTAAAAGTTTAGAAAGCATTACAACTCTAGTAGAGCTATAAATAGCACAAAATACGCAGAAATGCAACCAATCGATAATCTAAGTATGGGACTGCAGAGTAAAGGCATAAACTAAATTGGCGATACTTCATGCTGTTACAGTGACTGAACATGCTCATATAAGTCACTGCAGACTCAGATTTATTTTTAAACTTTATCATAATTTTTTCAAGCAGAATCAACAGGTAAAAAATATATATCATAGATTTAAATATTATTTTTGATATTTAATTAGAAACAGTTGAAAAAAAATCATATTTCTACTTGAAAATGCTTTTTTCATAACCTTGTACTAACAGGAGAGAAACTTTGCTCTCCAATCACTAGAATGGGAAAGATGAAAGCGATTCTTCTCACTGTGACACAGTAAGAGTTAATAATTAGTTAATTAAAATATTTTAATTATTATTACTCTTTCAAGGTTCCCATGCTAATACACAGTAAAAGTCAATAACTCAACAATAAGGTTACTATGAAACCTACAAAGGAAATAATAGTATTTGAACTTAAATAAATGCCATAATGAGATTTTATTTTAAATAATAACAACTGGACTGCAAAAATATACACACACACGCATACAAAATCACAAAAGTCTAAATCTGAAGGCTATGGAGATCCAATCACTCTGTGCAATTCAATTATCTGATACTAAGAACCCTGATCAACAGAGCTGTTGCATATGGTCACTGCATGCCAATATTGATTGTTTATAACTCTGCATGCAGTGTCATCACAACTAGATCAGCACAATTTCTTTCTATGAATAAGATAGCTGAATAAAATTGATATTGTCATGAGTGGGATAAGAACCTATGAGCTCCTGATGTCAAGTGCTCAGGTCACTGAGCTATTGCCATCAACTCCCTTTCCAGCTATTTGTGTCTATAAACTTTCCCAATGAAGTAACTTGTGTCACCATCTAGGATCTGTAAGAGACAAGTGTAACTGCCACATGATGCTGAAATATATAATCAAACGCACTCTTTGCATTATCAACTCCTATCTTATTCGTGAGTTAATTATGATGTTTTACATTCTTATTTGAGTTTTTAGATTCCTATAACTGATAACGATGGGGTGGGAGTGGCTCAGATGGTAGCGCGCCAGGCTCGTAATCTGCAGTCCCCAGGTTCAAGTCCCAGATGGGTCAGCATTTAAATTTATCTCCGCAAAAATTCCCTGCTCAGTCAGTAGGGGACACTGATGGGCTTGGAAAGGCTGCCGTCTGTCAGATGGGATGTTAAGCCACGGCCCCGTGTGCAGGAGAGCCATACCCTGTGCACGTTAAAGAACATGCTAGATGGCCTTGACGGGAGGCTACCATCTGTGTTCCAACAGCTGTTCCAGTGGGTCCCCTCCCCCAACCTTCTCTGAACCTTTGGGGTCCATGTGACCTGGGCATTTAGTCCATGGTGTGCAAAAAAGTGTCACTCAGAGGTAAAACAACCCAACTAATAATGACAAGGCTGAGAAGCAGTGAAGTGTTGTCTGCCAATGTTCTAATTGGCGGCTCCTGCTCATCCTCTAGCCTGATTTACAATGAAGCCTTACTGGAATCTTCTGATGTAATCCTTCTAGAGTGGAATGCACTGTGTTCCTAGACAGAGCATATCTGACTGGGTGATCTGCAAAGAGATATCTGACTTCTCTTAAGAATGTTCTTCTCACCATGAACTGTGTTGTCGACACTTGCTTTGCTCCAGCCAACTAATGCTGTGCTTACCAATAATAAATAATTAAACCACAGCTACTATAAGTATCTATTTAATCCACGATTAAAGCTGTATTACATTAAAAGCTCATTTATAATTCAACACAATGATGGGGTGTGCTTAACAAAGTTTTACAAATCTAGCTATACTATTTGGCCCCTTTTGGCTCTCATTTTAGCTATACTTTGTTTTGACAAGATATATGATTATTGTATCTCACATTATTATCCTTTATCACATTATAAAGGTAATCTAGAGAATGATAAAGTATAATTACCAGAGTCCATCTTGGCTAGTATAGCGGCTTTGGATTAATCTTTGCTTGATGTTCTAAGTAGCTTTTAGGAAGAATAACCTTTGCTTGATGTCGATATCAGCATTAGGATAATTGCTGTTGTATACTATTTCCTTTTTCCTTCCAAGCTTACTAGTCTTTGTGTAATGCACACAATGATGTTCGAATATTGAAGTAGTAGATGTAGCTAAATGTTGAAGCTTTAGTTGCAGATAGCACTTTAAGCCACTTGATGTCAGTCCTGTCATACTCTCTATCAGTGGATGTCAGCTGATAATCACTTAACAGGTTTTATTTTCACTCTTCCACTACTAACGTTGTTGTTTAACTTGTGCATGAACTGGTATGGACTGTCAACGTAATGCACATCACCCAAACTTAGGCAAGTTGTTTAAAAAATTTTAAAAGCTTTTAAAAACATTAATGCTTAACTTATTAAAACATTGAAAAGTCAACTCCTTAACATCCTGGGAGCAATGCGTTTTGCCAATTCCCATTCCCATTTGGCATCGTCAAGCTCAGTCAGATGCTAAATGAGAATGTGAATTAGCGAAACACATTGCTCCCATGATGTTAAGGAGTTGACTTTTCAATGTTTTAATAAGTTAAGCATTAATATTTTTAAAAGCTTTTAAAATTTTTTAAACAACTTGCCTAAGTTTGGGTGATGTGCATTACGTTGATAGCCCATACCAGTTCATGCACAAGTTAAACAACAACGTCAGTAGTGGAAGAGTGAAAATAAAACCTGTTAAGTAATTATCAGCTGACATTAACTGATAAAGAGTATGACAGGACTGACATCAAGTGGCTTAAAGTGCTATCTGCAACTAAAGCTTCAACATTTAGCTACATCTACTACTTCAATATTCGAACATCATGGTGTGATTTACACAAGGACTAGTAAGCTTGGAAGGAAAAAGAAAACAGTATACAACAGCAATTATCTTAATGCCGATAGACATCAAGCAAAGGTTATTCTTCCTAAAAGCTACTTACAACATCAAGCAAAGATTAATCCAAAGTCGCTATACTAGCCAAGATGGACTCTGGTAATTACCTTTATAATGTGATAAAGGATAATGAGATACAATAATCATATATCTTTCAAAACAAAGTATGGCTAAAATGAGGGCCAAAAGGGGCCTAATAGTATAGCTAAATCTGTATTGTTAAGCACACTCCACCCTTGTGTTGAATTATATATGAGCTTTTAATATAATACAGCTTTGATCGTGGATTAAATAGATACTTACCAATTTTTACTGTAGAGCAATCTGCTTAGGGTAGGATAATGGATTTTCTTATACACTTCCACTTCAACTCTCTTCTTCAACTTTCTATGTCAGTTATGCAGAGTTCTTGTAGGCCCTAACATACCCTTAATTTCAAATAACAAGGTTATTTAAATGCTCATATGAAATGTAAACATTCAAACTTTACTGTTTATTAGGTCTGTATGGTTTGTGAGACTAGAATATTAATGACATAACGTCATTTTAAGTCTCTGCACTCTAAGAATGTTGCCAAAATTACATCTTTACCTCCTATTAATTGGTGCGTGGGAAGTTAAACAGATTAGTGACTATTATTCTCCTTTCAAAAATGACACAGAAAGATAGGGCACTGGCAATCTTGTTGAGTAGGTAAATCAACACCCTATCTTCCTTGAAGTGAATACGAATTTGGTGACTGATTATACCATCAATATGCTTTAGTTTCATTTTCTACTTTTTAGAGAATCAACACCTTTTCTTAACAAACAGCAAAGAGAGCTTAATAAATATGCAAATAATAGTCAAAAGCATAGTTTTACTACATCTAGAAATTTCATTTATACTTACATGCATATTAATAAGCATCCTTACATAAAATTTACATCCAAGAGATGAAGATGACCAATGGGACCTCCCATTTAGAATTTCATTCACAAATGGTCAATGTGATGTTCTGAACAAATGCAGTTTCAGTTAAGAAGAAATAACTTGGCACACTACTGAACGAACTGCTGACCAAGTATATCAACATCCCCATTACCAGATGCACAATAGCAAAGAACAAAAGCACAACTGATAAAATGTAAGTTCCAGAAAAGAGAATAATATACTGATACGCATTGATGCTAATACTGAAAAAAAAAAAGGACTGCATAACAAGTACTTTACACAGGATTATAGCAATCATTAACCCTTTCACTACCATACCGGCCCAAACTACAGATAAGAGGTAGCAAAGAGGAAGGAATAACGTTGGACAAATCCATTTAAAATCTTGGCTGTTTTGAGCTGGTAGGGTAGTAAAGAGTTAATTAAGGGAAGCAAATTATCAATAAAGTAAATACATAATAAATTCATCACAATAAGTAAATTAATACTTCAATTAATACATTCATTGCCACCATGATACCCATACTTGAAAGATTACTGGAATGAGCAACAACCTGGCACATATAACTCAAATATCAAATCCAGGTGCGACTGAGGTGAGGGAAAACATGGTTAGTCCCAACAATAGGAGGGACTGCTGATACTTGATACCCAGGTGTCATGCAGACCTCTAGCATGACACACAGGGGTGGACTGGCACTTTTTTTCCAGGGACGCAGCTGGGGCAAGGGATGCAATATAAAAATCCATTTTCCAGGGATGTAGCAGGGGGCAAGGGATGCAATATAAAAATCCGTTTCTGTTTTCAAGATTTCAATACTTATTCTTTTGAGAGTTTGTTAGAAGCTTAAAATAGGTTTTTCCCAATTCTGTGGAACTACTGTAAAATAATTATTAGCATTAAAAAAATCTTGCTCTTATGAAGTCCCAAGGGCATGCAACCCCAAGTACCTGAGATGCTACAGCGCTCAGCACTCCTTACCAGTCTGTGCCTGGACACACAGTAAGTGGCAGCAAATGTGTTAGTGATGGAGAGAAGGCCAGTGCAGCATATTCAAAGCAACTGTTGAAAAACATTTTTAAAATGGTTTCTATAAATCTGTGTTAGGTAAATTAACTACCTTCCATTTAAGTTCTTGAATGCACACCTGAAACTATACATTTCTTCATAATAGTTTGTTAGCTGGTTGCTATTGCTGCAGAGAGTCAAAAGAAGGCTTTTGTGTATTCCACATGTAGTGGTAATTAAATCACAAATATTTTTGTAACTAATTTGGAGATGCATTTCATACCAGTTGGGACTGAAATAAGATTTTTGGATTTTATGCAATAATGGAATGTGTAAGATAATGCCATGCCAAATCCATTAGCTAATCATTTAGCTTTGGACCTGATCTTTTCATACTGATATATTTTATTTTCATTCTATAAATGATCAATTACTAGACTACTTTAAATTATTAAAGCTTTCAACATCACACATATTTTAATTCTTACCAAAATAAAAACACAGAACTAGAAAAATATACAAAAAAACTTACTTTGTAAAATTCTGCAGATTGTGACAGGAAAGGTTTTTCAAAGTCTTCTTCATAAACTGATCTTGAGTCAATGCCCAAAATCATGAGCATCTGGCATGCATTTTTAATAGCAAGTCTAAAATCAGAAATGAACTATTAAAACATAAAATAATTTCAAAATATCTAATAAAACAATTCTAGTAGGGGGGAAAAACTATACAATATCAAGGTGGCAATATAAGAATTATTGCTATAAAAAGCTGCTCCAATAATAAAATTTAAAATTACAGCACCAACTTTATAAAATTCATAATAATAAAATCTTCATAAACATTCTATATATTAGAAGCACTTAGAAACAAGACAGTAGCCGCAAGGGGGAAAAAATAAGCCATAAATTTGCAATATAATCAAATTTTTAACATGCTAAGGATGATATCATATATACATTGGTACTCAATATTAAAGAATAATAGACAAAAATATATATAACTCAAAATGGTTTTCAGCAAACACAATTAAATACTATGTGGAAAGGTATTGTGATAGGACAGAGAAAGTAGTTTACTATAGTTTACTCAGTAGGATAATGACAATATCATACAATATATTAATAAAGTCTACTCTCAACAAGAGCAGATCTGAACTCTGAAGAGTTCTGGGAGAGGGATGGCATCTTGCAATTTGCCTGCTCAGGATATCCCTCACATGTGCAACTGGATTTAGGCCTGTGGATCTGGCTACCCATTCCATTCTATAACTTCCCCTTTCAGAGAAACTATCAACCAAATGAGCCTCATGGGGATTGGAATCATTGTCTTCAAAGATTAATTAAAGACTGAGAGCATCCTGAAAAGTTTCATGTACAAGAACTCAGAGTGCCTCCCTGAAATATGTGACACTTTGTGCAGCCAAGTCACTACCACTACAAAATGGTCCTTTTCTCTGATGTCACATTGGTTGTAGCAAGGTCCTTGTTCTTTCCAGAAGAGCCTGTGGAAGTGTTCTAACTGAATCTAGACTCGTCTGTATAAAGCACATTTTCCCACTGGCCTGAGATCCAAATGTGATATTGTCTGCATCAGATTAAACTAGCCATACTTTGAGGGTTCTAAGCAAACCAATTAGCAAAGGTTTAAAAATAATCTTTATTAAGGGTTAAAAATTCAAATCATTATAAATCAAATGTCTAGATTTTTAGGACTACTTTTGCTGACGTCATAACTTAGTGGTACAGCCTTCTCTTCTAGGTGTTTCTGAGCTAAAGGATTTACCATAATCATTCATTCTTTTGTATCTAGCTTTGTTCTCGGCTTGGTGGATATTTCCCTCTGTGAAGTCTTTCAGGTAATTTTTGTTTTTGATCATCCCAACAGTGCAGTAGCAAAGTCCATGAATTATATGTTGAAGAATAAGAAAAGCAGAGTTTTAAAATCATTCCCATCAGAATAAAAATTAGTAAGAAGTATATAATGCAGTGTTAGTCTCAACACAAATTTGACGTGCATCATGCTAAAATAGGTAGTAAGCATTTTTGAGGTGCCTATTACGATCATGATCTAAGAAGTGAACTCTTAGGACTCCCTTTTAACCCTTCCAGTGTCCAGCCTAAAAAACAGGGTTTCCATCCAGAAGTCAAACTATTTTCTTTCTATGCTCAGCCAAAAAAAACTTTAAATTAAGAACTTTTTTTTGCCAAATAACTAACGAAAGGAATTATGGCATGTTGTATGCCAAATTAAGCAGCATTTTCCAAAAACGAAGCATTCAACAAAAGAGACGATATGTTTTATTTTAATAAGACTGTTTTTAGAGTCGTGTAGTAAAAAAATTAATCTGACAATGCAAATAAAAATTTATTAAAAAAAAAACTAATAGACAGAAATGATTACAGTGCACATGAATAGAATGGCTATATATTTCTGAATAACAAAAAAAATTTTTGTTTTAAGTAAATATTTCTCTCATTTTGTAATTTTTTTTTGGTACCATACTTTGAGAAAATTCCAGGCTTTTAGCCAATATCAAATATGTCAAATAAACAAGTCAACTGCAAAATTAAAAAAAAATAACCAATCAACGGAAATAGGCCATGTTATATGCCCAATTAAATAAAATTTAATTACGAATTTTATGAAAATAAATAGAAACAAATTTGCAAGCATATTGATTTTAATAAGCTTTTTTTCAATGTGATATGGTGAAAAAAAAATCTCACTATACAATTAAGTCTTCATTTTGGAAAACCTGATGAATAAAAATAGTTAAATTATATATTTATCGAGAGGAAATTTCCTCCCAAATAATAATATTCAACCTGAAATATGATTTTTATTTCTTTTAACAATTCTTTTCAGTGTCATATATTTTGAACACAGCCAGTGTTATACAAAGTGACTTGGACTGGTTATGAAAGAGAAAAAAAAACATCCTTAGCTGCATTTTTTGCTAAACAATATGAATTTTTTCTTTGGGTGTTGAAGTTTGGCGATCTTGGCTAAGTGCAGAAAGGTTTGTGCACCAAAGCAAAAAAAAAAAAGCATTATATTGTCTGTGTGGCACAGCCAAGGTACTACTGGGGGAGGGGAGGGGGTGAAACTTTTACATGAATTTAGCAGAGAATATGACTTCCTAAAATTGCCCTCCCACATGATGGCTCTTTTCTGTAGCAAAGGAAGTCTATTTTTCTTCCGTATCCAAGACATTCATTTTCAGAAAACGGCACAAGCTCAAAGTTTTTTTACTAAAAAAACAAGAAATAATAAAAGAAAATTACACATAGCCTAATGGGATGTTAAACAAAATATCCACACCAACTTTTAAGTCAGCCTCCGATGTAGCATTACTCAGAAAGATAGATAAATCAGCCAATCGAAAGATCGTACACTAATGGAAGCAAATCTACAAAAATTAATTTGCTTTCATATCCAAGACCTCATTTATTTTCAAAAAATGATACCAGATCGAAGTTTTACTGGAAAAGTAATAAATAATGAAAATAAAAATTAATATATAGCCTAATGCGATGTTAAAATATCCACAACAACAAGTTGTAGGGCGGCTATGCAATGTAGCATAGCTATGAAAAACTCAATACTTATCTATCAGCCAAAAGATAGCTAATTTATGAAAATCAATCTATTGAAATGAAAACTATGGTTTCAATATAAAAAAGTAAATGCTAACTTTACAAAGGGTATCCAATATGGTGTACCAACCTGTAAAAAACACTTATAGCATGTGGAATGGAGATAGCACGTGTCAACCATCTGTGTTTTGTTTGCCTCAGCAAAACATAACTAATTAAATGCAGCTCCAACCAAAATTTATAATAAGGATGTGTACTTCCAGTTTCCATTTTAAGAGCAGGAAAGATGCATAGAATGCTGGGAAAAAGATAAAAATAACTTGGGAATACTGAAATAGTTTATGACAAAAAGAGTGTAAAATGGGTAAAAAAAAATGGCGGTACGTACTTTGTAATTACTTCCAAAATCTATCGTTTTTAAACAAAACTTTTTTTTTTATTTTTAGGAGATTTTGAAAATTTAAGGAAATATTTAATTAAATTTAAAGAATACACTAGCTTTGATGTTGTTTGTTTTGCATCATAAATCAGAGTATAAAAGTTAGAATTAAGTGACCAAACTCCTATTAACACAGGAATGTTAATAAGCAAATCGGCAATACCGTTTAGTACTTCTATGAAATGGCAATCAGATGGCTTTATCAAATTATTTATATTGTAGTTTAATAAAATATGCATCAAATTAAAAAACACAATATTATTTTTGAAGCCTGAATTATATATTTTTATAAGATATATATATATAAAATTACAATGGCAATTTTTATTTTTAAAAAATCGATTTTTTGTTGCAATAAAAATGGATACATACGTCCTTGGCCTCTCAATTTTGATTCTCCGAACGCATACAAACGACATGGACACTGAGTGTTAAATGTAAACTTAAATGATAAACAAGAGTTCAAACTCAGTTTTGAATTGCAATGAATGTAATAATTTGCTATCAAAAACTGATGTTAAAATAGTTCTATTTTATAAATAAGACAGAAGATATGTGTACTATAGAAAATAAATTGAAGAATATTACATTGCCCATTGACTTCCACATTTCTGTCTTTCTACTAGGGTTGGAAACATAATACAGTTTCATTTGCAAGCTGTTGCATTCAATAGTTGCTTTATATCACTTAGGATTAACTGTCATGATAGAAAAATTAAAAACTTTTGGAAATGTCAAGTTACAGATTTTTTACTATAAAAATATTACTGGCATTGGTAAATAAATTTATTATTTTTAAAGAATATACTAGCTTTGATGTTGTTTGTTTTGCATCATAAATCAGAGTATAAAAGTTAGAATTAAGTGACCAAACTCCTATTAACACTCTTTGATAAATATAAGCATAAAATTTTTCAAAACATACTGGGCAGCATTATTTCCTTCTGGAAAGCACAGCCTAAGTGGCAAAGTGCTGTTGCATTGGCTTGCATTGTTCTACAATTGCTGGAGTCCAGGTTTAAATCCCAGGCTGATGAAATTGCCATTTTTTCTTTCATTCCCATAACCAGATGAGTTGCTAGCTTTGCAGGTCGGAGTGCAATTTAAAAAAAAGGTCATGCAGGCAGATTTGAAAACAGGACTCTAGATTTTTTTCCTCAATTGGATCAAATCTCCAATAAATGTCAGTGAACAGTTTAGGAATAGTTCTAAATTTTCACCTTTCCTACAACTGTTTCATTTTCCATGATGCATTTACTGCTTAAAAGTGGTTTTTCAGTGACTGCTTTTGTCATACATACACCATATAAAGTGAAGATCCACAATAATTCATGCATTTCTTAAATTATGTTATGAAACATAAATATGCTATCTCAAAACTTATCAACAAAAGCATCAATTTTACCTGTCAACTACTTCTCCTCTTCTTTCTCTCATTACCATGTCTAACAGTGTATCACGTAGATGGTCTCGTATACAGCCATATCGTACAACTTGATCTCGAAAAATTATAAGACCCAAATTGTATACATTATCTACATTGTTTTGTTGAACATAAACTCGATCCTAAAAACAGAAATTATGGAAAGTTACATTATGAAACTTCTTTAAAGCAATACACTGAGAGTAAAATAAATGTAAATTTGTATGCAATAAAAATTTTGATGTACAAAAATGCAAAAATATAAAAATTTAAATAAAATTATCTATTAAAAACTGTACATAAATAGGATGTGTTACATCTCATAGGAAAACATGGGAGCTCAGATTGTCTCTGATAATTAATTACCTTATGAAAATAATTTTTACAACTGAAGCTCAAAAAAGCAATAAGATCTCATGTGAGAGGCAACAACTTTGAATCTTTTTTTTTAATTTGCAAAATATAATCATTTTAAGCATATTTTGCATTTGAAAATTTAACAAAAGAATTATTATAAATGGATTTCACTTAAAAATGATTCATATTTTTTACACTTTTGCCATCAATAGTTTAAACATTAGACATTTTTAATTTACTTACTGAACCTAATAATAAAATGCTTTACCAGAAATTTTACACTTTTATTCTTGTACTGTCAATGATTATTTAGTTATATTCAATAATATTGTATCATTTCAGCATTGTCAGTATATTTGTCATTAACAAAAATCCGCATTATCACTGTAATTACTCAAATGTCTTAAAACCATGTTTAAGTTGTGCCTGTGCATCACATGTTGACATTTTACTACGTGAACTGCTATTTTGAAGGTGAATTAATTACTCATGCTTCCTGTGAGTGCTGGATATATATTGTGAATATTCAGTTGAAACACATTTATCCATGTGTGATGCTCTTGTCTTAAAACAACCCATGTCTGGGCTCTAAATGTGACATCTCTTTAAATACCTTCAAATTAACTTCATATAAACTCCTCAAATAGTCCTTATAAACTCTCTATAAATCCTCTGTAAATACTCCTCATAAACTCTGTTTTAAATCCTCCATATAAATTCTTATAAAGCTCTGGCTAATGATATGCAAGGGCCTCTATAAGCCAGATAAATCTTGGGGGTAAGGTACAACATTGTCACTAGCAAGGCCACGTATTACATTGTGAAGTGGAAGGGAGTCATCTAAAGACCGTGACCATACTATTTCTATTCTGGTCACATGCTTGTGACTGTCCTCCTCTTCATCTACAAGTGAGTTCTTCATATACCATCTTGATTAGTGCTGCCATCTAGGCACAGAGCAGGGAACCAACATCTGAATTCAAATCATTAATTTTCAACTAATTAATACTCACTTCATGAGGGAAATCTTTCTGAATCTCCAAACATCACTGCTTATCAGCCAAATCAGATTTGAGCAGCTCCACTTAGAGAACTCATCAGGCCAAGATGAGGCTTCCCACAGTTGGGATCAAACTTGGTATCCCAAGGGAAGTTGGCAAGCACTGCTGAGAGGTAATGACTTAATCCACAATGCCAAGAGGCTAGCCCCGAAAGGTATCATTACAATTAAGTACGTGTGTTCTTGTCGTAATGGACAGACTGTTACACATGTTCAGAAACATTTTTGTGCACAAAATAGACTAAATTGCCAGGTTACAAAGACCCCAAGGGCTCAGAGAAGGTTGTGAAAGTGGTCAACAATTCTCAACTACAATGACATCGGCATGTCATTGCAGCTGAGAATAACTGCAGTCAATAACCACAGCAGGAATTTGCTACTACCATCTTTATATATTGCTACTAGATTCTAGAGATTGTGCCCAAAAAGGTAAATTTCTGGATGGACCTAGAGGGCATCTCTAAAGGTGAAAATGCACTGTGACCACTTCATAATCCATCAGAAGTTCAATATCAAATAAATGACCTTTATAAATGTGTCAGCCAAAATCAATGCCTCATCATAATCATCATCCTCAAGCAGCCGTGGGCTACGGAGGCCCAACCAGACCGTGCAATTTAGTTCTCCAAGCAAGTCTGTCCTGAGCTACATCTACTGCATCTGGCCACTGCACACCAATTCTAATAAGGTCCTGTTTGACATTGTCTGCCCACTGCATCCTAGGTCTCCCACTCTTTCTGAGCCCTATAGGCACACTGTTCATAACCCTATTCACCAATCTATAATTATTCATACAGGCAACATGGCCAAACCAACGGAGTCTCTCTCTGCACAATATGCTGCTTAACGGAGGTTGCAAACTCCTTTGCCTAACCTCATCACTAGTTACAAAGTTGAACCACCTAATGCCCAAGATACTGCGTAAGCATCTGGAATCAAAAGCATCTAGTTTCTTGTTATCTTGTTTACAAAGTGTCCAAGTTTCCCTACCATAACTAACCCTAGAAAGAACCAAACTATTATACAGTCTAATTTTAGTCTTTAGGGGTATAAGCCTATTTCTCCACACTCTGGGGCGGGGGTGGCTCAGTTGGTAGCGCACCAGGCTCGTAATCTGTAGTTCCCAGGTTCGAGTCCCAGCTGGGTCAGCATTGAGATTTATCTCCGCAAAATTCCCCGCCCTGCCCACGATCAGTAGGGGACACCGATGGGCTTGGAAATGCCGCCGTCCGTCGGAAGGGACGTTAAGCCGTGGCCCCATGTGCGGGAGAGCCATACCTTGTGCACGTTAAAGAACATGCTGGATGGCCTTGACAGGAGGCTACCAACTGTCTCCCAACAGCTGCTCCAGTGGGTCCCCTCCCCCAACCTTCTCTAAGCCTTTGGGGTCCATGTGACCTGGCCATTTAGCCCATGGTGTGCAAAAAAGTGCTGCTCAGAGGTAAAATAACCCAACCCAAACTCCACACTCTCCATAAATTCTTAAAAGTCCCGGCAGCAATCCCTATCCGTCTGTTAATCTCATGCTGCACATCACCATTATCTGTTACATAGCTCCCAAGATAATTAAACTGTGACACCTGCTCAAGACTACAACCATTCAGATTAACTGAACACAACCTGCCTGACCAATTTTCATCATTTTAGTTTTCTCTCTGTTTATAACCAAACCTACTCTACTACCATTTTCATCAACAGTTCGAATGAAAGAGTTCATCTCATCAACATCATTTGTCAAAAGAGCTAAATCATCAGCATAATCTAAATCAGAAATTTTCGTATCTCCAGTCCATTTAAGGCCAAATTCTTTCCCTTATAGTGAATTTCGCATAACATAATCAATAACCAAGGTAAAGAGAAAAGGAGACAAAATGCACCCTTGTCGAACACCAGAAGCAATGCTAAACCAATTGCTACAAGCCTTACCAACTCTCACACATGACTCAGTGTTATTATAGAGAGCTTTCATATGTTAACTAACTTGTCTGGTATACCATATGATCTCACAATCAACCACAAATTATGATGATCAACAGAGTCTAAAGCCTTTCTGAAATCAACAAAGCTAGCAACCAAAGGTTTCTGAAACTCTAAACATTTCTCAAGAATCTGCCTAAGTGAAAATATCTGATCCACACATCCACTACCACTTCTGAATCCACCAAAAAGGAACCATATCAAATATTACGACTACCTTTTGAAAAGGACAGGGTGTTGCCTCCAAACGTGCGAATTGTGGATGCCATATGAAGTTGTCAGATAGGGGTAGGGGAATCACGCAATTGACTGTCAACCAGATTCTTAATTCTATTAAGCACAATCATGAAAAGAACTTTACCTGGAACAGAAAGCAGGCTGATACCCCTATAGTTATCACAAGAACTGCATTCACCTTTTTTGAAAATAGGGATAACAATAGCTCTGGTAAAATCCTTAGGAACCATGCCTTTATCATAAAAGATATTCAAAATTTCAGTCATCCAAGTGGTAACTGAAACATTCCCAGCTCTAAGCATTTCCGTAGTAATTTCATCTACCCCTGGGGATTTATGAAGTTTAAGTTTAGAAATAGCCAAAATAACTTCAGATTGTGTTATAGGGCCAACATTAAAGCCACCAATGCATCTGTCATCATTGCAAACAATGGAAGTAGAACTAAACTGACTACTTTTTAATGGCATGTCTAACAGAATAATTATGCAGTTACTACTTTAAAGAACTTTAAGTCAACTATTCCTGCCTCTTCATTCTATGTCTTTACAATACAGCAACTGTCATCCCCTACTGGTTGCAATGAACTTTAGGATACGCCAAGTAAAACCTTGTAACAATTTAGCTCTATAAGGAACATTTTATCTTTTTGTTAATGTTAAACAGTAGAACTGTGTAATTAAATAACAATTAATTAATAAACAATTTAGCTCTATAAGGAACACATTTATCTTTTTGTTAATGTTAAACAGTAGAACTGTGTAATTAAATTTACTAAATACTAAAACCACTGTGTTTAATTCCTACACTGAAAATAACATATCAATGTGCTGTGTACATCTCCGAGATACAGGGGTTTATCAAAATAATGGAAACGTACTGTTTGTGGAGAAAATTTTATTAATAAATTGTAGGCCCACCTCGGGCATTCAGAACAGACACAATTCAACACAGAAAGACTTATACAAGCCATGCACATACAGTAATGGAATGTGGGACCACTCTTCCCATAAAATATGGCCCAACTGTGCCAGTGATGCTGGAGGTGAAAAGTGTGATCTGACCTTGCACTTCAGATATTCCCATAAATGTTCAATAGTATTGCGGTGGTCAGGGTTGCTGCTGTACCTCATCTTCATGCTCTGCAAACCACAACTTGACATGTTTCGTACAATGCATGTGTGCATTATCTGCTTGAAATCAGGAATGGTCATTAGGGAACAATGCCCACAACATTGGGTGCAGGTAGTCCCCAAGAATAGATTCATACAATGTGGATGTGACACAACCCTGCAGAATAACTAATGGACCTAAGGAATGCCATGATATGACACCCCACAGCATCAGGGATCCACCTACATGCTTCAAAGTCAGAACCAAACAGTTGGGGTGGTACACTTCTGCAGGTTTTCACCAGATGTAAACTACCAGTGGTGGGAAACCATGTGTAGCATGATTCATCACACCAGATGACATGTTACTAGTCTTTAGCCACCCAGTTTTTATGTTTTTTGCACCATCTTACATGTTTTGTTGCATTGATGTTGGTAATCAGAGGTTAATGGATTGTAGTAGGGCCATAAATACCAGCACAATGAAGTTTCCAACGAACTCTTATTACAGAAACAGGATCATTCCAACTGGTGTTCAACTCTGCTGCTATTTGCTGTGATCTTGTGCTTCCATTCTACAATCTGTGCCAACATTCCCCTACCCCTATCTGACAACTTCATATGGCATCCACAATTCGCACGTTTGGAGGAAACACCCTGTCCTTTTCAATAGGTAGCCGTAATATTTGATATGGTTCCTCGTGTTACACCTACTATTTCTGCTGTTCTGGTAACTGAAGCTCCTGCAAAACACACACCAATGATCGTGCCTTTTTGAAGGTCACTGAGATCTGACATTGTTGACAATTACACCACAACAGCTGTTTTGCCTGTGGCACTGCTACATGATAACCGACATCGTACTTCTCCCCTCACATTGCAGGTGATGTTGTCCATGTGATATGCATATCGCACATTGTGTGTGCTCCGGTCGCTGTTGGTGTTTTCATTATTTTGATAAACCTCTGAAAGTTGTACTGGTGACCACAGATATATTTTAAAAAAAAGAAAAGGAAGAAGGTGCTCTCCTACACAAGGGAACGAGATAACTGAGAAGCATTATTGGACTTGTCCTGGTTTGTCATACAACATAGAGACACACACACAGGGACATACCCACTGGTTTAACAGTCAGCTACTACTACCCAGCCACCACTAGACCAGGTATGGGCTAGTGGTTAGTCACAGTGTTGTGTTGGCAAAACTTGCTTACATCATCCACCATTAAATGTCACAAAATGTCTACCTGTTTGCAATTTTGTTACATATTATTATCATTTTAATGTTACTATCTACATTTCTCAAAAATTATTTCTACATTATCTTTCTTCAAATATTCAGCATTATTTCCCTTGTTAACTTGTATCATAGCTTTGATTTGTTAAAGGTTTGCACACAGAGTAGAACAGTGCCAAAACATAAGTGATTATAATTAATTTTTTTGGAAATATTTCAACGGTTGATGCATTTTCTGGGAATGCAACCCAATATTAACTAATCATCATTGTAAGTAATTTACAGAGATTAGATTTCATTAGATTATTCATAAAATGGAATAATTCTATAAAATTTTCTGATAAAATTAAAATTAAAATTTTCATGAAAAAGGAAATATTTTTGTGCAGATACAACTTTCATTAATGATGAGGAGTACAGGAAGTAATTGGATCAACAACTTACTAGTCTAACAGAGAGTAGTAAGATTTATTGAATATAATAAATGCTTAAAACTCATGCTGCTAAAGCTGTGAAAATGCAACTCATCAAGCTTGCATATTTGGCCAAAAACATGTAATAAAGCAATTGCATTTGAATGTATTAATACAACAAAATAAATCGAAACTTTTTAAAAACATAAAATTATGATTTTTTTATTATTACTACAAAAGTGCAGCTTTAAGTTTTATTTTTCCATTTAAATATATTTGATGACTCAAAAACTTTTAATTTTTATTTAAGAGTCATTCAAATGAAATGTAAACACAACTATATCTGGGAAATGGACTGAGTGATCTTTATGCCCTCACACAGGGATTGAATATACAGGGTGATTCAAAACTCTTGGGCCAAACTTTAAGGGGTGATAAACACACCTAAAACATTTGTATGACAAAAAGTGTCATACCACTTTTTGTCATACAATGCATGGTCGGAACTCAAGTGGTGAAGCGCTAGAAGGCACTTTCCAGTGAACACTTATAATCACTGGTTTTCGCACTCGTCGTCATTTCTACCGTGATTGTAGAATGGATGGATTGTTTCACGAATCAGGAGAAGGCAGACATGCATTTCACGTATAGAGCTGCAGACGGGAATGTGAGGGAAACCCAAAGACTGTACCGGGAGCACTTTCCGACCAGAAGTATGCCTGATCGTAAAACCTTTCAGCAATTCCACCAGTATCTGTGCAAAATGGGCTCCTTTGTCAGTGGCTTGCAGGATACAGGGCGTGCAAGGAGTGTGAGGATGCCACGTGTTACAGAGGAAATTCTATGTAGGGCGGAGATCGTCCCGAATGTAACACACGAGTAATTTCCCATGCCGTAAGTGTGCCCCAATCGACGGTGTGGCGAGTTCTAAGAGACGAATGAATGGTAAGAACTCCTACCATGCACAGAGGGTGCATACCTTGACACCTGCAGATTATCGACCTCGTGTGGATTTTGCACAGTGGTTCCTGCAGCAGACTGCAGTGCAACCGGACTTTGATGCACGTCTTATTCACTGATGAAGGCACCTTTACACGTGAGGGCATTTTTAATACCCACAATTCACGTGTGGCCACCAGTAATCTGCACGCCATGCGTCCACACTTGTACCAGCAGCGTTTCTCCATAAGTGTTTGGGCTGGAATCCTCCATAACCATTTGATTGGCCCATACCTTCTGCCAGCCCGATTGAAAGGGAGAACCGTACCTCGTATTTTTACAAGAAGTCTCGCCAGAATTACTGAACCCTGTTCCAGCAAACATTCAAACATGTATGTGGGTCCAACATGACGGAGCACCACCCCATTTCAGCATGGATGTGTGGAACGCCTTGGATGCAACATTTCCAGGACGATGGATTGGTCGGGGTGGTCCCATTGCTTGGCCGCCATGATCTCCCGATCTCTCATGTCTGGACTTTTTCCTATGGGGCCATATGAAAAGCCTCATCTACGATAGCCCCATCGACTCCAATGAGGACCTTGTTGCCAGGATTTTTATTGGCGCTGCCGCTATACGAGAAATGCCTGGTGTTTTCGCCCTTGTACACTGATCACTACATCGAAGGTGTGAAGCCTGCATTAATGTTGGCAGTCGTTCTTTTGAGCACTTTCTGTAATTTGTTCAATACAATTATGTACTTTCTGTTCTGTAATTTCTGCAATTGTTTCAAACCTCTTCTGTCATTCTTGTGTTTCTTCATTTCCTGATTGAGTAACTACTAACTACTAGCGCTTCACCGCTTGAGTTCCAACCATACATTGCATGATGAAAAGTGCTTGTTTAGGTGTATTCTATCACCCCTTAAAGTTTGGCCCAAGAGTTTTGAATCACCCTGTACATAGAAGTAACTCATCAACACCAGAATCAGTAGCAAAGTATCGTCTTGAATATAAGACAATGTGTGGATTCCAGACAAACCCCACATGGAAATATTCAAAGTTGAACAATGTTAATTGGACAATTCGTTTTGCCCCAATTTTTTAAAGCCTTAACTAGCATAGTAGTTATGGAGCTAGCAACAGCTCCAGCAATGCAAACTTTGTGTGTGATGTTAGCTCTAACTGAGGCAATGGTACTGTGTATGGAGCCCCTCATTGGAAGCTAATTTCACCATGTTCTTACAACACCTTGAACCTTGAGGCAGTGGTCAGTAGTGACTTCGGTCTTAGTAGGGCATCTCATTGAGAAAGCCTGTAAAAGCTTTATAGAATTCTTCCCTGTCTCATATGTCAAAATAAAATGAAAAATATGCAGTATGCTGATATTTTAATTTGACTATCAGAGTCTGCTGTTGACTGAGTTTCTGGACTGTGGTTACACCATCAATTTGCAATGATAATGCAAACCTATGGGCATTTGGAGGCAGAGAATAAATTCAAAGTGCCGAAGACTTGAGAAGAGTAAGCAGATTATTTTGTTACATGACAATGTCCCCTCCCATACTGGCCAAGTAATAGTAACAACCTATAGTCCTCTCATCTCTCCTATTTGATTTTCACATTTCTGGACCTTTAAAAAATGCCATTAAAAACTTTTTTTATAATTTTTCTTTACATATCCATAACATTCTTTTCACTAATCACTCTGGAAAAGTAAGCAAAATTAATGTTGGTAATGTTATATAAATATTTTAGTTACATAAAATTTAGAATTAATTTGGACATGTTTTATTTCCTTTCATTATTTAACTGGCAAAAAATCCTAAAGTTCAGTCTTTTTTAGACTGAGCACAGTTGAAAAAAATATAGCCACCTTATGCCATTTTGCTTTTCAGTTCTGGCATTGTAGGAGTTTAAAGGAGCAAGAGAAAACTGAAAGTAATGTGTAGCTTTATGGTTTGATAGACTAGGGATATATGCTAGAGGAAAAATGTTTGATAACTCTGTCAAGTTAATACAATTTTACGTGTGGAAAGACAAAAAAAAATGCAAATTTTGCATTTGAAGGATAAAAAAAAATGGCACAGCAATCAAAGGTGAGGATTCAATTATGGTGAAATGGACTTTACAGCAAATTTATTTCTGGCTTCAATTTTGGCCCTATCTCACAAACTGAAGTTACCTAGGCAATTTCTAAAACTACAAAATACATTGTGTGATACTGAATTATGGCCACCTTTTACACAGATAATGGCCCATAACCATCTTGGCATCAGTTTCACTATATCTTGGAAGGGATCTATAGTCATGGAGTCTGCAAGGCATACCACATTTCCAGAATGGTGGATGGTGGTAGATCTCTATATTTCACATCACATTCCCAAATGCCTCACAACTGTCCGATGGGATTGATATCCAGTGAATTTGGTAGCCAGGAAAGATGGGTAATGTCCAATGTGTATTCCTTGGCCACTTCTACACAATCCAGGTTCAGTGACATAACACATTTTCATCTTGAATGATTCCATCCATCTCAGAACAGATACAACATGGTGGAGTGAATATGTTTAATAAGCACTGTAGTAGCCAGGACCTGCCACATGTCAGTCATATGAACCACAGATCTTAATTCAGACCAAACATGTCCCATATCATACTATCCCCAATGGCCTGGACCAATGATATACAACCACTCTACAGTGGACACATTTCATGAAAGATCCATAACTCATGGCATACAAAAAGGTGTCTGTCTGTGCAGCAAATATTTTGACTTATCTAATCACTCTTATATTGTTCAACCAACATGCTGTTGGTGACAACCTCAGGTGAGGAGTGGGTGTCTTGATGAACTTATGACTCCAGAACCCCAAACATGCAAAAGTATGGTACATACTTCATGCAAAGAAAAGTATGCAAAAGTGTGTGCTATAACATTCACACTTTAGCTTGTATGACCATATCTCTGATCATGAGTTTCCATGTGGTGTTGCAGAGTCCTTTGTACTGAGGTCTACTGGGCTTGTTTCATTATGGATGGGAATGGTCATAATTCAATTATAATTCGTATTTTTTTCAGTTGTATTATTGTATACGATTTCATTTGCATTGTTATTTAAATGATTGAATAGTAATTCTGAGTAGATTTGTTTGCAATTAAAATTTATTACATTAAAAACTAAGAATCGTATAAGCAAATTCACTGGTTTTATGTACAGAAATTTTGAAAAACTGGTTAAATTTTTTGCTGCAGGCCATTCAGATTTTTTAAGCCTTGCATTATACTACTCTGCATTTAACAAAACATTTAAAAACCATTGAAAGCTAAGCTTGATAGTCCCCCCCCCCCAAGATGCCAATAATATTCACACTATGTAGAAAATAGGCACGATCTTACTCCATGCAGAACAATTTATACTAAATGTATTGGTATCATCATACTTGAAGTTTTAAAGCATTTTTTTCAAAGGACAGGCTTCTCAACATATCTTGCAATTATTTTTTGCTAAATAAATGATATGTAATTACACAAAAAGGTTTTACCTGAGAAATTTAATTTATTGCACAAGAAAACACTATTTCAATAGAATGTTCTGAGTGAGTTTGTATTAATAAGTTTCAAATTTCAAATATGTCCCTTTTGCAACATACTAAATCTTATGAACATCATAGAGTACTTACCATATACATGAGTATATCTCTTATCATAACCATACTTGTTTGGTGATCATTCCATGCTTGGTTCAGTGTCTGAAGAAAATTATTTCGTAATGATGCAAGAACATCAACTCTGACCTAAATAAGAAAAATATAGAAATATATATTTTTTTAATTAACAATCAATATAATCAATCTTACAACAATTTTCATGTTCAGCCACAATCTACTTATACATTAATACATTCAATTGCCACCTTGATATCCATATTTGAAAGATCACGGGAACAAGGAAAATCCTCACATGCCACAAGAGCTTTAACTTCAATATTGGCACCACCATTGGGGTAAGGGGAAACACACCTAGACAGGACAGTGTAACACACATATTAAGGAGCAGCTTCCATCCTAACATCCTGGTATAAATAATAAATTCTACAACTTTGAATGTTCAAATGGCACAAAATTATCACAAGATTAGCAAGCAAAACAGTTCATTCTGCATTGTTGTTTCATATGATATTCAATCTCCTTTTTCACTACAATGCTAATGTATTAGAATCTTGAAAATGAAGGGTTTAGGAACTATCTTCTGAAAAGTACTTGTGCCATAAACATGCACCTGATACATGAAAAGAAAAAAACATGTATTCACTGGCATGCATTATTATCTGACTGCATTATATCTCAAAACTTAATATTTTTTTTGCATTTGCATGGGTTTAACAAATTTTATAATATTTAATACAGAATTTCATTTAGCATTATTAAGCTAATGTGAGTTCTGTAAATGGTAGCTAGGCATAAACTGGAAGGAGAGCTGTGTACCAATCCTCAGTGATGATGCACAGAACCTAGGTCTAGCACCTAATGTCCAACCCTGCCTTTTTGTGGTGCAGGCTGTTAGTACCTTTCAAAAGAGATATTCTCTTTTGGAAGGGAACAGAAGAGGAAGGCTGCCAGTTCAGTATGGCCTACTGATCTGGTCATCTGTGGCCACTTTTTTCATTTTTTTTTTCAACTCTGCTGAGGAGTGGTCAACTTCACAGGGTCCTGGTGCTGACCATTTATACATCCACTAGACTGGATTGGTTTATGGATTGGAGCTTGATTAGGGATCCTGGACTTGCTGCACTGGTGGGTCTCTGTTGAGGGAGAATCTGCCACTGTGTTTTCTGTTTGTTTGTGGGTTGCCAGCCCTAAGTGTACAGAGGCACGGGATACCTTATATCAGCTGATGGATAATCCTGATCAGAGGCCATCACAGGTACCTGAACCTCACTTAGCTAGTTGGACATCGTCAATCCTAAACTGGAGTAATGTGTCTCAGGCAGGCCATAAGGCTCTTGAAAAGGTCCACTTAAAAGGTGGTGCCTGAAGTTCCTACCAGAAAAAGATGGTACCTGAAGTTCCTACCATTGACTTCAGCCTTTAGGGGAGGAGGGACAGGTCTTGGCCCCATGCCTGCAATCAGAGAGCTGTTTGATATTGTTGGCCCTACCTCTCTCAATAAACCTAGTTTAAAAATATTACAAATCATATTTTCTCTGCAGGTACATGACACATGATAACGTTATATAGATATTATTCTCTTGATGTCCTCATGCAGAAATTCCAGCATTATAACCTAGATATTCTATGTTTGCAAGAGACCAGATGGACAGGTAAAGATCAGATACTAAAAAATAACTTTAAATTTCTCTTTTCAGGCAGGGAGGACGGAAAGCATCTCCAAGCAGTAGGTTTGCTTCTCAGCAGACACACCAGTGATGCTCTTCTAGGATATGACTGCATAAATGAAAAATTTCTCACAGCAAAATTTAAAACAAAAATTAAAAACTTGAGTATCATGTTTTGTTATGTCCCCACAGAGGATTCTGATGAGAACAAGAAAGATATGTTTTACAGCCAGCTTCAGGATATTTTGAATTCTGTGAAGGAGATATTTATCTTGTGCTAGGTGACTTCAATGCTAAATTTGGTACTGACTCTAATCTTTGGGCAGGAGTTTTAGGTCCCTTGTGCATTGGTTGTTCCAATGGCAACATTTCCTACAGGAAAGTAAACTTAATTGTTTGCAAATAACTAACACATACCACAAACACTGGGACATTTATAAATATACATGGGTTTCACCTGATAGGTTGCACAGGAATATGATAGATTATATTTTAATTAACAGCAAATGGGCTAGTTCAGTTAGGAATACCAGATCATAGAGAGGATCCAAAATTGGGTCTGACCATTACCTGGTCAAAAGTGTTTTGCAGCTGAAGCTTAAGAAATGTGCTAAAGTTAAAAAAATTAGCTATAACATTGAATGCCTGAAAGATCCAGATTTAGCCAAAACATACCATGATAGGTTACTTAGTCATTATGACAATCGTGGTTTGGTTACTGGTGAAGTTGAGAAAGAATAGGATCAGTTTAAACAGGCTTTTCTTGAAACCAACAGTACTCTTTTGGGTAAAAGGGAATAGAGGAAACAAAATTATTTGAGTGATAAGGCTATGAAACTTATTTCTGAAAGAAGGAAGGGCAGGATTAATATGAATCAACAACTTACTAGTCCTAACAGAAAGCATTACAATGAGCTTAATAAACAGGTAATGGATCAGTTAACAGCTGATAAGAATCTTTGGCTTGATAGCTTGGCTGACACAGCTGAGGAAGCAGTTAGACAGCACAACAGCAGGGGGTTGTACCAGATTATTAATGTTTTATGCAGGAAGAAAAAGACATACAAATTTTTAGGTACAAAGGGATTAAGGGGTAAACATGGTAAGGTGGTTGAAGGTGAGGATTCTGTGATGGCTAGGTGGGCTGAGCATTTCAGAGAAGTTCTAAAAAATGTGATTATTTCTACTCCCGTTGTTTATAATAAGGTTAGATGCATTACTGGCTTTAATTGCATATATATATATATCACATTCCGAAGTCACTTTGGCTATCTCTAAATTAAAACTGCATAAATCCCCAGGGGTGGATGAAATCACCACTGAAATGCTTAGAGCTGGGAACATTTGTGTTGTCACATGGCTGACTGAAATTTTGAATTTTTTTTTATGATAAAGGTGTTGTTCCTAAGAATTTTACTAGAGTTATTATTGTCCCAATTTTTAAAAAAGGTGATTGCAGTTCTTATGATAATTATAAGGGAATTAGTTTACTTTCTGTTCCAGGTAAAGTTCTTTGCATGATTACATTTAATAGAATTAAGAATTTGATTGATGGACATTGCATGATGAACAGTGTGGATTCAGAAGTGGAGGGGATGTATTGATAAAATATTTTCATTTAGGCAGATTCTTGAGAAATGTTTAGAGTTTCAGAAACCTTTGGTTGCTAGCTTTGTTGATTTCAAGAAAGTTTTCGACTTGTCTGTCTGTCCATCCATCCATCTGCCTGCCCACCGGTCTGTCTGTCCATATGCATGCATGCATTTGGCTAAATGGCCAAGTCACAAGGACACCGAAGGCTCAGAAAAGGTAATATATATGATGTATAAATTAGATAGGATACAGACGAGAGGACCCACTGGACAGCTATTGGGAGACAGATGGGTAGCCTCCTGTCAAGGCCATCCAGCATGTTCTTTAACGTGCACAGAGTATGGCTCTCCTGCACATGGGGCCATAGCTTAACGTCCCATCCAAAGGACAGTCAGTGACCTTTCCGAGCCCATTGGTGTCTCCTGCTGACAGTGGGCAAGGCTGGAAATATTGCAGAAATAAATCTCAATGCTGACCCAGCTGGGACTCGAACCTAGGATTGCAGATTATGAGCCTGGAGCACTACCAACTGGACCACCTCTGTCCCAAGTTTCTCCTTTGATCTGAGTATATGTGACATCAGTCACATCATGAGCATGTACATAGGTGGTTCAGGGTTGACTTGGACTTTTTATTGTAACTCTCCATGTTCTGTACTGATTTTGACCGAATCTATATGGTAAATATGGGTGAGCCGCTTCTTCACATCAGTAGCGGTTTCATTAACGTGATTGCATGCAGATTATGGGAAGCAAGGAGTCTGTAGAGGTATCATTGAGTGTGGAACAGAATTGTATTACAAAATTTCATGTGAAGGAGAAGGTGAAACTTGCTCAATTTTACAAAGATTGCAAGCAGAGTATAGGGATAAAATGTTGTCAAAGTCAATTGGTATAACAAGTTTTCCAAGGGCTGAGAAAGAGTAGCAAATAAACCGCATGGCCATGTGTTAGCTAATGCTGTGACCAAAGTGAACAATTTTGGAAAAAATTTTGGAAATCGGGAGGTAAGAGTATATGACATAGCTGCAATAGTCAACAAGTTGATAGTGTGGGCAAAAACATCCATGAGCACCCACTGTTCAGAAAAGTCTGTGCACATTGAGTACCAAAGGCATTGACATTTTATCAGAAGTTGTTTCATGTCCCCATTTGCACAGAGCTTTTGCATCATTTTAAGTCTGAGGGAGATGCATTTGTGTAACAGATCAAGATCATTGATGAGACTTGGGTTTATTACTCTAGATACCAGCAAGCCAATTGTGAATGGTGAATTCAAGGCAGTGTCGTCTGCAGGCTCCTGTAGCCACAGACCTCTGTGGCTATTCATGTAGCCACAGACCTCTGTGGCTACATGAATGTATCCCAGAGTACAGTTTAAAAATACTGTATTCCGGAATGCTGTAGCTAATGGCTACTGTATTCTGGGATGCAAACGAAGTACTCCTGGTGGATTTTCTTGCAAGAGGGACAACAATATAAAGATATAAAGCATATTCGACATACCTTCATTACCAAGTGTTCAGTCACAACTTCCCTCAAACCAGTATATAGTCGTTCACCATGCTTATGTAAAACCATTGTATAGGCATTTCTGTAGAGTTCTTCGAAACTAAGTCCACTATTATTCTTTTTTTGGATCTCCTGAATAGCATTTTTCAATAATGACCAAATGTTCTGAACATACTTCTCATCCATAGTCATCTACATGTGATAAAATTATGTAAATATACTATTAAAAAAATTATTTTTAAATTATATGAAGAATTGTCAAACTGTTACAGAAAGACTAATTACTACATTAAAGCAAACAAGCAACTGAAAAGTAAGGCATAAACTAAAAAATATTTTTTAAAAATTCCGAATTATATCAAAACAAAGCCAAATTTAAAAATAAACTTCTTTGTAGAAAAATGAGATTCACAAAAAGTTCAAAATGTCAACCAATTTGTCTTAAATTATACTAATTTTTGCATATACAGTATATGCTGTACTAGGTTAATATGATTCAATATTGTTGCAATCCCAATCACTGCTCTGGAGTTAAAATACTGCTTTCAAAATCAGAACCTGTACTGAAAATTCACAATTTAGTTTTTGAGAAGTAGAAATCTTAGAAAGCTTTTAATGCCAATCAATACAGTGGTCATAGCTCTAAATCTATTACACCACATTTTCAATTACACTCAGAGTAAAAGAACTATATTTAGTGACTTTTTCTTAAACTAAGGTTAAGCCACTATAGAGTGCTTACATGGACTGTTTTTACAAAGTGTATCGGTTGCAACTGCACTATAAAAATCAGTACAATCTGGAATATCACAGTGAGACTACAGGCAGTACATATTGATTTTTTCCCCAACTCTAAAAAGAATAATCCTTCTTGAGACTCTATTGTGCAAAGAAATAAAAATAAATAAATTTGATAATCGCCTATCTTCTTATATGCACTCTAAAACACAGAAACTAAACCTTAAGCATATTGCTGATGCAATCAAGTCATTGAACTTGTATTCACTTCAAAGGACGATAGGGCACCAGCAATCCTGTTGATAGGAAAATCAGAGCCCTATCTGCCTTTGAAGTGAATATGAATTTTTTTGTGTTCAATACATATATTCATTTACATAAACCTATTATTTTCCTTTTTTTTATTTTCTATTTAAATTCATTATTTTTATTAACACCACTCCATCTTTCTTTAGTGAAAACAAATTCATTCATATTCACTTCAATACATTTATTCATTTACTTAATCCTCATAAATGCTGATGACTAGTTATATATATACACTAGCAGATTTGTCCGGAGTTGCTCGAGTCTGAAACTCTTTAGAATATATAGTAGATGGCACTCCTCACATTGTAAGCTTTTATTTGGCATAAATATCATTAGGACTAATCTCCTCCCCCTCTGGTTAAAATCTTTTCCCTCTCTTTTAGGGGAAGAAAAAAAAGGACATAGTTCGAGGTACCCATAATCCTCTCCACATCAGAAGTTTCTTAACCAAAAATCAGAATTTTCTCACTCAGATAATTGAACTTTTCAAATCACTTCGTACCCACCAGTTTCTTGGATACAATTTGACAGGCATATGTAACTATAAAGCAAAAGAAAATTAACTATGATTTGGTGTGCAAAAAAATGTAAAAGTTTAAAAAAATTATTATTATTATTAAACAAAATTATTTATTACTTAACATAATATTTAAAACATATTAATTATTTCTATATACTTTTCAAATTAAGTTCATGATTTTAACTTCTGATATGAATTTAGTTTTTGAATCGTTCATTTCAACGAAGAATCTTGTGTTCCGCTCATGCTTAATTGAAGAAGAAAAAGAATGACTTAAAATCCATGGACACTCACGCTCATGACCAAACAAATTGAACAATGAGTTTATCATGTGAATCGGAAAGAAATTAGTTTCATGCATTCATTATTTCAAATTTATGTTGGCAACAGTTATT
Organism: Ryuthela nishihirai; assembly: GCA_038380435.1. Lineage (NCBI taxonomy): Eukaryota > Metazoa > Arthropoda > Arachnida > Araneae > Heptathelidae > Ryuthela > Ryuthela nishihirai. The sequence goes on from JAWZYU010000022.1 coordinate 42,031,583, forward strand.
TTGAATAACTTTCAACTGTTAATGTTTAATCACATGAAATCAGATATTAGTTTAGTTTGATGTATTACCTTTTTCAAATTTATTAGTGACAACAACTATTTTGAATAACTTTCAACCATTATGTTAAGTCTATGGGATTTTGAGAAATTCAAATATGCCCACCCCAATTTTGGTTGTTTTCTGGTTAGTTTGTAAATCTACATCAAAATAATGTAGATATTACTAAATATATGCATGAGTGTAACAAACTTACCTTACCCAGATAAAGATTAAAAGATATGAACCTATGATCTTGGGAATACAGGGAAGATGTTACTACTAAACTATTTTAATCAATTATAGCACAGAATTCATTTTCAGTTAATATATGAAATAATTTGAGTATGTTAACTGAGTATTCTATAAAACAGAAGAAATTCACACAAGTGACAAGTGACTTATGTGAAATATGCAGGTTTGCCTATATACAATCTATGAAATAAACTACCAGTGAAAACAATGAATATTATATTACTAAACCATATTCAGAAGGGAACTAATTAATATTATTCATATTAATAAAATATGCTTATTACAGATGAGTCTGGGCTCAAAAAATTGAACCTGAGCCCAATTTGGGGGAAAACATTCTGTAATGCATCATAGGGCACATAAATAGAAATAAAATAAAAATTAAAAAAAAAATACCCCTTCAAGCAGCTGCTTGCCACACAGAGGTCTGACAGGAACCTATCAGTTTATATGCCACAGTAGAAGGTCTGTGAGGATGGCAGGAGCTCAGCAGAAAAATCCACACACACACATCCATGCCTTACCCGGGGCTCGAACCCAGGTCCCTTAGATCAGTAGCCAAGAGTGTTAAGCACTCGGCCATGATGCATATCACTAATCTTTAATTTTATTCTTATATTAGTATTAATTGAAATTATTTCATAACAAAATTAAAATGTTAATGCTATTTGGAGCAAAAAAAGTTAGAAATACTAGTTGCAGAAACTTAAAGTTCATGAATAAGTACCATTATAAATAAATGGAAAGAGCCATTCATTTATGAACGATAGAGAATACGTATAACAAATTATCAAAATCTGCATCATACTCATTTTAAATTTTAAAAACTAATTAGGTGAAATTATAATCAAAAAATATTTTTTAGTTTTTCTTTTTTGCAATTACAACAAATATTCAAAATTTAAATGATTTTGATGACCACCTGTCTGAAGTCATCTGTGCTATTTTGAGCCTGAAAAAGTCTGAGCCTCAACTATCTCCTAATGCTCACTGAGAGAATAATTTGAAAATGAAAAAAAAAAGGTTTCTACTGGTGGCTTTGATGGCTTTGATAGGGCTTAATTTTCTTGCAAGATTTTGGAGGTGTATGAGCCAGCAGAACGGCATTATGTTACCAATAATGATATCATATTACACGCAAAAAAAATGTGTTCTGTATTAACGAAGGGATATAAATATACATATAAAATCTTTCCTACCCTTAACTACACAATATATTCTAAAGTTCTATAAAGAATCATAATGTTTTACAGGTGTGTAATGCTAGTTGGAATGAATAGTTCACTGCATGTGAAAACACCATAGATGTTCATAAGCACATTCGATATATTTTAAAGTCTGGAAAAAACCTTACTTTAAGCCCCCCCCCCCCCTTTAAAGCATTAAAACACTCTTGCTATTTTTAATCTTCAAAGAGACACTGAATAATTCAATAGAATAATCAATTACTGCATTCAGATATGCTATATAATATCAGATTTTACATTATGGCAATTGTACAAGTACACTACAAATCTGTTTCTCAACCATAGGCTGCAGTTCCAGGTTTGAGTCCAGCTGAACCAGCATTGAGATTTATCTCCACAAACCTCCCCACCCTGCTCACGGTCATTAGGTGGCACTGATGGGCTTGAAAAGGCTGCTGTCCATTGGATTTAATCAGTGGCTTGTGTGCGGGAGAACCATTCCCTGTGCACGTTAAAGAACACACTGATGTCCTTGGTAGGTGGCTACCATCTGTCTCCCAATAGCTATCCAGTGGGTCTCCTCCCGCAACCTTCTCCGAGCCTTTGGGGTCTTTGTGACTGGCCATTTTGCCCATTGTGTGCAAAAATGTGCTGCTCAGAGGCAAAATAACCCAACCCACCTCAACCATACGTTCATATGTTTGCTAATCTGTGATTCTAAAGACTGACTTTGATATACATTAATAAATTATCAATAATGTTCACTAAAAATGAAATAACTTTTGAAACTATATATTCAGAAGCTTCACTGAAATTGTAGAAAAGTGAAGACCTGTCCAACTACTTTCTAGATTAAACTGTGAAACAAATATAAGAGTTTGAACAAAATTGCAGTAAAACTTATTTCATTTTCATCCATGCATTTGTAAGTTTTTCAATATTTGCTAATGTTGGTAACATTGACAAAAAATATAAAACAGAATAAGTTCTTAATTCATACCAATTAATGTTTGTCTTTAAGCTCATTCGAACCCCAGAGAGAAAAAAAAACTTGCTTACATGAAAACATAAGACTCTGATTGATATATGATATGATATATGATTGATATATGATTGATATATATTGATGAATTCACTGAAGAGCCAAAACATAATGACCAGTGCATCTTTATGCAAATCGAAACTACAGGTAAACAACAGCTTGTGTGAAGGTCATGAAACAGTATAAATAACACCTGATACTGAGCTCTGTTAATCAGTGTTATTCTTGTTCTTCAGATGCGAAAGGCAGAGAACTTAAGTGAGTTTGACAAAGGCCAAATTGCAATGGCCAGATGATTGGATCAGAGCTTTTCCAAGATGGGAAAGCTTGTGGGTTGCTCATGGTCAGCCATGGTTAGCACCTTCAAATGTGTTCCAAGGAGGGAAAAACCACGAACCGGTAGCAAGGTGTGGGCCGACCACAGCTCATCAATGCCAGAGGTGAACGAAGGCTATCCTGTATGGTACAAGCCAACAGAAGGAACACTGTGGCGCAACTCGCCCATAATTTGAATGCTGATTACAGAAGTAATGTGTCACAACACACGGTACATTGAACCCTGCTGAAAATGGGGTTGCAATGCGGCAGGCTACTCCAAGTATCCATGCTAACCTCAGTTCACCATCGAAAGAGCCTACAATGGGCACCCAAGCATCAAAACTGAACCTTGAATGATTGGAAGGTCATCTAGTCCAATGAATCTCGTTTCCTGTTACACCACATGGACAGCCGAAAACGTGTGCGTCGTTTACCTGGGGAAGTGTTGGCACCAGGATGCACCATGGGACGATAACAAGTCAGTGGAGGAAATCTAATGCTTTGGGCAATGTTCTGCTGGGAAACCCTGGGTCCAGTCATTCATGTGCAGGAAACTATGATGTCTACCACCTACCTAAATATCACTGCAGACCAGGTACATCCTTTCACGGGAACGATATCCCCCCTCTAGTAGTGCCTTCTTTCAGCCGAATAATGCACCATGCCACACCATCCAGATTGTTCAAGAATGGTTTGTGGAACATGAGGAAGACTTCTAAGTATTGCCCAGGCCTCCAAATTCCCCAGACATCAATCCAATCGAGGATCTGTGATTTGTGTTGAAACAGCATATCCGATCTGTGGCAGCTCAACCACATAACTTACGAGAATTAAAGGATCTGCTATTAATGTGTTGGTACCAGATACCACAAGACACCTTTAGAAATCTTGTAGTGTCCATCCTCACTGGGTAAGAGCTGTTTTGGTGGCATATGGAGGACCAACATTATATTAGGCAGGTGGTCATAACATTTTGGCTCTTCGGTGTATATATTCTTTTTATATTACTTTTTCATTATTCTACATTCATGTTATTATTTAGCATTGTTTTCTGCTGAATTTAAACCTTTTTTCGTTGATAAACAAGAGTCAGAATTATCAAATCAGAATTTATCAACTGGAGAGTCTCTGAAATCAGTGCATAGTTATATGTAATGGTCCCTCAATTAATGATCTCTTTGATTAACAATATTTTGGTTTACTATTTTTTGCATTTCAAAGGAACCCATGCATTTGATTAACAATAAAAGTCTCACTTAATAATGCCAGTACAATAGCATTCAGGTATCATTTTTGGCCAAGAAAACACTTCTACACCATAAGGTCATAATTTTTGGCCAACCACAGTACTTTAAAACTTGAACATCTAGAAGTTATTATCCAAGGTGACTCTCCTTCCAAAAATTAAGTTTCCACACCTTAACTTTTCTATCAACCTCCTTAGGCAATAACCTTCTTAGTTAGAGGAAAGAATATTTTCAACAATATTCTGTATTAGTTATGTATGTGTTTAACAATGTTAGCATAAATAGGTCGGGGCAGGGGTGGCTCAGTCGGTAGCAGCCAGGCTCATAATCTGCAGTTCCCAGGTTTGAGTCCCAGCTGGGTCAGCGTTGAGATTTATCTCCACAAAACTCCCCTCCCTGCCCACGGTCAGTAGGGGACACCGATGGGCTTGGAAAGACTGTAGTCCGTCGGATGGGATATTAAGCCTTGGCCCTGTGTGCAAGAGAGCCATACCCTGTGCACGTTAAAGAACACACTGGATGGCCTTGACGGGAGGCTACAATCTGTCTCCCAACAGCTGTTCCAGTGGGTCCCCTCCCATAACCTTCTCTGAGCCTTCGGGATCCTTGTGACCTGGCCATTTAGCCCATGGTGTGCAAAAAAGTGCAGCTCAGAGGTAAAACAACCCAACCCATAAATAGGTATTTAGTAGTATAAAGTGCTAAAATACTGTATATTATAAAGCATGCTTTTTCCATGAAAACGTTCAAGTTCTGATGGTTTTGGAATTAACACATTTCATATACTTGATTAATGATAATGTTGGCTTATGACAGTTTTTGTGGAACCAATAATGATTGTTAATCGAAGGGATGGACCCACTGTATATCTGGGTAAACTGTGGATGATTTTAGGTGCCTCTTTCTAGCAATAACTCAATTGTTCTGAGCTTTGTGTTATTTTGTACATCAGCATCAATAATGAAGAGGAAAAGTTTCTACATATAAAAAAGTTACATATTCCAAATTTTGCATCAACTTAGTAAAGTCATCATAAATTGCATAGCAATATTTTACCCTCCACATTATATAATGCTTTTCTTTTTGTGAAGATCTTCACCTTTTTTTTGCACAGTAATCAGCATAACAAGTGAACTTCTATGGCATTACCAACTGAATTATAGGTGATGACAAAAATGGAATAATTTATTATCAGAAAATAAGAAAAAAATGAAAATAATTACCAATAGCAAAAATAAGCATAACATTTTAGTGTTACAGAAAGCCACTTCCAACCCCCATTTAGAGCAATGTAGTGAAGAACACTCTCTTTACCATTTATAATTATGTAATTAAAATCCATAAACCCCTCTCACTTCAAACATTACCTGATATTATCTGTAAAGTATGTAATGTTCACAGAAGAATTGGAAACTGATAAGAATTTTTAAGAAAGTTAATATGTTGTATCTACCTCAAAAATGTTTGACATTAACTTTCAAACAAAACTGCATTCTGTAAAACACTGAACAAGGTATTAATATACTGAATTATTAAATTTCTTAGTTCCCTGAATGCCAAAAATAATGCCCAATTGGATGTTGCTACACACACCGGCCACTGAATTAGAAGCCTTGATGCAGATGTATGTAAACGTCACTTGCACAGCGTATATGCAAAATGAATGGTCATGTGCATCACCACTTGAACTAGGCAATGATTGAAAACTGCTGCTCATCAGTAATCATCAATAGTGTTGATCACAATGGGAAAAACAAAGGCTCTTTCGAGGTTCAATAAAGGGCTTATTGTGGGTGCCAGTCTAGCTGGAGTGACAATTTTAAAAACAGCAGAGCTGACTGGTTTCTCAAAAGGTGAGATATCTCGGGTTTTTAATCAGTGCATAAATAACCCACATTGCTTATCTAAGAGGCATAAGTGTGGTGTGACGACAATCTGTCAGGAATGAGATCGCTGTCATCTGAGAAGGCTTGTATGGAGAAACAGGACTTCCTGTGTGCAGCAATTGACCGAAGCATCCAATGTAGGCTGTTCCTGACCCATATCTCAGTGAACTATACGCAGGGAATTGAGGAGGATCGGTATTACCAGTCGCATGCTTATACGGAAACCACTGATTTCTGTGAAGAACTGGAAAGTTCGTCTACAGTGGTGTCAAGAATACTGTGATTGGACACTGGAAGACTAGAAAAAAGTCATGTGGTCCAACAAATCAAGGTACACCTTGTTCTCTACCAACGGGACAGAGAGTTTGGCTGGAGCCCCATGAAGCAATGGACCCAGCTTTCCTTGTAAATACAACTCAAGGTTCTGGAGATGGTGTCATGATGTGGGGCACGTTTTGTTGGTACGGAACAGGTCCCTAATATTGCTGGAAGGTCAGGTGTCCTCCAAGGATTATCTGAACATTGTTGCCAATCAAGTCCATCCTGCAATGTTGACTTTTTATCCAGCAGGTAATGGGCTGTTAAATGGATGTCTGGCTGTTTCATGGACAGTTTCGTCTACTGTCCATCGTGCAAGATGTGTTCAGCAGTGGTTCAGCGAGCATGACAGCAACTTCCACTATCTTCCCTGGCCACCACAAAGCCCAGATCTGAACCCCAATGAGAATGTATGGGACATGTTAGAAAAACAAATCTGGGGATAAAGTCCTCTTCCATCAAATCTGAGCCAGTTAAAGGACTGTCTGGTGAAAGCTGGAGATGTAAAGGCACTCCAACACCTTGTGGAATCTATGCCAAACTGCAAATGTGCTGTAATTCGGCTAAAGAAAGTCCAACTCAGTATTGAATAAAGGTTTCTAATTCAGTGGTTGGTGTGTGTACTTCATTCTTATGGAACAATATTCATTTGATGGCAGTTATTCTTCAAGTGGAGAACTTTGAACTGATTCTCTTCTCTTAAACTTGGAGTTGTGTTGGGTTGTTTTACCTCTGAGCGGCACTTTTTTGCACACCATGGGCTAAATGGCCAGGTCACATGGACCCCGAAGTCTCAGAGAATGTTGGGGGAGGGAACCCACTGGAACAGCTGTTGGGAGACAGATGGTAGCCTCCCGTCAAGGCCATCCAGCGTGTTCTTTAACGTGCACAGGGTATGGCTCTCCCGCACACAGGGCCACGGCTTAACGTCCCATCCGACGAACGGCGGCCTTTCCAAGCCCATCGGTGTCCCCTACTGACCGTGGGCAGGGCGGGGAATTTTTGCGGAGATAAATCTCAATGCTGACCCAGCTGGGACTCGAACCTGGGAACTACAGATTACGAGCCTGGCACGCTACCGACTGAGCCACCCCCGCCCCCTTAAACTTGGAGATTGCTTCACTTGATGAATAAGAGAATGCAGATGGGTAAATATACAAATTATCTCATCAATCACTTTATTTTTGAAGTAACTCAACGAGTGCTTTGCACTTACTATCTTAACAAAGAAATCATCTGACTGCATGTGCTCAATGGGTTTTGGAGATACTATCCATCAAGGATCCTTTTCCTAACCCTAAATTTCACATAGCCTAGGCAGGCCTGCAAGTTACTGATGACAATTAAATTTGTAAAAATATATAAGTACATATAGAGAACAAAAAGTCCAACTTAGGCAAAGCAAATTCTCATTAAAATAATTAGTTTTAATAAAATTATATTTTCATGTTCCATTTAGACTTTTTTTGCATTGGTTATACACACATTATTGATTATATATTTCTTTGGCAGCTCACCTACCATTTTCAGTTTCGTATGTGGCCTGCCCTTCCATTTCAGTTTCCTATGTGGCCCTTCAGCTAAAAGGTTTTCCCATGCCTAGCCTAGGACCTCACCAACAATGGTTTTCTCAAATATGACTTAAATCACAATCCATGCAACTGGTGAGGAATTATTGCATTTTGTTAAGAATCAGGCAACAATAAAACATCTGAAATATGCAAGAATTTTATTTTCACCTGCAAAATATGCTGTGTAGGCAGTGACAGTCAGAACTTTGGTAAGGTAAAGAATAAGTTTTCCTTAATGTTTTTGCTAATGCAAATTCATGGAGTAAAGATATTTTAAATTACAATTTAATATTTAGTTCTCAATACGAGGGAAGTTAACACATCCTCCACCTTGGCTGTGCTACTATGTTTAGGTAATACTAGTCCCTCCATTTTGTCACTCTGAAGCAATGTGTGATATAAGAAGCTGAGTATAAAAGTATGTCTACATAATTGCAGGCTGACCATCACACAACTGTAAAATTAATGTTACTAAAAATTACTGTTTCTAATTAGGCTAATATTTTAAGTTATAGAGTGCATTATATAAATGCCCAAGGTAAAAAAAGTAACCTTTTCACGTTAAAATGTAGTAAAAAAAATAAAGAAGAAGAGTACTACAGAACTATAATGTCAAAATTTCCCATAACATATTATGACATATGCCCCTGTGAACTTCAGAAAAAAAACATGAGATACACAAAGGAAACTACATTGGTTTCCTAAATTTAGGAAAAATGAGAAAAACTGTGATAATTCACCAAAAAATTGTGCAATTCTCACCAAACTTGTTCATGTAACCAGTAATGCTGAGTCAGCATATCATATGCAAATTAGTCTAGGTTGCATCAATTTGCGTAATCGGATAGTGGCATAAAAATGGGTGCTTTGGAAGTGGATTTTTATTTTGTGTTGTAAATGTAAGTAAAGATATTCAAAATAGCCATTTTGTAGGAATGACTTTGAGACATCATTTGCCAAATGAACTGCAATGGAAAGCTATTGACTGGTTCAAAGCAGATCAAAGTCATTCAGACGTGGCATGATGGATGAATGTGTCCTTCTGTGGTCCATAGACTGTGAAATCAATTTCTTAGCACAGATTCTGCATCTCGGAGGTTTAACTAAGGAAGTGCTAGAATTACAACCACTGTACAAGACAGATATCTGCAATTAACAGCATGAAGGAGTGGGACATCTACTCCCTCTCAGCTACAATCCTCTCTTGCAGCAGCCACTGGGAGGTTGTATCAGCTTCTACTGTGTGTAGAAGGTTTCATGAGAAGTCTGTACACTAGACCAGTAATTTGTATACCCCTCACGTCACAGGAGAGAGTGGTTGAATTGGGCATGCACGCATGTTAACTGGACAGAAGAGCAATGGAGGTCCGTACTCTTCACAGATATTGCTTGCAGAGTGATTCTGGGCATTGTTTGATACAGAGAGAACGGGGTACCCATTATCATCCCAGTGACATCTGTCAAAGAGACAGTGTGTGTTTGCAGTGGCATTTCCTTAGGTGGATGCACAAACCTCTATGTGTTGACGAGTGGGAACCTCAATGCTCAAAGGTATAGAGATGACATCCTGAAACCTTATGTATGTCCTTACACTGGTGCAATAGGTGAAACATTCATCTTACAAGATGATAATGCTCATCCACACAGAGCTCAACTGGTGGCACAATACCTTCAAGAGGATACCATTATGCGCATGGAATGGCCAGCTCAATCTCCCGACCTAAATCCGATTGAGTATGTGCGGGATGCTCTAGGGAGATGTGTTGCTGCCCTCAACCTGCCACCTGAAACAAAGGTGGAGCTTATTACTGCTTTAAAGGAACAATGGTCGTTATTCCCTATTAAGCTGACTGTCAACATCAAAGAGCATTTAACATCACTGTCGTGCCTGCATAGTTGTAAGGGGTGACCATATTCCTTATTGAAGAACTTTGCCCATTGCATTCTGACACCACATTTTTGGACAAGTTCCTGTGTTATTTTTTTTATGAAAAAATGTTTCTATTGTAAAATATTTTATGCCATTCTGAAACTATTATTTTAATTCATGTTTTCATCAAATTTCATTAAAATTATCCACATAGTTTTTGTTTATCATAATTTTTCTGAGTTTTCCATAATTTATGGAAACCAATGTATTTGAGTACTTTTCGGTGATAGTTAACCAACCATTCAAGATGCATTACTTATAATTTCTTTAAGGGTTCTTTTAACTATCCTACTGTCTAAGTAGTGTTTGGCTCTAGAGCATGACCATAAAAGTTCAAATTCCAGATAATATAAGGATTTCTTTCTGATTTGTGTTATTTTTCTGCTGAATTCTTGCTTCCCCTCACAAATCACTTTTCAATTCATGGTGTATTACACCAACAGGATTCTTCCACACCTCTGGCAAATGAATAGACAACCTAAAGAATTCTTTTAATTTTCAAAAAATTGAATGAGTTTAATTCTCTATGACACTTTATTTTAAAAGCACTTTACAAAATATCTATATCACTTACAAAATATCAGCTAAAGCTCAGCTCCAAGGTTTGAAGTGATCAGATGATGTGTGGGTGGCTGTAAATTGATCAGGGTGTGGTGAAGGAGAAATAAGAATGCATAAAGTTCTTTTAACTTCCCATGATTTGAAAATTTCTGGGAAACATTTTAAGCATAAACTATGGGATTTTTAAAAACACTCTAAGCTACTATAAGTAGCAGCAATCATCATTTGACCCCACTACAGTCAAGAACCATCAATATGTCAACAGAAGAAAAACTAAATTTAAGCAACAAGCTCAAAATATATCAGCATCTCTTACCACCATCTTACCAGTCTGCTTTACAATAAGAATTTGCCACTATCAATTTCATCCCAAGACTGCTCAATTACTCACTCACAAGAATGTAAAAAACTCAAGTCATTTACTACTGTTGATACTAGGTAGTACAGATATTTTGTAGAAATGCTTTTAAAATGAATAGTGTCGCTGAGAATTAAACTCATTTAATTTTACTGCACTGTGAATTTTCTTTAAAGAAAATAAAAATATGCCTAAATCAGAAATTCTATGCATAAAGACTAAAATTTAGTAGCACTGTGAAAAAAATATGTTGAGTCACATTTTGTCATTGAGATGCAAATAATCCAGATGTATTGATATCTTAACATGCCTTTGCATAAATTACAACTCATTCAAATAAAAACTGAAAAACCATAAAATGTATACAATGCAAAATATAATAATGGTATTGTGTCCCATTATAAAGTCTATTTGGCAACATTGAATAAATATGTAGCTCTATTTGCTGGCATAATTCATAAACAATCAGTATGCAAAATGGTGACACCTTTACAATTGTGCACCAAGATAGAGAAAAGATCTGCAATTTGACTTCTGAATGCTGAAGGAAAATAACTGGCAGAAATTTATTGAAGAATGTTGCCTCAGAATGGTGGCCAATGCATGTGTCCACAGCAAGTCTACAAGTGGGTGGATAACTTCAAGAAATGGTTAAAGATGCTCATTGACCTGTCAAACACCATAAATCTCACTGTGTTATTAATACCATAAACATAGTGGCAGTGGAGTTTATATGAGAAAATCATTGCATTACCATTTAAGAAATTGCTGAATTGTGAATATCAGTGTTAGTTCAGAATATAACATTAGCAAGGAGTTGCTGTTTCAAAAAGTGTGTGCTCAATGGATTCCTCAACATTTAAATACATAAACTGAAGCACTGAATGTTCTGTGTTCCTTTGATGATATGAATAGTAAGGAGATGCCTTCTTAGAATGTATAGTAACTGGCAAAACATCCTGGATACAATGTTTCTTACCAGAAAGCAAATGCACAAGTTCAGAGTGACACCACACAAACTCATCTCAACCAAAGTCCACATCCAAGTATCAGCTGGAAAAGTGTTACTACTATATTCTGAAATCATAAAGTGGTAATTCTGAAACACTACCTGTAGAGATAAGAAACCATGACAAGTGTAAAGTACTGAGATGTGCTTCTAAACCATTTAAAGCCAGCAATTCGGCAAGAAATGTTCTAGTTTGTTATTTTCAAGTGTATGCCTACAGCAAAAAATGCCCACCCTTACACTGCATGTCTTACAGTGAAGCAAAATAGGGTTGGGTTGTTTTACCTCTGAGTGTCCTAAATTGCTATGTTACAAGGAGCCCAAGGACTCAAAAAAGATTGGGGAAGGGGACACACTGAACAGCTGTTAAGAGACCTGTTAGCCTCCTGTGAAGACCATCACACTTGTTCCTTTAACATGCACAGGGTATGGCTTTCCTACACATGGGACCATGGTTTAACATCCCATTAGTGTCCCCTTTCTTTTCTTAATGAGGGCAGGGTAGGAGTTAGTGGAGATAAAATCTTAATGTGAAACAGTTAGGAGTTGAAACTTGGAATTACAGATTATGAGACTAGCACATTACTGACTAACCCAATCTTTGTCTTAGCAAATGCAGGAGACAAAGTTCAAGATATTAACTCACCCTCCATATTCACAGGACTTAGTGTCGACTGTTTATCACCGTTTTTGGCTATTGAAAGATCACTAAGAGTTCATCAGTTCTCATCAGAAAAAGAGGTCAAAATGGTAATGTACAAGTGGTTCCACCACTGAACACAAAACTTCTCAAGAAATGCAGTCATTATTTCATCATTAGAGAAAGTGTATCACACATAATGAAGACTACACTGAAGTCTAACATATATATTTCCTGTCATTTGAGTAAAACAGCTTTTAATTTTTGTAGCTTTTATCTGAATGACCTTCATAGTTTGGATTACTCAAATAACACACTCTCGTGCAATCAAATGTCACAGGGGTTTGACAACACTTGAGCATTTAAAGGATAGTCATTTAATGTCAATTTAACTAGCATCAAAGGGATTTATAACAGATCAAAAATAAAAATACTAAGCAAATTACTATGAATACAGCAAAAAAGAAATCAGAATACTTTACACACTTTTTAAGATATACCAGTGGAAAATCATGTGGAAGGAGTGGAAACATAAGATCACACTTGACTCTGGCACCTAAAGATTTCACAGTGGTGATTAGGTAGTTTTCATATGATAATTCTCACAATAGCTGGTTTCTAAAACTGACATGCCTGGTTCCCAAAATTTTAAGCTAGCTTTTAGGCTACTACTACAGAAGTTCAATTTTCCAAATATCCAATACTGGAAAGATGAATTGAGAGATCCTCCCTTAAGTTACTGTTTCAAAAGAGTATATTGTACTAGTTATAATATCAAGATCCATAAAGGCCTGGATGAATTACAAAGTTTAATAATTTAAAAGCTATTGTATGTCAGCCGTCCCGTGGCCGAGTGGTTAGCACACTTGGCTACTGATCTACGGGACCTGGGTTCGAGCCCCGGCCCGGATAAGGCATGGATGTATGTGTCGTTTTTCTGCTGAGGTCCTGCCATCCTCTCAGACCTTCTACTATGGCATATAAACTGGCAGGCTCCTGTCAGACCTCTGTGGCAAGCAGCTGCTTGGGGGGGGGGATTTATTTTTTTATTTATTTATTGTATGTATGCCGATATGATTGGTTTTAGCACATACAGTATCTCAAACAGTTTGTATTAATACAGTCACTTTTCATTTATTTCAGATTTTAGAATGTGCAGCATCAATTGATTGAAAATGATACCACTATAAAAGGTGAAATGTGTTTACTTAGGCAAAGTCACCTCTCACTGTGCTGCATAATTACTGTCACATGTGCAACAGAGATGTGCACTGTGTGAACTCAATAAAACAAGGTGTGAAAATTTTCTGGAAACTAGCAGTCATGCACAAGTCACCATTGTCTACACAAGTCATTCACATAATGTCTCTTAGTATCTAATAAAAGTGAAGTGGAAAAGGAAGGAGACACTAATGGTATCATTTCTCAGAAGCCCAAGTGTCAGTCAGAAGAACATCATGTCAACTTCAGATAGTGCAGTGCACATTATGTGTTACGAAAAACACTTCACATGCATAAAAAACTCAAATTATTTAGGATGAGATATTCAGTGGGCACAGAAGCCCAGTGATTATCCCAGGCACAGATTTTGCTATCAAAATGCTGGAGCACAGAGGACAATAACCAGGCTAGGCCTTAGCAAATGTGGGGCCCATACGTTTAAAAGCAAACAATTAAACAAACAGTAAATTGCTAAAAAATTTACATTACACAAAATATTGCTAACTCTAAAATCTGTAGTTTTCAAAATAAGACAACAGTTTCCTCTTTAAAATGAAATTTCCTCCCTTCATGGAGGTTATAAACCTAGCACAATTGGTTAGACTGGCTTAAGGTCAGCCCTGAGTATAACACCTACATGTTAATGGTTTCCAGTTAAGATATATTCCATTTGTCTAAATATATTGATAAAGAAAATATATGAATTGGGGGGTTGGAGAATCCTCACTTATTTCAGGAACATGATACTGTTGAAAATTTAATCTGTGGCATAGTCTGGTTGGTATACAACAGAGTAACAAAAGTAATTCATTCTTTTTTGATGAGCAGACTGCCACCATCACCACCACCACATATCTGGACATGCTGGGGAACTCTATGGCTCCTCAAGTGGAAGACCTCCATAACAAAGGGTTATCTTCCAGCGATATGGTGCTAGACTCTATTGGTTGGTCTCAAAAAATTTCTTGACCAAATGTTTTCCAACCACTGGATTGGTCATGGTGGGTCAAAGATATGGCCACTGCAATATCTACACATCACACATTTCTTGTTGTTATTGCTTTTTTGAGTATTTTGCAAAAGACAGTGTACTCCACTTCAATTCATGACATGGGCAGTACATGTCAAAAATAGTGCACATATTACAGTTTCTCACCATGAGTGAAAACTATTTAAAATAATTTATCTGCTAAATATTTTTCTTCAGAAGAACATTAATGCACCTTGTCATCATCAAAGCTTCATCTACAGTGATCAACTTGGCTACTTTAATTTTGCAGCTTTCTTAGAACTCAGTGACATGGCATGATGTATCAAGAAGAGGTGCTGCAACTTAAACCCACTAGGAAATGTTCTCCCACCCTTTAAACCACAATAGTAATCTAAGTAGTTGCATATGGTAGAATAATTTGCCCACAGATGATTTCATTTTTTTAATTTAACACTTTTCGGCACCCATAAGTTCCCAAATATTTAATCACCAGCTCTCAAATTTCATATACAAGTTCCCTCTCTGATACCACATACTGCATTCAAAATTTATGCACCTATCTAAAATGGAATTTGAGTTTACAACCACATTTATATTTTCATTTACATATTTTTGTTTTGATTTTTAACACTTTCTGACACCCATATTTCCAAAATGCTTGATAATTCAGTCCCATATTTCACACAAAGGTTCCCTTTATGTTCCAGTCATCATATATTTTGGAATTATGTGGGATTCAAATTGTTAAAATCATATTTCAGACAGTAAGCTATAATGAGGCAAAAGAAAGAGTTTCACATTTGAAATCAGATTTCCGGTATAAGTAAGGGCTAAAATTTCAAATGTAGTATAGAGAACCAGGTTATCAAGCATTTTGAAAATTATGAATGTCCAAAAGTATCAAATTGAGAATTAAAAAAAAATGAGTTTTTAAACTGAAATTCTAGTTCTAGTATTATTTTTATTAGGTAGGTATTTAATTTTGAATGCAATATGGGGTGGTGGTATGGGTGAAATTCCTATGTGAAATTTGATACTAGGTAATTAAGTAATTCAAAAATTATGATGGGAGGCCCAAAACTATTAAAATAAACCAAGTGTAGGGTCACTGCTTACATATCTTAGTTTCAATTTTTGCTGCATCCTTAGCAATGGCACCACAATCAAGCATTTCAGGAATAACCTATTATAGATGTGAAATTAAATTTAAATCTCTAAATCTTCCGCTGTGTTTTCTGTTTGTTTGTGGGTTGACAGCCCCAAGTGAATAGATTCACAGGATATGTTTATCAGCTGGTGGATAATCCTGAGCAGAGGTCATCACAGGCACCTGAACTCTTTGCTTCTATTGGCATCGTCAAATTCTACATTGGAGGAAGTCTTCCAGTGTAGATGGCTTCAGCCTTTAGTGGTGGGGGAACGGGTCTTTGCCCCATGTCTGCGATTAGGGGGCTGTTTGGTATTGTCGGCATTCCCTCTCTCAATAAACATAGTTTCTTTAAACAACCCACTAACCATTTTCTCTCCATAGGTAGTTGGAATGTGAGGACTCTACACAGAGCTTTTTCTCTTGATGTTCTCACACAAGAATTCCACCATTGTAATTTAGATATTCTCGGCTTGCAAGAGACCAGATGGACAGACAAAGGTCAAATTCTTAAAAATAATCTTAAATTTCTCTTTTCAGGGAGGAACGACAATAAGCATCACCAAGGCGTGGGTCTGCTTCTCAGCAGACACGCTAGTGATGCTCTTCTAGGATATGAGTGCATTAATGAAAGGTTTCTTACAGCAAAATTTCAGACAAGCGTTAAAGACTTGAATGTTATCTGCTGTTATGCCCCCACTGAGGATGCCAATGAGGATGAGAAGGATAGGTTTTATGGACAACTTCGGGATATTTTGAATTCTGTCAAGAAAGGAGATATTACCCTTGTTCTTAGTGACTTCAATGCCACAGTTTGTACTGATTCTGACCTTTGGGGAGGAGTGACGGCTCTTTTGGTATTGGTAGCTGCAATGGGTAATGTCTCCTACAGGTAAGTAAACTCAAAGGTTTAAGAATAACTAACACTTATTACAAACACTGTGACATACATAAGTACACATGGGTTTCACCTGATGGGCTGCATAGGAATATGTTTGATTATATTTTAACAGCAAATGGGCTAGTTCTGTTAGGAATACCAGGTCATATAGGGGAGCTGAAATTGGATCTGACCATTACCTTGTTAAAAGTGTCTTGCAACTTAAACTTAAAAAGTGTTGTGCTAGGGTTAAAAATTTTACTTTTAATACTGAAGCTCTGAAAGACCCAGTTATAGCCAAAGCTTACCATGATAGGTTACTTAGTCATTATGACAGTCATGGTATGCTTACTACTGAAGTTGAGGAAGAATGGGATCATTTTAAACAGGCTTTTTTGGATACTAACAGTACTCTTTTAGGAAAAAAGGAGCAGAAGAGGCAGAATTATCTGAGTGATAAGGCACTTGAGCTTATTTCAGAAAGAAAGAACTTCAGGAATGTCCTTAATCAATACCCTACTAGTCCTAATAGAAAGCATTACAGAGAACTTAATAAACGTGTAAAAGATCAGTTAGCTGCTGATAAGAATCTTTGGCTTGATGGTTTGGCTGACAAAGCTGAGGAAGCAGTTAGACAGCATAACAGCAGAGAGCTGTACCAGATAGTTAATGTTTTGTGTGGCAGAAAACGGACAGGTATACAGGGATTGAAGGATAAACAAGGTAAGGTTATAGAAGGTGAGGATTCTGTCATGGCTAGATGGGCTGAGCATTTCAGTGATATTCTAAACAATGCGGTTAGTTCTATTCCCATTGTTTGCAATGATGATAGATGCATTGGTGGCTTTAATGTTGGCCCTATAACACAATCTGAAGTTATTTTGGCTGTTTCTAAACTTAAACTTCATAAGTCCCCAGGGGTAGATGAAATTACTACAGAAATGCTTAGAGCTGGGAATGTTTTGGTTACCACTTGGATGACTGAAATTCTGAATATCTTTTATGATAAAGGCATGGTTCCTAAGGATTTTACCAGAGCTATTGTTATTCCTTTTTTTCAGAAAAGGTGATCGCAGTTCTTGTGATAACTATAAGGGTATCAGCCTACTCTCTGTTCCAGGTAAAGTTCTTTCCATGATTGTGCTTAATAGAATTAAGAATCTGGTTGACAGTCAATTGCGTGATGAGCAATGTGGATTCAGAAGTGGTAGGGGATGTGTGGATCAGATATTTTCACTTAGGCAGATTCTTGAGAAATGTTTAGAGTTTCAGAAACCTTTGGTTGCTAACTTTGTTGATTTCAAAAAGGCTTTCAACTCTGTTGATCGTCATAATTTGTGGTTGATTGTGAGATCATATGGTATACCAGACAAGTTAGTTAACATAACGAAAGCTCTCTATAATAACACTGAGTCGTGTGTGAGAGTTGGTAAGGCTTGTAGCAATTGGTTTAGAATTACTTCTGGTGTTCGACAAGGGTGCATTTTGTCTCCTTTTCTCTTTAGCTTGGTTATTGATTATGTTATGTGAAATTCACTTCAAGGGAAATATTTTGGCCTTAAATGGACTGGAGATACGAAAATTTCTGATTTAGATTATGCTGATGATTTATTGGTTAGCCCTTTTGGCAAATGATGATGATGAGATGAACTCTTTCATTCGAGCTGTTGATGAGACTGGTAGTAGAGTAGGTTTGGTTTTAAACAGAGAGAAAACTAAAGTGATGAAAATTGGTCAGACAGGCTGTGATTCAGTTAATCTGAAGGGTTGCAATCTTGAACAGGTATCACAGTTTAATTATCTTGGGAGCTATGTAACAGATACTGGTGATGTGCGGCATGAGATTAACAGACGAATAGGGATTGCTGCCGGGACTTTTAAGAATCTATGGAGAGTGTGGAGAAATAGGCGTATACACCTAAAGACTAAAATTTGACTGTATAATAGTTTGGTTCTTTCTAGGGTTAGTTATGGTAGTGAAACTTGGACACTTTGTAAACAAGATAACAGGAAACTAGATGCTTTGGATTCCAGATGTTTACGCAGTATCTTGGGCATTAGGTGGTTCAACTTTGTAACTAATGATGAGGTTAGGCAAAAGAGTTTGCAACCTCCTTTAAGCAGTATATTGTGCAGAGAGAGACTCCATTGGTTTGGCCATGTTGCCCGTATGAATAATTATAGATTGGCGAATAGGGTTATGAACAGTGTGCCCCTCAGAAAGAAGGGGAGACCTAGGATGCAGTGGGCAGACAGTGTCAAACAGGACCTTGTTAGAATTGGTGTGCAGTGGCCAGATGCAGTAGATGTAGCTCAGGATAGACTTGCTTGGAGAACTAAATTGCACGGTCTGGTTGGACCTCCGTGGCCCATGGCTGCTTGAGGATCATGATGATGACATTGAAGCAAAAAACAATTCTTTTTTTCTACAAACTAACCCAGCAGATTTAATATTCCATGGATGTAGAAAAGTGAGTTCAATTTGAAACTACATAACCAGTCACAAAGAAATGGGTGGGATCAACTACACTGGAGACCTCCCTGCCATTTCACCATTTTAACAGATTCACTTAAAAATACAAATTTTTAGTTTGTATATTTTTAAATATAAATAAATGGTAATTTAATTTTCATGCTCTATTTCATATTAAATTATTCCATTAAACATTTCAAATACTTTTGGTTTCCTTAACAATACAAATTTTAAAGAATTTCGTGTAGTTCACAAATTCTTCAATTTATTGAAATTGTTGATAAAAATTGTGTGTGAAATACAAAAAGTATTAATGCATATAGGTCAAATTCCATATCTGCAATATACCCCCCCCCCCTCCCCAAAACACTGTGAATTGGTACATGACTCAGGGAAGACCCTATTAGCCCAACATTCCAAACATTACTGTTTCTTATGTGGGTGTATTATCAGGATTTGCCAACACTGCAAGTGTTATTCTTTAAATCGTTATGAGTGAACACAGTTAGTGATAATAAATAAATGATTTATTTCACAATTATCACTGTTAGGAGATTTATGTCTCCTGTGTTGCAGCAAGAGATGCAAAAACGATTTTATGGTGATAGTTCGTTTTATGTATCATGCAGTTAAATGCTTAGGTATATTTACCACTAAAGGAGAATAATCCTTGGCTGGTACACTCGCCATAGTTGCTGCTAAAACTTGCACTCCGCTGCTGTGGTGCTCTAGTTGTCGGCAGTTCGCCAGTCCAATAGCATTACCAGGTGGCCATGTGTTAAACAGATGAACATTCCGTGCATCATTGGACAGTGCCAATGACCACCTGGCAATGCTATTGGACTGGCGAACTGCCGACAACTAGAGCACGGCTGACACTTAACTGAACATCATCAATAAATACTCAATTAATGTTCAGTAGCATAAGTCATTATATGTTCCTATAAAACTTTTATACCAAGAAAGCCTACCTTTTACTTGTTGCACTCTGCCTTGACATGCTAGCTTTTAAACTCCATCTTAATTGCTGGTAAATAACTTACTTGTATTGTTACTTTTTAAGGCACATAATGATAGTTTGCTTATATATACTTTCTTTTTGCTTTTTTAATGGTCATATTTTACAGAGCATGTTGTCACTAAAAACACTTATTTTACCCTTGCTTCTGAAGAGAAATTATTATATTCCTTAGGTTACTTAGGGTCAAAAATTTTCATTCGTTACATGATTAATTTGGATAAGTCCCATGTCTGATATATCACAGAGCATATGTTTACAAACTTAACCATTTTGTGGGATAAAAGGGTAAAAATGCTTTACAGCACATGCCATTACTCATGTCACAATCTTCAGTTTAACATTTCACTATGCTCAATTCCTATTTGTGCTTGAAAGCTCTATTGGGACACTCCACTTTCTTCTGGGAGAAAAGTACAAGCCTGTGACACCCAGAACTTAGATTTTTTACTAAGATATTTTAAAAAAAGCACATAGGACAGTGATAACTTAAAAGTTTAATCAGCTTGTCCTGGTTTTCTCAAATAGCATATAAATACACACATGAGGGCATATCAATTAGATTTATAGTCAAGTACACTAACCACTATACCAGATAGTTCCCAAGATCACACTTAATACAAAAACAAATCATTATGATCTGGACCAAATCTAGGATGAGGAGCAAAGGGGACATGTCACCTCCCTTTGAGAATGCTAGTAAGGTTAATAGAGGTACAAAATTGCCCAGCATCCTTCTGGGAGACCTGGGTTCAAATCCCAGTCAGGAAAACTAATATTTTTCAACTCAATTTTTCAAGTGTTCTTGTCCACAGGATTTTTTCTGTGATAATTTATTACTGCACACTCATGAACAAGATAACTACACCATGAAAGAAGCTCAAACTTCAGTGAAACTGAGTAAAATGGTATGGCATATTACAAGATAGCAATGATTTAATTGCACAATCACCAGCATGCATATTAAAAGTATGTTTAGGGGGCCCCCAATATAGGCTCCTAATACAGGGTGTGACCCCATTGGTGGCACAATGCATGCAGCCAGACATCAACACATCTATGCATACAGGGCTCTAATAGTATCCTGAGGTACTTTCCACCATTCTTCCTCCAAATAAAAATGTAAGGTGTCCAGTGTGTGTGCTGGCTGTGGATACTGTCAGAGGTGTCGATCCAGAACATTAAATATGTGCTCTACAGGGGAGAAATCCGGGGACATAGTGGGCCAAAGCAGGGTGTTCACATCCCATAGATACTGTTGAACAATGTGTGCTATATGGGGATGTGTCTAATCCTGCTGAAAAATGGTGCCAGGTGAGCTCCACAAGAAAGGTAGATAACAAGGCCCCAGAATGTTGTTGATGTATTGTTGAGCTGACAAGCTTCCTGGATGCCAAACTTGATGTGACCATCATCTTTAACCAGACAGAAGTGTGACTCATCCAAGATGATGATGTGGTACCATTGCCCCCTACCACAACACACCCTTGATGCACTGCAGATGATGTGCCTGGTGATGATTAGCAATCAGAGGCAACTGTCACATGGACCATCACTGGATAGTACATTAGTAGTATAATAAAGATGCATCCTGATTTCAGAGACATTAAAATGTGCAAAAATGAGCATCTTAGAATCAAAGAAATACCGTAATTCAAATAAATAATTATTGCCTACTCGAACTCATGATTCTCCAGATACATGCCAGAGTGCTCTACTGCACCATCAGCAATAACTTTTGATCACATAATATGATATGTACTGTTGAATTATATTTACAATAGATCTAAAATTATTTTGTTCACTTTTCGATTAAAGGTAAAAAATATACTGTTATTTCATTTGGTTTCTGACTGATTAGAAACAGAATCTAAAAAATTCTTTACTCTTTTCTAGATTACTGAGACTAGATATTCTATATTTTTGGAAGATATAGAATTTTATAAACTATGTTCTATAGAGATCCAAATTATAGAGAATAGAAAAATATTGTTCCATTAGTGGCTGTCAGGGCTCAGCCCAACATGAAATTTCTAATTTCTTTCCTTTGCAATTGAGAAAACAAAAACTGTTATAATTTTGATAGAAAATATGAGAGCTAATTATTTACATAAGAAAACTCATGCATGGCTACTCTCAATTCATATTCTGCTCTTGATCAACAGCATCAGAAGTGCTCATTCAAGGCAACCACAGATTAGGATAACTACATACAGATTCAATATTAAAGCAAAAACATGACCATGGCTGATCTCAGAGGTTCTGTCGGTATTGGGGTTGAGTTATCATTTGGTTGTTTAGTTTATACTTGGCATCAGTGGGTTCGTGCATTTTTCCTTGAATGTGATTGTATTGTTGAATGCATATGTCTACATCAGGGATGGGTTGTTTTATCTCTGATCATCAATTTCTGCACACAATGGGCTAAATGGCCAGGTCACAAGGACTCAATAGAAGGTTGGAGGATGGGGACCCATTGGACAGCTGTTAAGAGGCATGGTAGTCTGTCAAGGCCATTCAGCATTTTCTTTAATGTGCAAAGTGTATGGCTCTCTCATACACAGGGCCACAGCTTTATATCCCATCTGACAGACAGTAGCCTTTCCTAGCCCATTGGTGTCCCCTACTGACTAAGGGCAAGGCAGGGTTTTTCAGACATCAAGGCTGGACTTTGATCTTCTGAGGCCTTTAGTTATGTCAAGTTTTAGAGGCCTCAAAAATTAAAAAGCTGAAATAGATATTTATTATTTTAACTGAAGGAAACATTAAAATAAAACATTAGTAATGCAAATTCTCAATTACTACACCAAAACTAGAAATGCATTTTTTTTTTCAAGTGAAAACAGTTGATTGTATTTTATAACATATTAATACTTAAAGAATTATTTATTAACTTAAGAGCACAGTTTTAATGAACATTCATCCATTATCCAGTGTATTCTTTATGTGTTTAGTGTGTTATAATGTTATTAAACTTCAGTTTAAGCTGTAAATAAAAATAAATACCCCCTCAAGCAGCTGCTTGCCACAGAGGTCTGACAGGAGCCTGTCAGTTTATATGCCATAGTAGAAGGTCTGAGAGGATGGCAGGACCTCAGCAGAAAAACGACACAAACAGCCATGCCTTACCCAGGGCTTGAACCCAGGTCCCTTTGATCAGTAGCCAAGCGCGCTAACCACTCGGCCATGACGGAATCAAGAAAAAATGAATAAAGTTTGTTACTTTCTTTTAACTCCTTTTATGGAGATCTCAAATCTTGTTGAGTGCTTAATGAGCAAGTCTTTGATGATTGCAAGCTTGATTTTAAATTTGTTTTGTGCAAGAGTTGTATATATTTGTTTTGCTTACAAGCACACCCACCCACACACACAAAATCCAACATTACTCTTAAGTACTGATGGCTATTTTCGCTTATGTGTTTGAATTCTATTTCGAAATGACAAGAATCCTCAAAGCATTCAAAATTTTAAATGATAATCATGGATGATATCATTAGAATTATTTGCCTCCAAGCTCCCATAGTTTGAATATATATTTATATAATCAATGAAAAACATAAACAGAACTTTAAAATCATGCTTTTTTGGACAAAACTATAAAACACTTTCTTCAACCCACAGATAAAAGCAATTCTTTTATTTTGTCCTTTCCCAGCTAAATCCCAATGTGTGGGAATGAGGTGACTGCTCAAGTTACTAAATCAATCAAAAATTCTACAGAACCTAACTGGTGAGTTGCCAAATTATTCTTACTGACAATTATTCCCATTATAAATAAAAAATATTTATGCATTTCCCTTAACCCTTTTAGCATTCAGCCAAAAAACTTAAATCTGGGGCCCATTTATTTTTTCACTTGTTCAGCAAAAACAAAAACCATTTGCTTTTGCTGAACAAGTGAAAACAGTTGATTGTATTTAATAACATATTAATATTTAAAGAATTATTCATTAACTTTAGAGCAGTTTTAATGAACATTCATCTATCATCAAGCTGTTTTTTTAAGTGGCAAGAGAAAATGGGTGTAGAGGAAATTTTGTCTTGAACCAGGTGGGATCTTTGGGTTGTTTTACCTCTGAGCAGCACTTTTTTGCTCACCATGGGCTAAATGGCCAGGTCACATGGACCCCGAAGGTTCAGAGAAGGTTGGAGGAGGGGATCCACTAGAACAGCTGTTGGGAGACAGATGGTAGCCTCCCGTCAAGGCCATCCAGCATGTTCTTTAACATGCACAGGGTATGGCTCTCCCGCACACGGGGCCATGGCTTAACGTCCCATCCGATGGGCGGCGGCCTTTCCAAGCCCATCGTTGTCCCCTACTGACTGTGGGCAGGGCAGGAAATTTTGCAGAGATAAATCTCAACGCTGACCCAGCTGGGACCCTAACCCATGTGGGATCTGAACCCACAACCTCCTGATAACATGTCAGGTACTCTGACCACTGATCAATCTTTCCTCTACTGCTGATCCTGCTATACACCAGCTGGTCAATCACTGTCTTTTGAGTGCATTTTGAATTCATCTATTCTTCAGAGCCATCCTGGTCACGTGCCCACAATCAGTCACAAGGACATCCTGGTTACTATTTTTTTTTCCCTAAGCAAATCTGAATCTGCCTCACCTTTGGTTTGATCAATAATACCTTGTATTTAGACATATTCATTAAATCAATGATGAGCTGTGAATTCATATTCATCCACTATCAGGCTGCTTTTTAAGTGACAGGAGAAGATGTGTGTAGAGGAAAAATTGTCTTCAGCCTGGTGGGATCTGAACCTATGACCTCCTGATGGTCCCACCCGACTGAAGACAATTTTTTCTCTACACTCTTCTCCTGCCACTTAAAAAACACTATGATAGTGGATGAATATTCATTAAATCAATGATGAGCTGTGAATTCATATGTCTATGAGCACAGTGTTTCAAAACACAAATAACTGTTTAAACCTTTTTCACATATAATCTTTAAAAAAAAAATAAAGATTTCTATGCCTAATAAAAATGTCTCTCTACACTGAAGTGCCACGAATTAGGGATAGGAGACATTATCCAAATTCAGTACTGCAAGTCCTGCATTTGTGCGCATGTGTGGCTGAAATTCTGGTCATATATAGCTGTCCGTTTTAACTTCCAGTTTTAACTTGTCATCAGAAGCATAATGGGAAAGACACGGGATTTAGATGCATTTGACAGACGGCAAATTCTAGGTGTCCAACGGATGGAACATTTGATCTCCGAAATTGTCAAAGAACTTGGATTTTCTCGTATGGCAGTTTCAAGAGTGTTCCGGGAATATGAAAATTTCGGCAAAAAACAAGCACCCAGACAAACTGCAAAGGACAACCAGCCTTAAATGATCGTGGGCTTCACCGTCTGACCCGCATTCGTATGGATTGAATGGGGCCAGACATTATCTGAAATCACATCCCATCTGAAAGCAGGTTCCAGCCGGAAAGTCAGTGCATGGGCTGTGCAATGCTCACTTCATCTTGGCTTCAGGAGCCACCGACTTACGAGAGTTCCACTTCTAATGGCCTGACACTGGGCTCAACACCTTGCCTGGGCTAAAGAACATCAAAATGGGACCATCAAAAATTGGCAACGGATAGCCTGGAGTGATGAATCCCAATTTAAACTTCATCACACCAATTGGGAAACTGAGGGTATTGTGCCAACCCTATGAAGTCATGGATCCTGCATGTCAGGTCAGAACAGTATAAGCTGGTGGTGGCTCAGTGATAGCCTGGGGTGTCTTCAGTTGGATGTCTTTGGAACCTTTGGTATGTGTACCGGCGACTCTCAATGCATCCTGGTACATAGAACTCATGAATGACCATTTACACCCATTTATGGCCATAATGCATCCCAATGGAGATGGTGTCTACCAGCAAGACAAATGTTCATCTCACAGGTCCAGGTTGGCTACTGCATGATTGCAGGAGTATTCTGCAGACTTTGGAATAATGAATTGGCCATCTAGAAGCCCAGACTTAAATCCCATCGAAAATTTTTGGGATACCATCCAGCAGAGTGCTTGGGTCCATTTCCATCAGCGATGACCTAGAGAGAATTGTGGACAGCTCTGGAGGATACATGGGTCACCATACCTGTGGAACATTTACACAAGCTTGTAGAGTCCATGCCTCGTATGGCAGCCGTTATCAAGGCCAGAGGGGGTCCAACACATTACTAGGTTGCTATCCCTAATTCGATGGTCTTTCAGTGTATTTCTAGTCTAAATTTTATAATTTTTCATTGTATGCAGATGCTACGGGCCCTAGAAGGGTTAGACTCACTAACAACATCTTATGAGAATAAGAAAAGTTTAAATTGAAGAGATTTTCAATGTATTTGTTCGACTATCAAGAAAGATATCACTCTGACTTTAATGTTAATCAACTTTAGAGGAAAAATTATCTTGAACCAGGTAGGATACAAACCCACGACCTCCTGATAACATATCAAGTGCTCTGACCATTGAGCTGCCAGCTGCTGATCAAGATCTCCTCTAATTAATGTTATAATCTTTCTACTAACAGTACACAATTCTGTGTCTCATGAAGGTATTGTTGAAGCTGCTCTCAGCCACAAGAAACGATGACAAGTTTGTCTTGCAGAGAATTGTGTACTGTTGGTAGAAAGTTCATAACATCAATTATAGGATATCTTGATCAGCAGCTAGTAGCACCTGACATGTTATCAGGATATTGTGGGCTCGTATACCACCAGGCTCAAGACAATTTTTCTTCTAATGTTGATTGTCGTTAAATTCAGAGTGATAACTTCCTTGATAGTTGAACAAATATATTGAAAAATCTCTTCCATGTATTCAACTGTATTTGTTGTTTTGTTGGGTTGTTTTACCTCTGAGTGGCACTTTTTTGCACACCATGGGCTAAATGGCCAGGTCACATAGACCCCGAAGGCTCAGAGAAGGTTGGGGGAGGGGACCCACTGGAACAGCTGTTGGGAGACAGATGGTAGCCCCCCATCAAGGCCATCCAGCGTGTTCTTTAACGTTGGGTTGTTTACCTCTGAGCGTGCTTTAACGTGCACGGTATGGCTCTCCGGCACACGGGACCACGGCTTAACGTCCCATCCGACGGACGGTGGCCTTTCCAAGCCCATCGGTGTCCCCTACTGACCGTGGGCAGGGCAGGGAATTTTGCGGAGATAAATCTCAACGCTGACCCAGCTGGGACTCGAACCTGGGAACTACAGATTACGAGCCTGGCGTGCTACCGACTGAGCCACCCCCGCCCCATTCAATTGTATACGCAAATCACACTTGTCATTGTTTCTTGAGGCTGAGAGCAGCTGGGACAATACCTTCATGAGACAGAGAATTGTATACTGTTGGTAGAAAGTTCATAACATCAATTAGAGGATACAGTAAGTAATACTAAAGATTTATTTCACAATATCACTATCAAATTGTTTTAGAATCTCTTGCTACAACACAGGAGACATAAATCTCCTAATAGAGATATTGTGAATAAATCTTTTATCAATTAGAGGGAGGAAATCTTGATCAATGGTCAGTAGCTCAATGGTCAGAGCACCTGACATGCTATCAAGAGGTTGTGGGTTTGTATCCCTCATGGCTCAATACAATTTTTGCTCTAAAGTTGATTGACGTTAAATGAGTTGATATCTTCCTTAATAAGAAAGGTTTGGTTATTCAGAATGAGTAAACAATAATGAAAGCAAACATATCATAGCTACTAATTTTGGCATAACAATATTATCAGGGAGTGTTCTTTTTTTTTGGGGGGAAGGGGCTTAAGGACCTAAGAGGGGCTTATATTCAGCACTATACTGATAACAGATTATTTAAATATCAATATATCTTCAACTGGCATCAATATAAGGTACTTTTGCATTTTAAATCACTCAGATCACTAGAAGTGACACAATTGATAATTTGTGGTTCCAAAAGAATACAAGATTCATCAAGTAACGCAAGTGAAAAAGAGTTGGATGTCGGCACTATAGTGTATTTTGCATGACCTGTTTTTTTTATTTTTTAGGTCTAAATGCAAGTTTTTAGGGGGGTGAGAGTAAATGGTAAGAAATTTGTATTGTTTTTCTTGCAATTTAGATTTATTTCTTTATATGCATTATCAAGGCATAAAATTTGGCTCTTAGGTAAGTGTATCAAATTGCAGACTATTTTCATAGTTAAAAATACATTTATTGTTTATATGTTAAGTCAGAAATTGGGACAGTGGGATTTACAACTTACACATCTATGCTTTAGCATTCTTTAATCTGACTTATCTTTGGATGCTACTTTGATGACATTACCACATATTTTTTTTAATATATGATAATATCTTTTAATGGGATTTTGACCATGCATTGCTGAAATTGGTTTCCCCGTGAGATTGTTTCAGGGCTTTTTTTTTTTTACAATACTGATCAGCAGTGCATTGTTTACGTTTTTTTTTTTTTGTTTTTTCATTGGTTGTCACTGATGAGATGATTTAGTTCTGGGGCATTTTTGATAAAGCAGATTGGCCATGCATTGTTTACCATATTCATGCTTTCTAGGCTAGTTGTTGTTGATGGAATTATTTAATTGTTTACGATTTTTCTGGGTTTTTTTTAGGTTGTCTCTGATGGGAATTTTACTTCCTCGGGCTTCTTTAAACTGCAGATTGGCAATATATTGTTTAAAGATTTTATTTTTTTTTTGCTTTTTAGGGTTGTCTTGGATGAAATTATTTTATTCTATGGGCTTTTTTTTATACAATGGATAGGCAGTGAAGTTACAAATTTTTAAACTTTATTTCTGATTAGACTGTTTCAATGCAGGGTATTTTGAAAGTACAGAAGAGCAGTTCGTGTGTAATGGCATGCTTAGATTAATATCGTTGGAAATTATTTTATTTTACTTTTTTTAAATTGTGGAATGACAGTTTATTGTTTAGAACTATGTGCTTTTTAAAATATCTGTCCCCAAAAAGTTCATTAAAAAAAATACCCCCCCCCCCCTCAAGCAGCTGCTTGCCACAGAGATCTGACAAAAGTTATGCCATAGTAGAAGGCCTGAGAGGATGGTAGGACTTCAGCAGAAAACAACACTAACGTCCATGCTTTACCCGGGCTCAAACCCAGGTCTTTTAGATCAGTAGCCAAGCGTACTAACCATTCAGCCATTTAATTATTTATAATTAAAAAAAAACTGCCAAACAAACATTTGTTAGTGATAGCACACTGCTGAAACAAATAGCCTCATTTGGCATTTACCAGCATCCTTTGTATTGCGATATATGCAGTTAAGAAAAATTCCCGTAGGTTATTTTAGCTGATTTCGTAGGGAATCAAAATTTTACATTTAAAAATAAATGTTTATGATTAAATATTTTATTCATTATGTTCTCACTTCATTTTATTTAATATGTTCTCATTTTGGAATTCATCACTGCTAATAATGCAATTATTTATGTACTGATGGAACAGTCTTTGAAAGTTGAATATTCTTACAGTGATAATTGAACCGTGCTTCATTAGTTCAAATCACATATTTAGTATGTTTTTTTATGAAAGTATCTTGAATAAGCAATTTTTATACAATTCTTTGACTAAAACAAAATTTGGTCAGTTGGCTGTTCACAGTTCTTAGCAAACAGATGGTGCTGCTTATGAAACATGACACAACATATTACATTGTGTCTAAACAATATGGTGGCTAAGCATCAAAATTGCAGGTCTGCCTAATAACCGTATCACTATTTTCTGATTTGGTTAAGGTATGATTTTTATTCAGTGACAAAGGTTAAACATTCCAGTTAAAGAGGTTAAGTTTTTAGAGATCACAACCAGAATACATTTGTCCATTAATTAAAATTATTTTCTCAGAATGTATAGAGAACATATTTGTGTAATCAGAATGTCAAACTATTACAGGCTTCAATGGCTGGACTTGTTTACATTAAACCAGTTCACATGTTGTTGACCATTTTATATTAAAATTAAACCATCTCTGACTAGTAGCCATTTATCACCACAGGATCGTTTTACTAGTTTACTACAAAGAACAAAGCTCTACACTTCATAAATGTAGGTTTAATTGATTTATGGCATCATAAACAAAATCTCTTGCACAAGATTTCAACTCTATCTGTCCCCCCCCACACACACACACACTTCCTCTACTACAAAAGAATTTTCATTTCTCAAGCCACTTAGCAAATTGTCATGTTATTTAAGAATTCACAACCATGTTAGGCTAGGTATTTCTTTTTAAGCATTATATAAACTATCAAAATTGCATGTTCTTCATATACATTTACTCCAAAACAGCCTTTTAACTGGGCAAAAACCTTTAATACTCAGTAAAGAACTTACAAAAGCCAACACTGCTCATTTTCTATTAATTCATTTTTCAATTACCTTTATAAAAATTTTGACATCTCATACAAATAGGTGCGAGGCTTATAAAATGTAATTTTAAATTATAGTTATTTATCTCTAATGCAAACACCAGCTAGGCACAATGTTTGTTGACATTAGCTTCCGAGACATGCATGAAAGCAAATAAAGTATTGTCATAATATATATATTTTGTATTACTACTTATTAGACTGCTTAGTTTTTGATTGGCTTGTTTCAAGAGTATTTTTATATATGCTTCTTTACTCCTTTGTAGTTTATTGCATTTCTCAATGTTCATTAATGACATTAAAATCTGGCATCTCCTTGTGATTTGAACATATTATACAGTTCGAAACGAAATAATTACATTCTTAGCTTATATATATATACCTTTCATACATGCTTATCTGAGATCAACAAATATATTTTACAAGCTCATGGAAAAAATATATGAAAACACAAGGATTCCCAATGTAAAGAAATCTAAATTAAAAGACTTTTCAAAAACAAAAAAAATATCAAACGTTCATTTCTTTTTTTTTAATAACGACTATATTACAGTAGGCTTAATTGTTACCTACAAAGGTATTTGATAAGATTACCCGAGTTCTACTTTCGGTTAAACATTAAATTTTATGTAAAAACAAACTTACGGGAAATGCTCGAATCCTCATTTTCGTATCTTTTTTTCCCTGTTTTAAGCTCATGCTGGTTTCGGCAATTCTTATATTCGATTAATGCATTCACAAACTTCTCTTTGAAATTCTTGCAATCAACTACATAACCTCTGTATCAACCATAATGCTTTGCACTTCGGTCGAACAGGAAAAAAAAAACGGAAACTAAGCAGCACAGAGCAGATGCCCCCTTACAGCCACGTCCATTCCGATAAATGTTGCATCGAAGTAAAGAAAAATTTTTATTTCCGAACATTTAACATATGAATATGGATAAATTTATATAAATATTAGATTAACATTATTTCTATAATTATTTTCGTACATAATATTTTTTACACTTCTCGGAAATAGTTTTTGCACAAATTTTGATGTTTGTATAAAACACCTTAAGTCTCCTTAATTTTAAACGAAATATTTACATGAAAATGATACAATTTGGCCTATTAATGTCAATAAGTGAAATTTTAGCGTCCAATATTATGTTTTATATAAATTTGGTTATTGTTTCAAATATTGGAAAAAATTCCGATTCAATTAAAATTACGGTTCCTTAATAATTATTCAGTTTAAAAAAAAAATGTCAGGCGTAAGGTATATCAAGAATGTAAAATTTGAACCATGAAAAGCGACCAACTTTTTAACCCGTACACTTATTTCCAACAAAAGTTCCCGACCATCCATAAGAACGGAACCATTTCGGCAATAACCTCTTCCAACTAACTACCTAGTCCAATGAGTCCAGGGGTGGGGAACCCTTGGCACGCGTGCCAAATGTGGCACCCCAACGACTTTTTCCGGCACGCAACCCAGGGCTCACCTTAAAAAATAATTAAATAAATATCCAACATCTTCGCTGAGTTGCATATTTTAACTTAATAGAATACAATTTTATTAGGTAGAGCGATACCAAATAAGAAACAAACACTGTCAACTGTTTTAGTAATAATAAGTAATAAGAAAATGAAACAAACATCGTATTTCCAAGACATCTGTCTCCGCGATATACTGACGTACAAGTTTTGTCCCGTTCAGTTGTTGCATCATTCGCCAGGCAGTCAGACGTGGCGTGACTCCTTTCATCATCATCATCATCCTCAAGCAGCCATGGGCTACGGAGGTCCAACCAGACCGTGCAATTTAGTTCTCCAAGCAAGTCTATCCTGAGCTACATCTACAGCATCTGGCCACTGCACACCAATTCTAACAAGGTCCTGTTTGACATTGTCTGCCCACCGCATCCTAGGTCTCCCCTTCTTTCTGAGGCCTTTAGGCACACTGTTCATAACCCTATTCGCCAATCTATAATTACTCATACGGGCAACATGGCCAAACCAACGGAGTCTCTCTTTGCACAATGTGCTGCTTAAAGGAGGTTGCAAACTCCTTTGCCTAACCTCATCATCAGTTACAAAGTTGAACCACCTAATGCCCAAGATACTGCGTAAGCATCCGGAATCAAAAGCATCTAGTTTCCTGTTATCTTGTTTACAAAGTGTTCACGTTTCACTACCATAACTAACCCTAGAAAGAACCAAACTATTATACAGTCTAATTTTAGTCTTTGGTGTATACGCCTATTTCTCCACAATCTCCATAGATTCTTAAAAGTCCCGGCAGCAATCCCTATTCGTCTGTTAATCTCATGCCGCACATGACCATTATCTGTTACATAGCTCCCAAGATAATTAAACTGTGACACCTGCTCAAGACTGCAACCATTCAGATTAACTGAATCACAGCCTGCTTGACCAATTTTCATCACTTTAGTTTTCTCTCTGTTTAAAACCAAACCTTCTCTACTACCAATCTCATCAACAGCTCGACTGAAAGAGTTCATCTCATCATCATCATTTGCCAAAAGGGCTAAATCATCAGCATAATCTAAATCAGAAATTTTCGTATCTCCAGCCCATTTAAGGCCAAAATCTTTCCCTTGAAGTGAATTTCGCATAACATAATCAATAACCAAACTAAAGAGAAAAGGAGACAAAATGAACCCTTGTCGAACATCAGAAGTAATGCTAAACCAATTGCTACAAGCTTTACCAACTCTCACACACGACTCAGTGACCATCATTTTATATATTTTTTCGTGTTTCGTAAAAAATTTATTGATTATTTGAAAAGTTCTCCGAATACTTAGAAGACACCAAATAATAATATGCTCCCAAAATATCGGTTGGCATGTAAGAAAATTTTGTATCAAAGATTTGTCGATTTTTTTCACGCACACTTAAAAAGGTTGCCCACCCTTGACCTACTCCAGTGTCTCGCAAACTTTTTTCTCTGCGGCACACTGAATCTAATTTTTTTTTCCGCGGCACACCTAAAAAAGAATAAAAGCAAACTCTATATAATCGTCATTATATTTGCGCTTTGTTGAAGTCATCATCCTCGTTTTACTTGAACATTTGCTCTCGTTCTTTAATTCATAACTTGGTGTTTGTTTTAAATATATGTCCATTCTATGGTTTGAAATAATCAAAAATTAATACCAAATTTTGGAAAAAGCTTGATAAATACTTACAAGAGCCCAGTTGATAAAATCTGAAAGATTTTTATTAAAGCACGTCGATAACACAAGTCAAGTCAAAATGAAATCTTTGGAGTATCTAGGATCAATTTGAAAATCTCTCGCGGCACACTTGGAATCTCTCGCGGCACACTACTGTGCCGCGACACACAGTTTGTGAGACACTGACCTAGTCAATATGAATTTTTACGGTTAATCAAAGCCATGTTATTTTGCCCAGAATATCGCATCAAAGAAATGTCCTCTGAACTCTCATTCCTCAGTTCTAATTCTAAAATTACATTGAATTATTTGAATCCGTTAACGATGAATAGTATTTTCAAAATAAAATCAACCGCAGGAAATCAATCTGCAGGAAAAGAATTACACGTTGTGACCAAGGCATTTCATAAATCGCTATAACTTTAAAAAATTTCAGACTTTACGAATAGTCCCATTTAGTCGATATATGTAGAAACGATATAGAGTTGAGTAGACCGAAAAACCTATATTACTGGAATTGGCATTAACCAATAGATTTTGCTCAGATATTTCTCTGAATTTAATCTGAAGGTATACCGACGGTTAGTAAAAAAAAAATTAAAATTTGAAAAGTTTAAGCCTGTTCAGTCCTTCACACCCTATTTCCGAATGACCTAAAAATATATCGACTGCTCATATGGCAACCATGTTAATTTGGATATACAACGAGCCATTTATCGTTGATTGAAGCAAAAATTTCAAGTCGCACACAGAGTGCAATCTACTAATAAAAATAAGCTGAGACTGATCATCACACAACTGGATGCGCGACGAAATAAAAATAAAACGGTTGCAGCATTTAAACGAAGTAAAAATTTAAATGGAAAAGATTTGATTGAAGACAATGATGAAGGACTGGTTTTCGTCAATGAATATTTAATCCCTGAGCTAAAGCATGTGTTATGTGAAACCTTTTAGTTTCATACTAAGAAGATTTCACGTGCTAGTGGACGTTTTCAAACAAAAAAAAACGTGGTAAGGGTTTCAATACGTTTCAACCTGCTAATGGATTCAAACACGTGTGGACTAGGGATGGCAAAATATTTTTGCGACGTAGTTATATTAACCCTCTCATTGCGACGTAGTTATATTAACCCTCTCATTGCGACGTAGTTATATTAACCCTCTCATAATCGTGCTAGATTCTTAAAAGACCTCGATACAATGAAGATTTGATAATTACTGATTTGTATTTTTGTGTTTTAGTTGTTTTATTATTTGTTCTCTGATGTTTGTTCGTAATTTTTTCTGATTCAGTTATATATATGCAGTGTAAAAGCACACTTTGATTAATTTTTAGCATTCTTTGGGACTTTTCAGGAGACAACCAGATTAATTATACTGACAGATATTTGGATCTATTCCTGGGAAGTCTCACTCACGGAGGTAGGAAGATAAGAAGAGGAGCCCTAAGCACTTGAAAATGATGCTTCGGCGACTGCGCGGCAGCCATGTTGTTCCATTCAAAACAGCCGAGTGGTTAGCGCGCTTGGCTACTGATCTACGGGACCTGGGTTCGAGCCCCGGGTAAGGCATGGCTGTTTGTGTCGTTTTTCTGCTGAGGTCCTGCCATCCTCTCAGACCTTCTACTATGGCATATAAACTGATAGGCTCCTGTCAGACCTCTGTGGCAAGCAGCTGCTTGAGTGGGTATTTATTTTTATTTTATTTATAGGGGAGTAACGAAGTGTTGCGCTATAAAAATTTAATTTTTTTCGACATTTGTATTACGGCAGCGTGTTCAGCTTACGGCTGCACGAATCGCCCTTCAAAAAAGATACCAGGAATTACCTTTCATTGGTAAGTTTGTCATTTTTATAAAAGTTTAAATAATTATATAATGATACAAGCAACTTCGTGTTGAAATTACACCGCTATGAAATCGGTTTTATTTCGAGTTACAAATCTTGATTCCTCACCAGATTTTTTTTTATTTTCTTCGGATTGTACTCAGTGATAAATGTGAAGATGTACTTCTTATATTGATTGATTGATTGATTGATTTTACGTTACACTTATTTGAGAATTCCTTCTGCAGGCTTTCTCAGTTAAAAAATTTTGTTGGCTGTAATTGAATATTAGTGTGTATTCTATTTAATGGATGATGAATTTACATACTTTTAAATAGAGGTGATTAAAATATCAAGGAGTTTCTTTTTTGTTTTTAATTTTATTTTAGGTGGAAGTATTGGATATTATTTTGTTTAAATGTTTCAGTGTTTAAATTCCTCTCTCTTCATGATTTAATAAGTTCAGTGTAAGAAGGGAAAAGTAAATTACAATAAAGTATTTTCATAAGGTGAGAAAAATAATCTTTCTTTTTTTTTTTAAATTTGGATAGCATGGACATTAAAAAAAAACCATTCGATACAGTAAATCACCAAAAATTAATCCCAAAAAAAAAAGGGGTTTTGTTTAAATGCCCCCTTTTTTTTCTTGGATTGGAGTCTTATATTTTTGAATTTCTTTTTAGATTAATTTAATGTTAATGGTGTAAATTGTCACAGGTGAGTGACAGCGATCATTAGTTAGGGTGAAAATTTTTCAAATTGTTAAATACTTTTAGTTAAAAGAGGAGAGGAGAGTGTAATGCTTTTCTGCTTTTCGTTAATTCTTCTGATAGGGTTCTAATTGTCCCTTTTAAGGTGAATACTGAATTTATTTAATTCTGTATGGATTTCAAATAGAGCGAGTTTGTTGCTTGCAGTTATTTTATTTTTAGTTTGGTTGAGGGGTAGGTTAGGCGTACATGGAGATAGGTATGAGAGACTGAGGAGTCAGGCACTGAGATGTCGGGTTCAAGCCACTGTCTGCAACGTTGCCTTTTTTTTAAATGGTTATTATATTCCCTTCGCCCTGTGGATATATTTTTTTTTCTTTTTCTTATATTTTTTTAATTTTTTATTATTTTTGCTTAGTATAATTTTTAGTTGCTTTTTTTTTCATATAGTTTTTTCAGATATTATTTTGAAATTTTCCTTTGTGGCTGAGGAAGGATGTATTTCAATCCTTATGAGTTTTTTTGAGAGATTGTAATAATTGTGTATTTTGTATTGATTGTTAACTCTGGTTGAGGGAGGAGAATGAGCATGAGATGGGGGAGAGATGTGAAGCTGAGGGTACAAACATAGAACTGGTGGGTTCGAGCCACCATCTGGGGCGTTTTATTTTTTGTATAAATATATATTTTTTTAGTTCTTTTTTTTTACTTCTTATACTATTGGTTTTATTTAGTTTTGTTAAGCAAATTTTTTTATTTTTGTGGAATGAGAATTTTTTTAACGTAAAACATCTATTTTCTGAATCTTACAAATGTGATTTTTTTATAGTTTAAATGCTGCTAATGCATATAACGTTTAATGTTTTATCCATAAAATGTGTTCTACTGTTTTCAGTGCAGTATAAATAAATTTTCAAAATCTCGTAAGTGTTTGTTATTGTCGTATTCAACGAAATACATAAACAGTTCTGCTATACAGTAATTCTGTATTGAAATATTCATTGCACTGAAAAAAACAATATAAATTCCAAATAGCTTAAATGGGCTTTCTCTTAGTCATAAAAAAATAATCTTCTGGTATATAATGCACAATAAAACTGAGTATAACACGTGAAAAGTAGGCTTGATTGCAGCGGCAGACGGTTTGTTTTGAATGCAACAATATGGCTACCGCCCTGCTGCCTTAGCATCATTTTCCTTGGACAGGGAAAGCGCGTTAGGGCGTCTCCTTATCTTCCTACCTCCATGGTCTCACTGTACAAAATAGAAAGTTACAAGTCCTTCTCATTTTGTAGGCATGATTACAGATCAGGTGGGGTATTATTTTATGTTAGTTGTGACATCGATGCTACACAGCAATAAGAATCACTACACTGCAATAAAGAATCGTTTTAGGAAAATTAAACTATGAATAACAAATGAATTTGTAATTTTAATAAATTATCATAACACTGTACATAAAGATATGAAGAAAATCCTACAGATAAACCGCTTAAACAATCATTTTCGCGTTAACGAAATTTTGTCACTAGTTCTATAAAAAAAACAAAAACACAATACTTACTAATAAATTTTCCAAAGCTGGTAAAAACCTGAAAAAACACTAGAATGTAATAAATAAATATGTGGTAACGTTAAAGAGAAAGAAATCTGTACCTGTGCAATTAAAAGTGAAAATGAGTTAATTAAATATAATGATAACCCCTGTAAATATGTAAATTTGATGAACGATTATTTTGCCGGGATTGCACGGAATTTGAATAAAGATTTGGTTCAAACAAATGTTGATTGGGAGGGAGACACAAAATCATCAACTGCGTTAAGTTCTTTTTTCTTAACACCAGTAATAGCTAAAGATATTTGGATTCAAATTATACCTACCAAAAAAAATATCTCCAGGTTTTGATGGTTTAACCACAGAAATAATTCATCTGTTGGGAGAAAAATTTATTGAAATACTTGTAAATCTATTTATTCTATCCATTGAGCAAGGAATTTCTCCTGATGTTTTGGAAAAAGGTACTATTGTTCCTATTTTTAAAGACGGTGACCCAAAGGAATTAGGGAATTATAGACCTATTCCATTACTCTCTGTAATTTCTAAAATTTTTGAAAAAATAATGAAAAATAAATTATATGAATATCTGGAAAAGAAATGTTTTCTCAGTAGCAATGAGTTTGGGTTTAGGGAAAAAGTGGGTACGGATGACACATTACTATAGGTAACAAATATGATTTACACAGCGATGAATTGCAGTGATCATGCATCAGCAGTCTTTCTGGACATTAAAAAAAAACCATTCGATACAGTAAATCATCAAAACTTAATCCCAAAATGACAAGCTGTTGGAGTTAGAGGAGTGGCGCTGAATTGGTTTGGCAGCTATTTAGCTAATAGAATGCAAAAAGTAAAAATAAGAGATACATAAAAGGTTTGGACTAAAGTTGAATACGAATGCCACAAAGATCTGTTCTGGGTCCCTTATTAATTATTGCTTACATTAATGATTTAGATTCCATATTCCTAACAGGTAAATTAACTATTTTTGCTGGTGACACTTGCCTGAGATTTACCGGTTCTGATTCTTCGATTATTTTTAAGCAAGTGAATAGTGAATAAAATAGAAACTGGACTACAAGTAATTTTTTAACAATAAATCTGAAAAAGGCAAATGCAGTTTATTTTTACTTAAAGAAAATTAATTCTTTTACAGATAATTTGCACTGCAATAAATTGAAATATTATGATACAAATTGTTCATGGAAAAGTCATTGTAACTCTCCTCAAATTTCTTTTGTGCCATCAGTGAAATATATAAGTATTTGGATTGATGTGTACCTAACTTGGAAAGTGCATGTAATGTGGGTTGAAAAGGTCTTCGTAACCTGGCCTGCTTATATCGCGTAAGACAGTTTCATTTAAATTTATATGTACACTACATTATGCATTAATCCATTCTCAATTAATATATAGTACAAAATCTTGGGATTTGGCATGTATTTCAATAATTTTAAACAACCTTTAATGTGGCAAAATGAGATTTATTCACTTATTAACTAAGATC
Source organism: Ryuthela nishihirai (assembly GCA_038380435.1). NCBI lineage: Eukaryota > Metazoa > Arthropoda > Arachnida > Araneae > Heptathelidae > Ryuthela > Ryuthela nishihirai. Next base: position 42,070,850 of record JAWZYU010000022.1, read on the forward strand.
GCAAAAACGCAACCGTCAATACCTTTGTTTCAGGAAGTAGAAAATTTGCCTTGACGTCATGATTATTTTTGAGAAATTATTTTATACTTTTACCTCAGAAATGAAAGTATTAAAACTGATGCGAATAACTACCAATTAAAATGAGATAAAAACATAAATTAAGAAATTTTTGTATTACATAGGGAAATTTTTAGGCACTTTTATTTGTACTTAGCACCGAATTCCTTTTCTCTTTCCCGGTCAGCATGAAAAATATCACGAATTACCATTTGTTTTCTAAAGTTTTCAAGAATTACATTTTGAAACTTCATGATATGGAAACATTTTTGCATTGAATTGCTACAACTGTTTATAGGTAACATAGCTATTGAATGTTTTTACTTTTATGGCTTTCACATTTTCTGGATTACTAGAAATTTTTTGTTTTGAATTGATTTCGTTGTTTGTGTATACAGGGTGAATCTGAAAAAGTGGGCAAAACTTTACGGGGTGGTAGAACGCAGCTATACGAGCAATATTCGTCATAGAATGTAAGGTCGGAACGCAAACGGCGAGCCGCTAGGTGGCGTTGGAAATGGTATAAAAGGGTCGGTCCTCGCACCCAACGGCATTTCTACCGTGGATTGCTGGTTATACTAACCACGAAATGGCGGATATGCACTTTGTGTACGTTATTTTTATGCCGTTGGGTGCGAGGACCGACCCTTTTATACCATTTCCAACGCCACCTAGCGGCTCGCCGTTTGCGTTCCGACCATACATTCTATGACGAATATTGCTCGTATAGCTGCGTTCTACCACCCCGTAAAGTTTTGCCCACTTTTTCAGATTCACCCTGTATATATAGAGAGAGAAGTTTTCAATAAGACGACTGCTGTTTTCAATTTAAATTGTTTCTATATGGAGATCTCACGAACGAGCCATCTATCTATCTAGTCTAGAGAAAGACGACTGAATTTAACCCCAACAAAATATGAATTTGTATAAATAAATTTTTAGAATTACAGGATTCTCATACACGATTAATATAAATCACAATAATTACCCAAATAATATTCTACTTGTTCATAACATTTATTCATATAAAATGTCCCTCTTATGTTTGACTGAATTTATCAAAATATTCACAAAGATATCTTTAATTTGCTAACTTTTGAACACAACTATGCTACACGTGGTAGAAAGAAACAAAATCCTGCTAAATCAAGGACATTTATGATCCACAATAACATAAACTTGACAGGGCCAAAAATACGGAATACCTTACCATCAGATCTGCAACTTCTTACTAATAATGCTAATTTCAAAAAGAAATTAAAATATTTTCTTTGGAACGTGTTAAAATTAAATTTCTTGCAGGGATTTAAAAATATTAATTTCGATTTTCGCCATTTCAATTTATGGATTGCAGTATTACAGTTTAGTTCTTTTCCATGATACACCATGCTTATTGACTTACCATATGCTTTAGTATTACAATATCTATGGTGAAGATGTATTGTGTAGACGGTGTCTGAACGTTTCAATGTCCTCTGATAGTACCCCATTGGAAGGATCAATTTATTGATATTACTCCATTGGAAGGATCAATTTATTGATATTACTCCATTGGAAGGATCAATTTATTGATATTACTCCATTGGAAGGATCAATTTATTGATATTACTCCATTGGAAGGATCAATTTATTGATATTACTCCATTGGGCTTATCAATTTATTGAAATGAGATCAGGTTCAAGGGGAAAAGATACTCATACATATTGAATTTTCCTGGCCAGTCAAGGTTGGTTTGGTTGTGAAGGCGTTTGGTAAAAGTCATTCACATTTGAGTCACTTGAGCTACTTACATGCTGTTAGTAGATTTATAGTGTACAACAAGGAAATATTTCTGTTCCCTATTTATGTTCCTATATGAGATCATTTGCTACCCTTATGTTCTTAAAATTCATAACTTAACCTACTACATTTACTGACGACTCGAAGACTTTCAAATAATTTATTATAGAGTTGATGAATTAAGCGTGTACTAATTACCATAAAGCCGTCCCATGGCCGAGTGGTTAGCGAGCTTGGCTACTGATCTAAGGTTGGGTTGTTTGGGTTGTTTTACCTCTGAGCGGCACTTTTTTGCACATCATGGGCTAAATGGCCAGGTCACATGGACTCCGAAGGCTCAGAGAAGGTTGGGGGAGGGGACCCACTGCAACAGCTTTTGGGAGACGGATGGTAGCCTCCCATCAAGGCCATCCAGCGTGTTCTTTAACGTGCACAGGGTATGGCTCTCCCGCACAAGGGCCACGGCTTAACGTCCCATCCGACGGACGGCGGCCTTTCCAAGCCCATCAGTGTCCCCTACTGACCGTGGGCAGGGCGGGAATTTTTGCGGAGATAAATCTCAACACTGACCCAGCTGGGACTCGAACCTGGGAACTACAGATTACGAGCCTGGCGTGCTACCGACTGAGCCCCCCCCCCACTCCCCCGCCCCTGATCTAAGGGACCTGGGTTCGAGTCCCGGGTAAGGCATGGTTGTATGTGTCGTTTTTCTGCTGTCCTGCCATCCTCTCAGACCTTCTACTTTGGCATATAAACTGACAGGCTCCTGTCAGACCTCTGTGGCAAGCAGCTGCTTGAGAGGGTATTTATTATTATTTATATTATTTAATTTACCATGGCCCTTACAACCCACCCCTTCCAGCGTGGTTATGTCTAATAAACAAGTAGCCCACTTTTCACAGGGAAGGACATGTTAAATATATTGACCAGGATATTGCTGATTTGGACACTCGCAACAGATAATGAGGATGGCACAGTTTCTTTCTAGAATGATTCTTTATTGTGGTGACAAAAAATATTCTCCAGTATATTCTAATACACGACATTTAAAACACAAAACTACAAACTCATGAGAAGCAAATGATGCATTTCCTTTAAAAAAATACTGCCAAATATATATCTCAGTCAGAACGAAATTCACGACTTTCAAAATTTTATTTTTTCTCTGTTTACATGTGATTCTGAGGATCCTGTTTTCATCATTGCCAGATACATTTGTTTAATTAAAATATTTGTCCTGACAACGAGGATATATTTAGTCCCAAGACTGAGTGATATCGCCAGTTCTTTACCTGCTACTATGTTGGTTGCTAGCTGAACGGTACCCGTCGATGTTAGTTTTGTGAATCCCCCCCCCCCCCTTCGCAACCTCTTACCATCTAGATTCAATACGACGAATTGCAAGGCGATGCTGACGTCAGCACTCTCTTCGCAAACTGTAGAGACTTTTATTTCAAACGGTTACAAAGTTTGTACGAATGTTTCCTATGCGACCCCGTGTTCGGTTAAAAAATCAGGTCCATAGTTCCAATCTGATGCCTTTGGGAATGTGGGGAATCTGGCAACGACGTCACACATCCAGATTGGTAGGTTTGCACTTAGAGTAAACCAGTTAACTCCTAACATAACGATTCAAGGTAAAATGGATTGGAGTACTTTTGGAGGATTTTCAAGGTAAAATGGATTGGAGTACTTTTGGAGGATTTCCAAGGTAAAATGGATTGGAGTACTTTTGGAGGATTTTCAAGGTAAAATGGATTGGAGTACTTTTGGAGGATTTCCAAGGTAAAATGGAGTGGAGTACTTTTGGAGGATTTTCAAGGTAAAATGGATTGGAGTACTTTTGAAAGCAGAGAAGGAAAAGGCAAACTTTTCTTTTTAGGTCGCCTTCGTAATATGAATGAAAACAGAATAGCCAAAAAAGTTTTGAATATTTTAGGGCACTTGCTCCTCGAGTACGTAATTCTATGTGATTTAGAAAAACTCTAGCGGTAGATAGAAATTTCAATCCTAAATCAAGTTCTTGGAATTCTAAAATTGCCATGGGATGGAAAAAGAGGATTATTAAAGATGTAAAGGGATCTTCACATGATTTATGGAGGAGTAACTAAGATTCCTAACCTAAGGTAAGTCTATGATAGGATGACTGTGCGTACCAAAGAAACTTACATGGATAATCGCAGTAGTAGTTTACCTCTCTGTAAAGCTAGAGCTGGTTTACTGGAAAGGAATAAAAGACAGTAAATTCCTAAATTGTTTTGAAAAATATACTCTATGCCTTAATGCCGTTGAGAAAATCATGCACATTATACTGGAATGTGATTCTCTTGAGCACCTGCGATATGATTGTCAAATGGCCTGGCTTGGCTTCCCCATAATGGGTGAAGTTATTGGACGGAAAATCTTGAAGAGATCAAGTTCTTCCTTACGAAATGGTTCTCAAATAGAGAAAGATTCGATAGAACGTAAGTACCAATTGTCGACAGTCGTTTACTTCCGAGAAGAAAGAAGAAAAAAACCTTTGTTAGGTTAATCTCATGGAAGTACCTCCTCTTATCTCCATGGTTAATCTCATTGCGATTCACGTTCATAGTTATGGTGCAGTAAGTGGCAACAATTAATTTGGCAACTAAATCGTTCCTTTATCAGAAATTGCATAGCAAATATGGTTGCTTCTAGCCACAGAATAGCTAGCTCGCACAGATAGGCGACTCAATACCATTTTTTACATCGTCACTTTTAGAAGCCGACCATAAATTTCATTCTGCCACTAAAGTTGAAAGTGTGTGGACATCTTGTTCTGCAGTTTTGTATATGACTATTATTTGCTTTTTTTTTCATTGCCTTTGAGAGAAACTATGAAATAGAAAAATTTCTTTATTAAGATTATTTAAAAGAGATATAAATAAATTCATTTATTAAGATTATTTAAAAGAGATATAAATAAATTCATTTATTAAGATTATTTAAAAGAGATAAAAATAAATTCATTTATTCAGATTATTTAAAAGAGATATAAATAAATTCATTTATTAAGATTATTTAAAAGAGATATAAATAAATTTATTTATTAAGATTATTTAAAAGAGATATAAATAAATTCATTTATTAAGATTATTTAAAAGAGATATAAATAAATTCATTTATTAAGATTATTTAAAAGAGATATAAATAAATTTAAAAAATACCTATCTTCCAGTAGAGCCTTGAAAAGTACAAAATACACCTAAAAGTATATCGACGATGCAATCAGTCACTGAGTTCCTATTCACTTCAAAGAAAACAGGGCACCGGCAATTTTGTCGAGTAGATAAATCGGCCGATCTTCCTTTGAAGCGAATATGAATCGGTGATTAATTGCTCCATCGATATGCTTTAGATTCATTTTCTATTTTTAGGGCCCAGATAGGAAGAAAGGTGTTTTCACTAAAAGCACCTGCCTTCTAAAACTTTCATTTCATATATGACTCATAAACATCGAAGGAATCCCCCCCCGCCCCCCACACACACTTTTGGAGTCATGTTAAAAGTATCCATGGCATTGGGGACGTCACAAGCTTTAATTTGAGATATAAATCATTAAAGTCGAATCCCGCGAAAATTAGGGGCGGGGTAGTCAGTCGGTAGCGCGCCAGGCTCGTAATCTGTAGTTCCCAGGTTCGAGTCCCAGCTGGGTCAGCGTTGAGATTTATATCCGCAAAATTCCCCGTCCTGCCCACGGTCAGTAGGGGACACCGATGGGCTTGGAAAGACCGCCGTCCGTCGGATGGGACGTTAAGCCGTGGCCCCGTGTGCGGGAGAGACATACCCTGTGCACGTTAAAGAACACGCTGGATGGCCTTGACGGGAGGCTACCATCTGTCTCCCAACAGCTGTTCCAGTGGGTTCCCTCCCCCAACCTTCTCTGAGCCTTCGGGGTCCATGTGACCTGGCCATTTAGCCCATGGTGTGCAAAAAAGTGCCGCTCAGAGGTAAAACAACCCAACAACCCAACCCGCGAAAATTCCCTCCCCCCCATTTTACTGGGGGGAATAGCTAGTGCAAAATTCGAAATAGTGTACGACAGTCATCATAGGAGCTTTCATTTGACATGTAACTCCTAATTATAGGCTCTCGCGTTCGGAAGATATAGTAAAAGACCTTTCACATTTTCTGTTTTTTAGCAGGGAATAGGGCATGTTCATTTTTTATACATTATGACACTCCCCATGCCAGGGGAAAAATTACTGAATTGTGGCATTCATATGCAACTGCAATAACTGCAATATCTCGGCAGCTTACGATATTTTCCGTTGATATCTGTTTAAAGCATACATTACGTTGTGTCTATACGTTACGTTACGCTCATTCACATACCCACTACTTAGGTTTATTCAGCAGTGCCGTGTTGTATCATAAACTGCACTTTGGCCAGTGATCTGAGAGAGGCGGGGGTGGCTCAGTCGGTAGCGCGTCAGGCTCGTAATCTGTAGTTCCCAGGTTCGAGTCCCAGCTGAGTCAGCGTTGAGATTTATCTCCGCAAAATTCCCCGTCCTGCCCACGGTCGGGAGGGGACACCGATGGGCTTGGAAAGGTCGCCGTCCGTCGGATTGGACGTCAAGCCGTGGCCCCGTGTGCAGGAGAGCCATACCCTGTCCACATTAAAGAACACTCTGGATGGCCTTGACGGGAGGCTACCATCTGTCTCCCAACAGCTGTTCCAGTGGGTCCCCTCCCCCAACCTTCTCTGAGCCTTCGGGGTCCATGTGACCTGGCCATTTAGCCCATGGTGTGCAAAAAAGTGCCGCTCAGAGGTAAAACAACCCAACGTTAAAGAACACTCTGGATGGCCTTGACGGGAGGCTACCATCTGTCTCCCAACAGCTGTTCCAGTGGGTCCCCTCCCCAACCTTCTCTGAGCCTTCGAGGTCCATGTGACCTGGCCATTTAGCCCATGATGTGCAAAAAAGTGCCGTTCAGAGGTAAAACAACCTAACCCATACCCCGTACACATTAAAGAACATGCTGCATTGTCTTGACGGGAAGCTACCATCTGTCTCTCAAAAGCTGTTACAGAGTGTCTCTTCCCTCAACCTTCCGTGAACCTTCAGGGTTCTTGTGACCTGGCCATTCAACCCATTGTGTGCAAAAAAGTGCCGCTTAGAGGTAAAACAACCCAGTCCACGGTCAAGCGGATTTCACTACCATTGAGCCACCCCCGCCCCTACCACTGTACCGCCAGACAGCTAAAAATTGTACATTAGAATTTCAATAGGACTAAGTTATTATTTAAGTAATTGAGGTATGAATATTCAAAAATATTGTCACCAGTGTCTCCCGGAAAATTTTGCTAAAGATGGGGGGGAGAGGAAATTAAATTTTAAGAAATGTAATCTACCATTAAACATAAAAAATAATAAATACCCCCTCAAGCAGCTGCTTGCCACAGAGGTCTGACAGGAGCCTGTCAGTTTATATGCCACAGTAGAAGGTCTGAGAGGATGGCAGGACCTCAGCAGAAAAAAGACACACACATCCATGCCTTACCCGGGGCTCAACCCAGGTCCCTTAGATCAGTAGCCAAACGTGCTAACCACTCGGCTATGGGACAGCTAATGGACCATAGTGTTCGGATACTTTTTTGAGCGACTGTATATAGGACGAATACAAATGCTTGAAAACACAATCTACGTAATAACACAGTGACACGTAAATAAAAAAAATACCCTCTCAAGCAGCTGCTTGACATCACAGCACATTGGATCGTGTGAGCCCACTTACAGAAATATTGAGCGTGTGCAGTTACCGTTCACAGCAAACTAGAGCGGTTGCGGTTAATGTTCACAGTACATTGGATCGTGTGAGCTCACAAAGACCTGGATCGTGTGGGCTCACTCACGGAAATATTGAGCGTGTGCAGTTACCGTTCACAGCAAACTGGAGCGGTTGCGGTTCATGTTCACAGCACTTGGATCGTGTGAGCTCACAAAGACCTGGATCGTGTGGGAAATACTGAGCGTGTGCAGAAAACCCTGGAAAATATTGAGCGGAAATATTGAGCGTGTGCATTTACCGTTCACAGCAAACTGGAGCGTGTGCAGTAACTGCACACGCTCCAGTTTGCTGTGAACGGTAACTGGAGCGTGTACAGTTGCTGTACACGCTCTAGGTATTTTTTCTGAATTCTGTAATGGACCATAATAAAAAATAAATAAATACCTCCCTCAAGCAGCTGCTTGCCACAGAGGTCCGACAGGAGCCTGTCAGTTTATATGCCATAGTAGAAGGTCTATGAGGATGGCAGGACCTCAGCAGAAAAACATTACATACATCCATGCCTTACCCGGGGTTCGAACCCAGGTCTCTTTGATCACTAGCCAATCGCCGATGGTTAAAACGATTACCGATTAGCCAATTACCGATGGTTAAAAAGCAATTATATTGCCAATACTACATGTGACCAGCTGATCACTAGGGGGAAATGGGGCGGGGGTGGCTCAGTCGGTAGAGCGCCAGGCTCGTAATCTGTAGTTCCCAGGTTCGAGTCCCAGCTGGGTCAGCGTTGAGATTTATCTCCGCAAAATTCCCTGCCCTGCCTACGGTCAGTAGGGGACACCGATGGGCTTGGAAAGGCCGCCGTCCGTCGGATGGGACGTTAAGCCGTGGCCCCGTGTGCGGGAGAGCCATACCCTGTGCACGTTAAAGAACACGCTGGATGGCCTTGACGGGAGGCTACCATCTGTCTCCCAACAGCTGTTCCAGTGGGTCCCCTCCCCCAACCTTCTCTGAGCCTTCGGGGTCCATGTGACCTGGCCATTTAGCCCATGGTGTGCAAAAAAGTGCCGCTCAGAGGTAAAACAACCCAACCCATCTTTCGATGTAACAAAAAAATTAATATTATTCTTTGGGAGAAAAAATGTTTTTAAGCTTTTCAGGTTGTTGCATATGTTAAAATTCTACGCTAATAGATATTTTTTCATGTGGGAATATGAGCCAGCAGGAACTTTACGTTGAAAAATATCCTAAGAATAGAATCTAGTAATAATAAAATATTAAATCTGGTGAAAACATTTTTAGAGTATAATAAAATAGAGCAGAATGCGAAAACAAAAAAACAGAAGACCTTTGTGGCAAGGAGATGTTTGAGGGGGTAAAACATTTTTCTTTAAAGTTGTTTAAGCAACATTAAGAAACATAACTATTGTAAACTCATCAGGCATTGCAGCTTCTTCCAGGGTGCTGATGAAATAGGTTATTTTAGACGAACTTACATAAAAAAAAAAATAAATAAATACCCTCTCAAGCAGCTGCTTGCCACAGAGATTCTTCAACACCATCTACCAGAGGTCTGACAGGAGCCTATCAGTTTATATGACATAGTAGAAGGTCTGAGAGGATGGCAGGACCTCAGCAGAAAAACAACACACACATCCATGCCTTACCCGAGGCTCGAACCCAGGTCCCGTAGATCAGTAGCCAAGCGCGCTAACCACTCGGCCACGGGACGGCTAATGGACCATAGTGTTCGGATACCTTTTTGAGCGACTGTATATAGGACGAATACAAATGCTTGAAAACACAATCTACGTAATAACATAATGATACCTAAATAAAAAAATACCCTCTCAAGCAGCTGCTTGCCATCACAGCACATTGGATCGTGTGAGCTCACAAAAACCTGGATCGTGTGGGCCCACTCACGGAAATATTGAGCGTGTGCACTTACCGTTCACAGCAAACTGGAGCGTGTGCACTTACCGTTCACAGCAAACTGGAGCGTGTACAGTATCTACACACGCTCCAGTTTGCTGTGAACGGTAACTGGAGCGTGTACAGTTGCTGTACACGCTCCAGATATTTTTCCGGAATTCTGTAATGGACCATAATAAAAAATAAATAAATACCCCCTCAAGCAGCTGCTTGCCACAGAGGTCTGACAGGAGCCTGTCAGTTTATATGCCATAGTAGAAGATCTGAGAGGATTGCAGGACCTCAGCAGAAAAACGACACACACAGCCATGTCTTACCCGGGGCTCGAACCCGGGTCCCTTAGATCAGTAGCCAAGCGTGCTAACCACTCGGCCATGGGACGGCTACAATAGGCTAAATGATCACATAAGAAGTACTCGGGGTTGATTTGGGAAAGGGGACTTACTGGACAGCTACTTGGAAACAGATGGAAGTCTCAGATCAAGATTACCCAATGCGATCTAACATTCTAATATGCAGAGTTTTTTTTTGTGTTGTTATGTTTCTTTTACTTGGGACTATGTTTATTGGGGGGGGGGGGGGAATCCAGTTATTCCAGCTGCAAAAATAAATGAAAATATACAATAAATAAATATATTTATATTAATACGAAATAAATTGAGTTGTTTTATCTCTGAGAGGCACTTTTTTTTTGCGCACAGTGAGCTAAATGGCCAGGTCACAAGGACCCCGAAAACTCAGAGAAGGTTGGGGGAGGGGACTCACTGGAACAGCTGTTGGTAGACAGATGGTAGCTTCCCGTCAAGGCCATCCAACGTGTTCTTTAATGTTGGGTTGTTTTACCTCTGAGCGGCACTTTTTTTGAATACAATGGACTAAATGGCCAGGTCACATAGACCCCGAGGCTCAGAGAATGTTGGAGGAGACCCACTGGAACAGCTGTTGGGAGACAGATGGTAGCCTCCCGTCAAGGCCATCCAGCGTGTTCTTTAACATGCACAGGTTGGGTTGTTTACCTCTGAGCGACACTTGTTTGCAAACAATGGGACAAATGGCCAGGTCACAAGGACCCAGAAGGCTCAGAGACAATTGGGGGAGGGGACCCACTGGAACAGCTGTTGGAAGACAGATGGTAGCCTCCCGTCAAGGCCATCCAACGTGTTCTTTAATGTTGGGTTGTTTTACCTCTGAGCGGCACTTTTTTTGCATACAATGGGCTAAATGGCCAGGTCACATAGACCCTGAAGGCTCAGAGAATGTTGGAGGAGACCCACTGGAACAGCTGCTGGGAGACAGATGGTAGCCTCCCGTCAAGGCCATCCAGCGTGTTCTTTAACATGCACAGGTTGGGTTGTTTACCTCTGAGCGACACTTGTTTGCAAACAATGGGACAAATGGCCAGGTCACAAGGACCCAGAAGGCTCAGAGACAATTGGGGGAGGGGACCCACTGGAACAGCTGTTGGAAGACAGATGGTAGCCTCCCGTCAAGGCCATCCAGCGTGTTCTTTAATGTTGGGTTGTTTTACCTCTGAGTGGCACTTTTTTTGCATACAATGGGCTAAATGGCCAGGTCACATAGACCCCGAAGGCTCAGAGAATGTTGGAGGAGACCCACTGGAACAGCTGCTGGGAGACAGATGGTAACCTCCTGTCAAGGCCATCCACGGTGTTCTTTAACGTTCACAGGGAGGGCTCTCTCGCACACAAAGTCACGGCTTAATGTACCATCCGATGGACGGTGACTTTCCAGGCCTACTGACCAAGAGCAGGGAATTTTGCGGAGATTAATATTGGCCAACCAGGATTCGAACCTGGAAACTTCAGATTACGAGCCTGGCATGCTACCGACTGAGGCACACCCGTTCCTATGAAATAAGTAGCAGGGAAATCAGAAAAATATTCAATAGCCTCTGGCGAATACCAAATGCCCATTTCCAAAAAGAAAGAATCTTTTAAATTCCACCTTCAACACCATCTAACCAGGGCTGGAAATGAGGAAGAATGGGTGGACGCCATTCCCATAGTCCAGAAGTTTTTTTGTTGTTGTTTTGATCCTGTATATTTAAAGACAGGAAATAGATCTACTACAATATTTATGCTAACTCCTTTATAACATTTTTCGTCATGATTCCTGGGCTTTTAAAAAAGTTCTTTAATTTATTGCTAGCCGTCCCGTGGCCGAGTTGTTGGCGCGCTTGGCCACTGACCTAGAGGACCTGGGTTCGAGCCCCAGGTAAGGCATTGATGTTCGTGTTGTTTTTCTGCTGAGGTCCTGCCATCCTCTCAGACCTTCTATTATGGCGTATAAACTGACAGGCCTCTGTGGCAAGCAGCTGCTTGAGGGGGTATTTTTTTTTTCTACGGTCGGATTTGCTCAAAAGTTAACTAAGCTACATTTTAGGGCCTCACGTTACGGGGCCCCTCAAAATAATGTCGTTTCAAATTTCAGGTCTTACTGTGTTGCACTTGAGACATTGTATCAGTAGTTAAAAAATATAAAAAATATTTTCACTACATCAGATTCCTGTTTATTTTTTTATGTCCCCTTCAGTTAGAATTATTGAATATATATCTCGACTTTCCAATTTTTGGGGCACCTTAAAAGTGCCACAGCTTAGAGCCTCAGAAAGTTAAAATCCGACCCTGATCAGGCTCGTAACCTGTAGTTCCCAGGTTCGAGTCCCAGCTGGGTCAGCGTTGAGATTTATCTCCGCAAAATTCCCCGCCCTGCCCACGGTCAGTAGGGGACACCGATGGGCTTGGAAAGGCCGCCGTCCGTCTGATGGGACGTTAAGCCGTGGCCCCGTGTACGGGAGAGCCATACCCTGTGCACGTTAAAGAACACGCTGGATGGCCTTGACGGGAGGCTACCATCTGTCTCCCAACAGCTGTTCCAGTGGGTCCCTTCCCCCAACCTTCTCTGAACCTTCGGGGTCCTTGTGACCTGGCCATTTAGCCCATGGTGTGCAAAAAAGTGCCGCTCAGAGGTAAAACAACCCAACCTAATCCGGCCCTGATTGATTAAAGATGCCTGGGATCCCTTTACAACTGATTCTGAAACGTCCATCTAGTTCTGAAAATGCAATTCTCCTCCCACCCCCTCTAAGAGTAGAAATTCAAACCAATAGATAATTGGGAAAAATGCAAATAATGATATTTTATTGGTTTCCATAAGCCCCCCCCACCAAACAAAAATAATAAATTCATAAATTGTTTAAAACAAAATCGATCATGCAATAACATTCTTTCTCCCCCCCCGGGGTTAAATGAGGCAAATCATTGCTCCCAGTGTAAAACTCGTAGACATGATACTCTAATACTAAAATTTCTACCATAAATACACTGCTCGAAGTGGAAATCACAACACCAAGAAAGAATGGAAGTAGAGATATGTAAATCGCACGAGGTAATCATCCATCAGTGATATACAAATGATAAAAGTTCTGCAGCAAATGGACACGTGATGCTCATCTGAGCTACGGATAAATATCAGATGCCCATGAGCTTGTATCGTAGCACGATAGAGAGTAAGGTTGGAGAAGATGCTGCCAAAATGCTAGGAATATGCCTCGGAGATGCCAGCGGGACCTATATGCGCAATTCATGTGTCCTGTGAGAGAGAGTAAATCATCGATATGGGAGAGCTTGGATTCAGCCTTTGAGTAATCGCTGTTCCTCTGGGGAGCAATATGAGCACAATGCAACAGTGCATCATGGAGCACGAAATACGAACATGCAACATCATGGAGCATGAAATGATAAGAACATGCAATGTTATGTAGCACAAATGATACGAACATGCAATGTTATGGAGCACAAATGATACGAACATACAACGCCATGGAGCACGAAACGATACGAACATGCAATGTTATGGAGCACAAATGATACGAACATACAACGCCATGGAGCACGAAACGATACGAACATGCAACGTCATGGAGCATGAAACGATACGAACATGCAACGTCATGGAGCACAAAATGATACGAACATGCAACGTCATGGAGCACAAATGATACGAACATGCAATGTCATGGAGCACAAATGATACGAACAAATGTCATGGAGCACAAAATGATACCAACATACAACGTCATGTAGCACGAAATAATACCAACATGCAATGTCATGGAGTACGAAATGATACCAACATGCAACGTCATGGAGCATGAAATGATACCAACATGCAACGTCATGGAGCACGAAATGATACCAACATGCAACGTCATGGAGCACAAACGATACGAACATGCAACATCATGGAGCACGAAATGATACCAACATGCAACATCATGGAGCACAAATGATACGAACATGCAACGTCATGGAGCACAAACGATACGAACATGCAATGTCATGGAGCACAAAATGATACGAACATGCAACGTCATGGAGCACAAAGTGATACGAACATGCAACGTCATGGAGCACAAATGATACGAACATGCAACGTCATGGAGCACAAATGATACGAACATGCAACATCATGGAGCACAAACGATATGAACATGCAACGTCATGGAGCACAAACGATACGAACATGCAACATCATGGAGCACAAACGATACGAACATGCAACGTCATGGAGCACAAACGATATGAACATGCAACGTCATGGAGCACAAACGATACGAACATGCAACATCATGGAGCACAAATGATACGAACATGCAACGTCATGGAGCACAAATGATACGAACATGCAACATCATGGAGCACAAACGATATGAACATGCAACGTCATGGAGCACAAAATGATACGAACATGCAACGTCATGGAGCACAAAGTGATACGAACATGCAACGTCATGGAGCACAAACGATACGAACATGCAACATCATGGAGCACAAAATGATACGAACATGCAATGTCATGGAGCACAAACGATACGAACATGCAACGTCATGGAGCACAAACGATACGAACATGCAACATCATGGAGCACAAACGATACGAACATGCAACGTCATGGAGCACAAAATGATACGAACATGCAACGTCATGGAGCACAAATGATACGAACATGCAATGTCATGGAGCACAAATGATACGAACAAATGTCATGGAGCACGAAATGATACGAACATGCAACATCATGGAGCATGAAATGATACCAACATGCAACGTCATGTAGCACGAAATAATACCAACATGCAACGTCATGGAGCACGAAATGACACCAACATGCATCGTCATGGAGCACGAAATGATACCAACATGCAACATCATGGAGCACGAAACGATACCAACGTGCAACGTCATGGAGCACAAACGATACGAACATGCAACATCATGGAGCACAAAATGATAGGAACATGCAACGTCATGGAGCACAAAATGATACGAACATGCAACGTCATGGAGCACAAATGATACGAACAAGCAACGTCATGGAGCACAAATTATACGAACATGCAACGTCATGGAGCACAAAAGATACGAACATGCAACGTCATGGAGCACAAACTATACGAACATGCAACATCATGGAGCACAAAATGATACGAACATGCAATGTCATGGAGCACGAAATGATACCAACATGCAACGTCATGGAGCACGAAATGATACCAACATGCAACGTCATGGAGCACGAAATGATACCTACATGCAATGTCATGGAGCACGAAATGATACCAACATGCAACGTCATGGAGCACGAAATGATACCAACATGCAACGTCATGGAGCACGAAATGATACCAACATGCAACGTCATGGAGCACAAAATGATACCAACATGCAACATCATGGAGCACGAAATGATACCAACATGCAACATCATGGAGCACGAAATGATACCAACAATCAACGTCATGGAGCACAAAATGATACCGACATGCAATGTCATGGAGCACGAAATGATACCAACATGCAACGTCATGGAGCACGAAATGATACCAACATGCAACGTCATGGAGCAAGAAATGATACCAACATGCAACGTCATGGAGCAGGAAATGATACCAACATGCAACGTCATGGAGCACGAAATGATACCAACATGCAACGTCATGGAGCAAGAAATGATACCAACATGCAACATCATGGAGCACGAAATGATACCAACATGCAACGTCATGGAGCACGAAATGATACCAACATGCAACGTCATGGAGCACGAAATGATACCAACATGCAACGTCATGGAGCACGAAATGATACCAACATGCAACGTCATGGAGCACGAAATGATACCAACGTGCAACGTCATGGAGCACGAAATGATAGCAACATGCAACGTCATGGAGCACGAAATGATACCAACATGCAACGTCATGGAGCAAGAAATGATACCAACATGCAACGTCATGGAGCACGAAATGATACCAACATGCAACGTCATGGAGCACGAAATGATACAACATGCAACGTCATGGAGCAAGAAATGATACCAACATGCAACGTCATGGAGCACGAAATGATACCAACATGCAACGTCATGGAGCACGAAATGATACCAACATGCAACGTCATGGAGCACGAAATGATACCAACATGCAACGTCATGGAGCACGAAATAATACCAACATGCAATGTCATGGATCACGAAATGATACCAACATGCAACATCATGGAGCACGAAATGATACCAACATGCAACATCATGGAGCACGAAATGATACCAACATGCAACGTCATGGAGCACGAAATGATACCAACATGCAATGTCATGGAGCACGAAATGATACCAACATGCAACGTCATGGAGCACAAAATGATACCAACTTGCAACGTCATGGAGCACGAAATGATACGAACAAACGTCATGGAGCACGAAATGATACGAACATAAAACGTCATGGATCACCAAATGATACGAACATACAACATCGTGGAGCACGAAATGATACGAACATGCAACATCATGGAGGACCAAATGACACGAAGAGCAGATATGAGAATCAGCATGCCACACAATAGTATGTGAAGATTGCATGCTCCATAGAAGGGACATTCGTGACCTTTTCAATACAGTGATTGTGCTGCCGAGTGATTTGTGGACTGCCATGAGTATTGTGGTCTCCACGCAAAGCATTAGGCAACGTTAGCACGATGCAGGAACGAGGGCAAGACGTCCAGTCCGGCATATGCCAATGCAGCATTACCGATTATGCAGTCTCCACTGATGTTCAGTAAGTGAACACTGCACTACACAATGGAAGAGAGTGTTGTTCACAGATGAGTCACAATTCTACTTCAGAATGCCAGATTGCCATTTGTCAGCATGGAATCGCATCATCAATGACATGAGGAAGCCTATTCCATGTGGCTCAGTCAGTAGCGTGCCAGGCTCGTAATCTGTAGTTCCCAGGTTCGAGTCCCAGCTGGGTCAGCGTTGAGATTTATCTCCGCAAAATTCCCCGCCCTGCCCACGGTCAGTATGGGACACCGATGAGCTTGAAAAGGCCGCCGTCCGTCGGATAGGACGTTAAGCCGTAGCCACGTGTGCGGGAGAGCCATACCCTGTGCACGTTAAAGAACACGCTGGATGGCCTTGATGGGAGGCTACCATCTGTCTCCCAACAGCTGTTCCAGTGGGTCCCCTCCCCCAACCTTCTCTGAGCCTTCGGGGTCCATGTGACCTGGCCATTTAGCCCATGGTGTGCAAAAAAGTGCCGCTCAGAGGTAAAACAACCCAAACAAAAACCCAATGGTATGGAGGGGCATCACATATGGTGGCTGGACAACTCTGCTCAATGATTCTGGCACGCTAATGGTGTGACGACACATCGATGAAATCATTAATCTTGTGGCACAATCCTTTCTTACCACCATGCCTGAACTGATTCTGCTGTAGGACAACAACACCCCACACACTGCACATTCAACAATTGATAGTCTCCAAGATGTAGACATTCTGCCATGGCCACCGTACTCTCCAGACTTATCTTCCTTTGAGTCTCATTGGGTCGTCGCCTTCGCCAAGCTCCCTTTGGCTGCACCTGGTACTGTCGCTCAAAAAAGTATCCGAACACTACGGTTGATTACAAAATTCAGAAAAATATCTGGCAACGATTTTTTTTTTAGAAATTAGTGATCTGGCAACCTTCGTGTCACGTGATTACAGAATTCAGGAAAAATATCTGGAGCATGTACAGCAGCTGTACACGCTCCAGTTACCGTTCACAGCAAACTAGAGCGTGTGTAGTTTACTGCACATCCTCCAGTTTGCTGTGAACGGTAACTGCACACGCTCAATATTTCCGTAAGTGAGCCCACACGATCCAGGTCTTTGTGAGCTCACACGATCCAATGTGCTGTGAACATTAACTGCAACCGCTCCAGTTTGCTGTGAACGGTAACTGCACACGCTCCATATGCATTGCATTATATATTCATACGCATTATATATATTAAAAAATATCCGAAGACTATGGTTGATTACAGAATTCAGAAAAAATATCTGCCAACGATTTTTTTTTAGAAATCAGTGGTTGCCAGATCACTAATTTCTAAAAAAAATCGTTGCCAGATATTTTTTCTGAAATCTGTAATCAACCATAATGTTCGGATATTTTTTTGAGCGACTGTACAGTTGCATGCCCAATTGAATGCTGTTCAAAACGCCACACCTCAGGACACTATTAACCATCTGATTGATGGGAATGCCTTGACGTCAACTGGCTTGTATAACCGCCCCAGGTGGGACTACTATGTACTGATGAATGTGCAATAAGCGAACGTACCTTGCGTTCCCACGTTCCGTTTTTTGATCATTCGCACATCTACCCTCATAGCTTCCGTTTCTATCAGTTTCGGCAGTATGCATCACTTCCTTCGTGATTTTCACTTTGAGCAGTTTAGATAGTTTGAAAAAATCGTTTCCAGCTTTGGAATGGGGCGGGGGTGGTTCAGTCAGTAGCGCGCCAGGCTCGTAATCTGTAGTTCCCTGGTTCGAAAACCAGCTGGGTCAGCGTTGAGATTTATCTCCGCAAAACTCTCCGCCCTGCCCACGGCCAGTAGGGGAAACCGATGGCCTTGGAAAGGCCGCCGTCCGTCGGATGGGACGTTAAGCCGTGGCCCCGTGTGCGGGAGAGCCATACTCTGTGCATGTTAAAGAACACGCTGGATGGTTTTGACGGGATGCTACCATCTGTCTCCCAACAGCTGTTCCAGTGGGTCCCCTTCCCCAACCTTCTCTGAGCCTTCGGGGTCCTTGTGACCTGGCCATTTAGCCCATGGTGTGCATAAAAGTGCCGCTCAGAGGTAAAACAACCCAACCCAACTTTGGAATTTTTAGTCATTAGAGGGCGCTATTAAAGCTTTGGGAGATTACAAAAGTGGGAATTGTAACATTTCTTCAACACTTATTCTATCCAAATATAATTTCAAATCTCTCTCTCTAAAAAAAAAAGCTGATTGTCTTAAAGCGGACAGACGACAAGTGAAAATGTTAGCTAGAAAAGAGAAAATTAAAAAATAACTAAAATGAAAGGAAAATATGAAGTATAGCCCTGCCTCATTTTAAAGGAATCACTATCAGTTATTATACTTTGTGGCCCACCCAGCTTGTGCATTATTCATCAAAGCTTTTTGTGCTTTTTGCCAACTATTACTGCTTCCTTCCAATCACTTTCTGTGAATCTGGATACTTTAAATCTCACGGATTTCGTGCCTATGCTTGTCAAATGCCTGCTTATGTTATAACGCTTCTTCGGGTTGTATCGGTTATATCGCCTTATCCCAAATATATGATGCGGTTGCTAGTTGTTGACCAGCCATTGTTTACCGTAACATCAAACTACAAATCGAAGAAGAGAATTTGCAAAGTGCACGATTCGTGCATTTTGCGCTTATAGAGCAACACCAGTTGAAAAGTGAAATAATTAGAAATGGAAGATCAGCTGTCGTACAATTATTAGCTGTAAGATTTGTGCGATGGTCTTTGGTATCGATAAAAATGGCTGCTAGTCTCGGCTGTTGAGAAAACGTGATGCGGCGATTGCAATCAAGTAAGTTGTGTTGTATTCGGGTTTTACATCCACCTTGGCAGAGAGAATTCAATTTTTAACCAGATGTTGACAGAGCGGCCATACACGTTTCGGAGAAAGTGCATAACGGAACAAAATCAATCAATCCTAAGTTGTTTTCCATAAATATATATTACGAAAATATTACAAGAAAACAAAGTAGTTAGAGACGGTAAATCAACCAAAGCAGTCAAATATATTCTCGATTTATTCACGCTATAGAGTTATGTTACATTCATACCAATAGGCAAAGTCCATGATTGACTAGTGCTGCCATCTAGTGACTACGTCCGGAAATATTAAAATATTCGGAAATAGTAGTTTTAAATTTGCTTTCCCATGGCCGAGTGGTTAGCACGCTTGGCTACTGATCTAAGGGACCTGGGTTCGAGCCCCGGGTAAGGCATGGTTGTGTGTGTTGTTTTTCTGCTGAGGTCCTGCCATCCTCACAGACCTACTACTTTGGCATATAAACAGACAGGCTCCTGTCGGACATCTGTGGCAAGCAGCTGCTTGAGGGGGTATTTATTTTTTATTTATTTAACATTAAATAAATAAATAAATACCCCCTCAAGCAGCTGCTACACTGGAAAAACTGATTAATTCAAGGAACAGAGAAATCTCGAATTACGGAAAAACCTGTTAAATTCGAAATTCACGAACACAATACGACATTATATTTAATTAAAAAGCAAATATAAAATAATAAAAAGGATATGGATTACCTTATAATGCGATATTAAATCCAATTCCAAACGATATATTTTCAAAACTGACAACAAAGTGTTATCTCACCAACAGAAAATAGAAATGTTAACATTAGGAGTGTTACAGTACTGTGCAAATTAGTTGGGACAATAGGAAAATGCAGTAACAAAATAAAATAAATAAATAAATACCCCCTCAAGCAGCTGATTGCCACAGAGGTCTGACAGGTGCCTGCCAGTTTATATGCCATAGTACAAGGTCTGAGAGGATGGCAGGACCTCAGCAGAAAAACAACACACACATCCATGCCTTACCCGGGGCTCGAACCCAGGTCCCGTAGATCAGTAGCCAAGCGTGCTAACCACTCGGCCACGGGACGACAAAATTAAATACCAACTCAAGCAGCTAGTTGCCACAGAGGTCTGACAGGAGCCTGTCAGTTTATTTGCCATAGTAGAAGGTCTGTGAGGATGGCAGAACCTCAGCAAAAAAGCAACACACACGCCTTACCCGGGACTCGAACCCAGGTCCCGTAGATCAGTAGCCAAGCGTGCTAACCACTCGACCACAGGAGACACAACTAAATTATTTATTTCTTTAATAGTGTAGGTAATATGACCCCTCCCCCCTTAGCTTTAATTACTTCTTCCACCCTCTCAACCACTGATGCCACTAGCTTTCCACAGATCTCCTTCACTTTGGGGTCGTGGTACCACACTTTCATGACACTTTCTATCATTTTGGTTTTCGTCGTTCAATCCATCTTAGATATGCGCGCTTTAATAATGGCCCACAAATTTTCAATGGGGTTTAGATCGGGTGAATTTCCTAGCTACTCCAATACCTTCAAGTGTTGCTCGGTAAAGAAGCTCTTAGCAAGCTTAGAATTGTGGCATGGAGCCAGATCCTGTTGAAATACCCAATCGCCGTTAGGTTGGGTTGGGTTGTTTTACCTCTGAGCTGCACTTTTTTGCACACCATGGGCTAAATGGCCAGGTTACATGAACCCCGAAGGCTCAGAGAAGGTTGGGGGGTTGGGTTGTTGGGTTGTTTTACCTCTGAGCGGCACTTTTTTGCACACCATGGGCTAAATGGCCAGGTCACATGGACCCCGAAGGCTCAGAGAAGGTTGGGGCAGGGGACCCACTGGAATAGCTGTTGGGAGACAGATGGTAGCCTCCCGTCAAGGCCATCCAGCGTGTTCTTTAACGTGCACAGGGTATGGCTCTCCCGCACACGGGGCCACGGCTTAACGTCCCATCCGACGGACGGCGGCCTTTCCAAGCCCATCGGTGTCCCCTACTGACCGTAGGCAGGGCGGGAAATTTTGCGGAGATAAATCTCAACGCTGACCCAGCTGGGACTCGAACCTGGGAACTACAGATTACGAGCCTGGCGCGTTACCGACTGAGCCGCCCCCGCCCCCATCGCCGTTAGGAAACAGCTTCTGCAGTGTTGGGAGCATTTTCGCCTCCAGAACGCCAAAGTATGTAATTTTTGCTCTCCATCATTCCTTCAATGGGGTGAAGCATCTGTTAGATTAGTTTAGATTTGCACCAGAAGGTCACGAACAAGTTTAGACTTGCAGCAGTTTAGACTCTGCAGCGGAAGGGACTTAGCGCTCCTTCGCTTGTCCCAACTGATTCGCACAGTACTGTACAGTCGCTCAAAAAAGTATCCGAACACTACATTGATTACAGAATTCAGAAAAAATATTTGGCAACGTTTTTTTTAGAAATTAGTGATCTGGCAACCTTCGTGTCACGTGATTACAGAATTCAGGAAAAATATCTGGAGCGTGTACAGCAACTGTACACGCTCCAGTTACCGTTCACAGCAAACTGGAGCGTGTGCAGTTACTGCACACGCTCCAGTTTGCTGTGAACGGTAACTGCACACGCTCAATATTTCCGTGAGTGAGCCCACACGATCTAGTATCAAAATAATATGACCACCTACAGTCGCTCAAATAAATATCCGAACACTATGGTTGATTAGAGAATTCAGAAAAAATATCTGGCAACGATTTTTTTTTAGAAATTAGTGATCTGGCAACCTTCGTGTCACGTGATTACAGAATTCAGGAAAAATATCTGGAGCGTGTACAGCAACTGTACACGCTCCAGTTACCGTTCACAGCAAACTGGAGCGTGTGCAGTAACTGCACACGCTCCAGTTTGATGTGAACGGTAACTGCACACGCTCAATATTTCCGTGAGTGAGCCCACACGATCCAGGTCTTTGTGAGCTCACACGATCCAATGTGCTGTGAACATTAACCGCAACCGCTCCAGTTTGCTGTGAACGGTAACTGCACACGCTCAATATTTCCGTGAGTGAGCCCACACGATCCAATGTGCTGTGAACGGTAACTGCACACGATCCACATTCATTGCATTATATATTCATACGCATTATATATATTAAAAAGTATCCGAACACTACGGTTGATTACAGAATTCAGAAAAAATATCTGGCAACGATATTTTTAGAAATTAGTGATCTGGCAACCTTCGTGTCACGTGACACGAAGGTTGCCAGATCACTAATTTCTACACGAAGGTTACCAGATCACTAATTTCTAAAAAAATCGTTGCCAGATATTTTTCCTGAATTCTGTAATCAACCGTAGTGTTCGGATACTTTTTTGAGCGACTGCACCAGCTATTTTGTCACACATTATCAGAGGCATCTCATGTCTTTCTGACAATTATCTCTGCGACATGTCCAAAGCTGAAAAATCTTCCTTACACGATAACTGCTTAAACGATTCATCATTATCGTCTTTTTCATTATCATGTTCTTTAATGGTTGTGTTCGCAAACTCACAATTTGTATGCAAATACTTAAAATTTCTTAATAACTGATAAATATACTGATATTTAGAATACAGCTATTATTATTTCATTAGTAAATACAGATATTACGTGTAGATAAAGAATTCAATATATATTTATGCAATTCCAATTACTAAAAAATATTCCACCAGACAGCAAATGTTAAAATGATATTTTTATGCGGAAGAAGACTCTGGGCTTTTTTTTTTGTCTCTTTTAAGTATCGGACATCATAAAATAATAGGGCGGGGGTGGTTCAGTCGGTAGCGCACCAGGCTCGAGTCCCAGTTGGGTCAGCGTTGTGATTTTTCTCCGCAAAATTCTCCGCCCTGCCCACGGTCAGTAGGGGACACCGATGGGCTTAGAAAGGCCGCCGCCCGTCGGATGGGACGTTAAGCCGTGGTCCCGTGTGTGGGAGAGCAATGCCCTGTGCACGTTAAAGAACACGCTGGATGGGTGCGTCGGATGGGACGTTAAGCCGTGGTCCCGTGTGCGGGAGAGCCATACCCTGTGCACGTTAAAGAACACGCTGGATGGCCTTGACGGGAGATTACCATCCGTCTTCCAACAACTGTTCCAGTGGGTCCCCTCTCCCAACCATCTCCGAGCCTTCGGGGTCCATGTGACCTGGCCATTTAGCCCATGGTGTGCAAAAAAGTGCCGCTCAGAGGTAAAACAACCCAAAACAACCCATAAAATAATATGGGGCTAAAATAAAATTATACAAAAAGCAACTGTTTAGGATTTCAAAGCGGGTACACAAGTTTCATATTTCGTATAAGACGACATGATATTCTGGGGAGAGGGATCCCCTGGGTATATGGGTAGGTCCTTAACTAAAGAGTGCCACGTGGTTTCGTGTTCCGTACAGTCAGAAAAAATAATTCTTTGGGCATAAATATTAGCATAGCTATTATTTCTTTTTTAAATTAGGAATAAGAAGGATTTCGAATTATCTAGTGTAGGTGTTTTCAACGTGGGAAACGCGGTAAAATTTTTTGGGGTACGCCATGAGAGCTCATAATCGCTAGATCTAGTAACAAAGTCCCTAAGAGTGCAAAACTGTCATTTTTTGTGTTTATCGATATATGTAATTTATGAATACAAAATTTAATGTGTGTATATATAAATGATTTATTTTATTCCCATTGTTATACTATAACTATAGTTTTATCTATCTGTATAAGGGTTACGCCAGTTACATACACATTTTCAGGGGATACGTGAAGCATAAAAGTTTGAGAACCACTTATATATATGTTTTACTTTATTCCCATTGTTATACTATAACTATAGTTTTATCTATCTATACAAGGGGTACGCCAGTTACATACACATTTCCAGGTGGTACGTGAACCATAAAATACCCCCTCAAGCAGCTGCTTGCCACAGAGGTCTGACATGAGCCTGTCAGTTTATATCCCATAGTAGATGCCTTACCCGGGCTCGAATCCAGGTCCCTTACCCACACACGGGACCACGGCATACATTCATGCCTTACCAGGGGCTCGAATCCAGGTCCCTTAGATCAGTAGCCAAGCGCGCTAACTACTATATACTTCTACTATGGCATATTATAAGCCATAGTAGAAGGTCTGAGAGGATGGCAGGACCTCAGCAGAAAAACAACACATACATCCATGCCTTACCCGGGGCTCGAACCCAGGTCCCTTAGATCAGTAGCCAAGCACGCTAACCACTATATACTTCTACTATGGCATATTATAGCCAAGCGCGCTAACCACTATATACCTCTACTATGGCATAGTATATGCCATAGTAGAAGGTCTGAGAGGATGGCAGGACCTCAGCAGAAAAACAACACATACATCCATACCTTACCGGGGGCTCGAATCCCGGTCCCTTAGATCAGTAGCCATGCCTTACCCGGGGCTCGAATCCAGGTCCCTTAGATCAGTAGCCAAGCGCGCTAACTACTATATACTTCTACTATGGCATATTATATGCCATAGTAGAAGGTCTGAGAGGATGGCAGGACCTCAGCAGAAAAACAACACATACGTCCATGCCTTACCCGGGGCTCGAATCCAGGTCCCTTAGATCAGTAGCCAAGCTCGTTAACCACTATATACTTCTACTATGGCATATTATATGCCATAGTAGAAGGTCTGATATGATGGCAGGACCTCAGAAGAAAAACAACACATACATCCATGCCTTACCCGGGGCTCGAATCCAGGTCCCTTAGATCAGTAGCCATGCCTTACCCGGGGCTCGAATCCAGGTCCCTTAGATCAGTAGCCAAGCGCGCTAACTACTATATACTTCTACTATGGCATATTATATGCCATAGTAGAAGGTCTGAGAGGATGGCAGGACCTCAGCAGAAAAACAACACATACGTCCATGCCTTACCCGGGGCTCGAATCCAGGTCCCTTAGATCAGTAGCCAAGCTCGTTAACCACTATATACTTCTACTATGGCATATTATATGCCATAGTAGAAGGTCTGATATGATGGCAGGACCTCAGAAGAAAAACAACACATACATCCATGCCTTACCCGGGGCTCGAATCCAGGTCCCTTAGATCAGTAGCCATGCCTTACCCGGGGCTCGAATCCAGGTCCCTTAGATCAGTAGCCAAGTGCGCTAACTACTATATACTTCTACTATGGCATATTATATGCCATAGTAGAAGGTCTGAGAGGATGGCAGGACCTCAGCAGAAAAACAACACATACGTCCATGCCTTACCCGGGGCTCGAATCCAGGTCCCTTAGATCAGTAGCCAAGCTCGTTAACCACTATATACTTCTACTATGGCATATTATATGCCATAGTAGAAGGTCTGATATGATGGCAGGACCTCAGAAGAAAAACAACACATACATCCATGCCTTACCCGGGGCTCGAATCCAGGTCCCTTAGATCAGTAGCCAAGTGCGCTAACTACTATATACTTCTATTATGGCATAGTATATGCCATAGTAGAAGGTCTGAAAGGATGGCAGGACCTCAGCAGAAAAACAACACATACATCCATGCCTTACCCGGGGCTCGAATCCAGGTCCCTTAGATCAGTAGCCAAGCGTGCTAACCACTATATACCTCTACTATGGCATAGTATATGCCATAGTAGAAGGTCTAAGAGCATGGCAGGACCTCAGCAGAAAAACAACACATACATCCATGCCTTACCCGGGGCTCAAATCCAGGTCCCTTAGATCAGTAACCAAGCGCGCTAACCACTATATACTTCTACTACTGCATAGTATATGCCATAGTAGAAGGTCTGAGAGGATGGCAGGACCTCAGCAGAAAAACAACACATACATCTATGACTTACATGGGGCTCGAACCCAGGTCCCTTAGATCAGTAGCCAAGCGCGTTAACCACTATATACTTCTACTATGGCATAGTATATGCCATAGTAGAAGGTCTGAAAGGATGGCAGGACCTCAGCAGAAAAACGACACATACATCCATGCCTTACCCGGGGCTCGAACCCAGGTCTCTTAGATCAGTAGCCAAGCGCGCTAACCACTCGGTGTAGCATATTTTTTTCCCCAGGGTTCTTTACATTCACGAAATTTAAAGTATTTCCTAGCTACTTTAACACGAAAACGACTGAAGAAACCGGTTTGTTTGTCAAGTGTTTGCGCGCCATCTAGTGAGATTTTATATTACAGGAGGTTCGCGTAAAAGGTGCGTTTTTCGAGCAAATGAGCAGTCCTGTCGTCTATCATTGTTGGCCAAGGTTCAACAACCGGATATCAGACGCCGCAACCGGACGTGACTTCACAGAGCCTTTTTTTTTTTCTTCGTTTTGCTTCCCGAAGAGATGTGCATAAAAATACAAAAAAAAATGGTCTGATTGACCTTTAACCCCTCCCTCGGGCAGATGGTCGCAGACGGACTAAAATACTTAAATTTAAGTTTTAAAAATTCACTCAGTCCCGT
Organism: Ryuthela nishihirai; assembly: GCA_038380435.1. NCBI lineage: Eukaryota > Metazoa > Arthropoda > Arachnida > Araneae > Heptathelidae > Ryuthela > Ryuthela nishihirai. Next base: position 42,097,825 of record JAWZYU010000022.1, read on the forward strand.
TACGGAAGTGGCACGTCACACGACTCCGTTGTTCAGAAAGCATCCGAATTAAATCTCGATATCCCCACATTTCATCACGACATCGCGTCTCGCCATGGCAGAATTTTCGAAAATCGTTCCTTGCAAATTCACTTCTTCACTTCTCCGTCACTTCCGGGTCTCCGCGAGGCAAGGAAAGGCGAATCGTTTGCCATGCAACAGTTAAGCCCAGTCGCAAGCGACGAAGCGCGGGGCAAATCGTTTGGCGGCCGGCCAGCCCAGTTTTGCACAGCCGACCGACGGCAGCGACCAGGGTTAAAAATAGTCCCAAGAGGTCCTCACTTCGTCCTAAAATTTCAGTTCTCGTGGCGCGGCAGCGGCCGAAAGGCTACGACGAGTTGTGCCGGTCGAGCGAGGGAGGTTTTTGACCCCCATTTCACCTCGTCATTGTTTGGAATGGTGAGTGTTCGATATTTGTTTTTTAAGTGTTGTTTAGAAAGTTTGCAGACAGATCGTTTGGCTGCTTAAAAGCGGGAAAATAAACTTCCGGTTGTGAAGAGTACGTCATCTTGTTTTTTTTCTCCATCTAGTGATCATTAAAATTAACAAATTTATATTTAGTTTGTTTACGAATCACCAGGGTGTTTTTACGGGATTATTTAAATGCGGAATTTCTATTGATATACATCTGAAGGTTATTGAATGGCCTTCAGGGTGAAATGCTCCGATGATGTCAGAGTGGTTTTTTTTTTGGTCAATTGTTCGTGTGTTATCAGAAAAACGAAACACAGACACGAGAGATTAAGAAGTGAAATCTTATCTTGCAATGAAATGCCGTCCGTCGAATGGGACGTTAAGCTGTGGTCCCGTGTGCGGGAGAGAGCCGGTCCCGTGCACGTTAAAGAACACGCTGGATGGCCTTGACGGGAGGCTACCATCTGTCTCTCAACAGCTGTTCCAGTGGGTTCCCTCCCTCAACCTTCTCTGAGCCTTCGGGGTCTTTGTGACCTGGCCATTTAGCCCATGGTGCGCAAAAAAGTGCCGCTCAGAGGTAAAACAAACCAAATCCAACTTAACTCTCGACAATATTCATTCAGAGTTAAAGGGGTTGCTCAGGTTCATAATTTGTAGTTCCCAGGTTCGAGCTCCAAATGTACCATTTAACTCCTTAGGTGAGCAGAAGGGACACCGATGGCCATTCAAAGGCAGCCGTCCTTCAGGTGGAACGTTAAACCGTGTTTCCCTGTGCAGGAGAGACATACTCTAGGCACGTTAAAGAACACGCTGGATGGCCTAGACGGGAGGTTTTTTCATTTGTCACAGGACATCCGAACGTTTCTGTGGGTTCTATTTTTTTACCCCTGAGTAATACTTTTTTGCACACTATGGGGGGGGGGGGGCTCAGTCGGTAGCGCGCCAGGCTCGTAATCTGTAGTTCTCAGGTTCGAGTCCCAGCTGGGTCAGCGTTGAGATTTATCTCCGCAAAATTTCCCGCCCTGCCCACGGTCAGTAGGGGACATCGATGGGCTTGGAAAGGCCGCCGTCCGTCGGATGGGACGTTAAGCCATGGTCCCGTGTGCGGGAGAGGCATACCCTGTGCACGTTAACGAACACGCTGGATGGCCTTGACGGGAGGCTACCATCTGTCTCCCAACAGCTGTTCCAGTGGGTCCCCTCCCCCAACCTTCTCTGAGCCTTCGGGGTCCATGTGACCTGGCCATTTAGCCCATGGTGTGCAAAAAAGTGCCGCTCAGAGGTAAAACAACCCAACCCAACACACTATGGGCTAAATGACCAGGTCACATGGACCCGGAAGAATGCTCAGAGAAGGTTGGGGGAGGGGACCCACTGGACACCTGTTGGGAAACAGATGGTAGCCTCCCGTCAAGGCCATCCAACGTGTTCTTTAACGTGCACAGGGTATGGCTCTCCCGTATACGGGCCCACGGCTTAACGTACCATCCGACGGACGGCGGCCTTTCCAAGGCCATCGGTGTCCCCCACTGACCGTGGACAGGGCGGGAAATTTTGAGGAGATATTTGCTGTAGGTTAAAGAGATCTGGGTTCGAATGAATAAGGTATGGATATTTCTTTTCTGTGATGTCATTCTGCTGAGGTCTCACCTCCTAGGATGGGAGGGGGGAGGAAGAGGGGGGAGAGAGACTAGTAATTGGAACGAAGGTGAAAAAAAGATTAAGTAATTTTCGAAAAACTTTTCAAAGATCGTTAAAACGGAAAGAGAAATTTTATACCAGAATTGCATTCCTATTGAATCTTACCCCTCCCTCCCTACCGGGGGGGGGGGGGGGGGGCTCAGTCGGTAGCGCGGTAGGCTCGTAAACTGTAGTTCCCAGGTTAGAGTCTCAACTTGATCAGCGTTGATTTTTATATCCGCAAAATTCCCCGTCTTGCCCATGGTCAGTAGGGGACACTAATGGGCTTGGTAGTTTGGTTCAAAAATGGAAAAGTTCTAATGAGGAAATCAAATGGTGAAAGAAACCAATTTTGATGATTTTTGAATTTTTAGATATGTCCGATAAACCTTGCTTTTTTTTTTCTCTTTTTTTTTGCTCTTTTCTTTTGCTTTTTTTTTTTGAATATCCTTGTTAGCTATGTCTGATTTGAATTTTGAAGGTTTTGATAGCAACTATGATGTTGCTTATGTAACTGCAGGTTTAGAAGTGGAGGCTTGGTTCGAAAATAATTATAGTAAATGTATTCACAAAAATAAATTAGGAATTGCTCATGTTAATATAAGAAGTCAAAGAAAACATTGGGATTCATTAAAATTAAGTATTAACAATTACAGGAAACACATTGATTTGCTTATTTTAACTGAAACAAATGTAAATAAATATGAAAATTACTTATATAACATTGATAAATTTAATAAAATCACAAATGATAATATAAATAAAAATATTAGGGGGATTTCAGTATACTATAAAGAAAATCTAGATATTGAAATTATTTCACAACAAACACTTCCAGCGGAAACTATATATATAAAAGTAAAAAAAAATAATATAATATATCATGTTTTAGCACTATACAGATCATCTAGTACAGATGTGAACTCTTTTCTGTTGAATTTCCGGAACTGGATGGAAAATACAGAAAAAGATCAAAATCAGATTTTAATAGCTGATTTTAATATCGATACAATTAATACTAAAAAACATGGCACAGAAAAATATATCACACTATTGGCTGAAATGAATTTTGAAAGATTAATAAGGGAAACTACAAGAGAAGAAATAGTAGAAAGTAAAATTACCAAAACCTGTATAGACCATATTAAAATTAAACTGATTAAAAATATGTCAGCAAATTCAATAATTCAAACAAGCAAAATAGCAGATCACTATATGATTTTAACACTGATTAGCAACACCAATAACAATTTGAATAATACTAATTATAGTTAAACAATCCAGGAAAATAAGAATTGGTCATTTGACCATAACAATATAAACAAAGCTATTTCTGAAACGAATTGGAATTTACAAAATTATGGAGACAACTCAATGGATGAATTAAACCTATATAAAGTTTTTAAAGACATTTATGATAGAATTTTAGGAAAAAATAGAATATATATGAGGAGAGTTGGAAAGGTAAAAAGAAATCATAGCAAAAATTGGATAACACCGAACTTGATAGAATTAATTGAAGAAAGAGATAAAACTTGGATTAAATTTAAAAACAATGATAAAAGTGATGCTTATAAAAATAACTATAAAAAATTAAGGAATAGGGTTAATATTCAGATTAGAAATCAGAAACAACTTTATTATAGAAATAAGCTTATAATGAAAAAAAATGATGTGAAGGCTACCTGGCAATTAATATATGAAATATTAGAAGGAAAACAGAAAAAATCATCGGACGATGTAATAATTATTGACAATATGTCCAAAAAGAAATTATCTGTGGAAGAAATAGCAAATAATTACAATGACATTTATAATACACTAATTTTACAGATAAGAAATACAAATCACCAAGACGATATAAATCATGTTCCAACCATGATACAAAGAGTTTTGAAATCTATCTATATACATGAAATCACTGAAAAACAAACTGATGAAATAATTACTTCATTAGACACCAATAAATCACCTGGTTACGATAATGTTTGCATTAAACATATAAAATTTAATAAAGAGACACTACTAAATATTATATCAAAAATTATAAATCAGATTATATTTACTGGGAACATACCTACTGAACTCAAAACAGGTATTTTAAGACCTGTTTTTAAAGGTGGTATTAAGGAGGATTTTTCTAACTATCGACCAATAACAATTCTGCCTATTTTTTCGAAAATAATGGAAAAATATATTTATAATACTGTTTTTAACTTTTTACTTAAACACAACATAATTAATGAAAATCAGTTTGGCTTACAAAAAGGAAAAAACACAATTCAACTAATTTCCAAAATTGCAAATAATATTAATAAATCATTGAATAATAGAGAAAAAATTGTAACTATGTTCTTAGATTTAAAGAAAGCCTTCCATACAATAGATCATAGCATTTTACTAAATAAATTGGAAAATTATGGTATTCGCGGTATATTGTTAGATTGATTTAGAAATTATTTATCAGACAGATACACAATTACTGAAATAAAAAACTGCTACAGCAGAAAAGTAATTACACGATGTGGAATTCCCCAAGGCTCAATTTTAGGTCCTTTATTGTTCCTAGTATACATAAATGATTAGTTCAATACAAAATTAAATAGTGCTATTTATCTATATGCTGACGACATTGTTTTAATAAACAGTCAGAAATATTTAAATGATAGCATTTCAGAGGTTCAAACAGATTACAATAATATTATTAGATGATTAAATCATAATAAAATCTATTTAAATGAGAAAAAAACAAAAGTGATGATTATTCATTCACCAGGATTTCATATTCATCAAAACCTCTTTATCAAAACTCATAAAATAAATTGCAGAAAAAAGGTTGCTTCGAATTGTGAATCATTATGCAGTTGCCCACTTGTTGAGCAAGTAAATAAAATAAATTACTTAGGAATCATTTTTGATGAATATTTTAGGTGGAATGCCCATATATCCCACATATGTGAAAGCTTGAGAATATCGGCGATAAAAATTAAAAAATTGAAATACGTATTAAATATGGAAACATGTGTCCTATTTTATAAAGCAATATGCGAATCTATTTTAAATTATGGAATAAATGTGCATGGAACAACTAACTTAACTAACATAAATAAAATAGAAAAACAGCAGTCTATAATAGCTAAAAATATTATTCCGTTTCATTTGCAAAAAATTTATAAAACTTCCACCGATAGATTAAAATTTTTAAATCTTTTATCCTACAGCAATTTATATAAATATAATGTAATAATTAAAAAATTTTTTGACGAAACTTACAAACTAAAAATTCAACATAATAAAAATACAAGACTTCAAAACCAAGGTTATTGCCAAATTTTCGAAATAATTACGGGAAACATACCTCCGAATATCAAGTACCACTTATATTTAATGCTATTCCAAAAGAATTACTAAATATAGATTCTTTTAGAAGACTTAAAATGGAATTAAAAAATTATTTGCTATTTTCGAGTTAGCTGATTTTTATGTGTTGTGTTTTGTGGATTTATTTGATGTACACCATTTTTGTGGCTGAATGACCTATGTTAATATAATTTATTCATTTTCCTGCAGATAAGCTATTTAGCTTTGCGGGTCAAAGTGTAAATGTATTCTTTACTCTTATGAATAAAAATTATATTCTAAAAAAAAAAAATGTCGCCGTCCGTTGGATGGGACGTTAAGCCCCGTGTGCGGGAGAGCCATACCCTGTGTACGTTAAAGTACACGCTGGATGGCCTTGACGGGTAGCTACCATCTGTCTCCCAACAGCTGTTCCAGTGGGTCCCCTCCCCCAATCTTCTCTGAGCCTTCGGGGTCTTTGTGACCTGGCCATTTAGCCCATGTTGGGCAAAAAAGTACCGCTCAGAGGTAAAACAACCCAAAGTTAAAGAATACGCTGGATGTCCTTGACGAGAGGCTATCATCTGTCTCTCAACAGCTGTTCCAGTGGGTCTCCTCACCCAATCTTCTCTGAACATTCGGGGTCCATGTGACCTGGCCATTTAGCCCATAGTGTGCAAAAAAGTGCCGCTCAGAGGTAAAACAACCCAACGTTAAAGAATACGCTGGATGTCCTAGACGAGAGGCTACCATCTGTCTCTCAACAGCTGTTCCAGTGGGTCTCCTCACCAAATCTTCTCTGAACATTCGGGGTCCATGTGACCTGGCCATTTAGCCCATAGTGTGCAAAAAAGTGCCGCTCAGAGGTAAAACAACCCAACGTTAAAGAATACGCTGGATGTCCTTGACGAGAGGCTACCATCTGTCTCTCAACAGCTGTTCCAGTGGGTCTCCTCACCCAATCTTCTCTGAACATTCGGGGTCCATGTGACCTGGCCATTTAGCCCATAGTGTGCAAAAAAGTGCCGCTCAGAGGTAAAACAACCCAAAGTTAAAGAATACGCTGGATGGCCTTGACGAGAGGCTATCATCTGTCTCTCAACGGCTGTTCCAGTGGGTCTCCTCACCCAATCTTCTCTGAACATTCGGGGTCCATGTTACCTGGCCATTTAGCCCATAGTGTGCAAAAAATTGCCGCTCAGAGATAAAACAACCCAAAGTTAAAGAATACGCTGGATGGCCTTGACGAGAGGCTACCATCTGTCTCTCAACAGCTGTTCCAGTGGGTCTCTTCACCCAATCTTCTCTGAACATTCGGGGTCCATGTGACCTGGCCATTTAGCCCATGTTGTGCAAAAAATTGCCGCTTAGAGATAAAACAACCCAAAGTTAAAGAATACGCTGGATGTCCTTGACGAGAGGCTACCATCTGTCTCTCAACAGCTGTTCCAGTGGGTCTCCTCACCCAATCTTCTCTGAACATTCGGGGTCCATGTGACCTGGCCATTTAGCCCATGTTGTGCAAAAAATTGCCGCTCAGAGGTAAAACAACCCAAAGTTAAAGAATACGCTGGATGTCCTTGACGAGAGGCTACCATCTGTCTCTCAACAACTGTTCCAGTGGGTCTCCTCACCCAATCTTCTCTGAACATTCGGGGTCCATGTGACCTGGCCATTTAGCCCATAGTGTGCAAAAAAGTGCCGCTCAGAGGTAAAACAACCCAAAGTTAAAGAATACGCTGGATGGCCTTGACGAGAGGCTATCATCTGTCTCTCAACGGCTGTTCCAGTGGGTCTCCTCACCAAATCTTCTCTGAACATTCGGGGTCCATGTGACCTGGCCATTTAGCCCATAGTGTGCAAAAAAGTGCCGCTCAGAGGTAAAACAACCCAAAGTTAAAGAATACGCTGGATGGCCTTGACGAGAGGCTATCATCTGTCTCTCAACAGCTGTTCCAGTGGGTCTCCTCACCAAATCTTCTCTGAACATTCGGGGTCCATGTGACCTGGCCATTTAGCCCATAGTGTGCAAAAAAGTGCCGCTCAGAGGTAAAACAAACCAAACCCAACTTAACTCTCGACAATATTCATTCAGGGTAAATTAAAACATAAATTAAAAAATGACGTAAAAACTGTCACCGAGCTACTGCAAAAAAAAGTTAATTCAATCCACAAAAATCGAGAGCCGACTGTGTATCATCACACACACACAAAAAAAAACCCCGTGACATTTGGACGTCCCACAATTCTTTTTCAGGGACAAATCCCGAAATACAGTAACACATGGACATTCTATGCTTGAGAGTAATTGTATTTTCTTTAAGCTACACAAAATCCCCTTTAAACAAAAGCTTTTTTCTGCATTAGATTATCTCTGCTTGAGTGGGTATTTATTTGTTTATTTTATTTTTTTATATAGTAATATTTGAAATAAGATATCGCAATATATGTCTTATTATGAAATTAAGTTTCAACTCAAAGAATATATCGGAAAATGTTTCCTATTATGAAATATTATAGATCCCACAGATATTAAAGTTAACGTTTTTTAGTAAGCACTATGATTACCCTAACTGGCAATACAGCTTTCACAAAGAGCTCTCATGCTTATAATAAACGTATCCAAAAATTCATTGGGCAGTAAATCCCACTCCTCTAGGGGGCGGGGAGGGGGGGGGGGGCTCAGTCGATAGCGCGCCAGGCTCGTAATCTGCAGTTCCCAGATTCGAGTCCCAGCTGAGTCAGCGTTGAGATTTATCTCCGCAAAAATTCCCTGCCCTGCACATGATCAGTAGGGGACACCGATGGGCTTGGAAAGGCTACCGTCCGTCGGATGGGACGTTAAGCCGTAGCCCGGTGTGCGGGAGAGCCATACCCTCTGCACGTTAAAGAACACGCTGGATAGCCTTGACGGGAGGCTATCATCTGTCTCCCAACAGCTGTTCGAGTGGGTCCTCTCCTCCAACCTTCTCTGAGCCTTCGGGGTCCATGTGACCTGGCCATTTAGCCAATGGTCCCGTGTGTGGGAGAGAGCCATAGCTTGTGCACATTAAAAAACACGCTGGATGGCCTTGACGGGAGGCTACCATATGCCTCCCAACAGCTGTTCCAGAGGGTCTCCTCCCCCAACCTTCTCTGAGCCTTCGGGGGGGAAGGGCTCAGTCTGTGGCGCGCTAGACTCGTAATCTGTAGTTCCCAGGTTCGAGTCCCAGCTGGGTCAGCGTTGAGATTTATCTCCGCAAAATTCCCCGCCCTGCCCACGGTCAGTAGGGGAACCGATGGGCTTGGAAAGGCCGCCGTCCGTCGGATGGGACGTTAAGCCGTAGCCCGGTGTGCGGGAGAGCCATACCCTCTGCACGTTAAAGAACACGCTGGATAGCCTTGACGGGAGGCTATCATCTGTCTCCCAACAGCTGTTCCAGTGGGTCCCCTCCCCCAACCTTCTCTGAGCCTTCAGGGTCCATGTGACCTGGCCATTTAGCCAATGGTGTGCAAAAAAGTGCCGCTCAGAGGTAAAACAACATACCCACTCCTCTATAAGAGCATTTCTAAGCTCATGAAGTGTCCTTAGTGGTGGTGGTGGGGGGGGGGGGGGTGAGAACTTCCAATTCGCCTTCGCAAAACAACCCATGCATGTAAAATGGGATTTAGATCTGGGAACATCGCTGGCTAATCCATTCACTTTTAACGTATTCCTCCACTATTTGAACTTTACGTGGAAGAGCGTTATCATCCATAAAAAAGAATTCTGACCAAATGGAATGTATAGAAAGTGTTACCTAAGGCTCTAGGATCTCATCTCTATATCGTAGGACAGTTAGAATCCATTCTGAGAAAATATGCAGATAACCTTCCGCGATACAGTCGATCAAAAAAATATCCGAACACTATGGTTGATTATAGAATTCAGAAAAAAGATATCTGCAAAGATTTTTTTTAGAAATTATTGATCTGGCAACCTTCGTGTCACGTGACACGAAGGTTACCAGATCACTATTTCTAAAAAAAAATCGTTGCCAGATATCTTTTTTTTAATTCTATAATCAACCATAGGGTTGGGATAATTTTTTGAGTGATTCTAAATGTTTACACCATTTACACCAGAACCAACTCTAATACCAGGATCAAAGAAACATCGTTCTTTTTGGTAACACCATAAACTGCTGTAAGGTAACACTAATTTTGTACTATAGAACCAATTACACAGTACTGTCAAACAAACACAACCCCCACACAGTGCTGTCTCTGTAGCAAACCCCTATACAGTTCAAAGACAAAACCCTATACAGTGCGGTCTCTGCAACATGTACAGTACACGAAGGGTGCCAGATCACTAATTTCTAAAACAATCGTTGCCAGATATTTTTTCTGAATTCTATAATCAACCTTAGTGTTTGGAAATTTTTTTTGAGCGACTGTAAAGGTTTTCACCATTTACACCAGACCTATTCTACTACAAGGACCAAAGAAACATGGTTCTTTTTCGTAACACCATAAACTGCTGTGAAGTAACTAATTCTGTTCTATAGAACCAATTACACAGTACTGTCAAACAAACACAACCCGTACACAGTGCTGTCTGTGTAGTAAACCCCTACACAGTGCTGTCTCTGTAGCAAACCCCTATACAGTTCAAAGACAAAACTCTATACAGTGCGGTCTCTGTAACATGTAAAGTACACGAAGGGTGCCACATCACTAATTTCTAAAACAATCGTTGCCAGATATTTTTTCTGAATTCGACAATCAACCATAGTGTTCCGATAATTTTTTGAGAGACTGTAAATGTTTACACCATTTATACCAGAACCTACTCTATTACCAGGATCAAAGAAACATCGTTCTTTTTGGTAACACCATAAACTGCTGTAAAGTAACACTAATTCTGTTCTATAGAACCAATTACACAATGCTGTCAAACAAACACAACCCCTACACAGTGCTGTCTCTGTAGCAAACCCCTACAAATTTCAAAGACAAAACCCTATACAGTGCGGTCTCTGTAACATGAACAGTACACGAAGGGTGCCAGATCACTAATTTCTAAAGCAATCGTTGCCAGATATTTTTTCTCAATTCAATAACCAACCATAGTGTTTGGATATTTTTTTGAGCGCCTGTAAATTTTTACACCATTACACCAGAACCTACTCTACTACCACGATCAAAGAAACATCGTTTGTTTTGCTAACACCATGAACTGCTGTAAAGTAACACTAATATCGTTCTACAGAACCAATTACACAGTACTGTCAAACAAACACAACCCCTACACAGTGCTGTCTTTGTAGCAAACCCCTACATAGTTCAAAGACAAAACCCTATACAGTGCGGTCTCTGTAACATGTACAGTACACGAAGGGTGTCAGATACTAATTTCTAAAACAATCGTTGCCAGATATTTTTTCTGAATTCTATAATCAAACATAGTGTTCGGATATATTTTTTTGAGCGACTGTAAAAGATTACACCATTTACACCAGAACCTACTCTATTACCAGGATCAAAGAAACATCGTTCTTTTTGGTAACACCATAAACTGCTGTAAAGTAACTAATTCTGTTCTATAGAACCAATTACACAGTGCTGTCAAACAAAGACAACCGCCACACACTGCTGTCTCTGTTGCAAACCCTTACACAGTTCAAAGACAAAACCCTATACAGTGCGGTCCCTCTAACATGTGCAGTACACGAAGGGTGCCAGATCACTAATTTCTAAAACAACCGTTGCCAGATATTTTTTCTGAATTCTATAATCAACCATAATGTTCGGATATGTTTTTGAGCGACTGTAAAAGATTACACCATTTACATTAGAACCTACCCCACTAGCAGGATCAAAGACACATCGTTCTTTTTGGTAACACCATAAACTGCTGTAAAGTAACTAATTGTTTTCTATAGAACCAATTACACAGTACTGTCTAAAAAACACAACCCCTACAGAGTGCTGTCTCTGTAGCAAACCCCTACACAGTTCAAAGACAAAACCCTATACAGTGCGGTCTGTAACATGTACAGTACACGAAAGGTGCCAGATCACTAATTTCTAAAACAATCGTTGCCAGATATTTTTTCTGAATTCTATAATCATCCATAGTGTTTGGATATTTTTTTTGAGCGATTGTAAATGTTTACACCATTTACACCAGAACCTACTCTACTACCAGGATCAAAGAAACATCGTTCTTCTTGGTAACACCATGAACTGCTGTAAAGTAAAACTAATACCGTTCTATAGAACCAATTACACAGTACTGTGAAACAAACACAACTCCTACACAGTGCTGTCTCTGTAGCAAACCCCTACACAGTTCAAAGACAAAACCCTATACAGTGCTGTCTCTGTAGCAAACCCCTACACAGTTCAAAGACAAAACCCTATACAGTGCTGTCTCTGTAGCAAACCCCTACACAGTTCAAAGACAAAACCCTATGCAGTGCTGTCTCTGTAACATGTAGAGTACACGAAGGGTGCCAGATCACTAATTTCTAAAACAGTCGTTGCCAGATATTTTTTTGAATTCTATAATCAACCATAGCGTTCGGATAATTTTTGAGAGACTGTAAATGTTTACACCATTTACACCAGAACCTACTCTATTACCAGGATCAAAGAAACATTGTTCTTTTTGGTAACACCATGAACTGCTGCAAAGTAACACTAATTCTGTTGTATAGAACCTAATTACACAGTACTGTCAAACAAACTCAACCCCTACACAGTGCTGTCTCTGTAGCAAACCCCTACACAGATCAAAGACAAAACCCTATACATTGCGATCTTTGTAACATGTACAGTACACGAAGGGTACCAGATCACTAATTTCTAAAACAATCGCTGCCAGATAATTTTTCTGAATTATATAATCAACCATAATGTTCGGATATTTTTTTGAGAGACTGTAAATGTTTACACCATTTACACCAGAACCTACTCTACTACCAGGATCAAAGAAACATCGTTCTTTTTGGAAACACCATAAACTGCTGTAAAGTAACACTAATTCTGTTCTATAGAACCAATTACACAGAACTGTGAAACAAACACAACTCCTACACGGTGCTGTCTCTGTAGCAAACCCCTACACAGTTCAAAGACAAAACCCTATACAGTGCTGTCTCTGTAACATGTACAGTACACGAAGGGTGCCAGATCATTAATTTCTAAAACAGTCGTTGCCAGATATTTTTTTGAATTCTATAATCAACCATAGCGTTCGGATAATTTTTGAGAGACTGTAAATGTTTACACCATTTACACCAGAACCTACTCTATTACCAGGATCAAAGAAACATTGTTCTTTTTGGTAACACCATGAACTGCTGCAAAGTAACACTAATTCTGTTGTATAGAACCTAATTACACAGTACTGTCAAACAAACTCAACCCCTACACAGTGCTGTCTCTGTAGCAAACCCCTACACAGATCAAAGACAAAACCCTATACATTGCGATCTTTGTAACATGTACAGTACACGAAGGGTACCAGATCACTAATTTCTAAAACAATCGCTGCCAGATAATTTTTCTGAATTATATAATCAACCATAATGTTCGGATATTTTTTTGAGAGACTGTAAATGTTTACACCATTTACACCAGAACCTACTCTACTACCAGGATCAAAGAAACATCGTTCTTTTTGGAAACACCATAAACTGCTGTAAAGTAACACTAATTCTGTTCTATAGAACCAATTACACAGTACTGTGAAACAAACACAACTCCTACACGGTGCTGTCTCTGTAGCAAACCCCTACACAGTTCAAAGACAAAACCCTATACAGTGCTGTCTCTGTAACATGTACAGTACACGAAGGGTGCCAGATCACTAATTTCTAAACCAATCGTTGCCAGATATTTTTTTTTTAATTCTATAATCAACCATAGCGTTCGGATAATTTTTTGAGAGACTGTAAATGTTTACACCATTTACACCAGAACCTACTCTATTACCAGGATCAAAGAAACATCGTTCTTTTTGGTAACACCATGAACTGCTGTAAAGTAACACTAATTCTGTTGTATAGAACCTAATTACACAGTACTGTCAAACAAACTCAACCCCTACACAGTGCTGTCTCTGTAGCAAACCCCTACACAGATCAAAGACAAAACCTTATTATACAGTGCGATCTTTGTAACATGTACAGTACACGAAGGGTGCCAGATCACTAATTTCTAAAACAATCGTTGCCAGATAATTTTTCTGAATTATATAATCAACCATAATGTTCGGATATTTTTTTGAGCGACTGTAAATGATTACACCATTTACAGTAGAACCTACTCCACTACCAGGATCAAAGACACATCGTTCTTTTTGGTGACACCATAAACTGCTGTAAAGTAACACTAATTCTGTTCTATAGAACCAATTACACAGTATTGTCAAACAAACACAACCCCTACACAGTGCTGTCTCTGTAGCAAACCCCTACACAGTTCAAAGACAAAACCCTATACAGTGCTGTCTCTGTAACATGTACAGTACACGAAGGGTGCCAGATCACTAATTTCTAAAGCAATCATTGCCAGATATTTTTTCTGAATTCTATAATCAACCATAGTGTTCGGATATTTTTTTTGCAACTGTAAAAGTTTTCACCATTTACACCAGAACCTACTCTACTACCAGGACCAAAGAAACATCGTTCTTTTTGGTAACACCATAAACTGCTGTAAAGTAACTAATTCTGTTCTATAGAACCAATTACACAGTACTGTCAAACAAACACAACCCCTACACAGTGCTGTCTTTGTAGCGAACCCCTACACAGTGCTGTCTCTGTAGCAAACCCCTATACAGTTCAAAGACAAAACCCTATACAGTGCGGTCTGTAACATGTACAGTACACGAAGGGTGGCAGATCCCTAATTTCTAAAGCAATCGTTGCCAGATATTTTTCCTGAATTCTATAATCAACCACAGTGTTTGTATATTTTTTTGAGCGGCTGTAAATTTTTACACCATTACACCAGAACCTACTCTACTACCATGATCAAAGAAACATCGTTCTTTTTGGTAACACCATGAACTGCTGTAAAGTAAAACTAATACCGTTCTATAGAACCAATTACACAGTACTGTGAAACAAACACAACTCCTACACAGTGCTGTCTCTGTAGCAAACCCCTACACAGTTCAAAGACAAAACCCTATACAGTGTTGTCTCTGTAACATGTACAGTACACGAAGGGTGCCAGATCACTAATTTCTAAAACAATCGTTGCCAGATATTTTTTCTGAATTCTGCAATCAACCATAGTGTTCTGATACTTTTTTGAGCGACTGTAAATGTTTACACCATTTACACCAGAACCTACTCTATTACCAGGATCAAAGAAACATCGTTCTTTTTGGAAACACCATAAACTGCTGTAAAGTAACACTAATTCTGTTCTATAGAACCAATTACACAGTGCTGTCAAACAAACACAACTCCTACACAGTGCTGTCTCTGTAGCAAACCCGTACACAGTGCTGTCTCTGTAGCAAACCCGTACACAGTGCTGTCTCTGTAGGAAACCCCTACACAGTTCAAAGACAAAACCCTATACAGTGCTGTCTCTGTAACATGTACAGTACGCGAAGGGTGCCAGATCACTAATTTCTAAAACAATCGTTGCCAGATATTTTTTCTGAATTCGATAATCAACCATAGTGTTCTGATATTATTTTTTGAGCGACTGTAAATGTTTACACCATTTACACCAGAACCTACTCTACTACCAGGATCAAAGAAACATCGTTCTTTTTGGTAACACCATAAACTGCTGTAAAGTAACACTAATTCTGTTCTATAGAACCAATTACACAGTACTGTCAAACAAACACAACCCCTACACAGTGCTGTCTCTGTAGCAAACCCCTACACAGTTCAAAGACAAAACCCTATACAGTGCTGTCTCTGTAACATGTACAGTACACGAAGGGTGCCAGATCACTAATTTCTAAAATAATCATTGCCAGATATTTTTTCTGAATTCTATAATCAACCATAGTGTTCTGATATTATTTTTTGAGCGACTGTAAATGTTTACACCATTTACACCAGAACCTACTCTATTACCAGGATCAAAGAAACATCGTTCTTTTTGGTAACACCATAAACTGCTGTAAAGTATCACTAATTCTGTTCTATAGAACCAATTACACAATGCTGTCAAACAAACACAACCCCCACACAGTGCTGTCTCTGTAGCAAACCCCTACACAGTTCAAAAACAAACCCTATACAGTGCTGTCTCTGTAACATGTACAGTACGCGAAGGGTGCCAGATCACTAATTTCTAAAACAATCGTTGCCAGATATTTTTTCTGAATTCTGCAATCAACCATAGTGTTCTGATACTTTTTTGAGCGACTGTAAATGTTTACACCATTTACACCAGAACCTACTCTATTACCAGGATCAAAGAAACATCGTTCTTTTTGGAAACACCATAAACTGCTGTAAAGTAACACTAATTCTGTTCTATAGAACCAATTACACAGTGCTGTCAAACAAACACAACTCCTACACAGTGCTGTCTCTGTAGCAAACCCGTACACAGTGCTGTCTCTGTAGCAAACCCGTACACAGTGCTGTCTCTGTAGCAAACCCGTACACAGTGCTGTCTCTGTAGCAAACCCGTACACAGTGCTGTCTCTGTAGGAAACCCCTACACAGTTCAAAGACAAAACCCTATACAGTGCTGTCTCTGTAACATGTACAGTACGCGAAGGGTGCCAGATCACTAATTTCTAAAACAATCGTTGCCAGATATTTTTTCTGAATTCGATAATCAACCATAGTGTTCTGATACTTTTTTGAGCGACTGTAAATGTTTACACCATTTACACCAGAACCTACTCTATTACCAGGATCAAAGAAACATCGTTCTTTTTGGTAACACCATGAACTGCTGTAAAGTAACACTAATTCTGTTCTATAGAACCAATTACACAGTACTGTCAAACAAACACAACCCCTACACAGTGCTGTCTCTGTAGCAAACCCGTACACAGTGCTGTCTCTGTAGCAAACCCGTACACAGTGCTGTCTCTGTAGGAAACCCCTACACAGTTCAAAGACAAAACCCTATACAGTGCTGTCTCTGTAACATGTACAGTACGCGAAGGGTGCCAGATCACTAATTTCTAAAACAATCGTTGCCAGATATTTTTTTGAATTCTATAATCAACCATAGTGTTCTGATATTATTTTTTGAGCGACTGTAAATGTTTACACCATTTACACCAGAACCTACTCTATTACCAGGATCAAAGAAACATCGTTCTTTTTGGTAACACCATAAACTGCTGTAAAGTATCACTAATTCTGTTCTATAGAACCAATTACACAATGCTGTCAAACAAACACAACCCCCACACAGTGCTGTCTCTGTAGCAAACCCCTACACAGTTCAAAAACAAACCCTATACAGTGCTGTCTCTGTAACATGTACAGTACGCGAAGGGTGCCAGATCACTAATTTCTAAAACAATCGTTGCCAGATATTTTTTCTGAATTCGATAATCAACCATAGTGTTCTGATATTATTTTTTGAGCGACTGTAAATGTTTACACCATTTACACCAGAACCTACTCTACTACCAGGATCAAAGAAACATCGTTCTTTTTGGTAACACCATAAACTGCTGTAAAGTAACACTAATTCTGTTCTATAGAACCAATTACACAGTACTGTCAAACAAACACAACCCCTACACAGTGCTGTCTCTGTAGCAAACCCCTACACAGTTCAAAGACAAAACCCTATACAGTGCTGTCTCTGTAACATGTACAGTACACGAAGGGTGCCAGATCACTAATTTCTAAAATAATCATTGCCAGATATTTTTTCTGAATTCTATAATCAACCATAGTGTTCTGATATTATTTTTTGAGCGACTGTAAATGTTTACACCATTTACACCAGAACCTACTCTATTACCAGGATCAAAGAAACATCGTTCTTTTTGGTAACACCATAAACTGCTGTAAAGTATCACTAATTCTGTTCTATAGAACCAATTACACAATGCTGTCAAACAAACACAACCCCCACACAGTGCTGTCTCTGTAGCAAACCCCTACACAGTTCAAAAACAAACCCTATACAGTGCTGTCTCTGTAACATGTACAGTACGCGAAGGGTGCCAGATCACTAATTTCTAAAACAATCGTTGCCAGATATTTTTTCTGAATTCTGCAATCAACCATAGTGTTCTGATACTTTTTTGAGCGACTGTAAATGTTTACACCATTTACACCAGAACCTACTCTATTACCAGGATCAAAGAAACATCGTTCTTTTTGGAAACACCATAAACTGCTGTAAAGTAACACTAATTCTGTTCTATAGAACCAATTACACAGTGCTGTCAAACAAACACAACTCCTACACAGTGCTGTCTCTGTAGCAAACCCGTACACAGTGCTGTCTCTGTAGCAAACCCGTACACAGTGCTGTCTCTGTAGGAAACCCCTACACAGTTCAAAGACAAAACCCTATACAGTGCTGTCTCTGTAACATGTACAGTACGCGAAGGGTGCCAGATCACTAATTTCTAAAACAATCGTTGCCAGATATTTTTTCTGAATTCGATAATCAACCATAGTGTTCTGATACTTTTTTGAGCGACTGTAAATGTTTACACCATTTACACCAGAACCTACTCTATTACCAGGATCAAAGAAACATCGTTCTTTTTGGTAACACCATGAACTGCTGTAAAGTAACACTAATTCTGTTCTATAGAACCAATTACACAGTACTGTCAAACAAACACAACCCCTACACAGTGCTGTCTCTGTAGCAAACCCGTACACAGTGCTGTCTCTGTAGCAAACCCGTACACAGTGCTGTCTCTGTAGGAAACCCCTACACAGTTCAAAGACAAAACCCTATACAGTGCTGTCTCTGTAACATGTACAGTACGCGAAGGGTGCCAGATCACTAATTTCTAAAACAATCGTTGCCAGATATTTTTTTGAATTCTATAATCAACCATAGTGTTCTGATATTATTTTTTGAGCGACTGTAAATGTTTACACCATTTACACCAGAACCTACTCTATTACCAGGATCAAAGAAACATCGTTCTTTTTGGTAACACCATAAACTGCTGTAAAGTATCACTAATTCTGTTCTATAGAACCAATTACACAATGCTGTCAAACAAACACAACCCCCACACAGTGCTGTCTCTGTAGCAAACCCCTACACAGTTCAAAAACAAACCCTATACAGTGCTGTCTCTGTAACATGTACAGTACGCGAAGGGTGCCAGATCACAAATTTCTAAAACAATCGTTGCCAGATATTTTTTCTGAATTCGATAATCAACCATAGTGTTCTGATATTATTTTTTGAGCGACTGTAAATGTTTACACCATTTACACCAGAACCTACTCTACTACCAGGATCAAAGAAACATCGTTCTTTTTGGTAACACCATAAACTGCTGTAAAGTAACACTAATTCTGTTCTATAGAACCAATTACACAGTACTGTCAAACAAACACAACCCCTACACAGTGCTGTCTCTGTAGCAAACCCCTACACAGTTCAAAGACAAAACCCTATACAGTGCTGTCTCTGTAACATGTACAGTACACGAAGGGTGCCAGATCACTAATTTCTAAAATAATCATTGCCAGATATTTTTTCTGAATTCTATAATCAACCATAGTGTTCTGATATTATTTTTTGAGCGACTGTAAATGTTTACACCATTTACACGAGAACCTACTCTATTACCAGGATCAAAGAAACATTGTTCTTTTTGGTAACACCATAAACTGCTGAAAAATATCACTAATTCTGTTCTATAGAACCAATTACACAATGCTGTCAAACAAACACAACCCCCACACAGTGCTGTCTCTGTAGCAAACCCCTACACAGTTCAAAAACAAACCCTATACAGTGCTGTCTCTGTAACATGTACAGTACGCGAAGGGTGCCAGATCACTAATTTCTAAAACAATCGTTGCCAGATATTTTTTCTGAATTCGATAATCAACCATAGTGTTCTGATATTATTTTTTGAGCGACTGTAAATGTTTACACCATTTACACCAGAACCTACTCTATTACCAGGATCAAAGAAACATCGTTCTTTTTGGTAACACCATAAACTGCTGTAAAGTATCACTAATTCTGTTCTATAGAACCAATTACACAATGCTGTCAAACAAACACAACCCCCACACAGTGCTGTCTCTGTAGCAAACCCCTACACAGTTCAAAAACAAACCCTATACAGTGCGGTCTCTGTAACATGTACAGTACGCGAAGGGTGCCAGATCACTAATTTCTAAAACAATCGTTGCCAGATATTTTTTCTGAATTCGATAATCAACCATAGTGTTCTGATATTATTTTTTGAGCGACTGTAAATGTTTACACCATTTACACCAGAACCTACTCTATTACCAGGATCAAAGAAACATCGTTCTTTTTGGTAACACCATAAACTGCTGTAAAGTATCACTAATTCTGTTCTATAGAACCAATTACACAATGCTGTCAAACAAACACAACCCCCACACAGTGCTGTCTCTGCAGCAAACCCCTACACAGTTCAAAAACAAACCCTATACAGTGCTGTCTCTGTAACATGTACAGTACACGAAGGGTGCCAGATCACTAATTTCTAAAACAATCGTTGCCAGATATTTTTTCTGAATTCTGCAATCAACCATAGTGTTCTGATACTTTTTTGAGCGACTGTAAATGTTTACACCATTTACACCAGAACCTACTCTATTACCAGGATCAAAGAAACATCGTTCTTTTTGGTAACACCATAAACTGCTGTAAAGTATCACTAATTCTGTTCTATAGAACCAATTACACAATGCTGTCAAACAAACACAACCCCCACACAGTGCTGTCTCTGTAGCAAACCCCTACACAGTTCAAAAACAAACCCTATACAGTGCGGTCTCTGTAACATGTACAGTACGCGAAGGGTGCCAGATCACTAATTTCTAAAACAATCGTTGCCAGATATTTTTTCTGAATTCGATAATCAACCATAGTGTTCTGATATTATTTTTTGAGCGACTGTAAATGTTTACACCATTTACACCAGAACCTACTCTATTACCAGGATCAAAGAAACATCGTTCTTTTTGGTAACACCATAAACTGCTGTAAAGTATCACTAATTCTGTTCTATAGAACCAATTACACAATGCTGTCAAACAAACACAACCCCCACACAGTGCTGTCTCTGTAGCAAACCCCTACACAGTTCAAAAACAAACCCTATACAGTGCAGTCTCTGTAACATGTACAGTACACGAAGGGTGCCAGATCACTAATTTCTAAAACAATCGTTGCCAGATATTTTTTCTGAATTCTGCAATCAACCATAGTGTTCTGATACTTTTTTGAGCGACTGTAAATGTTTACACCATTTACACCAGAACCTACTCTATTACCAGGATCAAAGAAACATCGTTCTTTTTGGAAACACCATAAACTGCTGTAAAGTAACACTAATTCTGTGTTATAGAACCAATTACACAGTACTGTCAAACAAACACAACCCCTACACAGTGCTGTCTCTGTAGCAAACCCCTACACAGTTCAAAAACAAACCCTATACAGTGCGGTCTCTGTAACATGTACGGTACGCGAAGGGTGCCAGATCACTAATTTCTAAAACAATCGTTGCCAGATATTTTTTCTGAATTCGATAATCAACCATAGTGTTCTGATACTTTTTTGAGCGACTGTAAATGTTTACACCATTTACATCAGAACCTACTCTATTACCATGATCAAAGAAACATCGTTCTTTTTGGTAACACCATGAACTGCTGTAAAGTAACACTAATTCTGTTCTATAGAACCAATTACACAGTACTGTCAAACAAACACAACCCCTACACAGTGCTGTCTCTGTAGCAAACCCGTACACAGTGCTGTCTCTGTAGCAAACACGTACACAGTGCTGTCTCTGTAGGAAACCCCTACACAGTTCAAAGACAAAACCCTATACAGTGCTGTCTCTGTAACATGTACAGTACGCGAAGGGTGCCAGATCACTAATTTCTAAAACAATCGTTGCCAGATATTTTTTCTGAATTCGATAATCAACCATAGTGTTCTGATATTATTTTTTGAGCGACTGTAAATGTTTACACCATTTACACCAGAACCTACTCTATTACCAGGATCAAAGAAACATCGTTCTTTTTGGTAACACCATAAACTGCTGTAAAGTATCACTAATTCTGTTCTATAGAACCAATTACACAATGCTGTCAAACAAACACAACCCCCACACAGTGCTGTCTCTGTAGCAAACCCCTACACAGTTCAAAAACAAACCCTATACAGTGCTGTCTCTGTAACATGTACAGTACGCGAAGGGTGCCAGATCACTAATTTCTAAAACAATCGTTGCCAGATATTTTTTCTGAATTCGATAATCAACCATAGTGTTCTGATATTATTTTTTGAGCGACTGTAAATGTTTACACCATTTACACCAGAACCTACTCTATTACCAGGATCAAAGAAACATCGTTCTTTTTGGTAACACCATAAACTGCTGTAAAGTATCACTAATTCTGTTCTATAGAACCAATTACACAATGCTGTCAAACAAACACAACCCCCACACAGTGCTGTCTCTGTAGCAAACCCCTACACAGTTCAAAAACAAACCCTATACAGTGCGGTCTCTGTAACATGTACAGTACACGAAGGGTGCCAGATCACTAATTTCTAAAACAATCGTTGCCAGATATTTTTTCTGAATTCGATAATCAACCATAGTGTTCTGATATTATTTTTTGAGCGACTGTAAATGTTTACACCATTTACACCAGAACCTACTCTATTACCAGGATCAAAGAAACATCGTTCTTTTTGGTAACACCATAAACTGCTGTAAAGTATCACTAATTCTGTTCTATAGAACCAATTACACAATGCTGTCAAACAAACACAACCCCCACACAGTGCTGTCTCTGTAGCAAACCCCTACACAGTTCAAAAACAAACCCTATACAGTGCTGTCTCTGTAACATGTACAGTACGCGAAGGGTGCCAGATCACTAATTTCTAAAACAATCGTTGCCAGATATTTTTTCTGAATTCGATAATCAACCATAGTGTTCTGATATTATTTTTTGAGCGACTGTAAATGTTTACACCATTTACACCAGAACCTACTCTATTACCAGGATCAAAGAAACATCGTTCTTTTTGGTAACACCATAAACTGCTGTAAAGTATCACTAATTCTGTTCTATAGAACCAATTACACAATGCTGTCAAACAAACACAACTCCTACACAGTGCTGTCTCTGTAGCAAACCCCTACACAGTTCAAAGACAAAACCCTATACAGTGCTGTCTCTGTAGCAAACCCCTACACAGTTCAAAGACAAAACCCTATACAGTGCTGTCTCTGTAGCAAACCCCTACACAGTTCAAAAACAAACCCTATACAGTGCTGTCTCTGTAACATGTACAGTACGCGAAGGGTGCCAGATCACTAATTTCTAAAACAATCGTTGCCAGATATTTTTTCTGAATTCGATAATCAACCATAGTGTTCTGATATTATTTTTTGAGCGACTGTAAATGTTTACACCATTTACACCAGAACCTACTCTACTACCAGGATCAAAGAAACATCGTTCTTCTTGGTAACACCATGAACTGCTGTAAAGTAAAACTAATACCGTTCTATAGAACCAATTACACAGTACTGTGAAACAAACACAACTCCTACACAGTGCTGTCTCTGTAGCAAACCCCTACACAGTTCAAAGACAAAACCCTATACAGTGCTGTCTCTGTAGCAAACCCCTACACAGTTCAGAGACAAAACCCTATACAGTGCTGTCTCTGTAGCAAACCCCTACACAGTTCAAAGACAAAACCCTATGCAGTGCTGTCTCTGTAACATGTAGAGTACACGAAGGGTGCCAGATCACTAATTTCTAAAACAGTCGTTGCCAGATATTTTTTTGAATTCTATAATCAACCATAGCGTTCGGATAATTTTTGAGAGACTGTAAATGTTTACACCATTTACACCAGAACCTACTCTATTACCAGGATCAAAGAAACATTGTTCTTTTTGGTAACACCATGAACTGCTGCAAAGTAACACTAATTCTGTTGTATAGAACCTAATTACACAGTACTGTCAAACAAACTCAACCCCTACACAGTGCTGTCTCTGTAGCAAACCCCTACACAGATCAAAGACAAAACCCTATACATTGCGATCTTTGTAACATGTACAGTACACGAAGGGTACCAGATCACTAATTTCTAAAACAATCGCTGCCAGATAATTTTTCTGAATTATATAATCAACCATAATGTTCGGATATTTTTTTGAGAGACTGTAAATGTTTACACCATTTACACCAGAACCTACTCTACTACCAGGATCAAAGAAACATCGTTCTTTTTGGAAACACCATAAACTGCTGTAAAGTAACACTAATTCTGTTCTATAGAACCAATTACACAGTACTGTGAAACAAACACAACTCCTACACGGTGCTGTCTCTGTTGCAAACCCCTACACAGTTCAAAGACAAAACCCTATACAGTGCTGTCTCTGTAACATGTACAGTACACGAAGGGTGCCAGATCACTAATTTCTAAACCAATCGTTGCCAGATATTTTTTTTTTAATTCTATAATCAACCATAGCGTTCGGATAATTTTTTGAGAGACTGTAAATGTTTACACCATTTACACCAGAACCTACTCTATTACCAGGATCAAAGAAACATCGTTCTTTTTGGTAACACCATGAACTGCTGTAAAGTAACACTAATTCTGTTGTATAGAACCTAATTACACAGTACTGTCAAACAAACTCAACCCCTACACAGTGCTGTCTCTGTAGCAAACCCCTACACAGATCAAAGACAAAACCTTATTATACAGTGCGATCTTTGTAACATGTACAGTACACGAAGGGTGCCAGATCACTAATTTCTAAAACAATCGTTGCCAGATAATTTTTCTGAATTATATAATCAACCATAATGTTCGGATATTTTTTTGAGCGACTGTAAATGATTACACCATTTACAGTAGAACCTACTCCACTACCAGGATCAAAGACACATCGTTCTTTTTGGTGACACCATAAACTGCTGTAAAGTAACACTAATTCTGTTCTATAGAACCAATTACACAGTATTGTCAAACAAACACAACCCCTACACAGTGCTGTCTCTGTAGCAAACCCCTACACAGTTCAAAGACAAAACCCTATACAGTGCTGTCTCTGTAACATGTACAGTACACGAAGGGTGCCAGATCACTAATTTCTAAAGCAATCATTGCCAGATATTTTTTCTGAATTCTATAATCAACCATAGTGTTCGGATATTTTTTTTGCAACTGTAAAAGTTTTCACCATTTACACCAGAACCTACTCTACTACCAGGACCAAAGAAACATCGTTCTTTTTGGTAACACCATAAACTGCTGTAAAGTAACTAATTCTGTTCTATAGAACCAATTACACAGTACTGTCAAACAAACACAACCCCTACACAGTGCTGTCTTTGTAGCGAACCCCTACACAGTGCTGTCTCTGTAGCAAACCCCTATACAGTTCAAAGACAAAACCCTATACAGTGCGGTCTGTAACATGTACAGTACACGAAGGGTGGCAGATCCCTAATTTCTAAAGCAATCGTTGCCAGATATTTTTCCTGAATTCTATAATCAACCACAGTGTTTGTATATTTTTTTGAGCGGCTGTAAATTTTTACACCATTACACCAGAACCTACTCTACTACCATGATCAAAGAAACATCGTTCTTTTTGGTAACACCATGAACTGCTGTAAAGTAAAACTAATACCGTTCTATAGAACCAATTACACAGTACTGTGAAACAAACACAACTCCTACACAGTGCTGTCTCTGTAGCAAACCCCTACACAGTTCAAAGACAAAACCCTATACAGTGTTGTCTCTGTAACATGTACAGTACACGAAGGGTGCCAGATCACTAATTTCTAAAACAATCGTTGCCAGATATTTTTTCTGAATTCTTCAATCAACCATAGTGTTCTGATACTTTTTTGAGCGACTGTAAATGTTTACACCATTTACACCAGAACCTACTCTATTACCAGGATCAAAGAAACATCGTTCTTTTTGGAAACACCATAAACTGCTGTAAAGTAACACTAATTCTGTTCTATAGAACCAATTACACAGTGCTGTCAAACAAACACAACTCCTACACAGTGCTGTCTCTGTAGCAAACCCGTACACAGTGCTGTCTCTGTAGCAAACCCGTACACAGTGCTGTCTCTGTAGGAAACCCCTACACAGTTCAAAGACAAAACCCTATACAGTGCTGTCTCTGTAACATGTACAGTACGCGAAGGGTGCCAGATCACTAATTTCTAAAACAATCGTTGCGAGATATTTTTTCTGAATTCGATAATCAACCATAGTGTTCTGATATTATTTTTTGAGCGACTGTAAATGTTTACACCATTTACACCAGAACCTACTCTACTACCAGGATCAAAGAAACATCGTTCTTTTTGGTAACACCATAAACTGCTGTAAAGTAACACTAATTCTGTTCTATAGAACCAATTACACAGTACTGTCAAACAAACACAACCCCTACACAGTGCTGTCTCTGTAGCAAACCCCTACACAGTTCAAAGACAAAACCCTATACAGTGCTGTCTCTGTAACATGTACAGTACACGAAGGGTGCCAGATCACTAATTTCTAAAATAATCATTGCCAGATATTTTTTCTGAATTCTATAATCAACCATAGTGTTCTGATATTATTTTTTGAGCGACTGTAAATGTTTACACCATTTACACCAGAACCTACTCTATTACCAGGATCAAAGAAACATCGTTCTTTTTGGTAACACCATAAACTGCTGTAAAGTATCACTAATTCTGTTCTATAGAACCAATTACACAATGCTGTCAAACAAACACAACCCCCACACAGTGCTGTCTCTGTAGCAAACCCCTACACAGTTCAAAAACAAACCCTATACAGTGCTGTCTCTGTAACATGTACAGTACGCGAAGGGTGCCAGATCACTAATTTCTAAAACAATCGTTGCCAGATATTTTTTCTAAATTCTGCAATCAACCATAGTGTTCTGATACTTTTTTGAGCGACTGTAAATGTTTACACCATTTACACCAGAACCTACTCTATTACCAGGATCAAAGAAACATCGTTCTTTTTGGTAACACCATAAACTGCTGTAAAGTATCACTAATTCTGTTCTATAGAACCAATTACACAATGCTGTCAAACAAACACAACCCCCACACAGTGCTGTCTCTGTAGCAAACCCCTACACAGTTCAAAAACAAACCCTATACAGTGCGGTCTCTGTAACATGTACAGTACGCGAAGGGTGCCAGATCACTAATTTCTAAAACAATCGTTGCCAGATATTTTTTCTGAATTCGATAATCAACCATAGTGTTCTGATATTATTTTTTGAGCGACTGTAAATGTTTACACCATTTACACCAGAACCTACTCTATTACCAGGATCAAAGAAACATCGTTCTTTTTGGTAACACCATAAACTGCTGTAAAGTATCACTAATTCTGTTCTATAGAACCAATTACACAATGCTGTCAAACAAACACAACCCCCACACAGTGCTGTCTCTGTACACAGTTAAAAAACTCAAGTCTACACAGTTAAAAAACAAACCCTATACAGTGCAGTCTCTGTAACATGTACAGTACACGAAGGGTGCCAGATCACTAATTTCTAAAACAATCGTTGCCAGATATTTTTTCTGAATTCTGCAATCAACCATAGTGTTCTGATACTTTTTTGAGCGAATGTAAATGTTTACACCATTTACACCAGAACCTACTCTATTACCAGGATCAAAGAAACATCGTTCTTTTTTGGAAACACCATAAACTGCTGTAAAGTAACACTAATTCTGTTCTATAGAACCAATTACACAGTGCTGTCAAACAAACACAACTCCTACACAGTGCTGTCTCTGTAGCAAACCCGTACACAGTGCTGTCTCTGTAGGAAACCCCTACACAGTTCAAAGAAAAAACCCTATACAGTGCTGTCTCTGTAACATGTACAGTACGCGAAGGGTGCCAGATCACTAATTTCTAAAACAATCGTTGCCAGATATTTTTTCTGAATTCGATAATCAACCATAGTGTTCTGATACTTTTTTGAGCGACTGTAAATGTTTACACCATTTACACCAGAACCTACTCTACTACCAGGATCAAAGAAACATCGTTCTTTTTGGTAACACCATGAACTGCTGTAAAGTAACACTAATTCTGTTCTATAGAACCAATTACACAGTACTGTCAAACAAACACAACCCCTACACAGTGCTGTCTCTGTAGCAAACCCGTACACAGTGCTGTCTCTGTAGCAAACCCGTACACAGTGCTGTCTCTGTAGGAAACCCCTACACAGTTCAAAGACAAAACCCTATACAGTGCTGTCTCTGTAACATGTACAGTACGCGAAGGGTGCCAGATCACTAATTTCTAAAACAATCGTTGCCAGATATTTTTTCTGAATTCGATAATCAACCATAGTGTTCTGATATTATTTTTTGAGCGACTGTAAATGTTTACACCATTTACACCAGAACCTACTCTACTACCAGGATCAAAGAAACATCGTTCTTTTTGGTAACACCATAAACTGCTGTAAAGTAACACTAATTCTGTTCTATAGAACCAATTACACAGTACTGTCAAACAAACACAACCCCCACACAGTGCTGTCTCTGTAGCAAACCTCTACACAGTTCAAAAACAAACCCTATACAGTGCTGTCTCTGTAACATGTACAGTACGCGAAGGGTGCCAGATCACTAATTTCTAAAACAATCGTTGCCAGATATTTTTTCTGAATTCGATAATCAACCATAGTGTTCTGATATTATTTTTTGAGCGACTGTAAATGTTTACACCATTTACACCAGAACCTACTCTACTACCAGGATCAAAGAAACATCGTTCTTTTTGGTAACACCATAAACTGCTGTAAAGTAACACTAATTCTGTTCTATAGAACCAATTACACAGTACTGTCAAACAAACACAACCCCTACACAGTGCTGTCTCTGTAGCAAACCCCTACACAGTTCAAAGACAAAACCCTATACTGTGCTGTCTCTGTAACATGTACAGTACGCGAAGGGTGCCAGATCACTAATTTCTAAAACAATCGTTGCCAGATATTTTTTCTGAATTCTGCAATCAACCATAGTGTTCTGATACTTTTTTGAGCGACTGTAAATGTTTACACCATTTACACCAGAACCTACTCTATTACCAGGATCAAAGAAACATCGTTCTTTTTGGAAACACCATAAACTGCTGTAAAGTAACACTAATTCTGTTCTATAGAACCAATTACACAGTGCTGTCAAACAAACACAACTCCTACACAGTGCTGTCTCTGTAGCAAACCCGTACACAGTGCTGTCTCTGTAGCAAACCCGTACACAGTGCTGTCTCTGTAGCAAACCCGTACACAGTGCTGTCTCTGTAGGAAACCCCTACACAGTTCAAAGACAAAACCCTATACAGTGCTGTCTCTGTAACATGTACAGTACGCGAAGGGTGCCAGATCACTAATTTCTAAAACAATCGTTGCCAGATATTTTTTCTGAATTCGATAATCAACCATAGTGTTCTGATACTTTTTTGAGCGACTGTAAATGTTTACACCATTTACACCAGAACCTACTCTATTACCAGGATCAAAGAAACATCGTTCTTTTTGGTAACACCATGAACTGCTGTAAAGTAACACTAATTCTGTTCTATAGAACCAATTACACAGTACTGTCAAACAAACACAACCCCTACACAGTGCTGTCTCTGTAGCAAACCCGTACACAGTGCTGTCTCTGTAGCAAACCCGTACACAGTGCTGTCTCTGTAGGAAACCCCTACACAGTTCAAAGACAAAACCCTATACAGTGCTGTCTCTGTAACATGTACAGTACGCGAAGGGTGCCAGATCACTAATTTCTAAAACAATCGTTGCCAGATATTTTTTTGAATTCTATAATCAACCATAGTGTTCTGATATTATTTTTTGAGCGACTGTAAATGTTTACACCATTTACACCAGAACCTACTCTATTACCAGGATCAAAGAAACATCGTTCTTTTTGGTAACACCATAAACTGCTGTAAAGTATCACTAATTCTGTTCTATAGAACCAATTACACAATGCTGTGAAACAAACACAACCCCCACACAGTGCTGTCTCTGTAGCAAACCCCTACACAGTTCAAAAACAAACCCTATACAGTGCTGTCTCTGTAACATGTACAGTACGCGAAGGGTGCCAGATCACTAATTTCTAAAACAATCGTTGCCAGATATTTTTTCTGAATTCGATAATCAACCATAGTGTTCTGATATTATTTTTTGAGCGACTGTAAATGTTTACACCATTTACACCAGAACCTACTCTACTACCAGGATCAAAGAAACATCGTTCTTTTTGGTAACACCATAAACTGCTGTAAAGTAACACTAATTCTGTTCTATAGAACCAATTACACAGTACTGTCAAACAAACACAACCCCTACACAGTGCTGTCTCTGTAGCAAACCCCTACACAGTTCAACGACAAAACCCTATACAGTGCTGTCTCTGTAACATGTACAGTACACGAAGGGTGCCAGATCACTAATTTCTAAAATAATCATTGCCAGATATTTTTTCTGAATTCTATAATCAACCATAGTGTTCTGATATTATTTTTTGAGCGACTGTAAATGTTTACACCATTTACACCAGAACCTACTCTATTACCAGGATCAAAGAAACATCGTTCTTTTTGGTAACACCATAAACTGCTGTAAAGTATCACTAATTCTGTTCTATAGAACCAATTACACAATGCTGTCAAACAAACACAACCCCCACACAGTGCTGTCTCTGTAGCAAACCCCTACACAGTTCAAAAACAAACCCTATACAGTGCTGTCTCTGTAACATGTACAGTACGCGAAGGGTGCCAGATCACTAATTTCTAAAACAATCGTTGCCAGATATTTTTTCTGAATTCGATAATCAACCATAGTGTTCTGATATTATTTTTTGAGCGACTGTAAATGTTTACACCATTTACACCAGAACCTACTCTATTACCAGGATCAAAGAAACATCGTTCTTTTTGGTAACACCATAAACTGCTGTAAAGTATCACTAATTCTGTTCTATAGAACCAATTACACAATGCTGTCAAACAAACACAACCCCCACACAGTGCTGTCTCTGTAGCAAACCCCTACACAGTTCAAAAACAAACCCTATACAGTGCGGTCTCTGTAACATGTACAGTACGCGAAGGGTGCCAGATCACTAATTTCTAAAACAATCGTTGCCAGATATTTTTTCTGAATTCGATAATCAACCATAGTGTTCTGATATTATTTTTTGAGCGACTGTAAATGTTTACACCATTTACACCAGAACCTACTCTATTACCAGGATCAAAGAAACATCGTTCTTTTTGGTAACACCATAAACTGCTGTAAAGTATCACTAATTCTGTTCTATAGAACCAATTACACAATGCTGTCAAACAAACACAACCCCCACACAGTGCTGTCTCTGTAGCAAACCCCTACACAGTTCAAAAACAAACCCTATACAGTGCTGTCTCTGTAACATGTACAGTACACGAAGGGTGCCAGATCACTAATTTCTAAAACAATCGTTGCCAGATATTTTTTCTGAATTCTGCAATCAACCATAGTGTTCTGATACTTTTTTGAGCGACTGTAAATGTTTACACCATTTACACCAGAACCTACTCTATTACCAGGATCAAAGAAACATCGTTCTTTTTGGTAACACCATAAACTGCTGTAAAGTATCACTAATTCTGTTCTATAGAACCAATTACACAATGCTGTCAAACAAACACAACCCCCACACAGTGCTGTCTCTGTAGCAAACCCCTACACAGTTCAAAAACAAACCCTATACAGTGCGGTCTCTGTAACATGTACAGTACGCGAAGGGTGCCAGATCACTAATTTCTAAAACAATCGTTGCCAGATATTTTTTCTGAATTCGATAATCAACCATAGTGTTCTGATATTATTTTTTGAGCGACTGTAAATGTTTACACCATTTACACCAGAACCTACTCTATTACCAGGATCAAAGAAACATCGTTCTTTTTGGTAACACCATAAACTGCTGTAAAGTATCACTAATTCTGTTCTATAGAACCAATTACACAATGCTGTCAAACAAACACAACCCCCACACAGTGCTGTCTCTGTAGCAAACCCCTACACAGTTCAAAAACAAACCCTATACAGTGCAGTCTCTGTAACATGTACAGTACACGAAGGGTGCCAGATCACTAATTTCTAAAACAATCGTTGCCAGATATTTTTTCTGAATTCTGCAATCAACCATAGTGTTCTGATACTTTTTTGAGCGACTGTAAATGTTTACACCATTTACACCAGAACCTACTCTACTACCAGGATCAAAGAAACAACGTTCTTTTTGGAAACACCATAAACTGCTGTAAAGTAACACTAATTCTGTTCTATAGAACCAATTACACAGTACTGTCAAACAAACACAACCCCTACACAGTGCTGTCTCTGTAGCAAACCCCTACACAGTTCAAAAACAAACCCTATACAGTGCGGTCTCTGTAACATGTACAGTACGCGAAGGGTGCCAGATCACTAATTTCTAAAACAATCGTTGCCAGATATTTTTTCTGAATTCGATAATCAACCATAGTGTTCTGATACTTTTTTGAGCGACTGTAAATGTTTACACCATTTACATCAGAACCTACTCTATTACCAGGATCAAAGAAACATCGTTCTTTTTGGTAACACCATGAACTGCTGTAAAGTAACACTAATTCTGTTCTATAGAACCAATTACACAGTACTGTCAAACAAACACAACCCCTACACAGTGCTGTCTCTGTAGCAAACCCGTACACAGTGCTGTCTCTGTAGCAAACCCGTACACAGTGCTGTCTCTGTAGGAAACCCCTACACAGTTCAAAGACAAAACCCTATACAGTGCTGTCTCTGTAACATGTACAGTACGCGAAGGGTGCCAGATCACTAATTTCTAAAACAATCGTTGCCAGATATTTTTTCTGAATTCGATAATCAACCATAGTGTTCTGATATTATTTTTTGAGCGACTGTAAATGTTTACACCATTTACACCAGAACCTACTCTATTACCAGGATCAAAGAAACATCGTTCTTTTTGGTAACACCATAAACTGCTGTAAAGTATCACTAATTCTGTTCTGTAGAACCAATTACACAATGCTGTCAAACAAACACAACCCCCACACAGTGCTGTCTCTGTAGCAAACCCCTACACAGTTCAAAAACAAACCCTATACAGTGCTGTCTCTGTAACATGTACAGTACGCGAAGGGTGCCAGATCACTAATTTCTAAAACAATCGTTGCCAGATATTTTTTCTGAATTCGATAATCAACCATAGTGTTCTGATATTATTTTTTGAGCGACTGTAAATGTTTACACCATTTACACCAGAACCTACTCTATTACCAGGATCAAAGAAACATCGTTCTTTTTGGTAACACCATAAACTGCTGTAAAGTATCACTAATTCTGTTCTATAGAACCAATTACACAATGCTGTCAAACAAACACAACCCCCACACAGTGCTGTCTCTGTAGCAAACCCCTACACAGTTCAAAAACAAACCCTATACAGTGCGGTCTCTGTAACATGTACAGTACGCGAAGGGTGCCAGATCACTAATTTCTAAAACAATCGTTGCCAGATATTTTTTCTGAATTCGATAATCAACCATAGTGTTCTGATATTATTTTTTGAGCGACTGTAAATGTTTACACCATTTACACCAGAACCTACTCTATTACCAGGATCAAAGAAACATCGTTCTTTTTGGTAACACCATAAACTGCTGTAAAGTATCACTAATTCTGTTCTATAGAACCAATTACACAATGCTGTCAAACAAACACAACCCCCACACAGTGCTGTCTCTGTAGCAAACCCCTACACAGTTCAAAAACAAACCCTATACAGTGCGGTCTCTGTAACATGTACAGTACGCGAAGGGTGCCAGATCACTAATTTCTAAAACAATCGTTGCCAGATATTTTTTCTGAATTCGATAATCAACCATAGTGTTCTGATATTATTTTTTGAGCGACTGTAAATGTTTACACCATTTACACCAGAACCTACTCTATTACCAGGATCAAAGAAACATCGTTCTTTTTGGTAACACCATAAACTGCTGTAAAGTATCACTAATTCTGTTCTATAGAACCAATTACACAATGCTGTCAAACAAACACAACCCCCACACAGTGCTGTCTCTGTAGCAAACCCCTACACAGTTCAAAAACAAACCCTATACAGTGCGGTCTCTGTAACATGTACAGTACGCGAAGGGTGCCAGATCACTAATTTCTAAAACAATCGTTGCCAGATATTTTTTCTGAATTCGATAATCAACCATAGTGTTCTGATATTATTTTTTGAGCGACTGTAAATGTTTACACCATTTACACCAGAACCTACTCTATTACCAGGATCAAAGAAACATCGTTCTTTTTGGTAACACCATAAACTGCTGTAAAGTATCACTAATTCTGTTCTATAGAACCAATTACACAATGCTGTCAAACAAACACAACCCCCACACAGTGCTGTCTCTGTAGCAAACCCCTACACAGTTCAAAAACAAACCCTATACAGTGCGGTCTCTGTAACATGTACAGTACACGAAGGGTGCCAGATCACTAATTTCTAAAACAATCGTTGCCAGATATTTTTTCTGAATTCGATAATCAACCATAGTGTTCTGATATTATTTTTTGAGCGACTGTAAATGTTTACACCATTTACACCAGAACCTACTCTATTACCAGGATCAAAGAAACATCGTTCTTTTTGGTAACACCATAAACTGCTGTAAAGTATCACTAATTCTGTTCTATAGAACCAATTACACAATGCTGTCAAACAAACACAACCCCCACACAGTGCTGTCTCTGTAGCAAACCCCTACACAGTTCAAAAACAAACCCTATACAGTGCTGTCTCTGTAACATGTACAGTACGCGAAGGGTGCCAGATCACTAATTTCTAAAACAATCGTTGCCAGATATTTTTTCTGAATTCGATAATCAACCATAGTGTTTTGATATTATTTTTTGAGCGACTGTAAATGTTTACACCATTTACACCAGAACCTACTCTATTACCAGGATCAAAGAAACATCGTTCTTTTTGGTAACACCATAAACTGCTGTAAAGTATCACTAATTCTGTTCTATAGAACCAATTACACAATGCTGTCAAACAAACACAACCCCCACACAGTGCTGTCTCTGTAGCAAACCCCTACACAGTTCAAAAACAAACCCTATACAGTGCGGTCTCTGTAACATGTACAGTACGCGAAGGGTGCCAGATCACTAATTTCTAAAACAATCGTTGCCAGATATTTTTTCTGAATTCGATAATCAACCATAGTGTTCTGATATTATTTTTTGAGCGACTGTAAATGTTTACACCATTTACACCAGAACCTACTCTATTACCAGGATCAAAGAAACATCGTTCTTTTTGGTAACACCATAAACTGCTGTAAAGTATCACTAATTCTGTTCTATAGAACCAATTACACAATGCTGTCAAACAAACACAACCCCCACACAGTGCTGTCTCTGTAGCAAACCCCTACACAGTTCAAAAACAAACCCTATACAGTGCTGTCTCTGTAACATGTACAGTACACGAAGGGTGCCAGATCACTAATTTCTAAAACAATCGTTGCCAGATATTTTTTCTGAATTCGATAATCAACCATAGTGTTCTGATATTATTTTTTGAGCGACTGTAAATGTTTACACCATTTACACCAGAACCTACTCTATTACCAGGATCAAAGAAACATCGTTCTTTTTGGTAACACCATAAACTGCTGTAAAGTATCACTAATTCTGTTCTATAGAACCAATTACACAATGCTGTCAAACAAACACAACCCCCACACAGTGCTGTCTCTGTAGCAAACCCCTACACAGTTCAAAAACAAACCCTATACAGTGCGGTCTCTGTAACATGTACAGTACGCGAAGGGTGCCAGATCACTAATTTCTAAAACAATCGTTGCCAGATATTTTTTCTGAATTCGATAATCAACCATAGTGTTCTGATATTATTTTTTGAGCGACTGTAAATGCTTACACCATTTACACCAGAACCTACTCTACTACCAGGATCAAAGAAACATCGTTCTTTTTGGTAACACCATAAACTGCTGTAAAGTATCACTAATTCTGTTCTATAGAACCAATTACACAATGCTGTCAAACAAACACAACCCCCACACAGTGCTGTCTCTGTAGCAAACCCCTACACAGTTCAAAAACAAACCCTATACAGTGCAGTCTCTGTAACATGTACAGTACACGAAGGGTGCCAGATCACTAATTTCTAAAACAATCGTTGCCAGATATTTTTTCTGAATTCTGCAATCAACCATAGTGTTCTGATACTTTTTTGAGCGACTGTAAATGTTTACACCATTTACACCAGAACCTACTCTACTACCAGGATCAAAGAAACAACGTTCTTTTTGGTAACACCATAAACTGCTGTAAAGTAACACTAATTCTCTCCTATAGAACCAATTACACAATGATATCTCTGTATCAAACCCCTATACAATGCGGTCTCTGTAACATGTACAGTACACGAAGAGTGCCAGATCACTTATTTCTAAAAGAAATATCGTTGCGATATATTTTTTCTGAATTATGTAATCAACCATAGTGTTCTAATATTTTTTTGAGCTACTGTACACTCTCTCAAGATGCATTGGCGCCGAGAATCACTATATGTACTATATCGTGATTTATCCAAAAAGAGAATCTATCCCCATTGTTCATTAGTCCAATGCGGTGCTGCGTGCTCCATTAGAGTCCTCCCCTCTGATGAACTGAGGTTAGTGGTATGCACACTACAGGTCTTCTAGCATATTACCCT
This sequence comes from Ryuthela nishihirai, assembly GCA_038380435.1. Lineage (NCBI taxonomy): Eukaryota > Metazoa > Arthropoda > Arachnida > Araneae > Heptathelidae > Ryuthela > Ryuthela nishihirai. The sequence goes on from JAWZYU010000022.1 coordinate 42,134,391, forward strand.
CTTTCGTGAAGTCGTAGGAACCTATTTACGTTTAATGCCCTTCGTGTGACAACTGACAGCTCTCGTGCAAGTTGGTACACTGACATCATTCTATTGCATCTTGCAGTTAAGGACAAGAAACGATCATCTTGAACTGTTGGTGTTCTGTGACTATCCTACCCCGTTCTTCTAGAGCATATTGCAGTGTCTTGAAAACACCCCCAGAGTCTAGAAATTAAACTTTCAGACACATTCACGAATCTACCAACTTCCTGCATCCATACTGCTTTCCTGCATCCATCCGATGGCTCTTCAATTCTCATCGTCATCCAAATGGTTCCTTCTTTGCATCTTAACAAAACTGAAATCCGAAACACTCGACAAAGCTGCACTTAATCAGAAATGAGAAGCTTCTGTTCTTGAAGCTGCTTTTATCATCAGCTTAATTTGCATAATGCAGCTTTTTCATTCAGAAATACATATTTAATAGCCAATAAATGTGGAATTCCTGCACAATATGTATCTCTGAAAAATTCCCCGCCCTGCCCATGGTCATTAGCGGACACTTGGACTTGAAAAGGACCACCTTTCCGTCAGATGACACGTTAAGCCGTGGTCCCATGTTCACGTTAAAGAACACGCTGGATGGCCTTGACGATAGAGTACCATCTGTCTCCTAACCAGAGTTGTTGTCCAGTGAATCCCCTTCCCTCAACTTCTCTGAGCAATCGGGGTCCTTGTGACTTGGCCATTTAACCCATGGTGTGCAAAAAAAGTGCCGCTCAGAGGTAAAAAAACCCAACGTTAAAGAACACGCTGGGTGGCCTTGACTGGAGACCATCTGTCTCCTAACCAGAGTTGTTGTCCAGTGAATCCCCTTCCCTCAACTTCTCTGAGCAATCGGGGTCCTTGTGACTTGGCCATTTAACCCATGGTGTGCAAAAAAAGTGCCGCTCAGAGGTAAAAAAACCCAACGTTAAAGAACACGCTGGGTGGCCTTGACTGGAGACCATCTGTCTCCTAACCAGAGTTGTTGTCCAGTGAATCCCCTTCCCCCAACTTCTCTGAGCAATCGGGGTCCTTGTGACCTGGCCATTTAATCCCTGGTGTGCAAAAAAAGTGCCGCTCAGAAGTAAAAAAACCCAACATTAAAGAACACTCTGGGTGGCCTTAACTGGAGACCATCTGTCTCCTAACCAGAGTTGTTCTCCAGTGAATCCCCTTCCCCCAACTTCTATGAGCAATCGGGGTCCTTGTGACCTGGCCATTTAACCCATGGTGTGCAAAAAAAGTGCCGCTCAGAGGTAAAAAAACCCAACGTTAAAGAACACGCTGGGTGGCCTTGACTGGAGACCATCTGTCTCCTAACCAGAGTTGTTGTCCAGTGAATCCCCTTCCCCCAACTTCTCTGAGCAATCGGGGTCCTTGTGACCTGGCCATTTAATCCCTGGTGTGCAAAAAAAGTGCCGCTCAGAAGTAAAAAAAACCAACATTAAAGAACACTCTGGGTGGCCTTAACTGGAGACCATCTGTCTCCTAACCAGAGTTGTTCTCCAGTGAATCCCCTTCCCCCAACTTCTATGAGCATTCGGGGTCCTTGTGACCTGGCCATTTAACCCATGGTGTGCAAAAAAAGTGCCGCTCAGAGGTAAAAAAACCAAACGTTAAAGAACACGCTGGGTGGCCTTGACTGGAGACCATCTGTCTTCTAACCAGAGTTGTTCTGTAGTGGATTCCCTTCCCCAAATTCTCTGAACAATCGGGGTCCTTGTGACCGAGCCATTTTGTCCATTGTGTGCGAAAAGTACCGCTCAGAGGTAAAATAACCCAACATTAAAGAACACGCTGGGTGGCCTTGACTGGAGACCATCTGTCTCCTAACCAGAGTTGTTGTCCAGTGGATCCCCTTCCCTCAACTTCTCTGAGCAATTGGGGTCCTTGTGACCTGGCCATTTAACCCATGGTGTACAAAAAAGTGCCGCTCAGAGGTAAAAAAACCCAACGTTAAAGAACACGCTGTATGCCCTTCACTGGAGACCATCTGTCTCCTAACCAGAGTTGTTGTCCAGTGGATCCCCTTACCCCATCTTCTCTGAGCAATCGGGGTCCTTGTGACCTGGCCATTTAGCACATGATGTGCAAAAAAGTGCCGTTCAGAGATAAAACAACCCAACATTAAAGAACACGCTGGGTGGCCTTGACTGGAGACCATCTGTCTCCTAACCAGAGTTGTTGTCCAGTGGATCCATTTCCCCCAACTTCTCTGAGCAATCGAGGTCCTTGTGACCTGGCCATTTTATCCATTGTGTGCAAAAAAGTGCCGCTCAGAGATAAAACAACCCAACATTAAAGAACACGCTGGGTGGCCTTGATTGTAGACCATCTGTATACTGACCAGAATTGTTGTCCAATGGATCCCCTTCCCCCAACTTCTCTGAGCAATCGGGGTCCTAGTGACCTGGCCATTTTATCCATTTTATGCAAAAAAGTGCCGCTCAGAGATAAAACAACCCAACATTAAAGAACACGCTGGGTGGCCTTGATTGTAGACCATCTGTATACTGACCAGAATTGTTGTCCAATGGATCCCCTTCCCCCAACTTCTCTGAGCAATCGGGGTCCTAGTGACCTGGCCATTTTATCCATTTTATGCAAAAAAGTGCCGCTCAGATGTAACACAACCCAACATTAAAGAACACGCTGGGTGGCCTTGACTGGAGACCATCTGTCTCCTAACCAGAGTTGTTGTCCAGTGGATCCCCTTACCCCAACTTCTCTGAGCAATCGGGGTCCTTGTGACCTGGCCATTTAGCACATGTGCAAAAAAGTGCCGCTCAGAGATAAAACAACCCAACATTAAGGAACACGCTGGGTGGCCTTGACTGGAGACCACTAGTCTCCTAACCAGAGTTGTTATCCAATGGATCCCCTTCCCCGAACTTCTCTGAACAATCGGGGTCCTAGTGACCTGGCCATTTTATCCATTGTGTGCAAAAAAGTGCCGCTCAGAGATAAAACAACCCAACATTAAAGAACACGCTGGGTGGCCTTGACTGGAGACCATCAGTCTCCTAACCAGAGTTGTTGTCCAGTGGTTCCATTTCCACCAACTTCTCTGAGCAATTGGGGTCCTTGTGACCTGGGCATTTTGTCCATTGTGTGCAAAAAAGTGCGCTCAGAGATAAAACAACCCAACATTAAAGAACACGCTTGGTGGCCTTGATTGTAGACAATCTGCTTCCTAACCAGAATTGTTGTCCAATGGATTCCCTTTCCCCAACTTCTCTCAGCAATCGGGGTCCTTGTGACCTGGCCATTTTATCATTTTGTGCAAAAAATGTGCCACTCAGATATAGAATAACCCAACATCAAAGAACACGCTGGGTGGCCTTGACTGGAGACCATCTGTCTCCTAACCAGAGTTGTCCAGTGGATCACCTTACCAAAACTTCTCTGAGCAATCGGGGTCCTTGTGACCTAGCCATTTAGCATATGATTTGCAAAAAAGTGCCTCTCAGAGATCAAACAACCCAACATTAAGGAACACGCTGGGTGGCCTTGACTGGAGACCATCTGTATCCTAACCAGAGTTGTTGTCCAATGGATCCCCTTCCCCCAACTTCTCTGCGCAATCGCGGTCCTTGTGACCTGGCCATTTAGCACATGGTGTGCAAAAAAGGGCCAGTCAGAGATAAAACAACCCAACATTAAGGAACACTCTGGATGGCCTTGAGTGCAGACCATCAGTCTCCTAACCAGAGTTGATGTCCATTGGATACCCTTCCCCCAAATTCTCTGAGCAATCGGGTTCCTTGTGACCTGGCCATTTAGCTCATGGTGTGCTCTATTGTCCAATGGATACCCATCCCCCAAATTCTCTGAGCAATCTGGGTCCTTGTGACCTGGCCATTTTGTCCATTGTGTGCAAAAAAGTGCCGCTCAGAGATAAAACAACCCAACATTAAAGAACACGCTGGGTGGCCTTGACTGGAGACCATCTGTCTCCTAACCAGAGTTGTTGTCCAATGGATCCCCTTCCCCCAACTTCTCTGCGCAATCGAGGTCCTTGTGACCTGACCATTTAGCCCATTGTGTGCAAAAAAGTGCCGCTCAAAGGTAAAACAACCCAACATTAAAGAACGAGCTGGGTGGCCTTGAGTGGAGACCATCTGTCTTCTAACCAGTGTTGTTGTCCAGTGGATCCCCTTCCCCCAATTTCTCTGAGCAATCGGGGTCCTTGTGACCTGGTCATTTAGCCCATTGTGTGCAAAAAGTGCCGCTCAGAGATAAAACAACCAAACATTAAAGAACACTCTGGATGGCCTTGAGTGGGGACCATCTGTCCTCTAACCAGAGTTGTTGTCCAGTGGATCCCCTTCCCCCAACTTCTCTCAGCAATCGGGGTCCTTGTGACCTGGCCATTTAGCCCATTGTGTGCAAAAAAGTGCCGCTTAGAGATAAAACAACCCAACATTAAAGAACACTCTGGATGGCCTTGAGTGGAGGCCATCTGTCTTCTAACTAGAGTTGTTGTCCAGTGTATCCCCTTCCCCCAACTTCTCTGAGCAATCGGGGTCCTTGTGACCTTACCATTTAGCCCATTGTGTGCAAAAAAGTGCCGCTCAGAGATAAAACAACCCAACATTAAAGAACACTCTGGATGGCCTTAAGTGGAAACCATCTGTCCTCTAACCAGAGTTGTTGTCCAGTGGATCCCCTTCCCCCAACTTCTCTCAGCAATCGGGGTCCTTGTACCTGGCCATTTAGCCCATTGTGTGCAAAAAAGTGCCGCTTAGAGATAAAACAACCCAACATTAAAGAACACTCTGGATGGCCTTGAGTGGAGGCCATCTGTCTTCTACTAGAGTTGTTGTCCAGTGGATCCCCTTCCCCCAACTTCTCTGAGCAATCGGGGTCCTTGTGACATGGCCATTTAACCCATGGTGTGCAAAAAAGTGCCGCTCAGAGGTAAAAAAACCGAAGATCAAAGAACACGCTGGGTGGCCTTGACTGAAGACCATCTGTCTCCTAACCAGAGTTGTTGTCCAGTGGATCCCCTTCCCCCAAATTCTCTGAGCAATCGGGGTCCTTGTGACCTGGCCATTTTGTCCATTGTGTGCAAAAAAGTGCCGCTCAGACGTAAAACAACCCAACATTAAGGAACACGCTGGGTGGCCTTGACTGGAGACCATCTGTCTCCTAACCAGAGTTGTTGTCCAGTGGATCCCCTTCCCCCAAATTCTCTGAGCAATCGGGGTCCTTGTGACCTGGCCATTTTGTCCATTGTGTGCAAAAAAGTGCCGCTCAGAGGAAAAACAACCCAACATCAAAGAACACGCTGGGTGGCCTTCACTGGAGACCATCTGTCTGCTAACCGGAGTTGTTGTCGAGTGGATCCCCTTCCCCCAAATTCTCTGAGCAATCGGGGTCCTTGTGACCTGGCCATTTTGTCCATTGTGTGCAAAAAAGTTCCGCTTAGAGGTAAAACAACCCAACATTAAAGAACGAGCAGGGTGGCCTTGACTGGAGACCATCTGTTTGCTAACCACAGTTGTTGTCCAGTGGATCCCCTTCCGCAACTTCTCTGAACAATCGGGGTCTTTGTTACCGGGCCATTTTGTCCATGGTGTGCAAAAAAGTTCCGCTTAGATGTAAAACAACCCAACATTAAAGAACGAGCAGGGTGGCCTTGACTGGAGACCATCTGTCTCCAAACCACAGTTGTTGTCCAGTGGAGCCCCTTCCGCAACTTCTCTGAACAATCGGGGTCCTTGTTACCGGGCCATTTTGTCCATTGTGTGCAAAAAGTACCGTTCAGAGGTAGAACAACCCAACATTAAAGAACACGCTGAGTGGCCTTGACGGGAGACCATCTGTCTCCTAACCACAGTTGTTGTCCAGTGGATCCCCTTCCCCCAACTTCTCTGAGCAATCGGGGTCCTTGTAACCTGACCATTTAGCCCATTGTGTGCAAAAAACTGCCGCTCAGAGGTAAAAAAACCGAACATTAAAGAACACGCTGGATGGCCTTGAGTGGAGACCATCTATGTTCTAACCAGAATTGTTGTCCAGTGGATCCCCTTCCCCCAAATTCTCTGAGCAATCGGGGTCCTTGTGACTTGGCCATTTAGTCCATTGCATGCAAAAAAGTGCCGCTCAGAGATAAAACAACCCAACATTAAAGATCACTCTGGATGGCCTTGACTGGAGACCATCTGTCTCCTAACCAGAGTTGTTGTCCAGTGGATCCCCTTCCCCCAACTTCTCTCACCAATCGGGGTCCTTGTGACCTGCCCATTTAACCCATGGTGTGCAAAAAAGTGCCGCTCAAAGGTGTAACAACCCAACATTAAAGAACACGGTGGGTGGCCTTGACTGGAGACCATCTGTCTTCTAACCAGTGTTGTTGTCCAGTGGATCCCCTTCCCCCAACTTCTCTCAGCAATCGGGGTCTTTGTGACCTGGCCATTTAGCCCATTGTGTGCAAAAAAGTGCCGCTCAGAGATAAAACAACCCAACTTTAAAGAACACTCTGGATGGCCTTGAGTGGAGGCCATCTCTCTTCTAACCAGAGTTGTTGTCCAGTGGATCCCCTTCCCCCAACTTCTCTGAGCAAACGGGGTCCTTGTGACCTGGCCATTTAGCCCATGGTGTGTAAAAAAAGTGCCGCTCAGACAACTCAACCTATGATCGACATCTCTGTTATTCAATATTCAAAATTCTGTAACTCTTTAAGTGCTGAACGAATATTGTAGAAAATCAAAATTTTCACAGTTTAATTGTCAGCTTATGTTTTTTTCAGTCATATGTTTCCATAAAAAATTTATTTCACCAGTTAAAGAACCTCGAATTTGATTCATTTTCGACACTAGGATGTTTCGATTTTTCTACCCATTGCCTGTGGAACTCTTAAAGATTTTCTGGTGAATAAACATTTAAAGCACCTCAGTCGATTAGGACGTAACCTATCAATTCTTTTATGCGTCGGTTCAGTCGTGTTGCCTTTCAATGAAAACTAATTAATAAAAAATAAATAAATACCCCCTCAAGCAGCTGCTTGCCACAGAGGTCTGACAGGAGCCTGTCAGTTTAATTGGGTTGGGTTGTTTTACCTCTGAGCGGCACTTTTATGCACACCATGGGCTAAATGGCCATGTCACATGGACCCCGAAGGCTCAGAGAAGGTTGGGGGAGGGGACCCACTGGAACAGCTGTTGGGAGACAGATGGTAGCCTCTCGTTAAGCCTATCCAGCGTGTTCTTTAACGTGCACAGGGTATGTCTTTCCCGCACATGGGGCCACGGTTTAACGTCCCATCTGACGGACGGCGGCCTTTCCAAGCCCATCGGTGTTCCTTACTGACCGTGGGCAGGGCGGGGAGTTTTGCGGAGATAAATCTCAACGCTGACCCAGCTGGGACTCGAACCTGGTAACTACAGATTACGCGCCTGGCGCGCTACCGACTGAGCCACCCCCGCCCCTGTCAGTTTAATACGCCATAGTAGAAGGTCTGAGAGGATGGCAGGACCTCAGCAGAAAAACGACACAAACGTCCATGCCTTATCCGGGGCTCGAACCCAGGTCCCTTAGATCAGTAGCCAAGCGCGCTAACCACTCGGCCATGGTACTCAATTGATAATTTCTCCTCTGGCAACCGGACTTCGTTACACACTAAGAGACATAGCATTATTATGTAGGATAAAAACAGCAAACAAAACAAATTTCACATAGCATCTTGCATGGAGTACAAAGTTTCGTAAACAGCTTTGAAAGAGATTGCCGTTTCATTCTCCTTCGGCTTTTCTCTCCAAAGTTCCCATTACAAACCACAAAGTTAACATAAATCTTTCCTTTATGAGTATAGAGACGAACATGCAAGCATTGAAGGTCACCCACTCAATGTCCATCTGCTGCTCCGTTATCACTGCCTCCTAAGACAGATGACTCATCCTCATCTTCTTCTAGGGACCATGGCTCACGTGCTGCTTCCCTGCGACCTGCCCACGTGGACCGATGTGCAGCGTCATCTCAGCCAGCTGCGCCTTTGTCAGGATGCAGACCAACTGGTGGCAGAAATGTCTAAGCTCTACGATATCTGCAGGTGAGTTCCATCAAAATAATTTAAGGCTTGATGTTTCTGTTAAGATGCAGACCTATGGTAACAGGAATGTCCAACTTTACCGCATCTGCAGGTGTTCCATCAAAGTAATTTAAGGCTTGATGTTTTTGTTAAGATGCAGACCAATTGGTAACAGGAATATCCAACTCTACGATATCTGCAGGTGAGTTCCATCAAAACGATTTAAGGCTTGATGCTTTTGTTACGAAGCAGAACAATTGGTAACAAGAATATCCAAATCTGCGGTATCTGCAAATGAGCTACATCATAATAATTTAAGTCTTGAATGTTTTGTTAGAATGCAGACCAATTGCAACAAGAATATCCAAATCTGCGGTATCTGCAAATGAGCTACATCATAATAATTTAAGTCTTGATGCTTTTGTTAGAATGCAGACCAATTGGTAACAGGAATATCCAACTCTACGATATCTGCAGGTAAGTTCCATCAAAATAATTTAAGGCTTGATGTTTTTGTTAAGATGCAGACCAATTGTTAAAGGAATGTCCAAGCTCTACGATACCTTCAGATGAGTTGCCATCCTAATAATTGAGATTCAAACTTGATGCTTTTTAGGATACAGTCCAACTGGTGGCAAATTTCTGCCATGTGCTCTATTACATCCGCAGATGAGCACCTTACTGATTTCTATTAAAGTTTGATGGCTGCGTGTTAAAACACAGACCAGCCAGTACCAGATTTATCCAAGTTCTACAAAATCTGCCAGAGAATATTTAGATTTAATAACTGGGAAATATTCTGGTTTATGCTAAAATTTTATGTGGAATTATTCTGGTTGGCACCTAGGTTTTGGGGCAGGGATTTGTACAGTTGTTGGCTACTGGACTTGCATTTTGATGTTCCCATTTTTGAGACCCCAATTCCGCCTGTGTGGATATTTCCTTTGCAAAGCAGCTCTTCGTGATAAAGATGTGCAGGATCGGAAAGTGGCTGGCTGCTAGATGGAGTGTTAAGCCATGTCCATTTATGGAGGTGGAATCATACTCTTTGGATGTCAAAGAACACGCTGGATGGCCTTGACAGGAGATAGAAGGAATTGATCTGTCTTAACAGTTGTCCATTGAATTCCTATTATCTCTGAGACCTCGCAGAGATCTTGCGGAGGGGGGGGGGGAGAGGTTTTCCGCTTAACATCAAGATCGTATGAGCCCAAAATATTCAAGTTGACACTTAAACTCTTTTGAGGGGAGGACATTGTTGAAGTAGTCTAGTTGACACCTAGATTAAAAAAGGACAACTTATTGATGGGAATATTCAAGTTAACCAGATTTTCCGACGAGAATTAATTAATATGCAGCTTTTAGGAGGAATAGGTCTCCTTTCGAATGCCTAAATTTAAATGGGTTGGGTTGTTTTACCTCTGAGCGGCACTTTTTTGCACACCATGGGCTAAATGGCCAGGTCACATGGACCCCGAAGGCTCAGAGAAGGTTGGGGGAGGGGACCCACTGGAAATGCTGTTGGGAGACAGATGGTAGCCTCCCGTCAAGGCCATCCACAGTGTTCTTTGACGTGCACAGGGTATGACTCTCCCGCACACGGGACCACGGCTTAACGTCCCATCCGACGGACGGCAGCTTTTCCAAGCCCATCGGTGTCCCCCACTGACCGTGGGCAAGGCGGGGAATTTTGAGGAGATAAATCTCAACGCTGACCCAGCTGGGACTCGAACCTGGGAACTACAGATTACGAGCCTGGCGCACTACCGACAAAGACCTGGATCGTGTGAATTCACGGTCAATAAACTCACGGAAATATTGAGCGAGTGCAGTTACCGTTCACAGCAAACTGGAGCGGTTGCGGTTAATGTTCACAGCACATTGGATCGTGTGAGCTCAGAAAGACCTAGATCGCGTGGGCTCACTCACAGAAATATTGAGCGTGTGCAGTTACCGTTCACAGCAAACTGGAGCGGTTGCGGTTAATGTTCACAGCACATTGGATCGTGTGAGCTCACAAAACCCTGGATCGTGTGGGCCCACTCACAGAAATATTGAGCGTGTGCAGTTACCGTTCACAGCAAACTGGAGCGTGTGCAGTTACCGTTCACAGCAAACTGGAGCGTGTGCAGTTACCGTTCACAGCAAACTGGAGCGTGTGCAGTAACTACACACGCTCTAGTTTGCTGTGAACAGTAACTGGAGCGTGTACAGTTGCTGTACACGCTCCAGATATTTTTCTTGAATTCTGTAATCACGTGACACGAAGGTTGCTAAATCACTAATCTTTAAAAAAAAAATCGTTGCCAGATATTTTTCCCGAATTCTGTAATCAACCGTAGTGTTCGGATACTTTTTTGAGTGACTGTACAAATAAAGCCGAATCTCTCTGTAAGCTTTCTAATTCAACTTCCCTATTGAATCTAAAATGTGGATTCGTTTCAGCATATCCCTGGATCCCGAAGACATGTATCCCAAAGGCGATCTGACACGATTCGAAGATTTCCATAAATTCCTCGCGGAGACTTTGAATGACGAAGAGAGAAAGAAATTCTTTTCGGAGACGTTGCCTGGTCTCGTGTCTCACGCACTCTGTTTGAAACTGGTGAAACCAGAAAATGGATTCCATTACAGCCTCATGAAAGAAGGTAAAGCAATTGTTATTATATTAAAATACTTTATTCTCTCGTATCAAGTTATTATATACATAGACTTTAGGTTGGGTTGTTTTATCTCTGAGCGGCACTTTTTTGCACGCCATGGGCTAAATGGCCAGATCACAAGGACCCCGAAAGCACAGAGAAGGTTGGGGGAGGGGACCCACTGGAACAGCTGTTGAGAGACAGCAGTAGCCTCCCGTCAAGGCCATCTAGCGTGTACTTTAATGTTGGGTTGTTTTACCTCTGAGCGGCACTTTTTTGCACACCATGGGCTAAATGGCCAGGTCACATGGACCCCAAAGGCATATAGCAGGTTGGGGGAGGGGACCCACTGGAACACCGGTTGGGAGACAGTAGCAGCCTCCCGTCAAGGCCATCCAGCGTGTATTTTAATGTTGGGTTGTTTTACATCTGAGGGGCACTTTTTTGCACACCATGGGCTAAATGGCTAGGTCACAAGGACCCCGGAGGCTCAGAGAAGGTTGGGGGAGGGGACCCACTGGAACAGATTTTGGGAGAGAGATGGTAGCCTCCCGTCAAGGCCATCTAGCGTGTTCTTTAACGTTGGGGTGTTTTACCTCTGAGCGGCACTTTTTTGCACACCATGGGCTAAATGGCCAGGTCACATGGACCCCGAAGGCACAGAGAAGGTTGGGGGAGGGGACCCACTGGAACAGCTGTTGGGAGACAGATGGTAGCCTCCCGTCAAGGCCATCCAGCGTGTTCTTTAACGTTGGGTTGTTTTACCTCTGAGCGGCACTTTTTTGCACACCATGGGCTAAATGGCTAGGTCACAAGGACCCCGGAGGCTCAGAGAAGGTCGGGGGAGGGAACCCACTGGAACAGATTTTGGGAGACAGATGGTAGCCTCCCGTCAAGGCCATCTAGCGTGTTCTTTAACGTTGGGGTGTTTTACCTCTGAGCGGCACTTTTTTGCACACCATGGGCTAAATGGCCAGGTCACATGGACCCCGAAGGCTCAGAGAAGGTTGGGGGAGGGGACCCACTGGAACAGCTGTTGGGAGACAGATGGTAGCCTCCCGTCAAGGCCATCCAGCGTGCACTTTAATATTGGGTTGTTTTACCTCTGAAAGGCACTTTTTTGCACACCATGGGCTAAATGGCCAGGTCACATGGACCCCGAAGGCACAGAAAAGGGTGGGGGAGGGGACCCACTGAAACAGCTGTTGGGAGACAGATGGTAGCCTCCCGTCAAGGCCATCAAGCGTGTACTTTAAGGTTGGGTTGTTTTACATCTGAGCGACACTTTTTTGCACACCATGGGCTAAATGGCAAGGTCACATGGACCCCGAAGGCACAGAGGTTGGTGGAGGGGACCCACTGGAACAGCGGTTGGGAGACAGATGGTAGCCTCCCGTCAAGGCCATCCAGCGTGCACTTTAATATTGGGTTGTTTTACCTCTGAAAGGCACTTTTTTGCACACCATGGGCTAAATGGATAGGTCACATGGACCCCAAAGGCACAGAGAAGGTTGGGGGAGGGGACCCACTGGAACAGATTTTGGGAGACAGATGGTAGCCTCCCGTCAAGGCCATCCAGCGTGTTCTTTAATGTTGGGTTGTTTTACCTCTGAGCAGCACTTTTTGCACACCATGGGCTAAATGGCCAAGTAAAGGTGAACGGTAACTGCACACGCTCAATATTTCCGTGAGTGAGCCCACACGATCCAGGTCTTTGTGAGCTCACACGATCCAATGTGATGTGAACATTAACCGTAACCGCTCCAGTTTGCTGTGAACGGTAACTGCACACGCTCAATATTTCCGTGAGTGAGCCCACACGATCCAGGTCTTTGTGAGCTCACACGATCCAATGTGCTGTGAACATTAACCGCAACCACTCCAGTTTGCTGTGAACGGTAACTGCACACGCTCAATATTTCCGTGAGTGATCCCACACGATCCAGGTCTTTGTGAGCTGACGCGATCCAATGTGATGTGAACATTAACCGCAACCGCTCCAGTTTGATGTGAACGGTAACTGCACACGCTCAATATTTCCGTGAGTGAGCCCACACGATCCAGGTCTTTGTGAGTTCACACGATCCAATGTGCTGTGAACATTAACCGCAACCGCTCCAGTTTGCTGTGAACGGTAACTGCACACGCTCAATATTTCCGTGAGTGAGCTCACACGATCCAATGTGCTGTGAACATTAACCGCAACCGCTCCAGTTTGCTGTGAACGGTAACTGGAGCGTGTACACTTGCTGTACACGCTCCAGATATTTTTTCTGAATTCTGTAATCACGTGACACGAAGGTTGCCAGATCACTAATTTCTAAAAAAGTCGTTGCCAGATATTTTTTCTGAATTCTGTAATCAACCGTAGTGTTCGGATACTTTTTTGAGCGACTGTACGTCAGTGGACATACATTCATAGACGAAAACGTTTCGTCTTGGTATTCCCTATATCCCATTAAAATTTGTACAGAGAGTTTTGAAACACCCTGCATAATATGCAGTTGCGTTCTTTTTGTACCGATATACACATCCCATTGTACAATATTGTAAATTTGTTAAATCCTTAATGGTTGAATGTCTGTGTGCGTGGTTTGATGTGGGGTGAGATAATACTTAGTTCCGATCGCAGCCTGATCTAAGGTGATGGGTGATGCGAAGATTGACAATACCATCTTTACAATACCCTTGCTGCCTTTGACAAAGGGGCGGGGGTGGCTCATTCGGTAGCGCGCCAGGCTCGTAATCTGCAGTTCCCAGGTTGGAGTCAATCCTGGGTCAGCGTTGAGACTTATCTCCGGAAAATTCCCTGACCTGCCCATGGTCAGTAGGGGACACCGATGGGTTTGGAAAGGTCACCACCGTCCGTCGGATGGGACGTTAAGCCGTGGCCCCGTGTACAGGAGAGCCATACCCTGTGCACGTTAAAGTACACGTTGGATAGCCTTAACGGGATGCTACCATCTGTCTCCTAACAGCTGTTCCAGAGGGTACCCTCCCCCAACCTTATCAGAGCCTTCGTGGTCCTTGTGACCTGGCCATTTCGCCCAATGGTGTGCAAAAAAAGTGCCGCTCAGAGGTAAAACAACCCAACATTAAAGAACACGCTGGATGGCGTTGACGGCAGGCTACCATCTGTCTCCCAACAGCTGTTCCAGTGGCTCCCCTCACCAACCTTCTCTGAGCCTTCGTGGTCCTTGTGATCTGGCCATTTAGCCCAATGGTGTGCAAAAAAAGTGCCGCTCAGAGGTAAAACAACCCAACATTAAAGAACACGCTGGATGGCCTTGACGAGAGGCTACCATCTGTCTCCCAACAGCTGTTCCAGTGGGTCCCTTCCCCCAACCTTCTCTGAGCCTTCGTGGTCCTTGTGACCTGGCCATTTAGCCCATGGTGTGCAAAAAAGTGCCGCTCAGAGTTAAAACAATCCAATGTTAAAGAACACGCTGGATGGCCTTGACTAGAGGCTACCATCTGTCTCCCAACAGCTGTTCCAGTGGGTCCCCTCCCCCAACCTTCTCTGAGCTTTCGTGGTCCTTGTGACCTGGCCATTTAGCCCATGGTGTGCAAAAAAGTGCCGCTCAGAGGTAAAACAATCCAATGTTAAAGAACACGCTGGAAGGCCTTGACGGGAGGCTACCATCTGCCTCCCAACAGCTGTTCCAGTGGGTCTCCTCCCCCAACCTTCTCTGAGCCTTTTGGGTCCCTGTGACCTGGCCATTTAGCCCATGGTGTGCAAAAAGGTGCCGCTCAGAGGTAAAACAATCCAACATTAAAGTACACGCTGGATGGCCTTGACGGGAGGCTGTCAGGCCATCCAGCGTGTACTGACATTATTAAACTGACAGGAGCCTGTCAGTTTAATACGCCATAGTAGGAGGTCTGTGTGAATGACAGGTCCTCAGCAGAAAAACCACACAAACAGCCATGCCTTACCCGGGGCTCAAATCCAGGGTCCTTAGAACAGTAGCCAAGCACGCTAACCACTCGGCCACGGGACGGCTCTTCCTATTATTTTCAGATCCAAAATAATGGTGGGGTTTTCAGATCAATCGGATGTCAGAAAATTTTATCCTTAAACGATTGAAGTGAAAAAAGAAATGCATTGCAAATGTTTGAGTTGTTTTACCTCTGAATGATACTTTTTTGGACACAATGGGCTAAAGAGTCAGGTCACAAGGACCCCAAAGGCTCAGAGAAAGTTGAAGGAAGGGGATCCACCGAACAGTTGTTAGGTTGGGTTGGGTTGTTTTACCTCTGAGCGGCACTTTTTTGTACACCTTGGGCTAAATGGCCAGGTCACAAGGACCCCGAAGGCTCAGAGAAGGTTGGGGGAGGGGACCCACTGGAACAGCTGTTGGGAGACAGATGGTAGCCTTCCGTCAAGGCCATGCATCGTGATATTTAACGTTGGGTTGTTTTACTTCTGAGCGGCACTTTTTTGCACATCATGGGCTAAATGGGCAGGTCACAAGGACCCCGAAGGCTCAGAGAAGGTTGGGGGAGGGGACCCACTGGAACAGCTGTTGGGAGACAGATGGTAACCTCCCGTCAAGGCCATCCAATGTGTTCTTTAACGTTGGGTTGTTTTACCTCTGAGCGGCACTTTTTTGCACACCATGGGCTAAATGGCCAGGTCACATGGACCCCGAAGGCTCAGAGAAGGTTGGGGGAGGGGACACACTGGAACAGCTGTTGGGAGACAGATGGTAGCCTCCCGTCAAGGCCATCCAGCTGTTCTTTAACGTGCACAGGGTATGGCTCTCCCGCACACGGGGCCGCGGCTTAACTTCCTATCAGACGGACGGCGGCCTTTTCAAGTCCATCGGTGTCCCCTATTGACCAAGAGCAGAAAATACAGGGAATCTGGAACAGTTTATACGTTTTAGTTGAATCTGTTATAAGCTGATATTCACAAATTTAAATGTATAGGATGATGAGTCCTTGAGGGTGCAACGTGTTGTTAGGGAGTTTGCGAAGCCTAATTTAGATCATTATATGCACCACAAAAGTGATGCTGAGAGGTGAAACTACCTAACTGCCGAACACAACTTGCCTTACACACTAGTGGGCTAAATGGCCAGGTCAGAAGGATTCCGAAGGTTCAGAGAAGATTGGGGGATGGAACTTACTGGATAGCTGTTAAGAGATAGACTTCCGTCAAGGCCATCCAGTGTATTCTTTAACATTTACAGTGTATGGCTCTCCCGCATATGGAGGCACGGCTTAACATCCCATCTGATGGACGGCGGCCTTTCCAAGCCCATCAATGTTCCGTACTGACCAACAGCAGGATGGGGTTTGTGCCGAGATAAATCTCAACGCCAGGCCAGGAGGGACTCGAAATTGTAAATTTCGGATTATGAGCCTGACACCCTACAGACTGACTCCCCCCCCCCTCCGCCCTTCTTCACTTTAGTGGCTAAATGGTGGTGGTCACGAAAATGCTAAAAGTTTGGTAGGGGGACGGACTGATGCCTGTCAACAAAGTCATCCCGAATATTTTTTAGCATGCACACTACTGCACCCCGAAGCCTGGTGTGCAGTAGTGTGCACACCAGGCAACTACGAGGAGTTTCTGTTTCCTAACAGCTGGATCCCCTCTCTCTAACCCTCTGGGGCGGGGGTGGCTCAGTCGGTAGCGCGCGCCAGGCTCGTAATCTGTAGTTCCCAGGTTCGAGTCCCAGCTGGGTCAGCGTTGAGATTTATCTCCGCAAAAATTCCCCGCCCTGCCCACGGTCAGTAGGGGACACCGATGGGCTTAGAAAGGCCGCCGTCCGTCTGATGGGACGTTAAGCCGTGATCCCGTGTGTGGGAGAGCCATACCCTGTGCACGTTAAAGAACACGCTGGATGGCCTTGACGGGAGGCTACCATCTGTCTCCCAACAGCTGTTCCAGTGGGTCTCTGAGTCTTCGGGGTCTTTGTGACCTGGCCATTTAGCTCATGGTGTGCAAAAAAGTGCGTCGGTGTCCCCTACTGACCGTGGGCAGGGCGGAAAATTTTGCGGAGATAAATATCAAAGCTGCCCAGCTGAGACTCGAACCTGGGAATTGTGCGGGAGAACCATACCCTGTGCACGTTAAAGAACACGTTGGATGGCCTTGACGGGAGGCTACCATCTGTCTCCCAACAGTTGTTCCAGTGGGTCCCCTCCCACAACCTTCTCTGAGCCTTCGGGGTCCATATGACCTGGCCCATGGTGTGCAAAAAAGTGCCGCTCAGAGGTAAAACAACCCAACCCAACCCTAACCTTCTCTGAGCCCTCGGGGTCCTTATGACCTGGCCATTTAATTCACTCTGTGCAAAAAAAAAGTGCTACTCAGAGATAAGACAGCCCAACTGAAATCAAATAGAATTCGCTTGCATACAAAGAGAAAATGTTCCGATTCAGAATTAATCTGCATAAAATAATAACGATGGAATTATACCTATGTTTCAATGGTTTTATCTTTTTTTATCTCTAGATGCAACATTTTCCCTGGGGCGTCGATTTGTGATGTCGCTGCTGGCGAACGCCTTCTTTTCTACATTCCCAAGAAGGAGTCCAAAAACCCATCCAACCTTGCAAGACTTCAGCTTTGGAGAATTCTTCCGCTACATGACTCTGTAAGTAGAGCATCACTTTCTCTCATTTATGCTCATGTCAAAATCATGATCAAAATTACTCACTTGGATTTGGGTTGGGTTGTTTAACCTCTGAGCGGCACTACTTTGCACACCATGTGCTAAACGGCCAGATCACATGGACCCCAATGGTTCAGAGAAGGTTGGGGAGGGGACCCACTGGAACAGCTGTTGGAAGACAGATGGTAGCCTCCCGTCAAGGCCATCCAGCGTGTTCTTTAACGTTGGGTTGTTTTACCTCTGAGCGGCACTATTTTGCACACCATGGACTAAATGGCCAGATCACAAGGACCCCAAAGGCTCAGAGATGGTTGGGGGAGGGGACCCACTGGAACAGCTGTTGGGAGACAGATGGTAGCCTCCCGTCAAGGCCATCCTGCGTGTTCTTTAATGTTGGGTTGTTTTACCTCTGAGCGGCACTTTTTTGCACACCATGGGCTAAATGGCCAGTTCACATGGACCCCGAAGGCTCAGAGAAGGTTGGTGGAGGGGACCCACTGGAACAGCTGTTGGGAGACAGATGGTAGCCTCCCGTCAAGGCCATCCAGCGTGTTCTTTAACGTTGGGTTGTTTTACCTCTGAGCGGCACTTTTTTGCACACCATGGGCTAAATGGCCAGTTCACATGGACCCCGAAGGCTCAGAGAAGGTTGGGGGAGGGGACCCACTGGAACAGCTGTTGGGAGACAGATGGTAGCCTCCCGTCAAGGCCATCCATCATAATGCCAATTAACCGTAGTAATCTTTGGCCTATAGATGTCTTATAAAGAGGCAACATGATCTTTATTTTAAGCATTATAACTGAAAGTCTTAATTCTCTCCAAGTAGCAATGAAAATTCTCCCAACAGCTGTTCCAGTGGGTCCCCTCCCCCAACCTTCTCTGAGCCTTCGTGGTCCTTGTGACCTGGTCATTTAGCCCATGGTGTGCCAAAAAGTGCCGCTCAGAGGTGAAACAACCCATAACAAAGATTGTTATGTTCCACCTTAACACTACTCCGAGAGTTCGGGCCTCTTATGACTCAGAAGAGAAAAAATACGTCTCAAGATTAAAGCAATTCAAACTAACTATAACTCAATTTCCCGTAAATGTTCCTACCATACTGATATCATATTAATCACTTTTCCCACCTCTAAGTTATATTATAAATAATTAGCTAAATCTGCTCATCTGACTGGCCACCTTTCTATACCTTTACAGTCCTAATCACCAACTGAAGCTGCAGAGTTTCTTCCGATACTTTGAGATCTGTGATGCGCATCAGAAGGGCATCGTCCGTTTCTGCAGAAAGGTAAGTGACTACCAAATGGATTTGTCGTTTAAGGGTCTAAGTAATATGATTTAACACGGGAATCTTTTCGGAGGATTCTAGAATCACTTTGGTTCTAAAAGACTGTCCCGTTGGCTGAAGAGTTAGCGCGTTTTGGCAACTGATCAAAAGGACCTTGGTTCCAGCCTCGGCTAAGAATGCCCTCAAATATTCAAAAACCAGATCACTCTCAGATATAACCATTTTATTCTTCATCTGAAACAGAGAACGAGAAATTCCTTTGTGTGTCGCTGCATCCTCTTGTGGGAAAAAATGCAGAAGGATTTTTTAAATATGTGTCGGGTCTAAAACAATATTTTGGCCATTAAGGCTGCCTAGTCTCTATCAGGTTGTTGGGTTGTTTCAGTTCTGAACGGCACTTTTTTGCACACAATTGGCTAAATGACCAGGTCACAAGGACCCCAAAGGCTGCCTAGTCTCTATCAGGTTGTTGGGTTGTTTCAGTTCTGAACGGCACTTTTTTGCACACAATTGGCTAAATGACCAGGTCACAAGGACCCCAAAGGCTGCCTAGTCTCTATCAGGTTGTTGGGTTGTTTCAGTTCTGAACGGCACTTTTTTGCACACAATTGGCTAAATGACCAGGTCACAAGGACCCCAAAGGCTGCCTAGTCTCTATCAGGTTGTTGGGTTGTTTCAGTTCTGAACGGCACTTTTTTGCACACAATTGGCTAAATGATTAGGTCACAAGGACCCCAAAGGCTGCCTAGTCTCTATCAGGCTGTTGGGTTGTTTTAGTTCCGAACGGTACTTTTTTCCACACAATTGGCTAAATGACCAGGTCACAAGGACCCCAAAGGCTGCCTAGTCTCTATCAGGTTGTTGGGTTGTTTCAGTTCTGAACGGCACTTTTTTGCACACAATTGGCTAAATGACCAGGTCACAAGGACCCCAAAGGCTGCCTAGTCTCTATCAGGTTGTTGGGTTGTTTCAGTTCTGAACGGCACTTTTTTGCACACAATTGGCTAAATGACCAGGTCACAAGGACCCCAAAGGCTGCCTAGTCTCTATCAGGTTGTTGGGTTGTTTCAGTTCTGAACGGCACTTTTTTCCACACAATTGGCTAAATGACCAGGTCACAAGGACCCCAAAGGCTGCCTAGTCTCTATCAGGTTGTTGGGTTGTTTTAGTTCTGAACGGCACTTTTTTGCACACAATTGGCTAAATGACCAGGTCACAAGGACCCCAAAGGCTGCCTAGTCTCTATCAGGCTGTTGGGTTGTTTCAGTTCTGAACGGCACTTTTTTGCACACAATTGGCTAAATGACCAGGTCACAAGGACCCCAAAGGCTGCCTAGTCTCTATCAGGTTGTTGGGTTGTTTCAGTTCTGAACGGCACTTTTTTGCACACAATTGGCTAAATGATTAGGTCACAAGGACCCCAAAGGCTGCCTAGTCTCTATCAGGCTGTTGGGTTGTTTTAGTTCCGAACGGTACTTTTTTCCACACAATTGGCTAAATGACCAGGTCACAAGGACCCCAAAGGCTGCCTAGTCTCTATCAGGCTGTTGGGTTGTTTTAGTTCTGAACGGCACTTTTTTGCACACAATTGGCTAAATGACCAGGTCACAAGGACCCCAAAGGCTGCCTAGTCTCTATTCAGGCTGTTGGGTTGTTTCAGTTCTGAACGGCACTTTTTTGCACACAATTGGCTAAATGACCAGGTCACAAGGACCCCAAAGGCTGCCTAGTCTCTATCAGGCTGTTGGGTTGTTTTAGTTCTGAACGGTTCTTTTTTGCACACAATTGGCTAAATGACCAGGTCACAAGGATCCCAAAGGCTGCCTAGTCTCTATCAGGCTGTTGGGTTGTTTTAGTTCTGAATGGTTCTTTTTTGCACACAATTGGCTAAATGACCAGGTCACAAGGACCCCAAAGGCTGCCTAGTCTCTATCAGGCTGTTGGGTTGTTTTAGTTCTGAACGGCACTTTTTTGCACACAATTGGCTAAATGACCAGGTCACAAGGACCCCAAAGGCTGCCTAGTCTCTATCAGGCTGTTGGGTTGTTTTAGTTCTGAACGGCACTTTTTTGCACACAATTGGCTAAATGACCAGGTCACAAGGACCCCAAAGGCTGCCTAGTCTCTATCAGGTTGTTGGGTTGTTTTAGTTCCGAACGGCACTTTTTTGCACACAATTGGCTAAATGACCAGGTCACAAGGACCCCAAAGGCTGCCTAGTCTCTATCAGGCTGTTGGGTTGTTTTAGTTCTGAACGGCACTTTTTTGTACACAATTGGCTAAATGACCAGGTCACAAGGACCCCAAAGGCTGCCTAGTCTCTATCAGGCTGTTGGGTTGTTTTAGTTCTGAACGGCACTTTTTTGCACACAATTGGCTAAATGACCAGGTCACAAGGACCCCAAAGGCTGCCTAGTCTCTATCAGGCTGTTGGGTTGTTTTAGTTCTGAACGGCACTTTTTTGCACACAATTGGCTAAATGACCAGGTCACAAGGACCCCAAAGGCTGCCTAGTCTCTATCAGGTTGTTGGGTTGTTTCAGTTCTGAACGGCACTTTTTTGCACACAATTGGCTAAATGATTAGGTCACAAGGACCCCAAAGGCTGCCTAGTCTCTATCAGGCTGTTGGGTTGTTTTAGTTCCGAACGGTACTTTTTTCCACACAATTGGCTAAATGACCAGGTCACAAGGACCCCAAAGGCTGCCTAGTCTCTATCAGGTTGTTGGGTTGTTTCAGTTCTGAACGGCACTTTTTTGCACACAATTGGCTAAATGACCAGGTCACAAGGACCCCAAAGGCTGCCTAGTCTCTATCAGGTTGTTGGGTTGTTTCAGTTCTGAACGGCACTTTTTTGCACACAATTGGCTAAATGACCAGGTCACAAGGACCCCAAAGGCTGCCTAGTCTCTATCAGGCTGTTGGGTTGTTTCAGTTCTGAACGGCACTTTTTTGCACACAATTGGCTAAATGACCAGGTCACAAGGACCCCAAAGGCTGCCTAGTCTCTATCAGGTTGTTGGGTTGTTTCAGTTCTGAACGGCACTTTTTTGCACACAATTGGCTAAATGATTAGGTCACAAGGACCCCAAAGGCTGCCTAGTCTCTATCAGGCTGTTGGGTTGTTTTAGTTCCGAACGGTACTTTTTTCCACACAATTGGCTAAATGACCAGGTCACAAGGACCCCAAAGGCTGCCTAGTCTCTATCAGGTTGTTGGGTTGTTTCAGTTCTGAACGGCACTTTTTTGCACACAATTGGCTAAATGACCAGGTCACAAGGACCCCAAAGGCTGCCTAGTCTCTATCAGGCTGTTGGGTTGTTTTAGTTCTGAACGGCACTTTTTTGCACACAATTGGCTAAATGACCAGGTCACAAGGACCCCAAAGGCTGCCTAGTCTCTATCAGGTTGTTGGGTTGTTTCAGTTCTGAACGGCACTTTTTTGCACACAATTGGCTAAATGACCAGGTCACAAGGACCCCAAAGGCTGCCTAGTCTCTATCAGGCCGTTGGGTTGTTTTAGTTCTGAACGGCACTTTTTTGCACACAATTGGCTAAATGACCAGGTCACAAGGACCCCAAAGGCTGCCTAGTCTCTATCAGGCTGTTGGGTTGTTTTAGTTCTGAACGGCACTTTTTTGCACACAATTGGCTAAATGACCAGGTCACAAGGACCCCAAAGGCTGCCTAGTCTCTATCAGGCAGTTGGGTTGTTTTAGTTCTGAACGGCACTTTTTTGCACACAATTGGTTAAATGACCAGGTCACAAGGACCCCAAAGGCTGCCTAGTCTCTATTCAGGCTGTTGGGTTGTTTCAGTTCTGAACGGCACTTTTTTGCACACAATTGACTAAATGAATAGGTCACAAGGACCCCAAAGGCTGCCTAGTCTCTATCAGGCTGTTGGGTTGTTTTAGTTCTGAACGGCACTTTTTTGCACACAATTGGCTAAATGACCAGGTCACAAGGACCCCAAAGGCTGCCTAGTCTCTATCAGGTTGTTGGGATGTTTCAGTTCTGAACGGCACTTTTTTTGCACACAATTGGCTAAATGGCCAGGTCACAAGGACCCCAAAGGCTGCCTAGTCTCTATCAGGCTGTTGGGTTGTTTTAGTTCTGAACGGCACTTTTTTGCACACAATTGGCTAAATGACCAGGTCACAAGGACCCCAAAGGCTGCCTAGTCTCTATCAGGCTGTTGGGTTGTTTTAGTTCTGAACGGCACTTTTTTGCACACAATTGGCTAAATGACCAGGTCACAAGGACCCCAAAGGCTGCCTAGTCTCTATCAGGTTGTTGGGTTGTTTTAGTTCCGAACGGCACTTTTTTGCACACAATTGGCTAAATGACCACGTCACAAGGACCCCAAAGGCTGCCTAGTCTCTATCAGGCTGTTGGGTTGTTTTAGTTCTGAACGGCACTTTTTTGTACACAATTGGCTAAATGACCAGGTCACAAGGACCCCAAAGGCTGCCTAGTCTCTATCAGGCTGTTGGGTTGTTTTAGTTCTGAACGGCACTTTTTTGCACACAATTGGCTAAATGACCAGGTCACAAGGACCCCAAAGGCTGCCTAGTCTCTATCAGGCTGTTGGGTTGTTTTAGTTCTGAACGGCACTTTTTTGCACACAATTGGCTAAATGACCAGGTCACAAGGACCCCAAAGGCTGCCTAGTCTCTATCAGGTTGTTGGGTTGTTTCAGTTCTGAACGGCACTTTTTTGCACACAATTGGCTAAATGATTAGGTCACAAGGACCCCAAAGGCTGCCTAGTCTCTATCAGGCTGTTGGGTTGTTTTAGTTCCGAACGGTACTTTTTTCCACACAATTGGCTAAATGACCAGGTCACAAGGACCCCAAAGGCTGCCTAGTCTCTATCAGGTTGTTGGGTTGTTTCAGTTCTGAACGGCACTTTTTTGCACACAATTGGCTAAATGACCAGGTCACAAGGACCCCAAAGGCTGCCTAGTCTCTATCAGGTTGTTGGGTTGTTTCAGTTCTGAACGGCACTTTTTTGCACACAATTGGCTAAATGACCAGGTCACAAGGACCCCAAAGGCTGCCTAGTCTCTATCAGGCTGTTGGGTTGTTTCAGTTCTGAACGGCACTTTTTTGCACACAATTGGCTAAATGACCAGGTCACAAGGACCCCAAAGGCTGCCTAGTCTCTATCAGGTTGTTGGGTTGTTTCAGTTCTGAACGGCACTTTTTTGCACACAATTGGCTAAATGATTAGGTCACAAGGACCCCAAAGGCTGCCTAGTCTCTATCAGGCTGTTGGGTTGTTTTAGTTCCGAACGGTACTTTTTTCCACACAATTGGCTAAATGACCAGGTCACAAGGACCCCAAAGGCTGCCTAGTCTCTATCAGGTTGTTGGGTTGTTTCAGTTCTGAACGGCACTTTTTTGCACACAATTGGCTAAATGACCAGGTCACAAGGACCCCAAAGGCTGCCTAGTCTCTATCAGGCTGTTGGGTTGTTTTAGTTCTGAACGGCACTTTTTTGCACACAATTGGCTAAATGACCAGGTCACAAGGACCCCAAAGGCTGCCTAGTCTCTATCAGGTTGTTGGGTTGTTTCAGTTCTGAACGGCACTTTTTTGCACACAATTGGCTAAATGACCAGGTCACAAGGACCCCAAAGGCTGCCTAGTCTCTATCAGGCCGTTGGGTTGTTTTAGTTCTGAACGGCACTTTTTTGCACACAATTGGCTAAATGACCAGGTCACAAGGACCCCAAAGGCTGCCTAGTCTCTATCAGGCTGTTGGGTTGTTTTAGTTCTGAACGGCACTTTTTTGCACACAATTGGCTAAATGACCAGGTCACAAGGACCCCAAAGGCTGCCTAGTCTCTATCAGGCAGTTGGGTTGTTTTAGTTCTGAACGGCACTTTTTTGCACACAATTGGTTAAATGACCAGGTCACAAGGACCCCAAAGGCTGCCTAGTCTCTATTCAGGCTGTTGGGTTGTTTCAGTTCTGAACGGCACTTTTTTGCACACAATTGACTAAATGAATAGGTCACAAGGACCCCAAAGGCTGCCTAGTCTCTATCAGGCTGTTGGGTTGTTTTAGTTCTGAACGGCACTTTTTTGCACACAATTGGCTAAATGACCAGGTCACAAGGACCCCAAAGGCTGCCTAGTCTCTATCAGGTTGTTGGGATGTTTCAGTTCTGAACGGCACTTTTTTGCACACAATTGGCTAAATGGCCAGGTCACAAGGACCCCAAAGGCTGCCTAGTCTCTATCAGGCTGTTGGGTTGTTTTAGTTCTGAACGGCACTTTTTTGCACACAATTGGCTAAATGACCAGGTCACAAGGACCCCAAAGGCTGCCTAGTCTCTATCAGGCTGTTGGGTTGTTTTAGTTCTGAACGGCACTTTTTTGCACACAATTGGCTAAATGACCAGGTCACAAGGACCCCAAAGGCTGCCTAGTCTCTATCAGGTTGTTGGGTTGTTTTAGTTCCGAACGGCACTTTTTTGCACACAATTGGCTAAATGACCACGTCACAAGGACCCCAAAGGCTGCCTAGTCTCTATCAGGCTGTTGGGTTGTTTTAGTTCTGAACGGCACTTTTTTGTACACAATTGGCTAAATGACCAGGTCACAAGGACCCCAAAGGCTGCCTAGTCTCTATCAGGCTGTTGGGTTGTTTTAGTTCTGAACGGCACTTTTTTGCACACAATTGGCTAAATGACCAGGTCACAAGGACCCCAAAGGCTGCCTAGTCTCTATCAGGTTGTTGGGTTGTTTTAGTTCTGAACGGCACTTTTTTGCACACAATTGGCTAAATGACCAGGTCACAAGGACCCCAAAGGCTGCCTAGTCTCTATCAGGTTGTTGGGTTGTTTCAGTTCTGAACGGCACTTTTTTGCACACAATTGGCTAAATGACCAGGTCACAAGGACCCCAAAGGCTGCCTAGTCTCTATCAGGTTGTTGGGTTGTTTCAGTTCTGAACGGCACTTTTTTGCACACAATTGGCTAAATGACCAGGTCACAAGGACCCCAAAGGCTGCCTAGTCTCTATCAGGCTGTTGGGTTGTTTTAGTTCTGAACGGTTCTTTTTTGCACACAATTGGCTAAATGACCAGGTCACAAGGACCCCAAAGGCTGCCTAGTCTCTATCAGGTTGTTGGGTTGTTTTAGTTCTGAACGGCACTTTTTTGCACACAATTGGCTAAATGATCAGGTCACAAGGACCCCAAAGGCTGCCTAGTCTCTATCAGGCTGTTGGGTTGTTTTAGTTCTGAACGGTTCTTTTTTGCACACAATTGGCTAAATGACCAGGTCACAAGGATCCCAAAGGCTGCCTAGTCTCTATCAGGCTGTTGGGTTGTTTTAGTTCTGAACGGTTCTTTTTTGCACACAATTGGCTAAATGAACAGGTCACAAGGACACCAAAGGCTGCCTAGTCTCTATCAGGTTGTTGGGTTGTTTTAGTTCTGAACGGCACTTTTTTGCACACAATTGGCTAAATGACCAGGTCACAAGGACCCCAAAGGCTGCCTAGTCTCTATCAGGTTGTTGGGATGTTTCAGTTCTGAACGGCACTTTTTTGCACACAATTGGCTAAATGACCAGGTCACAAGGACCCCAAAGGCTGTCTAGTCTCTATCAGGCTGTTGGGTTGTTTTAGTTCTGAACGGCACTTTTTTGCACACAATTGGCTAAATGACCAGGTCACAAGGACCCCAAAGGCTGCCTAGTCTCTATCAGGCTGTTGGGTTGTTTTAGTTCTGAACGGCACTTTTTTGCACACAATTGGCTAAATGACCAGGTCACAAGGACCCCAAAGGCTGCCTAGTCTCTATCAGGTTGTTGGGTTGTTTTAGTTCCGAACGGCACTTTTTGCACACAATTGGCTAAATGACCAGGTCACAAGGACCCCAAAGGCTGCCTAGTCTCTATCAGGCTGTTGGGTTCTTTTAGTTCTGAACGGCACTTTTTTGTACACAATTGGCTAAATGACCAGGTCACAAGGACCCCCAAAGGCTGCCTAGTCTCTATCAGGCTGTTGGGTTGCTTTAGTTCTGAACGGCACTTTTTTGCACACAATTGGCTAAATGACCAGGTCACAAGGACCCCAAAGGCTGCCTAGTCTCTATCAGGCTGTTGGGTTGTTTTAGTTCTGAACGGCACTTTTTTGCACACAATTGGCTAAATGACCAGGTCACAAGGACCCCAAAGGCTGCCTAGTCTCTATTGAGGCTGTTGGGTTGTTTCAGTTCTGAACGGCACTTTTTTGCACACAATTGGCTAAATGATTAGGTCACAAGGACCCCAAAGGCTGCCTAGTCCTCTATCAGGCTGTTGGGTTGTTTTAGTTCCGAACGGTACTTTTTTGCACACAATTGGCTAAATGACCAGGTCACAAGGACCCCAAAGGCTGCCTAGTCTCTATCAGGTTGTTGGGTTGTTTCAGTTCTGAACGGCACTTTTTTTGCACACAATTGGCTAAATGACCAGTCACAAGGACCCCAAAGGCTGCCTAGTCTCTATCAGGCTGTTGGGTTGTTTCAGTTCTGAACGGCACTTTTTTGCACACAATTGGCTAAATGACCAGGTCATAAGGACCCCAAAGGCTGCTAGTCTCTATCAGGTTGTTGGGTTGTTTCAGTTCTGAACGGCACTTTTTTGCACACAATTGGCTAAATGATTAGGTCACAAGGACCCCAAAGGCTGCCTAGTCTCTATCAGGCTGTTGGGTTGTTTTAGTTCTCGAATGGTACTTTTTTCCACACAATTGGCTAAATGACCAGGTCACAAGGACCCCAAAGGCTGCCTAGTCTCTATCAGGTTGTTGGGTTGTTTTCAGTTCTGAACGGCACTTTTTTGCACACAATTGGCTAAATGACCAGGTCACAAGGACCCCAAAGGCTGCCTAGTCTCTATCAGGCTGTTGGTTGTTTTAGTTCTGAACGGCACTTTTTTGCACACAATTGGCTAAATGACCAGGTCACAAGGACCCCAAAGGCTGCCTAGTCTCTATCAGGTTGTTGGGTTGTTTCAGTTCTGAACGGCACTTTTTTGCACACAATTGGCTAAATGACCAGGTCACAAGGACCCCAAAGGCTGCCTAGTCTCTATCAGGCTGTTGGGTTGTTTTAGTTCTGAACGGCACTTTTTTGCACACAATTGGCTAAATGACCAGGTCACAAGGACCCCAAAGGCTGCCCTAGTCTCTATCAGGCTGTTGGGTTGTTTTAGTTCTGAACGGCACTTTTTTGCACACAATTGGCTAAATGACCAGGTCACAAGGACCCCAAAGGCTGCCTAGTCTCTATCAGGCTGTTGGGTTGTTTTAGTTCTGAACGGCACTTTTTTGCACACAATTGGCTAAATGACCAGGTCACAAGGACCCCAAAGGCTGCCTAGTCTCTATTGAGGCTGTTGGGTTGTTTCAGTTCTGAACGGCACTTTTTTGCACACAATTGACTAAATGAATAGGTCACAAGGACCCCAAAGGCTGCCTAGTCTCTATCAGGCTGTTGGGTTGTTTTAGTTCTGAACGGCACTTTTTTGCACACAATTGGCTAAATTACCAGGTCACAAGGACCCCAAAGGCTGCCTAGTCTCTATCAGGTTGTTGGGATGTTTCAGTTCTGAACGGCACTTTTTTGCACACAATTGGCTAAATGACCAGGTCACAAGGATCCCAAAGGCTGCCTAGTCTCTATCAGGCTGTTGGGTTGTTTTAGTTCTGAACGGCACTTTTTTGCACACAATTGGCTAAATGACCAGGTCACAAGGACCCCAAAGGCTGCCTAGTCTCTATCAGGCTGTTGGGTTGTTTTAGTTCTGAACGGCACTTTTTTGCACACAATTGGCTAAATGACCAGGTCACAAGGACCCCAAAGGCTGCCTAGTCTCTATCAGGTTGTTGGGTTGTTTTAGTTCCGAACGGCACTTTTTTGCACACAATTGGCTAAATGACCAGGTCACAAGGACCCCAAAGGCTGCCTAGTCTCTATCAGGCTGTTGGGTTGTTTTAGTTCTGAACGGCACTTTTTTGTACACAATTGGCTAAATGACCAGGTCACAAGGACCCCAAAGGCTGCCTAGTCTCTATCAGGCTGTTGGGTTGTTTTAGTTCTGAACGGCACTTTTTTGCACACAATTGGCTAAATGACCAGGTCACAAGGACCCCAAAGGCTGCCTAGTCTCTATCAGGCTGTTGGGTTGTTTTAGTTCTGAACGGCACTTTTTTGCACACAATTGGCTAAATGACCAGGTCACAAGGACCCCAAAGTCTGCCTAGTCTCTATCAGGTTGTTGGGTTGTTTTAGTTCTGAACGGCACTTTTTTGCACACAATTGGCTAAATGACCAGGTCACAAGGACCCCAAAGGCTGCCTAGTCTCTATCAGGTTGTTGGGTTGTTTCAGTTCTGAACGGCACTTTTTTGCACACAATTGGCTAAATGACCAGGTCACAAGGACCCCAAAGGCTGCCTAGTCTCTATCAGGTTGTTGGGTTGTTTCAGTTCTGAACGGCACTTTTTTGCACACAATTGGCTAAATGACCAGGTCACAAGGACCCCAAAGGCTGCCTAGTCTCTATCAGGCTGTTGGGTTGTTTTAGTTCTGAACGGTTCTTTTTTGCACACAATTGGCTAAATGACCAGGTCACAAGGACCCCAAAGGCTGCCTAGTCTCTATCAGGTTGTTGGGTTGTTTTAGTTCTGAACGGCACTTTTTTGCACACAATTGGCTAAATGACCAGGTCACAAGGACCCCAAAGGCTGCCTAGTCTCTATCAGGCTGTTGGGTTGTTTTAGTTCTGAACGGTTCTTTTTTGCACACAATTGGCTAAATGACCAGGTCACAAGGATCCCAAAGGCTGCCTAGTCTCTATCAGGCTGTTGGGTTGTTTTAGTTCTGAACGGTTCTTTTTTGCACACAATTGGCTAAATGACCAGGTCACAAGGACCCCAAAGGCTGCCTAGTCTCTATCAGGTTGTTGGGTTGTTTTAGTTCTGAACGGCACTTTTTTGCACACAATTGCCTAAATGACCAGGTCACAAGGACCCCAAAGGCTGAAAGGAGGTTGGGGAATGGGCACCCATTGGACAGATCGGAGCATCCTGTCAAGTGGATCCAGCGTGTTCTTTAACGTGCACAGGTTATGGCTCTCCTCCACATGGAGTCATGGATTTTTGTCCCATCCGACGGACGCATCCTTTCCAATCCCATCTGTGTCCCCCTTTTCTTAGTGGAGATTAATCGCAATGCTGGCACAAGTGAAATTCGAATCTGGGAACTGCAGATGCCACCTATGCACCTCACTCAGCCAATCCACGTGCTATCTCTATTGGGAAGAGCAGCAGAGGCTGGATCAGTCGAGGGGCGGGGGTGGCTCAGTCGGTAGCGCGCCAGGCTCGTAATCTGTAGTTCCCAGGTTCGAGTCCCAGCTGGGTCAGCGTTGAGATTTATCTCCGGAAAATTTCCCGCCCTGTCCACGGTCAGTAGGGGACACCGATGGGCTTGGAAAGGCCGCCGTCCGTCGGATGGGACGTTAAGCTGTGGCCCCGTGTGCGGGAGAGCCATACCCTGTGCACGTTAAAGAACACGCTGGATGGCCTTGACGGGAGGATACCATCTGTCTCCCAAAAAGTACAGTGAGTCTCATCATCTGAGTTCCCTCCATCCAGTGGGTCCCCTCCCCCAACTTTCTCTGAGCCTTCGGGGTCCATGTGACCTGGCCATTTAGCCAACGGTGTGCAAAAAAGTGCCGCTCAGAGGTTAAACAACCCAACGTTAAAGAACACGCTGGATGGCCTTGACGTAAGGCTACCATCTGTCTCCCAACAGCTGTTCCAGTGGGTACCCTCCCCCAACCTTCTCTGAGCCTTTGGGGTCCATGTGACCTGGCCATTTAGCCCACGGAGTGCAAAAAAGCGCCGCTCAGAGGTAAAACAACCCAACGTTAAAGAACACGCTGGATGGCCTTGACGGGAGGCTACCATCTGTCTCCCAACAGCTGTTCCAGTGGGTCCGCTCCCCCAACCTTCTCTGAGCCTTCGGGGTCCATGTGACCTGGCCATTCAGCCCACGGTGTGCAAAAAAGTGCCGCTCAGAGGTAAAACAACCCAACGTTAAAGAACACGCTAGTTGGCCTTGACGGGAAGCTACCATCTGTCTCCCAACAGCTGTTCCAGTGGGTCCCCTACCCCAACATTCTCTGAGCCTTCGGAGTCCATGTGACCTGGCCATTTAGCCCACGGTGTGCAAAAAAGTGCCGCTCAGAGGTAAAACAACCCAACGTTAAAGAACACGCTGGATGGCCTTGACGTAAGGCTACCATCTGTCTCCCAACAGCTGTTCCAGTGGGTACCCTCCCCCAACCTTCTCTGAGCCTTTGGGGTCCATGTGACCTGGCCATTTAGCCCACGGTGTGCAAAAAAGTGCCGCTCAGAGGTAAAACAACCCAACGTTAAAGAACACGCTGGTTGGCCTTGACGGGAGGCTACCATCTGTCTCCCAACAGCTGTTCCAGTGGGTCCCCTACCCCAACCTTCTCTGAGCCTTCGGGGTCCATGTGACCTGGCCATTTAGCCCACGGTGTGCAAAAAAGTGCCGCTCAGAGATAAAACAACCCAACGTTAAAGAACACGCTGGTTGGCATTGACGTGAGGCTACCATCTGTCTCCCAACAGCTGTTCCAGTGGGTCCCCTCCCCCAACCTTCTCTGAGCCTTCGGGGTCCATGTGACCTGGCCATTTAGCCCACGGTGTGCAAAAAAGTGCCGCTCAGAGGTAAAACAACCCAACGTTAAAGAACACGCTTGTTGGCCTTGACGGGAGGCTACCATCTGATTTTGCGGAGATAAATCTCAACGCTGACCCAGTTGGGACTTGAACCTGGGAACTACAGATTACGAGCCTGGCGCGCTACCGAGTGAGCCACCCCCGCCCAACAATGGTCTTATAAAAACGATGAAGGATATCTCTGAGATAGGAGGTAAAGTCTATGGTCTCAGTGCAGGAAAATCATGCCCTGTTCATATCGAAAATCATGGCAGAGGACCTTGATGGCTAGTTTTAGATCTGCCTCTGAACAGCTTTGTGGGGTTAGGTGGGGGCGGGGGTGGCTCAGTCGGTAGCGCGCCAGGCTCGTAATCTGTAGTTCCCAGGTTCGAGTCCCAGCTGGGTCACCGTTGAGATTTATCTCCGCAAAATTCCCTGTCCTGCCCACGGTTGCCAGGCTCGTAATCTGTAGTTCCCAGGTTCGAGTCCCAGCTGGGTCAACGTTGAGATTTATCTCCGCAAAAATTCCCCGCCCTGCCCACGGTCAGTACGGGACACCGATGTGTCGTTACGGTCGGATGGGACGTTAAGCCGTGGCCCCGTGTGTGTGAGAGCCATACCTTGTGCACGTTAAAGAACACGCTGGATCGCCTTGACGGGAGGCTACCATCTGTCTCCCATCAGCTGTTCCAGTGGTGCCATTTAGCCCATAGTGTGCAAAAAAGTGCCGCTCAGAGGTAAAACAACACAACCCAACCCAAGCCCACGGTCATTAGGGGACACCGATGGGCTTGGAAAGGCCGCCGTTCCTCGGATGTAACGTTAAGCCATAGCCCCGTGTGCGGTAGAGCCATATTCTGTGCACGTTAAAGAACACGCTGGATGGCCTTGACGGGAGGCTACCATCTGTCTCCCAACAGCTGTTCCAGTGGGTCCCCTCCCACAACCTTCTCTGAGCCTTCGGGGTCCATGTGACCTGGCCATTTAGCCCATGCTGTGCAAAAAAAGTGCAGCTCAGCGGTAAAACAACCCAAAGTGGGGTTAGGTTACGAATGAGTCCTTTCTCAGCTCATGCCAGCATTGTGGCCCTTGTGACTGGCCTTGTAACTTGGCCTAGTGGTCCTTATGACTTGACTGTTTGCTCGCTATTTGGAAAACAAAGATCAACTCCATTACAAATTTCTAAAAAAAAAAGATTTTTTCGCTTCATTCAAAAACCAAAATCCCCAACCCACTCTATTCGTAAGCAATGCTTATTGAAATTTAGTTAAAATATTTTCCTAAGTTGGGTTGTTTTACCTCTGAGCGGCACTTTTTTGCACACCATGGGCTAAATGGCCAGGTCACAAGGAACCCGAAGGCTCAGAGAAGGTTGGGGTAGGGAACCCACTGGAACAACTGTTGGGAGACAGATGGTAGCCTCCCGTCAAGGCCATCCAGCGTGTTCTTTAACGTGCACAAGGTATGGCTCTCTCGCAACGGGGCCACGGCTTAACGTCCCATCCGACGGACGGCGGCCTTTCCAAGCCCATCGGTGTCCCCTACTGACCGTGGACAGAGCCGGGAATTTTGCAGAGATAAGTCTCAACGCTGACCCAGCTGAGACTCGAACCTGGGAACTACAGATTACGAGCCTGGCGCGCTACCGACTGAGCCACCCTCGCCCGTTAAAATATTTTCCTAATGAAACAAAAATGAACAAAATGATTATGGAAAGAAACAGGAGATTTTTTAATCCTTTCCTGATCACACTAAACATTCAGTGCAGAACAGTGATTTAGAACGTTTAGTTTCGTACTTAAAATCTTAACGTACTCTATCGTTTCGTATTTAAAAGCTTCTTTATTCCTTCTGTTGCCAGGTCCTGGAAGGCCAAATCCTGCCCAGTCTGCCAGGATGGCTCTGCAGCGATCGCCCTCTGGTGCCTCTTATTGTCAGATACGAAGGAAACATGCAAGATGCCGAAACTGACTTTTACAGGGTAAGTTAGAAATTCGCTCAGCACGAATTCTTTCTTTCCTTTGATGCATACATTTCGGTACAGAAGGTATTATACACATTTCTCCCAATTTTATGCAATAAATATCCACTTAGATCTTCCCTAACGAGGTACAGTCGCTCAAAAAAATATCCGAACACTACGGTTGATTACAGAATTCAGAAAAAATATCTGGCAACATTTTTTTTTTTCGAAATTTGTGATCTGGCAACCTTCGTAACATGTGACACGTGTGGGCTCACTCACGGAAATATTGAGCGTGTGCAGTTACCGTTCACAGCAAACTGGAGCGTGTGCAGTAACTACATACGCTCCATTTTTCTGTGAACGGTAACTGGAGCGTGTACAGTTGCTGTACACGCTCCAGATATTTTTCCTGAATTCTGTAATCACGTGACACGAAGGTTGCCAGATCACTAATTTCTAAAAAAAATCGTTGCCAGATATTTTTTCTGAATTCTGTAATCAACCATAGTGTTCGTATACTTTTTTGAGCGACTGTAGGTGGTCATATTATTTCGAAACTAGATCGTGTGGGCTCACTCACGGAAATATTGAGCGTGTGCAGTTACCGTTCACAGCAAACTGGAGCGTGTGCAGTAACTGCACACGCTCCAGTTTGCTGTGAACGGTAACTGGAGCGTGTACAGTTGCTGTACACGCTCCAGATATTTTTCCTGAATTCTGTAATCACGTGACACGAAGGTTGCCAGATCACTAATGTCTAAGAAAATCGTTGCGATATTTTTTCCGAATTCTGTAATCCACCATAGTGTTTGGATACTTTTTTGAGCGACTGTACAATCATTAGGAATGACACCTTGTATCATTAAAAATAAGGAATATTTCAATCAGTCACATGAAAATAGCCATCCCATGACCGAGTGGCTAGTACACTTAGTTACTGATCAAAGGGACCTAGGTTCGAGCCCCAGGTAAGGCATGGATGTTTGTGGTGATTTTCTGCTATGATCCCGCCATCCCCACAGACCTACTTATGGTGTATAAACTGATAGGCTCCTGTCAGAACTATATGGAAAGCAGCTGCTTTAGAGGATATTTATTAATATTTTAAATGGAAACAAAACATTCCCATTTCTAAGCATTTTGGTGGTAATTTCTTCTACCCCTGGGTGTTTATGTAGTTTTAATTTAGAAAGTAACCTCCACTTGTGATAATAGGGTCAACATTGTGGAGGGCATTTGAAAAAGTTCTTGACACCTGCCTGTAGATTTCCTCTGAAGTTAATGAGCTACATCTTATTTGAATGCTTGTCTAAACTTGTCATTATGTGTCAAAACCATTATCATCCTCATGCAGCCATGGGCTACAGAGGTCCAACCAGACCGTGCAATTTAGTTCTCCAAGCAAGTCTATCCTGAGCTACATCTACTGCATCTGGCCACTGCACACCAATTCTAACAAGGTCCTGTTTGACATTGTCTCCCCACCGCATCCTAGGTCTCCCCTTCTTTCTGAGGCCTTTAGGCACACTGTTCATAACCCTATTCGCCAATCTATAATTATCCATACGGGCAACATGGCCAAACCAACGGAGTCTCTCTCTGCACAATATGCTGCTTAAAGGAGGTTGCAAACTCCTTTGCCTAACCTCATCATTAGTTGCAAAGTTAAACCACCTAATACCCAAGATACTACGTAAGCATCTAGTTTCCTATTATCTTGTTTACAAAGTGTCCAAGTTTCACTACCATAACTAACCGTAGAAAGAACCAAACTATTATACAGTCTAATTTTAGTCTTTAGGTGTATACCCCTATTTCTCCACACTCTCCATAGATTCTTAAAATTCCCGGCAGCAATCCCTATTCGTCTGTTAATCTCATGCCGCACATCACCATTATCTGTTACATAGCTCCCAAGATAATTAAACTGTGACACCTGCTCAAGACTGCAACCATTCAGATTAACTGAATCACAGCCTGCCTGACCAATTTTCATCACTTTAGTTTTCTCTCTGTTTATAACCAAACCTACTCTACTACCAGTCTCATCAACAGCTCGAATGAGAGTTCATCTCATTAGCATCATTTGCCAAAAGGGCTAAATCATCAGCATAATCTAAATCAGAAATTTTCGTATCTCCAGCCCATTTAAGGCCAAAATCTTTCCCTTGAAGTGAATTTCGCATAACATAATCAACAACCAAACTAAAGAGAAAAGGAGACAAAATGCACCCTTGTCGAACACCAGAAGTAATGCTAAACCAATTGCTACAAGACTTACCAACTCTCACACACGACTCAGTGTTATTATAGAGCGCTTTCATTATGTTAACTAACTTGTCTGGTATGCTATACGATCTCACATTCAAACACAAATTATGATTATCAACAGAGTCGAAAATCGTTTTGAAATCAACAAAGCTAGCAACCAAAGGTTTCTGAAACTCTAAACATTTCTCGAGAATCTGCCTAAGTGAAAATATCTGATCTACACATCCCCTACCACTTCTGAATCCACATTGCTCATCACGAAATTGATTGTCAACCAGATTCTAATTCTATTAAGCACAATCATGCAAAGAACTTTACCTGGAACAGAGAGTAGGCTGATACCCCTATAGTTATCACAAGAACTGCGATCACCTTTTTTGAAAACAGGGATAACAATAGCTCTGGTAAAATCCTTAGGAATCATGCCTTTATCATAAAAGGTATTCAGGATTTCAGTCATCCAAGTCTCCTCCTCATCATCATCCTCAAGCAGCCATGGGCTACGGAGGTCCAACCAGACCGTGCAATTTAGTTCTCCAAGCATATGTTCTGAACTATATCTGCTGTATTTAGCCACTGCACACCAATTCTAGCAAGGTCCTGTTTGACATTGTCTGCCCAACGCATCCTAGGTCTCCCCTTCTTTCTGAGGCCTTTAGGCACACTGTTCATAACCCTATTCGCCAATCTATAATCTATCTAGGTCTCCGCCTCTTTCTGAGGTGACGTCACAGGGGGAAAGCACAGTACGTGGGGGGTCCCCAGGTTGTATGGTCACTACTCACAGACTTAGTTAATTGCTGAGTGAGAATAAATAAAATTATATTTTAAGATGAAGCTCAGTTTCATTGGCGATATGAAACGAAAGCCAACAGAAAAAGCATAATGTAATCCAATTATAGGTGTGGGTCTTCATTAAGAATTCTTATTTTGTATGCTAAAGTATAGTATGCTATTTAATAACAAGCGAGATTAAGAATTATTATCCAGTTATAAGTGTGTGTACCTTGTATTAAGAATACTTTTTGTATGCTAAAATGTAGTACGTTATTAATTAATAACAAGCAAGATTAAATTTCATTATCCAGTTGTACGTCTGTGACTTATATTGAGAATACTTATTTTATGCGATTAAGTGTAGTACGTCATTAATTAACAAGTGACATGAACTTTTATTATTGAGCATTGAGCATTTCTTAGGGTGCAGAAAATCAAATAAGACGTTTTGTAAGCAGATCATTTGAGTACAGCATAATATGTCTCAAATGCTTTTTATTTTGGGTTGTTTTACCACTGAGCGCCACTTTTTTTGCACACCATGGCCAGATCACAAGGACTCTAAGGGCTCATTTTAGGTTGCGGGAGGGGACCCACTGGAACAGCTGTTGGGAGACAGATGGTAGCCTCCCGTTAAGGCCATCCAGCGTGTTCTTTAACGTGCACAGGGTATGGCTTTCCCATACATTGTAGGGGCGGGGGTGGCTCAGTCGGTAGCGCGCCAGGCTCGTAATTTATAGTTCCCAGGTTCGAGTCCCAGCTGGGTCAACGTTGAGATTTATCTCCGCAAAATTCCCCACCCTGCCCACGGTCAGTAGGGAACACCGATGGGCTTTGAAAGGCCGCAGTTTGTCGGATGGGACGTTAAACCGTGGTCTCGTGTGGGGAGAGCCATACCCTGTGCACGTTAAAGAACACACTGGATGGCCTTGACGAGAGGCTACCATCTGTCTCCTAACAGCTGTTCCAGTGGGTCACTCCCCCAACCTTCTCTGAGCCTTCGGGGTCCATGTAACCTGGCCAGTTAGCCCATGATGTGCAAAAAAGTGCCGCTCAGAGGTAAAACAACCCAATCCACACATTGGGTCACGGCTTAACGTACCATTAGACGGACGGCGGCCTTTCCAAGTCCATCGGTGTCCCCTACTGACCGAGGGCAGGGCCGGGAGTTTTGCGGACTAAATCTCATCGCTGATCCAGCTGGGAATGAACGTAGTATTCTATTTTGCATTTGTTGTCAAAGGTTACAACTGTACAACTGTTTGTATGCCAGTTACTGATTTTATGAGTGTAGTTGTATCATTTATTTATTAATTGCCATACTTAGATAAAACAAGCTGTTGTTTACAATATGAAATAATTTAATTTAGCTTTAATTTAATTATTTCGAAACCTCTACAGAGTACTATCAAGTGCTTTTTGCTCAGCAACAGTATGGGTTGTGTTGGGTTATTTTACCTCTGAGCGGCACTTTTTTGCACACCATGGGCTAAATGGCCAGGTCACAAGGACCCCGAAGGCTCAGAGAAGGTTGGGGGAGGGGACCCACTGGAACAGCTGTTGGGAGACAGATGGTAGCCTCTCGTCAAGGCCATCCAGCGTATTCTTTAACGTGCACAGGGTATGGCTCTCCCGCACACGGGGCCACGGCTTAACGTCCCATCCGATGGCCTTTCCAAACCCATCGGTGTCCCCTACTGACTGTGGGCAGGGCGGGGAATTTTGCGGAGATAAATCTCAACGCTGACCCAGCTGGGACTCCAATCTGGGAACTACAGATTACGATCCTGGCGCGCTACCGACTGAGCCCCCCCCCCCCCCCCAGCAACAGTATGATAATGGCTTTTCAAAAAAAATAGAGTACTACACTGCAGCAGTCAATATATTTTATTGAGACATAATTGGACGTAACAGAAACACTTTCAAGGAACATGGAGTTTTTCAGAGCGAGATTAAAGATGAAACATGTCGAAAAACTAACACTAAAATATCGAGAAGATTCTTAACATTTACTCAGAAACGTACACTTATCGATATCGTAGGAAACCAGCAAACAACAACAGTAAATAATATGGACAAATATTAACAGCTCTGAACTTTTTTTATTTTAATAACGAAAACATTTATACGAACAAAACTTAATTTATGGAAATCTTTTTCGACATTCCTATCGCCAATATATTGCTTGACCTTTTGCTTTTTTAAACCAAACATAAATTTTTATAAAAAAAAAAAACGGTGAATATTTCATCAGCTGACTAAAGGACACTGACTACCAAGCTTCCAAAATGCCTTTTTCATTTATTATTTGGCAAGACTAAATTTTCACGGAGGAATCTTTTAGTTTTTGACATTCCAGGCACTCTGGTTACTTGAAAATGAGATCATAATTGTAAAATTCGGATGATTTGTTAACTCTCGAGTAATCAGTCTAATCATGTAATGCAAATGTTTTATTGGGGGCCAATATCATCCAATGCGCTTTTTCTTTTACCAGTAACCCCCTTGTGGTTGTTGGCGCCAGAAAATACGTGCTAGTGTAAACTACCCTTGAATTTAGATGACGTATACAGGCATACCTCGTCTGGCGCTTTTTTTTTTATCTCAGAAACAGTTTTGTATTAAAATATATACATGCTAGAAATCAGTCATTGCCTCTTACAATCTAGATTAGGGGTTCTCAACGTGGGGTACGCCGTTAGAATTCAAAAGTCGCTAAATATATGTTATATATATATGTTTTATTCCCATTGTTATACTGGGTTGGGTTGTTTTACCTCTGAGCGGCACTTTTTTTGCACACCATGGGCTAAATGGCCAGGTCACATGGACCCCGAAGGCTCAGAGGTTGGGGGAGGGGACCCACTGGAACAGCTGTTGGGAGACAGATGGTAGCCTCCCGTCAAGGCCATCCAGCGTGTTCTTTAACGTGCACAGGGTATGTCTCTCACGCACACGGGGCCACGACTTAACGTCCCATCCGACGAAATCTCGAACCTGGGTTGGGTTGTTTTACCTCTGAGCGGCACTCTTTTGCACACCATGGGCTAAATGGCCAGGTCACATGGACCCCGAAGGCTCAGAGAAGGTTGGGGGAGGGGACCCACTGTAACAGCTGTTGGGGGACAGATGGTAGCCTCCCGTCAAGGCCATCCAGCGTGTTCTTTAACGTGCCCAGGGTATGGCTCTCCCACACACGGGGCCATGGCTTAACGTCCCATCAGACGGACGGCGGCCTTTCCAAGCCCATCGGTGTCCCCTACTGACCGTGGGCAGGGCGGGGAAATTTTGCGGAGATAAATCTCAACGCTGACCCAGCTGGGACTCGAACCTGGGAACTACAGAGTATGAGCCTGGCGCGCTACCTATTGAGCCACCCCCGCCCCTGTCAGACCTTTGTGGCAAGCAGCTGCTTGAGGGGGTATTCATTTTTATTTATTTGACAATAATATATTTATAAAATCATGTTTAATATCTGTATTATTTTTAAGTAACGCAATAAATCTCTAATACGTTCATCGTAGGTAATAAATTACGATTTCAGGAACGCATCACCATAGGGGGCCATGTTATAACGATCCCGTATATCGCTAATTTTAGCTGAACGGGGTATGCCTGTATTTCGATATCTTAAAAGGCTTTAAGTTTAGTTTTAGAAAAATGAAATGTGCTTGATCTATACAGCTTTAGGGAAATATATATGGCCTACAAACAAAACGGCGAGTACATGGTACAGTCGCTCAAAAAATATCTGGCAATGATTTTTTATTTTTAGAAATTAGTGATTTGGCAACGATTTTTTTTAGAAATTAGTGATCTGGCAACTTTCGTGTACAGTACACGTAGGTTGCCAGATCACTAATTTCTAAAAAAATCGTTGCCAGATATTTTTTCTGAATTCTGCAATCAACCATAGTGTTCGGATACTTTTTTGAGCGACTGTAGGTGGTCATATTATTTCGATACTAGATCGTGTGGGCTCACTCACGGAAATATTGAGCGTGTGCAGTTACCGTTCACAGCAAACTGGAGCGTGTGCAGTAACTACACACGCTCCAGTTTGCTGTGAACGGTAACTGAAGCGTGTACAGTTGCTGTACACGCTCCAGATATTTTTTCTCAATTCTGTAATCACGTGACACGAAGGTTGCCAGATCACTAATTTCTAAAAAAAATCGTTGCCAGATATTTTTTCTGAATTTTGTAATCAACCATAGTGTTCGGATACGTTTTTTGAGCGACCGTACGTCACAGGAATGTTCATCCTAACCGATAATTCAATGACCATAAAATATACGCATCTTATTAAACAGTACCACGATATGCAACGTGAAACTGTTCTTTTCTCCACGAGCATTTTGATAAATTTTAGAGTCTGTTATATGAAAACTAAGTTCTCAAAGTTTCCAAAATCAGAGTTACTCAGTGATATAAAAGACAGTATAGATGTATAATATTATATATATCAATAAAATGAGTCGAGGCTTTAGACAGGATATCCATACAGCATGTGTAAAATAGAGGTAAATTTACATTCAACAGTTAGCACCACATATTCACAAATATAAATAGTTTTATGAAATAGTTTTGCATGAGACGAGTTCGGGCCTGGACTTTGAATAGCACATGTGATTTAGAATTTTATTTTATACATGAGCCAGAGACATAATATTTTTTTGCACCGTAAAAAAAAATTAGAAAAAAAATTATTTTAATTGCAGTTTTAATCGTTTAATCAATCCTTAGTAATTAGAAATAATCAACATACAGCCATATACAATTTGGGTCTATTATCGCTTTTAATATTTACAACGTTCCTAAAAAAATTTATCAGTTTCTTAGAATTATTTCTAATACTTTCTGTTTAAATATTAAATTTCTTCTTCAAATAATTATATTAATATTTGCAATAATTGTTTCGTACTTTATTGTAGTAAACGTGCTTCCGTTTTCTTTTTATATTACTTTTTATTTTCAAAAAAATGCCAGAATGTTTATATTTTGTCATAGCCAACAGAGCTTGGATTTTTATATTGCAATAAATTCGCAAGAAATAAGTCGAACTTCCATTTATCTTATTTCTATAACTATAATATTATACAAATTTATTTATATATTACTATAACAATCGTTAAAAATGAATGTTTTTGCTCATACGACTGTGTATAGTCTAATGTTGAAAATATAGTTGGGTTGGTTTACTCTGAACTGCACTTTTTTTCACAAAATGGGCTAAATGGCCAGGTCACAAGGACCCCGAAGGCTCAGAGAAGGTTGGGGGAGGGGACCCACTGGAACAGCTGTTGGGAGACAGATGGTAGCCTCCCGTCAAGGCCATCCAGCGTGTTCTTTAACATTGGGTTGTTTTACCTCTGAGCGGCACTTTTTTGCACACAATGGGCTAAATGGCCAGGTCACAAGGACCCCGAAGGCTCAGAGAAGGTTGGGAAAGGGGACCCACTGGAACAGCTGTTGGGAGACAGATGGTAGCCTCCCGTCAAGGCCATCCAGCGTGTTCTTTAACATTGGGTTGTTTTACCTCTGAGCGGCACTTTTTTGCACACAATGGGCTAAATGGCCAGGTCACAAGGACCCCGAAGGCTCAGAGAAGGTTGGGAAAGGGGACCAACTGGAACAGCTGTTGGGAGACAGATGGTAGCCTCCCGTGAAGGCCATCCAGCGTGTTCTTTAACATTGGGTTGTTTTACCTCTGAGCGGCACTTTTTTGCACACAATGGGCTAAATGGCCAGGTCACAAGGACCCCGAAGGCTCAGAGAAGGTTGGGAAAGGGGACCCACTGGAACAGCTGTTGGGAGACAGATGGTAGCCTGCCGTCAAGGCCATCCAGCGTGTTCTTTAACATTGGGTTGTTTTACCTCTGAGCGGCACTTTTTTGCACACCATGGGCTAAATGGCCAGGTCACATGGACCCCGAAGGCTCAGATAAGGTTGGGGGAACGGGACACATTGTATAACTGTTGAGAGACAGATAGTAGCCTCCCGTCAAGGCCATCAAGCGTGTTCTTTATCGTGCACAAGGTATGGCTCTCCGGAACATGGAACGGCTTAACGTCCCATCCGAAGAACGACTGCCTTTCCAAATCTATCAGCGCCCCCTATTGACGACAGATGTTTTTTTTTGCCGAGAACCCTGGCCCAGGTGGATCTCCTCCAACTGCAGATTAGAAGCCTGGAATTCTATAGACTGAGCCACCGCCGGGCCTTGAGAATATAGTATTTCGATTCATTGAATAATGATAATATTAAATATTTATACTAATCTATAATACGAATAATTAAACAACGATTAAGTGGCATGCATTTCTGAATATATGATTTA
Source organism: Ryuthela nishihirai (assembly GCA_038380435.1). Lineage (NCBI taxonomy): Eukaryota > Metazoa > Arthropoda > Arachnida > Araneae > Heptathelidae > Ryuthela > Ryuthela nishihirai. Next base: position 42,177,111 of record JAWZYU010000022.1, read on the forward strand.
TGATGTGTCGAAGAAATTTTTTTCACCTAACCGGGCTCAGCAATAACTGAAATGGTTCGCACCCGAAATTTTCAGTCCAAACTCATCTCTATACATTGTAATATTCACTACTGGACTGACATTACATGGTGATCATTTTAGAGGCATAATTCACGGTTCATAATCAATTTCTCACAAAACACAAATAGAGAACGAGCAATATACATCCCTGTTCCAGTTACCAGAGATTTTCTAACTTAAATACAATTGCACTGAACGCTCCTTATTCAGGTGGGGGTGGCTCAGTCGGTAGCGCGCCAGACTCGTAATCTGTAATTCCCAGGTTCGAGTCCCAGCTGGGTCAGCGTTGAGATTTATCTCCGCAAAAATTCCCCGCCCTGCCCACGGTCAGTAGGGGACACCGATGGGTTTGGAAAGGCCGCCGTCCGTCGGATGGGACGTTAAGCCGTGGCCCCGTGTGCGGGATTGCCATACCCTATGCACGTTAAAGAACACGCTGGATGGCCTTGACGGGAGGCTACCATCTGTCTCCCAACAGTTGTTCCAGTGGGTCCCCTCCCCCAACCTTCTCTGAGCCTTCGGGGTCCATGTGACCTGGCCATTTAGCCCATGGTGTGCAAAAAAGTGCCGCTCAGAGGTAAAACAACCCAACCCAACCCGTATCACAGGATATGTCCTATAGACATGGAACTCATGAAATAATAAGCTGAGAAAAAAATTGATTTTGCCATGAGTGGGATTCAAACAAACGTGTCCAGGAAACATGCCTGTCATGCTAGCACTACACCACCAATGGATAACCTTTTCTTAGCTTCTGTGACCTTATTAAACATTCCCGATTTTTTTATATTTGTTTCGCACAGTGGCGCCACCTATCCGGGAAGTGGAATTATTTCAATTGATATTTGATTCGAATCAAAATATTCGTTGTTTTACCTCTGAGCGGCACTCTCGTGAACACAATGGGCTAAATAGCCAGGTCACAAGGACCCCGAAGTATCAGAGAAGGTTGGGGGAGGGGACCCACTGGAACAGCTGTTGGGAGACAGATGGTAGCCTCCCGTCAAGGCCATCCAGCGTGTTCTTTAACGTTGGTTTTTTTTACCTCGGAGTGGCACTTTTTTGCACACAATGGGCTAAATGGTCAGGTCACAAGGACCCCAAAGGCTCAGAGAAGGTTGGGGGAGGGGACCCACTGGAACAGCTGTTGGGAGACAGATGGTAGCCTTCCGTCAAGGCCATCCAGCGTGTTCTTTAACGTTGGGTTGTTTTACCTCTGAGTGGCACTTTTTTGTACACCATGGGCTAAATGGCCAGGTCACATGACCTCGAAGGCTCAGAGAAGGTTGGTGGAGAGGACCAACTGGAACAGCTGTTGGGAGACAGATGGTAGCCTCCCGTCAAGGCCATCCAGCGTGTTCTTTAACGTGGACAGGGTATGGCTCTCCCGCACACGGGGCTACGCCTTAACGTCCCATCCGACGGATGGCGGCCATTACAAGCCCATCGGTGCCCTCTACTGACCGAGGGCAGGGCGGGGGTTTTTGCAGCGATAATCTCAATGCTGGCTCAGCTGGTACTCGAACTGGGAACTTCAGATTACGAGCCTGGCGCGATACTGACTGAGCCACCCCAGCCCTAAACAGGAGTTAGCGGAGTTAAATCTCAACGCTGGGACAATTGCAACTTGAGCCTGGGATAACAGACGACTGGGTCGCTATCGACCCACCTAATCTCCGCTCCCCACTTGATGGACTGCATACGAATCAAGAATACCTAGAAATATGAGGGGCGGGGGTGGCTCAGTCGGTAGCGCGCCAGGCTCGTAATCTGTAGTTCCCAGGTTCGAGTCCCAGCTGGGTCAGCGTTGAGATTTATCTCCGCAAAATTCCTCGCCCTGCCCACGGTCAGTAGGGGACACAGATGGGCTTGGAAAGGCCGCCGTCCGTCGGATGGGACGTTAAACCGTGGCCCCTTGTGCGGGAGAGCCATACCCTGTGCACGTTAAAGAACACGCTGGATGGCCTTGACGGGAGGCTACCATCTGTCTCCCAACAGCTGTTCCAGTGGGTCTTCTCCCCCAACCTTCTTTCAGCCTTCGGGGTCCATGTGACCTGGCCATTTAGCCCATGGTGTGCAAAAAAGTGCCGCTCAGAGGTAAAACAACCCAACGTTAAAGAAGACGCTAGATGGCCTTGACGGAAAGGCTACCATCTCCCAACAGCTGTTCCAGTGGGTCCCCTCCCCCAACCTTCTCTGAGCCTTTGGGGTCCATGTGACCTGGCCATTTAGCCCATGGTGTGCAAAAAAGTGCCGCTCAGAGGTAAAACAACCCAAACCTAGAAATATGTTAATTGATATTGTGTTTCGTTTACTTCTTTTCTTTCCTTAACTCCTTCTATTCGTTTCCTCAGGCCTGTCCGTGTTCTCCTGCTGTAGGAGGAGACGTGCTACAAACAGCATCATCACAGGTAAGACCTCATTTCATCCATTGGAAAAATCCCTTCATCGTCTTTTCTGTTTTCTTCACACGAATTTTCTAACCGTGTCCTGCGTTTTTCGTTCTTTAGGAAGCATCCCTTTTCTTCAAATTGCCAGAGCTCCTGGTTTGCCTTTGCTTCGTGGAGTGCCTCGGAGACAACGAAGCGTTGCTGGTTGACGGTGTGCTCGCAGGACAAGCCAAACTACAGGTAAGCAGGAAATGGGATGGGTTGTTTTACCTCTGAGCAGCAATTTTTTGCACACCATGGGCTAAATGGCCAGGTCAGAAGGACCCCAAAGGCTCAGAGAAAGTTGGGGGAGGGGACCCACTGGAGTAGCTGTTGGGAGACAGATGGTAGCCTCCCGTCAAGGCCATGCAGCGTGTTCTTTAACATTGGGTTGTTTTACCTCTGAGTGGCACTTTTTTGCACACCATGGGCTAAATGTCCAAGTCACAAGGACCCCGAAGGCTCAGAGAAGGTTGGGGACCCACTGGAATAGCTGTTGGGAGATAGATGGTAACCTCCCGTCAAGGCCATGCAGCGTGTTCTTTAACATTGGGTTGTTTTACCTCTGAGCGGCACTTTTTTGCACACCATGGGCTAAATGGTCAGGTCACAAGAACCCCGAAGGCTCAGAGAAGGTTGGGGGAGGGGACCCACTGGAATAGCTGTTAGGAGACAGATGATAGCCTTCCGTCAAGGCCATCCAGCGTGTTCTTTAACGTGCACAGGGTATGGCTCTCCCGAACACGGCGCCACGGCTTAACGTCCGATCCGACGGACGGCGGCCTTTCCAAGCCCATCGGTGTCCCCTACTGACCGTGGGCAGGGCGGGGAATTTTGCGGAGATAAATCTCAACGCTGACCCAGCTGGGACTCGAACCTGGGAACTACAGATTACGAGCCTGGCGCGCTACCGACTGAGCCACCCCCCCCCCCCCCCCAGTGATGAAGTGTAAGCATGGTATTTCAAGATCTGCCATCCTTGAAAGACATCCTGAATCATCTCTATGGATTCTTCGGTCATGAAATGATCACACCATTTCAAACCACTTTGCTAGTTTACAACATCTCCATACACTTTTACCAAATAAATGGGACGTTAAGCCGTGGTCCCGTGTGCGGGAGAACCATACCCTGTGCACGTTAAAGAACACGCTGGATGGCCTTGAAGGGAGGCTACCATCTGTCTCCCAACAGCTGTTCCAGTGGGTCCCCTCCCCCAACCTTCTCTGAGCCTTCGTGCCTGGCCATTTAGCTTCTCTGAGCCTTGTGACCTGGCCATTTAGCCCATGGTATGCAAAAAAGTGCCGCTCAGAGGTAAAACAACCCAACGTTAAAGAACACGCTGGATGGCCTTGACGGGAGGCTACCACCTGTTCCAGTGGGTCCCCTCCTCCAACCTTCTCTGAGCCTTCAGGGTCCTTGTGACCTGGCCATTTAGCCCATGGTATGCAAAAAAGTGCCGCTCAGAGGTAAAACAACAACAACCCAGGGCCCTTAGATCACTAGCCAAGCATGCTCATCACTCGACCATGAGACGGCATATGTTATTAGGTCATATATAAAATCGTTTAACTTAGCTTCTAGAAGAATGAATAGAGAAAAGATAAGGAATATCTATATTACTATTCATCCCAGCTTGTATGAATAATATGGCCCAGAAAGCTGCGCACACACACTTAATGCTACACTGTTAAAACAAAAATAAATAAATAAATAAATAAATAAATACCCGTTCAAGCAGCTGCTTGCCACAGTGGTCTAACAGGAGCCTGTCAGTTTATATGCCACAGTAGAAGGTCAGTGAGGATGGCAGGACCTCAGCAGAGAAACGACACATACATCCATGCCTTACCTGGGGCTCGAACCCAGATCCCTTAGATCAGTAGCCAAATACATCCATACCTTACCCAGGGCTCGAACCCAGACCTCTTAGATCAGTAGCCAAATACATCCATGCCTTACCCAGGGCTCGAACCCAGACCTCTTAGATCAGTAGCCAAAATCTTTTAGATCAGTAAACAAAGCGTCTGAAGGAAATTTAAATATATCGAAATAATTCATTTTAATATATCGAATAATTCATTGGTTAAATATATCGAAATAACATTTGGCTACTAATCTAAATGATTTCCAGATCATTTAGATTAGTAGCCAAATACATCCATGCCTTACCCTGGACTCGAATCCAGATCCCTTAGATCAATAGCCAAATACATCCATGCCTTACCCAGGGCTCGAATCCAGATCCCTTAGATCAGTAGTCAAATACATCCATGCCTAACCCTGGGCTCAAACCCAGATCCTTTAATTAGTAGCCAAATACATCCATGCCTTACCCGGGACTCGAATCCAGATCCCTTAGATCAATAGCCAAATACATCCATGCCTTACCCAGGGCTCGAACCCAGATCCTTTAGATCAGTAGCCAAATACATCCATGCCTTACCCAGGGCTCCAACCCAGATCCTTTAGATCAGTAGCCAAATACATCCATGCCTTACCCAGGGCTCCAACCCAGATCCTTTAGATCAGTAGCCAAATACATCCATGCCTTACCCAGGGCTCCAACCCAGATCCTTTAGATCAGTAGCCAAATACATCCATGCCTTACCCAGGGCTCCAACCCAGATCCTTTAGATCAGTAGCCAAATACATCCATGCCTTACCCAGGGCTCCAACCCAGATCCCTTAGATCAGTAGCCAAATACATCCATGTCTTACCCAGGGCTCCAACCCAGATCCTTTAGATCAGTAGCCAAATACATCCATGCCTTACCCAGGGCTCCAACCCAGATCCCTTAGATCAGTAGCCAAATACATCCATGCCTTACCCAGGGCTCCAACCCAGATCCTTTAGATCAGTAGCCAAATACATCCATGTCTTACCCAGGGCTCCAACCCAGATCCTTTAGATCAGTAGCCAAATACATCCATGCCTTACCCAGGGCTCCAACCCAGATCCTTTAGATCAGTAGCCAAATACATCCATGCCTTACCCAGGGCTCCAACCCAGATCCTTTAGATCAGTAGCCAAATACATCCATGCCTTACCCAGGGCTCCAACCCAGATCCTTTAGATCAGTAGCCAAATACATCCATGCCTTACCCTGGGCTCCAACCCAGATCCTTTAGATCAGTAGCCAAATACATCCATGCCTTACCCAGGGCTCCAACCCAGATCCTTTAGATCAGTAGCCAAATACATCCATGCCTTACCCAGGGCTCCAACCCAGATCCTTTAGATCAGTAGCCAAATACATCCATGCCTTACCCAGGGCTCCAACCCAGATCCCTTAGATCAGTAGCCAAATACATCCATGTCTTACCCAGGGCTCCAACCCAGATCCTTTAGATCAGTAGCCAAATACATCCATGCCTTACCCAGGGCTCCAACCCAGATCCTTTAGATCAGTAGCCAAATACATCCATGCCTTACCCAGGGCTCCAACCCAGATCCTTTAGATCAGTAGCCAAATACATCCATGCCTTACCCAGGGCTCCAACCCAGATCCTTTAGATCAGTAGCCAAATACATCCATGTCTTACCCAGGGCTCCAACCCAGATCCTTTAGATCAGTAGCCAAATACATCCATGCCTTACCCAGGGCTCCAACCCAGATCCTTTAGATCAGTAGCCAAATACATCCATGCCTTACCCAGGGCTCCAAACCAGATCCTTTAGATCAGTAGCCAAATACATCCATGTCTTACCCAGGGCTCCAACCCAGATCCTTTAGATCAGTAGCCAAATACATCCATGCCTTACCCAGGGCTCCAACCCAGATCCCTTAGATCAGTAGCCAAATACATCCATGCCTTACCCAGGGCTCCAACCCAGATCCTTTAGATCAGTAGCCAAATACATCCATGTCTTACCCAGGGCTCCAACCCAGATCCTTTAGATCAGTAGCCAAATACATCCATGCCTTACCCAGGGCTCCAACCCAGATCCTTTAGATCAGTAGCCAAATACATCCATGCCTTACCCAGGGCTCCAACCCAGATCCCTTAGATCAGTAGCCAAATACATCCATGCCTTACCCGGGACTGGAATCCAGATCCCTTAGATCAATAGACAAATACATCCATGTTTTACCCGGGGATCGAACCCAGATCCCTTAGATCAGTATCCAAATACATCAATGCCTTACCCAGAACTCCAACCCAGACCTCTTAGATCAGTAGCCAAATACATCCATGTCTTACCCAGGGCTCCAACCCAGATCCTTTAGATCAGTAGCCAAATACATCCATGCCTTACCCAGGGCTCCAACCCAGATCCTTTAGATCAGTAGCCAAATACATCCATGCCTTACCCAGGGCTCCAACCCAGATCCCTTAGATCAGTAGCCAAATACATCCATGCCTTACCCAGGGCTCCAACCCAGATCCTTTAGATCAGTAGCCAAATACATCCATGTCTTACCCAGGGCTCCAACCCAGATCCTTTAGATCAGTAGCCAAATACATCCATGCCTTACCCAGGGCTCCAACCCAGATCCTTTAGATCAGTAGCCAAATACATCCATGCCTTACCCAGGGCTCCAACCCAGATCCCTTAGATCAGTAGCCAAATACATCCATGCCTTACCCGGGACTGGAATCCAGATCCCTTAGATCAATAGACAAATACATCCATGTTTTACCCGGGGATCGAACCCAGATCCCTTAGATCAGTATCCAAATACATCAATGCCTTACCCAGAACTCCAACCCAGACCTCTTAGATCAGTAGCCAAATACATCCAAGACTTACCCAGGGCTCCAACCCAGACCCCTTAGATCAGTAGCCAAATACATCCATGCCTTACCCTGGGTTCAAACCCAGATCCTTTAGATTAGTAGCCAAATACATCCATGCCTTACCCGGGACTCGAACCCAGACCTCTTAGATCAGTAGCTAAATACATCCATGCCTTACCCAGGACTCAAACCCAGATCCTTTAAAGTAGAAGCCAAATACATCCATGCCTTACCCGGGACTCGAACCCAGACCTCTTAGATCAGTAGTCAAATACATCCATGCCTTACCCAGGCCTCAAACTCAGATCCCTTAGATCAGTAGTCAAATACATCCATGCCTTACCCTGGGCTCAAACCCAGATCCCTTATGTCAGTAGCCAAATACATCCATGCCTTACCCAGGGCTCGAACCCAGACCTCTTAGATCAGTAGCCAAATACATTTATGCCTTACCCAGGGCTGGAACCCAGACCCCTTAGATCAGTAGCCAAATACATCCATGCCTTACCCAGGGCTCCAACCCAGACCCCTTAGATCAGTAACCAAATACATCCATGCCTTACCCAGGGCTCGAACCCAGACCCCTTAGATCAGTAGCCAAATACATCCATGCCTTATCCTGGGCTCCAACCCAGACCCCTTAGATCAGTAGCCAAATACATCCATGCATTACCCAGGGCTCGAACCCAGATCCCTTAGATCAATAGCCAATCGCTAACCACTCGGTCATGGGACGGCAAGACTGTTATACCAATAGCCAATTCGCATTCCAATTCTGCTTTACTCTCCCACAGAATTCCCAAAGTGAAGTGAACTTGTGTCTCCTGGATGCCACGGACTTCTCGTCTAACTTGCTACAGCAATACGAAGACAGATACCTGCTACGAGAGTTGACCAAAGCTTTGGCTGCTTTCACACAACCTCTGACTCCTCGCAGACAAACTCCGGTAGGGGAAAGCTCGAGTTCGAGTACATGTCCAGATCGTTGCAGTTCTCGTCCTACCTCTCACAAGACTCAAACCTCGAGCAAGACATCAAGCAGAGCCAGTTCAGTAAAGAAGGTTCCCCGATGCACCGATAAAGGTGATCCGAAATCATCCTTGTCGCAGAGTAAGTGTCCTTCTCTTCCTCCGATCACGAAGGCGGCCAGCGGAGATGTGTTTTATGAGAGCCACAGCTCGCAGTCGTCGGCTAATGATCAGAGCTGGCTGAGCACACACTCCACAGCCACCAAAAGTGCGAAGTTGCCAGAGCAAGTGAAGTTGCCAAAGAAAGGAATAGTTCAGAAAGGATCCAGATCGCTCAGTGGAACTTCCAGTAAGTGGTCCTCATTAAAAACTGCGAGTCAATCGTCCTTTGAACTGCCGCCTATCAAACTCCAAAGGTCTGCGCCAGGAACCCACGATGATGACTATTACACAGCGGATGATGACAGCGAGGAAGGTAAGGAAAGGTTTGATTTTTCTCATTTTTTATGCCATTCTGCTCTTTTTGTCAAAAAATTAGATTTGTCATGATTGCTAACAACGAATATTTCAGCATAATCTGATTGTATTCTAGTGTTAACGATATGTTTGTTAGCTAAAATTATAAATATCCTAAATGTTAGATTAACCCTTTCACGACCAAGGGAAACATTTTTCCCATTCTAAAATTGGCGATTGTCGTATTTAATTATAACCTTATCTGCATTTTTTATACAGAATGTCAAAATAGAACGTATGCCGAACGCAATTACGTAAACGGGAACGTTTAGAAAACAAAAACAGAACTGTCAGGACGCATAATATATGTACTATGTGCAATGTCCATCTTTGCTTCACTACCAAAAGAAATTGCTTCGCAGAATATCATAATTAGCACATCATTTTGTATAGTAATTTTATTTCATAATTTTGTATTATTTTAGTTAACATTTTGTTCTGATAAACCAATAAATAAGAGACATTGCATAATAAGCCTAACTATAATTTGTGTTACCTTTATAGTCCATTGGGAAAAATATTTCCCATAAAATTCCGAAAAAACTACACATTGTTATGTATTTTTCTTATGATTTTTATTTATTTTACGTCTAAACAAACTAAAATAAACAGTTACATACTAATATTTACTCTTAGAAACCTTATGGTCCTGAAAGGGTTAAACAATGTTGAAATAGAAGGGTGATCGGGTACCATGGTAACCGAGCTAATGCTTAATATTTCTCTACTAGAGCAGAGTTGGGTTGTTTTACCTCTGAGCGGCACTTTTTGACACACCATGGGCTAAATGGCCAGGTCACAAGCACCCCGAAGGCTCAGAGAAGGTTGAGGGAGGGGACTCACTGGAACAGCTGTTGGGAGACAGATGGTAGCTTCCCGTCAAGGCCATCAAGCGTTGTTATTGTTGGGTTGTTTTACTTCTGAGCGGCACTTTTTTGCACACCATGGGCTTGATGGCCAGGTCACAAGCACCCCGAAGGCTCAGAGAAGGTTGAGGGAGGGGACCCACTGGAATAGCTGTTGGGAGACAGATGGTAGTCTCCCGTCAAAGCCATCCAGCGTGTTCTTTAACGTTCGGTTGTTTTACCTCTGAGCGGCACTTTTTTGCACACCATGGGCTAAATGGGCAGGTCACAAGCACCCTGAAGGCTCAGAGAAGGTTGGGGGAAGGGACCAACTGGAACAACTGTTGGGAGACAGATGGTAGTCTCCCGTCAAGGCCATCCAGCGTGTTCTTTAATGTTGGGTGTTTTACCTCTGAGCGGCACTTTTTTTGCACACCATGGGCTAAATGGCCAGGTCACAAGCACCCCGAAGGCTCAGAGAAGGTTGAGGGAGGGGACCCACTGGAATAGCTGTTGGGAGACAGATGGTAGTCTCCCGTCAAAGCCATCCAGCGTGTTCTTTAATGTTCGGTTGTTTTACCTCTGAGCGGCACTTTTTTGCACACCATGGGCTAAATGGCCAGGTCACAAGGACCCCAAGGCTCAGAGAAGGTTGGGGGAGGGGACCCACTGGAACAGCTGTTGGGAGACAGATGGTAACCTCCCGTCAAGGCCATCCAGCGTGTTCTTTAACGTTGGGTTGTTTTACCTCTGAGCGGCACTTTTTTACACACCATGGGCTAAATGGCCAGGTCACATGGACCCCGAAGGCTCAGAGAAGGTTGGGGAAGGAGACCCACTGGAACAGCTGTTGGGAGACATATGGTAGCCTCCCGTCAAGGCCATCCAGCGTGTTCTTTAACGTGCACAGGGTATGTCTCTCCCGTACACGGGGCCACGCTTAACGTCCCATCCGACGGACGGCGGCCTTTCCAAGCCCATCGGCGTCCCCTACTGACCGTAGAATTTTGCGGAGATAAATTTCAACGCTGATCCAGCTGGGACTCGAACCTGGGAACTTTAAATCTATGTTACACAACAGATGAAACATGTACGAACGTTTTTTCAAAAATTGTCTTATCTTCCCTTCTTTCTTTATGATTCCACCGCCCCCCAATTGCACCCGAGGCTACTACCGACCCCCTGGATCGTTCCAGCGCCCCCAGGGGGCGGTATCACCCACTTTGGGAAACATTGCTCTAGACGGTATCTCTTGAATACTAAACATTTTTCCAGGGATGAATAAATAAATACTTAAATGGCATGAATATTAACGTTTTAATTATAAAAAAAATAAAAAAAATAATAAATACCCGCTCAAGCAGCTGCTTGCCACAGAGGTCTGACAGGAACCTGTCAGTTTATATGCCATAGTAGAAGGTCTGAGAGGATGGCAGGACCTCAGCAGAAAAACGACACACAAATTCATGCCTAATCCGGGGCTCGAACCCAGAATGGCTATGAAATAATTATTCATTAAATTAAAAAAATGGGAATTTACTTCCTTAAAGAAATTAACTAAAGAAGCATTTTATTTTTTTATAAACTCAAAAATTACTAAAGATACAATTTCCATTAAATTTCTACCTGCTACATACCATACACTTAATAATTTTAAATTCCTACAATTATATTATTCCTATGAAATCATCTACTATCATATTGCAGTTTGTAAGAAACAGCAGTAACCTCAGTCATATTAAATGCAGCCTGAAACACAAAAATTCGTAAAGGAAATAAAAATCACTACGTAGGAATGAGGAGGAGAACATTGAGTGAATATAAATATACACAGTCATATCAGAATAATATGACCACCTGCCATAGTATATGTATGGTAGGTGGTCATGTTATTCTGATACGACTCTGTATATATACAAAGCAGCCGTCCCGTGGCCGAGTGGTTAGCGCACTTGGCTACTTGTCTACGGGACCTGGGTTCGAGCCCCGGGTAAGGCATGGATGTTCCTGTTGTTTTCCTGCTAAGGTCCTGCCATCCTCTCAGACCTTCTACTGTGGTATATAAACTGACAGGCTCCTGTCAGACCTCTGTGGCAAGCAGCTGCTTGAGGGGGTATTTATTTATTATTTTATTTACTATAAACTGACATGCTCCTGTCAGACCTCTGTGGCAAGCAGCTGCTTGAGGGGGTATTTATTTATTATTTTATTTACTATAAACTGACAGGCTCCTGTCAGACCTCTGTGGCAAGCAGCTGCTTGAGGGGATATTTATTTATTATTTTATTTACCATAAACTGTCAGGCTCCTGTCAGACCTCTGTGGCAAGCAGCTGCTTGAGGGGATATTTATTTATTATTTTATTTACCATAAACTGACAGGCTCCTGTCAGACCTCTGTGGCAAGCAGCTGCTTGAGGAGGTATTTATTTATTTATTTTATTTATACACAACAAGCACCTTTATACCATTTTATTGGTTTCGCTTTCTCGTGTGTCTTAATAAATAAAAATAATTTATTCCTCAAGCAGTCAATTTAATAATCCACGATTCACCAGATATGAATACAGATAACTTTAACTGTGGCTATCCTATTATACATGCTTCTTTCAGGGCTAATGACCCTCTCCCCAGTTTTCGAATAATACCATATCCAAACCCTCTCAATTCACCCCTCAGACACTCATGGACCAAGCAAGAATAACCCATTCACTGAAAGTCGTCAGTACTTTTGCCATCTGCTAACTGTTGAGAAAACGTCTCTGTCAGGCAATCAATTTCTGAAAATTTGAAGTCTGCCACTTTGTGGAATCATCTTGCGGGTTGCGTTGTTTTACCTCTGAGCGGCACTTTTTTGCACACCATGGGCTAAATGGCCAGGTCACATGGACCCCGAAGGCTCAGAGAAGGTTTGGGGAGGGGACCCACTGGAAGAGCTGTTGGGAGACAGATGGTAGCCTCCCGTCAAAGCCATCCAGCGTGTTCTTTAACGTGCACAGGATATGGCTCTCCCGCACAAGGGGTCACGGCTTAACGTCCCATCCGACGGACGGCGGCCTTTCCAAGCTCATCGGTGTTCCCTACTGACCGTGAGCAGGGCAGGGAATTTTGCGGAGATAAATCTCAACGCTGACCCAGCGGGACTCGAACCTGGGAATACAGATTACGAGCCTGGCGCACTACCGACTGAGCCACCCCCGCCCGCTTTATGAAGAGAAAAACATAAAAGAAAATAGAAGTAGTCGAGTAGTCGCTTGGGAAGTTAGGTTCCCCCCCGCACGCCCCCCTCCCCCCCCCCTACGCCAGCAGCGGATGTTCAAATGGGTTGACATTTATAACCGATTAAAAAATTATTTATTAGCCTTCTCATTGTTGGGGGATTTTTAGCTCTATTCATTATAATGCGCAGCTGCAGACTCCAGGGAGAAAAATTTTTAAGCTCCCCTGGCATTCCTTTGAACGGGTTGACATTTATGCCCGCTTAAAAATTATTTATTAGCCCTCTCTGGCATTCAGCAGTCCCGGGAGAAAAAAAATTAAGCCCCTCTGGCATTCGTATGCAAGCAGCCGGTTGACATTTATGTCCGATTAAAAAATTATTTATTAGCCATCTCTGGCATTCAGCAGATCCATGAGAAAAAAAAAATTAAGTCCCTCTGGCATTCGTTTGAAACAGCCAAACGGGTTGACATTTATGTCCGCTTAAAAATTATTTATTAGCCATCTCGTGTAAAGCCCTCTCTGGCATTCAGCAGATCCATGAGAAAAAATTTTAAGCCCCTCTGGCATTCGTTTGAAACAACCAAACGGGTTGACATTTATGGCCGATTAAAAAATTATTTATTAGCCATCTCGTGGAAAGCCCTCTCTGGCATTCAGCAGATCCATGAGAAAAAAATTAAGTTCCTCTGGCATTCGTTTGAAACAGCCTAACGGGTTGACATTTATGCCCGCTTAAAAATTATTTATTAGCCTTCTCATTTGTGAGGGAAGACTGACATTCATAAGAATAAAGGATTGGCCTACAGCTAGGTTGACATTTATGACTGAACTCATTGGTGAGAAAAGTTTTTTAGCCGTACTCTGGCATTCATTAGAATGTGTGTGTGTGCCAGCATAATATAGCTTCCGCCGCCGCCGACATTGTTAAAGTCTCCCAGTATCAAATCCTTTCAGGTATGCGCGTTCAGCTCTGAAAAAAAAAATTATGCTTAGAGACGGAAAAAAGGAATTCTATGCCACGATCGACGAAACCTGGACGCCCCAGATGATGATGATCCATTCTTTCGTTTAGAGAGGTATTTGAAAGGCCTCCTAATAATGTGTCGTTAATATTTGGGACCACTCAAATCCTTTCAGATATGGGTTGGTCAATAACGGGTGCCCAGAAGAAGCCGCTCGGTGACATTTATGAAGACTGAAAATAATTTGCGACTTTATGAAAGAAATCGAGATTAAAGCGCCAAGAAGCGGGGATGAGACTATCAATAACGGCTTGGATAAAAAAAGAATCACGTCAGTTTTATTAGGATCTAAAAAATAGTTGTATCTTTTGACTACGAATGAAACCCTTTGTTAACAAGAATCTTTATGTCATAGCTTTAGGAGGCCCGAGCCGGGGCACACCGCGCTAGACTTCCTTGAAAGGGAAAGTGATAACTGAGGGCGACCCCTGGTGGCGCAGATGGCGAGGTCAGAGGGGTTTTCTGACTGCGAACAGCCGAACGTTATTCCTACGAACAAAATTAAAACCTTTCACCAATTGATTCTTACATAACAGTATTGGGATGCATGAGATTATAGAAGAATATAGTTACTTAAAAACTGTAGATAATTGTTAGCCGAACAGAGTATTTAATTTTGGTTTATGTTGAAGAGGAGCTCACAACCACGTGTTTATATGAAGAAAATTTTTAGAATAACTGAAATGGCTTTTTAAACCTTTCACCAATTGATTTTTACCTAACAGTATTGGAATGCATAAGATTATAGAAGAATGTAGTTACTTAAAAACTGTAGATAATTGTGAGTCAGAGTAATTAAAGAAGTCACGCGTTCTAATAAAGAAAATTTTACAATAACTGAAATGGTCGATTTTTCCCGATAAACTTCGCGAAAAGATTTTTCAAATGAGTAATACGCTAAGAGAACGGGCTACTAAAAAATAAATATTATTATATCGAGGCAGCTGAGAAATTGGTACGCAATCAACGACAATTTTTGAAATATTTCAAAGTAACTCTAAATGAAATCGGCGTCAAAATGCTACACGTACCCGATTCATAATAATCATCTTTGATGAATATTTTGTCAACTATTAAGAAACCGTTGCGATCTTCCAAAATGGACAGGTTGAAGGACTTTAAGAGTTGAAAACCTAGACACTATTCAACCAACACGAGACAGTAATGTGAAGGGATAAATAAGATTCCGGTCAACGTTAGATTATAATAGCAGAAGTTGTTATGTAGAGAACTTTGTCTGAAAATTGCGAATAAAGATTTTAATCAAATTGTCATTAGTTAATAAATAATTGTCACAAGGACCTGATAACGTCGTATAAAAGTTATCTGAACTATAGGAGAAGAACACAGTTAGTATCACGAGACTGCATTAAAAAGGTTTATGCAAATATACACGCAATTGAGACTCTCTACGAATCCACACGGTCGTTTTCGCGTTAAATGCGAACTTGGGGAGGTTTTGAGACGACCTTCTAAATTTTAGAAATGGACGATTTCCGTCTCTCGGCTTTAAATCCGTACGCTAAGAAATAATTTGTGGTCAGAAGATATTTTCTCGCTATAAGAAAACGAATGGAGTCACTTACGTGGCAGGATTTCTGATTTAAATACGAATAGGGTTCATTTAAGTCGGTTCGGATTTTAACTGTCAAGATATTCAGCAAAACTATGATTTAAATCACCTGTCTACCCTAAAGCGTCTTCCCCTTGACACTATTTTGATATGTATCATCTTAATTATACCAACTGATTAAAAACTCTGCTGTACCTAAATACGTTGTAGAAAGAAAGAGTCGTTATTATTAATCTATGGTTCAATCATAGTAGTTTTAAATCGTCCTACGCTCATTGGTCAACGATTTTGATTAAAATACTGCTCCAATCATAGTAGTTTTAAATCGTCCTACGTTCATTGGTCAACGATTTTGATTAAAATACTACTCTGTGTCTCGTACGATCATCATTTTCGGCCAGCAATGGAAGCGAGGTGTCAAAATATGAGAGGACGAAAGAGCGATCCTATTTGGAATGGTTTCAAGAAATACCCAAAGGGTAAGGGGTTTCGTGCCGTTTGCTTCAGTGTAACAAAGACATCATCGGTCTTGTACCACGCCTTAAAAGCCACCAATGTAAAGAAAAAGCTATAACATCTTGGCTAGACCAGCAAATCGCATCTGTGATGAACTCCTCCGAACCTGACAAAATCAGACGGTATCTCATCGTCATACAATCTCATCTAAAGGCCTTACGTGACCAAAGTTTCAACGTGAATGACTGAAAGACAATGTGACCCACCTAAGAACTGCTTCGGTCGTGAATCGTGTCGTTCCCGACTGTTTAACGTAAGAAAGATTCATTTAAGCGATGATGCTAAACTTTTTGTGGAAGATAATTCATGTCGGAACTTTCCTATGTGTACGAGCATTTGAATACGTACTCGCTAAATATTGATAGTGTGGAAATATTGTTACCAATAAAGGATTTTGTATATATGATTTCGTAGTGAACATCGATTTGTTGTATGTCTGATTATTTCTTAGCGCAGTTAAGTTTACAACGACCTAAAGGCTATGTGCTTTACAAACTCGTGAAACAAAGTGGGGTATGACTGATTGATATGTTAAATTCTATTCTGAAAATAAATACATGAAGATGAAATGCTTCAAACATTTGTCCGACTTCAAACTGAAAATACAAATTATTACACTCGCCAATATCAGATTAATGAATGTTTTTTTTTTGCAAGATTATGGTGAAATTAGCCTCCAATGTGTAGAACCATCGTGTTAAATTGTGTTGCTTATGTCCCACAAATCGTATTAAAGAGAAATGTAGACACCGCAACTCATTTCTTAGAGCTAAATTTGTAATGTGTTGCACATAACTGACTGATAATTTTAGCACTTGGTCATTTATGAAAGTATTTTCCTTCTCGAGTAGTTGGGAAGAGAATGGTTTCTTTCTGTAAGAAAGCTTTTTTTTTGGTGTAATTTTTCGAATACTTACTTAACAATTGTTATTTCTAAAAAGCGAACTATCAGAAATTATGTAAACGACATCAAAAGATAATATTTATTGCACGAAGTAAAATGGAATTATTTACAGCACTTCAGCCAAAAAGAGCACGTTTTTCTTTTTTTTACGGCGGACATTGGTCGAAGACAGAGAGCCATTTAAGCAGATACGTTTAGAACATCGCCAGCGATTGAATTTTGGTCCCACGAAAGGTACCAAATCCGTTAGTCAATGATTAAACGCTGTTCTGATGTATGAGCAAGCGTTAAAGAATATTTCACACTTTGAACAGAACACAACTTTACAGTCGTCGTTCTTTTTTCGGAAATATAACTGGTTGAAGAAAACAATGTATTACATTTAAAATGAAGTTTGACTGCGTATAAATTTCTTTTAAAGATTTGTTTAGAAATTATCCTAACAAGTATATTTTACAACATACCACTGGGAGAAATTCTCTTTGTATAGAAGGTGGGTCAAACGTCCCTAAAATCAACAACTTACTGATCATATATGCTGCATTTGATAGATGTCAAATAACATTGCTCTCCTCGAATTTCAGGGTCTGACATCGCGTCTATTTGTTTTGTATGTTAATGATAAGTTCTTCAGACACTTTTAATAATGCATCATAAGTCTGTCCTCTCGAAGAATCCTTGAAATAAACGTGAATTAACTGAATTGAAGCTTTGTTTTTTTCTCGTAGGCATGTGTACAGAACAGAAATCTTCTACAGTAAGCTATAAATACGCAAATAAAAAATCCTATCTGATATAAAAATGGGGAGATCCTCTTTTTAAAGAAAAGGTGATTTAGGCAAAATATGTTGATCTATCATGTAACTTCCAGAAATAAAGTCTGCAAATATAATATTTTTCTTTTTACCACACCAGTTAAGTCCCAAAATGAACCTAATTACAGACGTGATTTTCCGATAATAGACAGTTTGATAGAATGCGTTGTCGAATGTACTCACTATTTGAAGGAAACTTTTTTTTTTTTTTTCACATAAATTTAAGATCATTTATGGTTACGGGGCCCGTACATCAGAACATCGCCAACGATTGGATTTTGGTCCCACGAAAGGTACCAAACCCGTTGGGTTGGGTTGTTTTACCTCTGAGCGGCACTTTTTTGCACACCATGGGCTAAATGGCCAGGTCACATGGACCCCGAAGGCTCAGAGAAGGTTGGGGGAGGGGACCCACTGGAACAGCTGTTGGGAGACAGATGGTAGCCTCCCGTCAAGGCCATCCAGCGTGTTCTTTAACGTGCACAGGGTATGGCTCTCCCACACACGGGGCCACGGCTTAACGTCCCATCCGACGGACGGCGGCCTTTCCAAGCCCATCGGTGTCCCCTATTGACCGTGAGCAGGGCGGGGAATTTTGCGGAGATAAATCTCAACGCTGACCCAGCTGGGACTCGAACCTGGGAACTACAGATTACGAGCCTGGCGCGCTACCGACTGAGCCACCCCCGCCCCAAACCAAACCCGTTAGTCAATGATGAAATGCTGTTCTGATGTATGAGCAAACGTTAAAGAATATTTCACACTTTGAAGAGAACACAGTTTTGTAGTCGTGGTTCTTTTTTCGGAAATATAACTGGTTGAAGAAAACAATGTATTACATTAAAAATGAAGTTTGACTACGTATAAATTTCTTTTAAAGATTTGTTTAGAAATTATCCTAACAAGTATATTTTACAACATACCGAGGGGAGAAATTCTCTTTGTATACAAGGTGGGTCAAAATTCCCTAAATCAACAACTTACTGATCAGGTATGCTACATTTGACAGATGTCAAATAACATTGTTCTCCTGAATTTCAGGGTCTGACATCACGTCTATTTGTTTTGTATGTTAAGTTCTTCAGACATTTTTAATAATGCATCATAAGTCTACCCCCTCGAAGAATACTTGAAATAAACATGAATTAACTGAATTGAAACTTTGTATTTTTTCTCGTAGTCATGTGTACAGAAATCTTCTACAGTAAGCTATAAATACGCAAATAAAAAATCCTATCTGATATAAAAATGGGGAGATCCTCTTTTTAAAGAAAAGGTGATTTAGGCAAGATATGTTGATATATCATGTAACTTCCAGAAATAAAGTCTGCAAATATAATATTTTTCTTTTTACCACACCAGTTAAGTCCCAAAATGAACCTAATTACAGACGTGATTTTCCGATAATAGACAGTTTGATAGAATGCGTTGCCGAATGTACTCATTATTTGAAGAAAACTTTTTTTTTTTGTATTTCACACAAATTTAAGATCATTTATGGTGACGGGGACCATACATCCTTTATTTGACTACTCTGTCCTTTAGATTTATTTTTCTAAAATGGCCATTTGTCTTTTATTTTGTGAATTGAAATAGTAAATTGAATATTGGCCCGCATCACGCAGTCCACAGGAACATGAAATTGTCATTTCACCGGCACTCGCTAACGGCGAGGCATCTATGGCTACGGCGTTAATGTGCGTGTGTACATATTGTACGTCACTGTGTGTGTGTAGTGTAGAAGCTGTGGTGGGAGCGCGTGGACATCTTGAAGTTGCGTTGTCACGGGTGTACTTTGGCTCAACATTAATTCTTTACGAAGGGAGTTCTTCAAAATGTATTTTCGATGACAAAGTAAAACAGTTAGAACTAAAAGAATCATCTTGGTGTTATCATTCTGTACATTTGCAGTTACTGGAACTTAAATATCAACGACGACAAACTATTTTATGAAGTTTTGCATTAAAAGTTATGTCACCAGTGAAAAGATCGAGGAATGACGAGTCCTGCCAACGTAAATGGGTCGAAATTTGTAAAGATTTCACAGAAAAACACGTATCTTTTAAAAACGTTTCAAAAATCATTGAATTTTGCTTATGTCTCCCACTGAACGAGTATTTTCATCAGTGAACAATATGTGGACCAATGAAAAAAAAAAAAATTTTGAAGGCATGCATTTATACCAAATGCAACTTTGACACGAATTGTATAGAGTTTTATGAATTTTTAAAACACAAACCTGATTTATTAGAAAAAGTTCATTCTTGTGAAAAGTATCAAAATTAAAATTTTTAAGTAATAATATCATTGTTGAAAATGCTATTTATATGCTTATATTTTATAATAAAACTTTTAGTGAAACAAATCAAACGCAACCAGCTATTTTATTATGAAATAATTTCTGATTGTTCTTTATTTTCTCAAAAAAATATGGGCACCGTACTTATGGTACATATTGTATGAACTTGACATAATTTTTATAACAGAGAATAATATTAGCTGGTGTGGATTTATACACAATGGCTTTAGTAATTTAAATTCAATTTTTTATCATGATGTGGATCCACATCGTGACACATCGGCTTTAGTAATTTAAATTCAATTTTTTATCATGATGTGGATCCACATCATGATAAAAAATTGAATTTAAATAGATATTAATATATAAAAAACACTTAAGAACAATTAAAAAAACCTCTCCCAAATTTCTTGGAGTTGGTCATGACCAGTTATATTTCCGAAAAAAGAACGACGACTGTAAAGTTGTGTTCTGTTCAAAGTGTGAAATATTCTTTAACGCTTGCTCATACATCAGAACAGCGTTTAATCATTGACTAACGGATTTGGTACCTTTCGTGGGACCAAAATTTAATCGCTGGCGATGTTCTAAACGTATCTGCTTAAATGGCTCTCTGTCTTCGACCAATGTCCGCCGTAAAAAAAAGAAAAACGTGCTCTTTTTGGCTGAAGTGCTGTAAATAATTCCATTTTACTTCGTGCAATAAATATTATCTTTTGATGTCGTTTACATAATTTCTGATAGTTCGCTTTTTAGAAATAACAATTGTTAAGTAACTATTCGAAAAATTACACCAAAAAAAAAAAGCTTTCTTACAGAAAGAAACCATTCTCTTCCCAACTACTCGAGAAGGAAAATACTTTCATAAATGACCAAGTGCTAAAATTATCAGTCAGTTATGTGCAACACATTACAAATTTAGCTCTAAGAAATGAGTTGCGGTGTCTACATTTCTCTTTAATACGATTTGTGGGACATAAGCAACACAATTTAACACGATGGTTCTACACATTGGAGGCTAATTTCACCATAATCTTGCAAAAAAAAAAACATTCATTAATCTGATATTGGCGAGTGTAATAATTTGTATTTTCAGTTTGAAGTCGGACAAATGTTTGAAGCATTTCATCTTCATGTATTTATTTTCAGAATAGAATTTAACATATCAATCAGTCATACCCCACTTTGTTTCACGAGTTTTTAAAGCACATAGCCTTTAGGTCGTTGTAAACTTAACTACGCTAAGAAATAATCAGACATACAATAAATCGATGTTCACTACGAAATCATATATACAAAATCCTTTATTGGTAACAATATTTCCACACTATCAATATTTAGCGAGTACGTATTCAAATGCTCGTACACATAGGAAAGTTCCGACATGAATTATCTTCCACAAAAAGTTTAGCATCATCGCTTAAATGAATCTTTCTTACGTTAAACAGTCGGGAACGACACGATTCACGACCGAAGCAGTTCTTAGGTGGGTCACATTGTCTTTCAGTCATTCACGTTGAAACTTTGGTCACGTAAGGCCTTTAGATGAGATTGTATGACGATGAGATACCGTCTGATTTTGTCAGGTTCAGAGGAGTTCATTACAGATGCGATTTGCTGGTCTAGCCAAGATGTTATAGCTTTTTCTTTACATTGGTGGCTTTTAAGGCGTGGTACAAGACCGATGATGTCTTTGTTACACTGTAAGCAAACGGCACGAAACCCCTTACCCTTTGGGTATTTCTTGAAACCATTCCAAATAGGATCGCTCTTTCGTCCTCTCATATTTTGACACCTCGCTTCCATTGCTGGCCGAAAATGATGATCGTACGAGACACAGAGTAGTATTTTAATCAAAATCGTTGACCAATGAACGTAGGACGATTTAAAACTACTATGATTGGAGCAGTATTTTAATCAAAATCGTTGACCAATGAGCGTAAGACGATTTAAAACTACTATGATTGAACCATAGATTAATAATAACGACTCTTTCTTTCTACAACGTATTTAGGTACAACAGAGTTTTTAATCAGTTGGTATAATTAAGATGATACATATCAAAATAGTGTCAAGGGGAAGACGCTTTAGGGTAGACAGGTGATTTAAATCATAGTTTTGCTGAATATCTTGACAGTTAAAATCCGAACCGACTTAAATGAACCCTATTCGTATTTAAATCAGAAATCCTGCCACGTAAGTGACTCCATTCGTTTTCTTATAGCGAGAAAATATCTTCTGACCACAAATTATTTCTTAGCGTACGGATTTAAAGCCGAGAGACGGAAATCGTCCATTTCTAAAATTTAGAAGGTCGTCTCAAAACCTCCCCAAGTTCGCATTTAACGCGAAAACGACCGTGTGGATTCGTAGAGAGTCTCAATTGCGTGTATATTTGCATAAACCTTTTTAATGCAGTCTCGTGATACTAACTGTGTTCTTCTCCTTTAGTTCAGATAACTTTTATACGACGTTATCAGGTCCTTGTGACAATTATTTATTAACTAATGACAATTTGATTAAAATCTTTATTCGCAATTTTCAGACAAAGTTCTCTACATAACAACTTCTGCTATTATAATCTAACGTTGACCGGAATCTTATTTATCCCTTCACATTACTGTCTCGTGTTGGTTGAATAGTGTCTAGGTTTTCAACTCTTAAAGTCCTTCAACCTGTCCATTTTGGAAGATCGCAACGGTTTCTTAATAGTTGACAAAATATTCATCAAAGATGATTATTATGAATCGGGTACGTGTAGCATTTTGACGCCGATTTCATTTAGAGTTACTTTGAAATATTTCAAAAATTGTCGTTGATTGCGTACCAATTTCTCAGCTGCCTCGATATAATAATATTTATTTTTTAGTAGCCCGTTCTCTTAGCGTATTACTCATTTGAAAAATCTTTTCGCGAAGTTTATCGGGAAAAATCGACCATTTCAGTTATTGTAAAATTTTCTTTATTAGAACGCGTGACTTCTTTAATTACTCTGACTCACAATTATCTACAGTTTTTAAGTAACTACATTCTTCTATAATCTTATGCATTCCAATACTGTTAGGTAAAAATCAATTGGTGAAAGGTTTAAAAAAGCCATTTCAGTTATTCTAAAAATTTTCTTCATATAAACACGTGGCTGTGAGCTCCTCTTCAACATAAACCAAAATTAAATACTCTGTTCGGCTAACAATTATCTACAGTTTTTAAGTAACTATATTCTTCTATAATCTCATGCATCCCAATACTGTTATGTAAGAATCAATTGGTGAAAGGTTTTAATTTTGTTCGTAGGAATAACATTCGGCTGTTCGCAGTCAGAAAACCCCTCTGACCTCGCCATCTGCGCCACCAGGGGTCGCCCTCAGTTATCACTTTCCCTTTCAAGGAAGTCTAGCGCGGTGTGCCCCGGCTCGGGCCTCCTAAAGCTATGACATAAAGATTCTTGTTAACAAAGGGTTTCATTCGTAGTCAAAAGATACAACTATTTTTTAGATCCTAATAAAACTGACGTGATTCTTTTTTTATCCAAGCCGTTATTGATAGTCTCATCCCCGCTTCTTGGTGCTTTAATCTGATTTCTTTCATAAAGTCGCAAATTATTTTCAGTCTTCATAAATGTCACCGAGCGGCTTCTTCTGGGCACCCGTTATTGACCAACCCATATCTGAAAGGATTTGAGTGGTCCCAAATATTAACGACACATTATTAGGAGGCCTTTCAAATACCTCTCTAAACGAAAGAATGGATCATCATCATCTGGGGCGTCCAGGTTTCGTCGATCGTGGCATAGAATTCCTTTTTTTCCGTCTCTAAGCATAATTTTTTTTTTCAGAGCTGAACGCGCATACCTGAAAGGATTTGATACTGGGAGACTTTAACAATGTCGGCGGCGGCGGAAGCTATATTATGCTGGCACACACACACACATTCTAATGAATGCCAGAGTACGGCTAAAAAACTTTTCTCACCAATGAGTTCAGTCATAAATGTCAACCTAGCTGTAGGCCAATCCTTTATTCTTATGAATGTCAGTCTTCCCTCACAAATGAGAAGGCTAATAAATAATTTTTAAGCGGGCATAAATGTCAACCCGTTCGGCTGTTTCAAACGAATGCCAGAGGAACTTAATTTTTTTCTCATGGATCTGCTGAATGCCAGAGAGGGCTTTCCACGAGATGGCTAATAAATAATTTTTTAATCGGCCATAAATGTCAACCCGTTTGGTTGTTTCAAACGAATGCCAGAGGGGCTTAAAATTTTTTCTCATGGATCTGCTGAATGCCAGAGAGGGCTTTACACGAGATGGCTAATAAATAATTTTTAAGCGGACATAAATGTCAACCCGTTTGGCTGTTTCAAACGAATGCCAGAGGGACTTAATTTTTTTTTTCTCATGGATCTGCTGAATGCCAGAGATGGCTAATAAATAATTTTTTAATCGGACATAAATGTCAACCGGCTGCTTGCATACGAATGCCAGAGGGGCTTAATTTTTTTTCTCCCGGGACTGCTGAATGCCAGAGAGGGCTAATAAATAATTTTTAAGCCGGCATAAATGTCAACCCGTTCAAACGAATGCCAGAGGAGCTTAAAATTTTTTCTCCCTGGAGTCTGCAGCTGCGCATTATAATGAATAGAGCTAAAAATCCCCCAACAATGAGAAGGCTAATAAATAATTTTTTAATCGGTTATAAATGTCAACCCATTTGAACATCCGCTGCTGGCGTAGGGGGGGGGAGGGGGGCGTGCGGGGGGGAACCTAACTTCCCAAGCGACTACTCGACTACTAATAGATATTAATATATAAAAAAAACTTAAGAACAATTAAAAAAACCTCTCCCAAATTTCTTGGAGTTGGTCATGACCAGGGCCGTTTTAAGACCTTCGTAGGCCCTAGGCACTTTTATTTCTAGAGGCCTGTGTGTCGGATATTTTTACTCATTTTTATGCTAATTTCATCGTTTGCACGCACGAAAAACAATTTATGAATACTCGCAAATTTTAATGCACCGTGAACGTCTCTGAACCTATGCTGACACAAAATCCTGGATCCGTCATTGGTTCGCGACACGTGCAATGCAACTACGCATAAATTTGTACAGTCGCTCAAAAAAGTATCCGAACACTATGGTTGATTACAGAATTCGGAAAAAATATCTGGCAACGATTTTTTTTAGAAATTAGTGATATGGCAACTTCGTGTCACGTGACACGAATCGACCATAGTGTTCGGATACTTTTTTGAGCGACTGTACGCATAACAACATAATCCTGGAAATAATTTCAAATATTCTGAGAAACGCGACGACTCAAATTATTGTTTTTGTCATTCAAATATCTAAATAAATAATTTAAATTAAAATCTGATGTTTTTCCTTATTTTGTGATTTTTTTATGTATTTTTTCAAGTGAAATATTGTAGGCCTTAAAAGGTTCCTAGGCCCTAGGCACTGTGCCCAGTCGGCCTAATGGATAAAGCGGCCCTGGCCATGACCCCCTCCTTATGACTGCCACTGCCTATGCGGCAGCAATCAGAGATTAATTCATCTTCGTGGACGATATCGTTCCCCCTTAAAGAGCCCAGCTGGTAATTGCCATGCTTGATGAGAAGAGCATTGTGCACATGAATTAGTCTACATGCCCGGCCAACCTTAATAAATAAAATAAATACCCCCTCAAACAGCTGCTTGCCACAGAGGTCTGACAGGAGCCTGTCAGTTTATATGCCAAAGTAGAAGATCTGAGAGGATGGCAGGACCTCAGCAGAAAAACAACACATACAACCATGCCTTATCCGGGGCTTGAACCCAGGTCCCTTAGATCAGTAGCCGAGCGTGCTAACCACTCGAACACACCAAACAATATAACTATTTATATTTCCCTAATAATCCCTATTTCCCTAATCGAACCTGGGAACTACAGATTACGAGCCTGGCGCGCTACCGACTGAGCCACCCCCGCCACAGGAATCATCTTGCCATTCAAGATTAAAGGGAACCACTATCGACAACCAAGCGAGAGGATGCTGTGCACCTTCGGGCAACAATCAGTGTCCCTCAAACAGCATCCTGATTGCCATCCTATCATAAAACAATCTGCTAACTTCCTTCGCCATATTGGGGCGGGGGTGGCTCAGTCGGTAGCACGTCAGACTCGTAATATGTAGTTCACAGGTTCGAGTCCCAGCTGGATCAGCGTTGAGATTTATCTCCGCAAAATTCCCCGCCCTGCCCACGGTCAGTAGGGGACACCGATGGGCTTGGAAAGGCCGCCGTCCGTCGGATGGGACGTTAAGCCGTGATCCCGTGTGTGGGAGAGCCATACCCTGTGCACGTTAAAGAACACGCTGGATGGCTATAACGGGAGGCTACCATCTGTCTCCCAACAGCTGTTCCAGTGGGTCCCCTCCCCCAACCATCTCTGAGCCTTCAGGGTCCATGTGACCTGGCCATTTAGCCCATGGTGTGCAAACAATTGCCGCTCAGAGGTAAAACAACCCAACGTTAAAGAACACGCTGGATGGACTTGTCGGGAGGCTACCATCTGTCTCCCAACAGCTGTTCCAGTGGGTCCCCTCCCCCAACCTTCTCTGAGCCTTCGTGGTCCATGTGACCTGGCCATTTAGCCCATGGTGTGCAAAAAGTGCCGCTCAGATGTAAAACAACCCAACGTTAAAGAACACGCTGGATGGCCTTGACGAGAGGCTACCATCTGTCTCCCAACAGCTGTTCCAGTGGGTCCCCTCCCCCAACCTTCTCTGAGCCTTCGGGGTCCATGTGACCTGGCCATTTAGCCTATGGTGTGCAAAAAAGTGCCGCTCAGAGGTAAAACAACCCAACGTTAAAGAACACGCTGGATGGCCTTGACGGGAGGCTACCATCTGTCTCCCAACAGATGTTCCAGTGGGTCCCCTCCCCCAACCTTCTCTGAGCCTTCGGGGTCCATGTGACCTGGCCATTTAGCCCGTGGTGTGCAAAAAAAGTGCCGCTCAGAGGTAAAACAACCCAACGTTAAAGAACATGCTGGATGGCCTTGACGGGAGGTTACCATCTGTCTCCCAACAGCTGTTCCAGTGGGTGCCCTCCCCCAACCTTCTCTGAGCCTTCGGGTTTCATGTGACCTGGCCATTTAGCCCATGGTGTGCAAAAAAGTGCCGCTCAGAGGTAAAACAACCCAAAGTTAAAGAACACGCTGGATGGCCTTGACGGGAGGCTACCATCTGTCTCCCAACAGCTGTTCCAGTGGGTCCCCTCCCCCAACCTTCTCTGAGCCTTCGGGGTCCATGTGACCTGGCCATTTAGCCCATGGTGTGCAAAAAATTGCCGCTCAGAGGTAAAACAACCCAACGTTAAAGAACACGCTGGATGGCCTTGACGGGAGGCTACCATCTGTCTCCCAACAGCTGTTCCAGTGGGTCCCCTCCCCCAACCTTCTCTGAGCCTTCGTGGTCCATGTGACCTGGCCATTTAGCCCATGGTGTGCAAAAAAGTGCCGCTCAGAGGTAAAACAACCCAACGTTAAAGAACACGCTGGATGGCCTTGACGGGAGGCTACCATCTGTCTCCCAACAGCTGTTTCAGTGGGTCCCCTCCCCCAAACTTCTCTGAGCCTTCAGGGTCCATGTGACGTGGCCATATAGCCCATGGTGTGCAAAAAGTGCCGCTCAGATGTAAAACAACCCAACGTTAAAGAACACGCTGGATGGCCTTGACGAGAGGCTACCATCTGTCTCCCAACAGCTGTTCCAGTGGGTCCCCTCCCCCAACCTTCTCTGAGCCTTCGGGGTCCATGTCACCTGGCCATTTAGCCTATGGTGTGCAAAAAAGTGCCGCTCAGAGGTAAAACAACCCAACGTTAAAGAACACGCTGGATGGCCTTGACGGGAGGCTACCATCTGTCTCCCAACAGCTGTTCTAGTGGGTCCCCTCCACCAACCTTCTCTGAGCCTTCGGGGTCTATGTGACCTGGCCATTTAGCCCATGGTGTGCAAAAAAGTGCCGCTCAGAGGTAAAACAACCCAACGTTAAAGAACACGCTGGATGGCCTTGACGGGAGGCTACCATCTGTCTCCCAACAGCTGTTCCAGTGGGTGCCCTCCCCCAACCTTCTCTGAGCCTTCGGGTTTCATGTGACCTGGCCATTTAGCCCATGGTGTGCAAAAAAGTGCCGCTCAGAGGTAAAACAACCCAAAGTTAAAGAACACGCTGGATGGCCTTGACGGGAGGCTACCATCTGTCTCCCAACAGCTGTTCCAGTGGGTCCCCTCCCCCAACCTTCTCTGAGCCTTCGGGGTCCATGTGACCTGGCCATTTAGCCCATGGTGTGCAAAAAATTGCCGCTCAGAGGTAAAACAACCCAACGTTAAAGAACACGCTGGATGGCCTTGACGGGAGGCTACCATCTGTCTCCCAACAGCTGTTCCAGTGGGTCCCCTCCCCCAACCTTCTCTGAGCCTTCGGGGTCCATGTGACCTGGCCATATAGCCCATGGTGTGCAAAAAATTGCCGCTCAGATGTAAAACAACCCAACGTTAAAGAACACGCTGGATGGCCTTGACGGGAGGCTCCCATCTGTCTCCCAACAGCTGTTCTAGTGGGTCCCCTCCACCAACCTTCTCTGAGCCTTCGGGGTCTATGTGACCCTGGCCATTTAGCCCATGGTGTGCAAAAAAGTGCCGCTCAGAGGTAAAACAACCCAACGTTAAAGAACACGCTGGATGGCCTTGACGGGAGGCTACCATCTGTCTCCCAACAGCTGTTCCAGTGGGTCCCCTCCCCCAACCTTCTCTGAGCCTTCGGGGTCCATGTGACCTGGCCATTTAGCCCATGGTGTGCAAAAAAGTGCCGCTCAGAGGTAAAACAACCCAACGTTAAAGAACACGCTGGATGGCCTTGACGGGAGGCTACCATCTGTCTCCCAACAGCTCTTCCAGTGGGTCCCCTCCCCCAACCTTCTCTGAGCCTTCGGGGTCCATGTGACCTGGCCATATAGCCCATGGTGTGCAAAAAAGTGCCGCTCAGATGTAAAACAACCCAACGTTAAAGAACACGCTGGATGGCCTTGACGGGAGGCTACCATCTGTCTCCCAACAGCTGTTCCAGTGGGTCCCCTCCCCCAACCTTCTCTGAGCCTTCGGGGTCCATGTGACCTGACCATTTAGCCCATGGTGTGCAAAAAAGTGCCGCTCAGAGGTAAAACAACCCAACGTTAAAGAACACGCTGGATGGCCTTGACGGGAGGCTACCATCTGTCTCCCAACAGGTGTTCCAGTGGGTCCCCTCCCCCAACCTTCTCTGAGCCTTCGGGGTCCATGTGACCTGGCCATTTAGCCCATGGTGTGCAAAAAATTGCCGCTCAGATGTAAAACAACCCAACGTTAAAGAACACGCTGGATGGCCTTGACGGGAGGCTCCCATCTGTCTCCCAACAGCTGTTCTAGTGGGTCCCCTCCACCAACCTTTTCTGAGCCTTCGGGGTCTATGTGACCTGGCCATTTAGCCCATGGTGTGCAAAAAAGTGCCGCTCAGAGGTAAACAACCCAACGTTAAAGAACACGCTGGATGGCCTTGACGGGAGGCTACCATCTGTCTCCCAACAGCTGTTCCAGTGGGTCCCCTCCCCCAACCTTCTCTGAGACTTCGGGGTCCATGTGACCTGGCCATTTAGCCCATGGTGTGCAAAAAAGTGCCGCTCAGAGGTAAAACAACCCAACGTTAAAGAACACGCTGGATGGCCTTGACGGGAGGCTACCATCTGTCTCCCAACAGCTCTTCCAGTGGGTCCCCTCCCCCAACCTTCTCTGAGCCTTCGGGGTCCATGTGACCTGGTCATTTAGCCCATGGTGTGCAAAAAATTGCCGCTCACAGGTAAAACAAACCAACGTTAAAGAACACGCTGGATGGCCTTGACGGGAGGCTACCATCTGTCTCCCAACAGCTGTTCCAGTGGGTCCCCTCCCCCAACCTTCTCTGAGCCTTCAGGGTCCATGTGACCTGGCCATTTAGCCCATGGTGTGCAAAAAAGTGCCGCTCAGAGGTAAAACAACCCAACGTTAAAGAACACGCTGGATGGCCTTGACGGGAGTCTACCATCTGTCTCCCAACAGCTGTTCCAGTGGGTCCCCTCCCCCAACCTTCTCTGAGCCTTCGGGGTCCATGTGACCTGGCCATATAGCCCATGGTGTGCAAAAAAGTGCCGCTCAGATGTAAAACAACCCAACGTTAAAGAACACGCTGGATGGCCTTGACGGGAGGCTACCATCTGTCTCCCAACAGCTGTTCCAGTGGGTCCCCTCCCCCAACCTTCTCTGAGCCTTCGGGGTCCATGTGACCTGACCATTTAGCCCATGGTGTGCAAAAAAGTGCCGCTCAGAGGTAAAACAACCCAACGTTAAAGAACACGCTGGATGGCCTTGACGGGAGGCTACCATCTGTCTCCCAACAGCTGTTTCAGTGGGTCCCCTCCCCCAAACTTCTCTGAGCCTTCGGGGTCCATGTGACGTGGACATATCGCCCATGGTGTGCAAAAAAGTGCCGCTCAGATGTAAAACAACCCAACGTTAGAGAACACGCTGGATGGCCTTGACGAGAGGCTACCATCTGTCTCCCAACAGCTGTTCCAGTGGGTCCCCTCCCCCAACCTTCTCTGAGCCTTCGGGGTCCATGTGACCTGGCCATTTAGCCTATGGCGTGCAAAAAAGTGCCGCTCAGAGGTAAAACAACCCAACGTTAAAGAACACGCTGGATGGCCTTGACGGGAGGCTACCATCTGTCTCCCAACAGCTGTTCCAGTGGGTCCCCTCCCCCAACCTTCTCTGAGCCTTCGGGGTCCATGTGACCTGGCCATTTAGCCCGTGGTGTGCAAAAAAAGTGCCGCTCAGAGGTAAAACAACCCAACGTTAAAGAACACGCTGGATGGCCTTCACGGGAGGTTACCATCTGTCTCCCAACAGCTGTTCCAGTGGGTGCCCTCCCCCAACCTTCTCTGAGCCTTCGGGTTTCATGTGACCTGGCCATTTAGCCCATGGTGTGCAAAAAAGTGCCGCTCCGAGGTAAAACAACCCAACGTTAAAGAACACGCTGGATGGCCTTGACGGGAGGCTACCATCTGTCTCCCAACAGCTGTTCCAGTGGGTCTCCTCCCCCAACCTTCTCTGAGCCTTCGGGGTCCATGTGACCTGGCCATTTAGCCCATGGTGTGCAAAAAATTGCCGCTCAGAGGTAAAACAACCCAACGTTAAAGAACACACTGGATGGCCTTGACGGGAGGCTACCATCTGTCTCCCAACAGCTGTTCCAGTGGGTCCCCTCCCCCAACCTTCTCTGAGCCTTCGGGGTCTATGTGACCTGGCCATTTAGCCCATGGTGTGCAAAAAATTGCCGCTCAGAGGTAAAAGAACCCAACGTTAAAGAACACGCTGGATCGCTTTGACGGGAGGCTCCCATCTGTCTCCCAACAGCTCTTCTAGTGGGTCCCCTCCCCCAACCTTCTCTGAGCCTTCGGGGTCTATGTGACCTGGCCATTTAGCACATGGTGTGCAAAAAAGGGCCGCTCAGAGGTAAAACAACCCAACGTTAAAGAACACGCTGGATGGCCTTGACGGGAGGCTACCATCTGTCTCCCAACAGCTGTTTCAGTGGGTCCCCTCCCCCAAACTTCTCTGAGCCTTCGGGGTCCATGTGACCTGGCAATATAGCCCATGATGTGCAAAATATTGCCGCTCAGAGGTAAAACAACCCAACGTTAAAGAACACTCTGGATGGCCTTGACGGGAGGCTACCATCTGTCTCCCAACAGCTGTTCCAGTGGGTCCCCTCCCCCAACCTTCTCTGAGCCTTTGGGGTCCATGTGACCTGGCCATTTAGCCCATAGTGTGCAAAAAATTGCCGCTCAGAGGTAAAACAACCCAACGTTAAAGAACACGCTGGATGGCCTTGACGAGAGGCTACCATCTGTCTCCCAACAGCTGTTCCAGTGGGTCCCCTCCCCCAACCTTCTCTGAGCCTTCGGGGTCCATGTGACCTGGCCATTTAGCCTATGGTGTGCAAAAAAGTGCCGCTCAGAGGTAAAACAACCCAACGTTAAAGAACACGCTGGATGGCCTTGACGGGAG
The DNA here is from genome assembly GCA_038380435.1 of Ryuthela nishihirai. Lineage (NCBI taxonomy): Eukaryota > Metazoa > Arthropoda > Arachnida > Araneae > Heptathelidae > Ryuthela > Ryuthela nishihirai. The sequence continues at coordinate 42,209,137 of JAWZYU010000022.1, forward strand.
GCTACCATCTGTCTCCCAACAGCTGTTTCAGTGGGTCCCCTCCCCCAAACTTCTCTGAGCCTTCAGGGTCCATGTGACGTGGCCATATAGCCCATGGTGTGCAAAAAGTGCCGCTCAGATGTAAAACAACCCAACGTTAAAGAACACGCTGGATGGCCTTGACGAGAGGCTACCATCTGTCTCCCAACAGCTGTTCCAGTGGGTCCCCTCCCCCAACCTTCTCTGAGCCTTCGGGGTCCATGTCACCTGGCCATTTAGCCTATGGTGTGCAAAAAAGTGCCGCTCAGAGGTAAAACAACCCAACGTTAAAGAACACGCTGGATGGCCTTGACGGGAGGCTACCATCTGTCTCCCAACAGATGTTCCAGTGGGTCCCCTCCCCCAACCTTCTCTGAGCCTTCGGGGTCCATGTGACCTGGCCATTTAGCCCATGGTGTGCAAAAAAGTGCCGCTCAGAGGTAAAACAACCCAACGTTAAAGAACACGCTGGATGGCCTTGACGGGAGGCTACCATCTGTCTCCCAACAGCTCTTCCAGTGGGTCCCCTCCCCCAACCTTCTCTGAGCCTTCGGGGTCCATGTGACCTGGTCATTTAGCCCATGGTGTGCAAAAAATTGCCGCTCACAGGTAAAACAACCCAACGTTAAAGAACACGCTGGATGGCCTTGACGGGAGGCTACCATCTGTCTCCCAACAGCTGTTCCAGTGGGTCCCCTCCCCCAACCTTCTCTGAGCCTTCAGGGTCCATGTGACCTGGCCATTTAGCCCATGGTGTGCAAAAAAGTGCCGCTCAGAGGTAAAACAACCCAACGTTAAAGAACACGCTGGATGGCCTTGACGGGAGGCTACCATCTGTCTCCCAACAGCTGTTCCAATGGGTCCCCTCCCCCAACCTTCTCTGAGCCTTCGGGGTCCATGTGACCTGACCATTTAGCCCATGGTGTGCAAAAAAGTGCCGCTCAGAGGTAAAACAACCCAACGTTAAAGAACACGCTGGATGGCCTTGACGCGAGGCTACCATCTGTCTCCCAACAGCTGTTTCAGTGGGTCCCCTCCCCCAAACTTCTCTGAGCCTTCGGGGTCCATGTGACGTGGACATATAGCCCATGGTGTGCAAAAAAGTGCCGCTCAGATGTAAAACAACGCAACGTTAAAGAACACGCTGGATGGCCTTGACGAGAGGCTACCATCTGTCTCCCAACAGCTGTTCCAGTGGGTCCCCTCCCCCAACCTTCTCTGAGCCTTCGGGGTCCATGTGACCTGGCCATTTAGCCTATGGTGTGCAAAAAAGTGCCGCTCAGAGGTAAAACAACCCAACGTTAAAGAACACGCTGGATGGCCTTGACGGGAGGCTACCATCTGTCTCCCAACAGCTGTTCCAGTGGGTCCCCTCCCCCAACCTTCTCTGAGGCTTCGGGGTCCATGTGACCTGGCCATTTAGCCCGTGGTGTGCAAAAAAAGTGCCGCTCAGAGGTAAAACAACCCAACGTTAAAGAACACGCTGGATGGCCTTCACGGGAGGTTACCATCTGTCTCCCAACAGCTGTTCCAGTGGGTGCCCTCCCCCAACCTTCTCTGAGCCTTCGGGTTTCATGTGACCTGGCCATTTAGCCCATGGTGTGCAAAAAAGTGCCGCTCAGAGGTAAAACAACCCAACGTTAAAGAACACGCTGGATGGCCTTGACGGGAGGCTACCATCTGTCTCCGAACAGCTGTTCCAGTGGGTCTCCTCTCCCAACCTTCTCTGAGCCTTCGGGGTCCATGTGACCTGGCCATTTAGCCCATGGTGTGCAAAAAATTGCCGCTCAGAGGTAAAACAACCCAACGTTAAAGAACACACTGGATGGCCTTGACGGGAGGCTACCATCTGTCTCCCAACAGCTGTTCCAGTGGGTCCCCTCCCCCAACCTTCTCTGAGCCTTCGGGGTCTATGTGACCTGGCCATTTAGCCCATGGTGTGCAAAAAATTGCCGCTCAGAGGTAAAACAACCCAACGTTAAAGAACACGCTGGATGGCTTTGACGGGAGGCTCCCATCTGTCTCCCAACAGCTCTTCTAGTGGGTCCCCTCCCCCAACCTTCTCTGAGCCTTCGGGTTCTATGTGACCTGGCCATTTAGCCCATGGTGTGCAAAAAAGTGCCGCTCAGAGGTAAAACAACCCAACGTTAAAGAACACGCTGGATGGCCTTGACGGGAGGCTACCATCTGTCTCCCAACAGCTGTTTCAGTGGGTCCCCTCCCCCAAACTTCTCTGAGCCGTCGGGGTCCATGTGACCTGGCCATATAGCCCATAATGTGCAAAAAATTGCCGCTCAGAGGTAAAACAACCCAACATTAAAGAACACTCTGGATGGCCTTGACGGGAGGCTACCATCTGTCTCCCAACAGGTGTTCCAGTGGGTCCCCTCCCCCAACCTTCTCTGAGCCTTTGGGGTCCATGTGACCTGGCCATTTAGCCCATAGTGTGCAAAAAATTGCCGCTCAGAGGTAAAACAACCCAACGTTAAAGAACACGCTGGATGGCCTTGACGGGAGGCTACCATCTGTCTCCCAACAGCTCTTCCAGTGGGTCCCTTCCCCCAACCTTCTCTGAGCCTTCGGGGTCCATGTGACCTGGTCATTTAGCCCATGGTGTGCAAAAAATTGCCGCTCACAGGTAAAACAACCCAACGTTAAAGAACACGCTGGATGGCCTTGACGGGAGGCTACCATCTGTCTCCCAACAGCTGTTCCAGTGGGTCCCCTCCCCCAACCTTCTCTGAGCCTTCGGGGTCCATGTGACCTGGCCATTTACCCCATGGTGTGCAAAAAAGTGCCGCTCAGAGGTAAAACAAGCCAACGTTAAAGAACACGCTGGATTACCTTGACGGGAGGCTACCATCTGTCTCCCAACAGCTGTTTCAGTGGGTCCCCTCCCCCAAACTTCTCTGAGCCTTCGGGGTCCATGTGACCTGGCCATATAGCCCATGGTGTGCAAAAAAGTGCCGCTCAGAGGTAAAACAACCCAACGTTAAAGAACACGCTGGATGGCCTTGACGGGAGGCTACCATCTGTCTCCCAACAGCTGTTCCAGTGGGTCCCCTTCCCCAACCTTCTCTGAGCCTTCGGGGTCCATGTGACCTGGCCATTTAGCCTATGGTGTGCAAAAAAGTGCCGCTCAGAGGTAAAACAACCCAACGTTAAAGAACACGCTGGATGGCCTTGACGGGAGGCTACCATCTGTCTCCCAACAGCTGTTCCAATGGGTCCCCTCCCCCAACCTTCTCTGAGCCTTCGGGGTCCATGTGACCTGGCCATTTAGCCCATGGTGTGCAAAAAAGTGCCGCTCAGAGGTAAAACAACCCAACGTTAAAGGACACGCTGGATGGCCTTGACGGGAGGCTACGATCTGTCTCCCAACAGCTCTTCGAGTGGGTCCCTTCCCCCAACCTTCTCTGAGCCTTCGGGGTCCATGTGACCTGGTCATTTAGCCCATGGTGTGCAAAAAATTGCCGCTCAGAGGTAAAACAACCCAACGTTAAAGAACACGCTGGATGGCCTTGACGGGAGGCTACCATCTGTCTCCCAACAGCTGTTCCAGTGGGTCCCCTCCCCCAACCTTCTCTGAGCCTTCGGGGTCCATGTGACCTGGCCATTTAGCCCATGGTGTGCAAAAAAGTGCCGCTCAGAGGTAAAACAACCCAACGTTAAAGAACACGCTGGATGGCCTTGACGGGAGGCTACCATCTGTCTCCCAACAGCTGTTCCAGTGGGTCCCCTCCCCCAACCTTCTCTGAGCCTTCGGGGTCCATGTGACCTGGCCATTTAGCCCATGGTGTGCAAAAAAAGTGCCGCTCAGAGGTAAAACAACCCAACGTTAAAGAACACGATGAATGGCCTTGACGGGAGGTTACCATCTGTCTCCCAACAGCTGTTCCAGTGGGTCCCCTCCCCCAACCTTCTCTGAGCCTTCGGGGTTCATGTGACCTGGCCATTTAGCCCATGGTGTGCAAAAAAGTGCCGCTCAGAGGTAAAACAACCCAACGGTAAAGAACACGCTGGATGGCCTTGACGGGAGGCTACCATCTGTCTCCCAACAGCTGTTTCAGTGGGTCCCCTCCCCCAAACTTCTCTGAGCCTTCGGGTTCCATGTGACCTGGCCATATAGCCCATGGTGTGCAAAAAAGTGCCGCTCAGAGGTAAAACAACCCAACGTTAAAGAACACGCTTTGACGGGAGGCTACCATCTGTCTCCCAACAGCTGTTCCAGTGGGTCCCCTCCCCCAACCTTCTCTGAGCCTTCGGGGTCCATGTGACCTGGCCATTTAGCCCATGGTGTGCAAAAAAGTGCCGCTCAGAGGTAAAACAACCCAACGTTAAAGAACACGCTGGATGGCCTTGACGGGAGGCTACCATCTGTCTCCCAACAGCTGTTCCAGTGGGCCCCTCCCCCAACCTTCTCTGAGCCTTCGGGGTTCATGTGACCTGGCCATTTAGCCCATGGTGTGCAAAAAAGTGCCGCTCAGAGGTAAAACAACCCAACGGTAAAGAACACGCTGGATGGCCTTGACGGGAGGCTACCATCTGTCTCCCAACAGCTGTTCCAGTGGGTCCCCTCCCCCAACCTTCTCTGAGCCTTCGTGGTTCATGTGACCTGGCCATTTAGCCCATGGTGTGCAAAAAAGTGCCGCTCAGAGGTAAAACAACCCAACGTTAAAGAACACGCTGGATGGCCTTGACGGGAGGCTACCATCTGTCTCCCAAGAGCTGTTCCAGTGGGTCCCCTCCCCCAACCTTCTCTGAGCCTTCGGGGTTCATGTGACCTGGCCATTTAGCCCATGGGGTGCAAAAAAGTGCCGCTCAGAGGTAAAACAACCCAACGTTAAAGAACACGCTGGATGGCCTTGACGGGAGGCTACCATCTGTCTCCCAACAGCTGTTCCAGTGGGTCCCCTCCCCCAACCTTCTCTGAGCCTTCGGGGTTCATGTGACCTGGCCATTTAGCCCATGGTGTGCAAAAAAGTGCCGCTCAGAGGTAAAACAACCCAAAGTTAAAGAACACGCTGGATGGCCTTGACGGGAGGCTACCATCTGTCTCCCAACAGCTGTTCCAGTGGGTCCCCTCCCCCAACCTTCTCTGAGCCTTCGGGGTCCATGTGACCTGGCCATTTAGCCCATGGTGTGCAAAAAAGTGCCGCTCAGAGGTAAAACAACCCAACGTTAAAGAACACGCTGGATGGCCTTGACGGGAGGCTACCATCTGTCTCCCAACAGCTGTTCCAGTGGGTCCATTCCCCCAACCTTCTCTGAGCCTTCGGGGTCCATGTGACCTGGCCATTTAGCCCATGGTGTGCAAAAAAGTGCCGCTCAGAGGTAAAACAACCCAACGTTAAAGAACACGCTGGATGGCCTTGACGAGAGGCTACCATCTGTCTCCCAACAGCTGTTCCAGTGGGTCCATTTCCCCAACCTTCTCTGAGCCTTCGGGGTTCATGTGACCTGGCCATTTAGCCCATGGTGTGCAAAAAAGTGCCGCTCAGAGGTAAAACAACCCAACGTTAAAGAACACGCTGGATGGCCTTGACGGGAGGCTACCATCTGTCTCCCAACAGCTGTTCCAGTGGGTCCATTCCCCCAACCTTCTCTGAGCGTTCGGGGTCCATGTGACCTGGCCATTTAGCCCATGGTGTGCAAAAAAGTGCCGCTCAGAGGTAAAACAACCCAACCCACACAGAAGTGTTGCTATTTTGACACACACTCTACTAGAGGTCCTTGATTTGTTTTTGCTCATCACTTTTCCGACTGATGTTTTGTTCATCCTCCTATCATTATATTTGCAATTAAATTTCGCGTTATTTGCTTTTTGTTTTAAATTTCATCTTACTCTTGTTGGCCGACAATCATGTTTTAAATCCAAACACTTCACTGCACACCTGTTCCCTTTCGATACCTCATTATCCCTTAATTTTTTGAACAACGTATAATTAATCTTATAGCCAGGAAGGAATAAAGTTTCTTTTCTGTAATACCACTTCGTGTTCTTGATTTTAAAATTATAATTTTTGTTTTTAGAATTTGCTTGATTTTAATATGCGTTATGCATGAAAACAACTTCCAAAATGGTGTTCCGGCCGCAAAAAACCCCTATTTTGATTGATTTGGGTTGTTGGATTGTTTTACCTCTGAGCGGCACTTTTTGCACACCATGGGCTAAATGGCCAGGTCACATGGACCCCGAAGGCTCAGAGAAGGTTGAGGGAGGGGACCCACTGGAACAGCTGTTGGGAGACTAGATGGTAGCCTCCCGTCAAGGCCATCCAGCGTGTTCTTTAACGTTGGGTTGTTTTACCTTTGAGAGGCACTTTTTTGCACACCATGGGCTAAATGGCCAGGTCACATGGACCCCGAAGACTCAGAGAAGGTTGGGGGAGGGGACCCACTGGAACAGCTGTTAGCCTCCCGTCAAGGCCTTCCAGCGTGTTCTTTAACGTGCACAGGGTATGGCTCTCCCACACACGGGCCACGGCTTAACGTCCCATGCGACGGACGGTGGCCTTTCCAAGCCCATCGGTGTCCCCTACTGACCGTGGGCAGGGCGGGGAATTTTGCGTAGATAAATCTCAACGCTGACCCAGCTGGGACTCGAACCATGGGAACTACAGATTACGAGCCTGGCGCGCTACCAACTGAGCCACCCCCGCCCCATTTTGATTGATTAATTTCTTGTTCTTATTATGGAGTTCCGGCAAAGTCGTTCAGAATATTTTATTATACCGTGAACGAGAAAGGTTAGCAGTCCCTTACTGGTTTAGAGGACGTTCAACTCTGAAAATGTCAAATTTCCTTCTTTTTTGAAAATGAGCATTCCATATTCTCCAAAGGCGATTCGTCTTCCTAGTTCAAAAATAGACGCAACAGAAGCACTTAAAAATAATTAAACCCTAAAACGAAAAACAAAAAGAATCCATCTAAAGAATAAATTTATGTTTAGTCTTCTAATCACATAGCAATATATTATCCAGATTTCAATCATTTTTTTTTTCATTTTTTGGTTGGGTTTGGTTGTTTTACCTCTGAGTGGCACTTTTTTGCACACCATGGGCTAAACGGCCAGGTCACAAGGACCCCGAAGGCTCAGAGAAGGTTGGGGGAGGGGACCCACTGGAACAGCTGTTGGGAGACAGATGGTAGCCTCCGGTCAAGGCCATCCAGCGTGTTCTTTAACGTTGGTTTGTTTTACCTCTGAGCGGCACTTTTTTGCACACCATGGGCTAAACTGCCAGGTCACAAGGACCCCGAAGGCTCAGAGAAGGTTGGGGGAGGGTTCCACTGGAACAACTGTTGGAAGACAAATGGTAGCCTCCCGTTAAGGCCATCCAACATGTTCTTTAACGGCTCTCCCGTACACGGGCCACTGCTTAACGTCCCATCCGACGAATGGCGGCCTTTCCAAGTCCATTGGTGTCCCCTACTGACTGTGGGCAGGGCGGGGAGTTTTGCGGAGATAAATCTCAACGCTGACCCAGTTGGTGCTCTTTTTTTTTGGGGGGGGGGGGTAAAAGGACTGAAGCATGCAACAAAAAAAAAACTCATTCATTAGGATGGAATTCTTACCCTCTCCTCTGAGATCAAAAGGGTTCTTTCTTGAGAACGGATAAGAACAGAGTAATCCCACGGTCATAAATTTCATTCAACTTGTGGGAAGATCATTTCCATAAGAAAAAAATCCAGAAATTAATTTATAAATGAAGTAAAAAAGTATATATATTAACCTACCTAATTCGATAAATAAAAATATAGAATTAATAGCATTGTATAGCGCATTTTGAAGGAAACATTAGAACAGTGTCTCGCAAACTGTGCGCAGCGAGAGATTTTCGAATGGACACTAGATATTCCAAAGATTTCATTTTGACTTAACTTGTGTTATCGACGTGCTTTAATAAAAATCTTTCAGATTTTATCAACTGGGATCTTGTAAGTATTTATGAAGCTTTTTCCAAATTTTGGTATTAATTTTTGAATATTTTAAGCCATAGAATGGGCAAATATTTAAAACAAACACCGAGTTATGATTAATTATATTTATTATTATATTTATTTTAAATAAAATGCATTTAACGAAACTTAAATTTTCCTCTTTTTACGTAACCATCAAAAATTCCTTTTTTAGGTGTGCCGCGAAAAAAAAATTTGATTCAGTGTGCCGCGGAAAAAAAATTAGATTTAGTGTGCCGCGGGAAAAAATTAGATTCAGTGTGCCGCGTAAAAAAATTAGATTTTAGTGTGCCGCGGAAAAAAATGTAGATTTAGTGTGCCGCAGAGTAAAAAAGTTTGCGAGACACTGCATTAGAAAGAGGAAGTTGCCTTAATCGCAGCGTGTCATGTGTGTAATCTGCACTTCCCAGGTTCAAGTCTTAATTGCGCCAACATTGAGATTTATTTCCGTTAATCCCCACCGTCCCCTCGATCATAAAAGGGACACCGATGGGCTTGGAAAAGTCGCCGTCTGTCGGATGTGACGTAAAGCCGTGACTCCATGTACATGAGAGAGCCATACTTTGAGCACTTCAGAGAAAGCGTTAGATGGCCTTACCGGGATGCTTCCTCCCGTCTCCTAACAGCTGTCCACTGGGTCTCCTTCCCACAATCGTCTCTGAGCCCTCGGGATCCTTGCCACTTAGATATTTAGCCCATTATGAGCTTTCTTTACGGGAGGCCTTAGAGGTAAAAAATAATACAACAGATTTAGAAAGATATACAGGCAACAAAGGATAAGGGTTGGATTGTTTTACCTCTGAGCGGCACTTTTTTTGCACACCATGGGCTAAATGGCCAGGTTACAAGGACCCTGAAGGATCAGAGAAGGTTGGGGGAGGGGACCCACTGGAACAGCTGTTGGGAGATAGATGGTAGCCTCCCGTCAAGGCCATCCAGCGTGTTCTTTAACTTTGGGTTGTTTTACCTCTGAGCGGCACTTTTTTGCACATCATGTGCTAAATGGCCAGGTCACAAGGACCCCGAAGGATCAGAGAAGGTTGGGGGAGGGGACCCACTGGAACAGCTGTTGGGAGACAGATGGTAGCCTCCCTTCAAGGCCATCCAGCGTTGTTCTTTAACGTGCACAGGGTATGGCTCTCCCGCACACGGGGCCACGACTTAACGTCCCATCCGACGGACGGCGGCCTTTCCAAGGCTATCAGCATCCGTAAATGACCGTGGGCAGGGCGGGGAATTTTGCGGAGATAAATCTCAACGCTGATCCAGCTGGGACTCGAACCTGGGAACTACAGATTACGAGCCTGGCGCGCTACTGACTAAGCCACCTCCGCCCCAAAGGATAAGCAGGAGAGCTGGTTGTTAAGGTGAAACTTTTGCAATAAAAGGGAAGTAGCTACTCCCCTACAGAAAGGACGGAGATATCCTAGAAGTTCTGTTGGGCTTCTTCTGGTTTCTCATATAACATACACACACACACACATACACAGGGACATACCTGCTGTTTCAAGGAAGCGGGGATGGCTCAGTCGGTAGCATGCCAAGTTCGTAATAAGTAGTTCCCAGGTTCGAGTCCTAACTGGGCCAGCGTTGAGATTTATCTCCGCAAAACTACCCGTCCTGCCCTCGGTCAGTAGGGGATACTGATGGGCTTGGAAAGGCCGCCGTCTATGGGATGGAACATTAAGCCGTGGCCCCGTGTGTATGAGATACCCTGTGTACGTTAAAGAACACGCTAGATGTCCTTGAAATTGCTGTAATGAAACTAAATTTCTTTAAAAGGAAGGAAAGGTCTATAGGAAAGGGTTGGGTTGTTTTACCTCTGAGCGGCACTTTTTTGCACACCATGGGCTAAATAGCCAGGTCACAAGAACTCCGAAGGCTCAGAGAAGGTTGGGGGAAGGGACTCACTGGAACAGCTGTTGGGAGACAGATGGTAGCCTCCCGTCAAGGCCATCCAGCGTGTTCTTTAACGTTGGGTTGTTTTACCTCTGAGCGGCACTTTTTTGCACACCATGGGCTAAATGGCCAGGTCACATGGACCCCAAAGGCTCAGAGAAGGTTGGGGGAGGGGACCCACTGGAACAGCTGTTGGGAGACAGATGGTAGCCTCTCGTCAAGGCCATCCAGCGTGTTCTTTAATGTTGGGTTGTTTTACCTCTGAGCGGAACTTTTTTGCACACCATGGGCTAAATAGCCAGGTCACAAGAACTCCGAAGGCTCAGAGAAGGTTGGGGGAAGGGACTCACTGGAACAGCTGTTGGGAGACAGATGGTAGTCTCCCGTCAAGACCACCCAGCGTGTTCTTTAACGTGCACAGGGTATGTCTCTCCCGCACACGGGGCCACGGCTTAACGTCCCATCCGACGGACGGCGGCCTTTAGGAAAGGGTCGGAAAAGAAAAGAAAGCGTTCGTGAAAAATGATCAGCTGAGGTCTACTTAGGGCCCAGGTGAAACCCTAACTTGTAACGGACCAAAGTGAAGGGAAAGACTCCTGGTTGGCAAATCCCGAACTTCCGTGAAGAGCCGATGACCAGAGCGTGAAACGAACATTTCAAACCTCTAGTGTGAACGTTTTGTATAACACCATAAAACATCAACTGACAGTTCCGTTTCCTAACCAACCAACAAATTTTAATACTTCGTCTCCTTTTCTTTTCAGGACCCGAAGGGCATAAAAAGAAGATCCTTCCTCGTATCCAGAATCTCGAGCCTCCACAGCCCACACGTCAGCTCAGTGACGTCAGCAGGCAGTCACGCACGGACTCCATGGGATTCGTGTTAGACGGCAGCGACGACGACGAGTACAACCTCAACAAACACGAGAGACTGGAGGATTTTCGGAAGCGGATTCGGCGCCGCACTCGACATCTGTCGCGTCGAAGCAGCCGAAGTTCATACGTCAGCTCAAGCGGCAGCAGTGACATGGACGACATCAGCGAAGATCCAGAGCTTGGTAACTATAGCAACCTGCCCATCCGCCCTACGAGCTCCGAGCCGTCTCTCTTACAGCTGGAGTACGGAGATCCCATCCTGCTGCCTCCGTTTTCTCTTCCACCAGAGGCCGTCCTCTTGTCCCTTGGTGGGAAGAAGATGATGGTGACGACAAGCAATGGTCAGTTGAAAGCGTATTCATACGACGGAGTCAACCCTAACTTACCGGTGCCTTTCAAAGCCAAGTTTCGCCGCCGCCACCATTCTGCGGACAGAAAAGACAACAAAAGAGATGAAGATATATTCTGGTACGTTCCTCCACCGACACGAAGCGCCGTCACTTCGACGGCAAGCTCGGAAGAGGATGTTTCCAGGGAAACGAGCACTGATGCTCCGCTCTCTACTTATTTCAAGGGCAAGAGAATGGAGGCAGATGCGGTAGGATTTATTGATATCATTATTTTTGCTTTAAAAATTGATATCTTCTAACTTAGAGCCGAAACTACGCACCTACGACTATTGTCAGGGTGCCTCTGGGGGCGGGGGTGGCTCAGTCGGTAGCGCGCCAGGCTCGTAATACTGTAGTTCCCAGGTTCGAGTCCCAGCTGGGTCAGCGTTGAGATTTATCTCCGCAAAAAAATTCCCCGCCCTGCCCACGGTCAGTAGGGGACACCGATGGGCTTGGAAAGGCCGCCGTCCGTCGGATGGGACGTTAAGCCGTGGCCCCGTGTGTGGGAGAGCCATACCCTGTGCACGTTAAAGAACACGCTGGATGGCCTTGACGGGAAGCTACCATCTGTCTCCCAACAGCTATTCCAGCGGGTTCTCTGAGCTTTCGGGGTCCATGTGACCTGGCCATTTAGCCCACCATCTGTCTCCCAACAATATTTTATCCAGTGGGTTCTCTGAGCTTTCGGGGTCCATGTGACCTGGCCATTTAGCCCATGATGTGCAAAAAAGTGCCGCTCAGAGGTAAAACAACCCAACCCAGGGTGCCTATAGTGCCAGTCTTGAGATAGCCCATTAACAATTTTTAAAACAATGATGGTTAAATTTATGTAAATTGGTATTTTAAAAACATTGCTATCCGTATTTCTAAAATTCACTTTAATTTATCTACAGAGGAGCGTTATATAACGTGAGAATACCTGCTGTCTATTAAAAAACTTTTAAAATAAATTTAATAAAAATTTGAAACTGAAGCATGAGTAAAGAATGTCTGTCTACAGCAGGGTTTCTCAACGTCGGGTAGACGGTAAAAATTTTTAGGGTACGCCGTGAGAGCTCAAAAGTCGCTAGATCTAGTAACAAAGCAAAAATGACCGTTGTTATACTACAACTATAGTTTTATCTATCTGTTACCGCTAAAGCTCGAAAGCCGTTAATGTGCACATTACCTAGCTAATCTGCATATTAACTGATTTGCTCCGTTAACGTGCGGAATCAAGAGTTTTCCGCATTTTACCTAGGTAATGTGCACATTAACGGCTTCCGTATCGTTAAAGTTCGAAAGTTTGTTTCTCTCATTTCCTTTCCCTACTCCTTCCCCCCCCCCCCCCTCTCTCTCCACTTTTAGTTTCGTTCTCACTTGGCCTCCGCTCATCTGGGGCGTTTCATGATAATTCGGAACATTGAGTCACGTGACCCGAAGATTGAGACTCAAGAGATTCATCACTTGACAGATTCGTTCTCACTTGGCACTTCTCTCATTTGGGGCGTTTTTTATAATGCGGCAGACGGTGTACTGTAGAGCTAGATACGTTATCTGAATAATAGGATAGTTAAAAAACGAAAAAGTACAATGTACCGGCTATTACCAATTCCGATAATAGCCGATACGCCATATTTTATTTTCACTTTAACGAGTGCCTAGTAGGTAATATGCAGATTATCGAGGTAATTTGCGGATTACCTAGGTAATTTGAGAAATGAAACAATTTTCGGCACGTTAACGGATCACCCAGTTAATCTGCACAATACCTAGATAATCTGTAGAATAACTGATTTCTGCACTTTAGCGGTAACATATATTTAAACTTACAGCTTTCATTATTTTATTACAAAAGCCTTTTTGAACCAAAGCCGTATAAAGTAAGATGGCCGTACACAGTCCAGCCTGTGCATATTTTATGATCTATTATTACGTCTTAAAAATAAAAAAATTAACATTTTACATTTCTCCAAAAAAATTTTTTCTCTAAGTTTACTTTACAAGCATATTCGTGCACGCTTAAAATTTAATTCTCTTTACTTTAAAGTGGCCACAGCGAATTACTCATGGCTGGTAATGCGGAGAGAGACCTAAAATGAAATTGTTTAGCATACAGAATTTAGGGTTGGGTTGTTTTACCTCTGAGCGGCACTTTTTTGCACACCATGGGCTAAATGGCCAGGTCACATGGACCCCGAAGTCTCAGAGAAGGTTGGGGAGGGTACCCACTGGACAGACAGATGGTAGCCTTCCGTCAAGGCCATCCAGCGTGTTCTTTAATGTGCACAGGGTATGGCTCTCCCGCACACGGGGCCACGGCTTAACGTCCCATCCGACGGACGGCGGACTTTCCAAGTCCATCAGTGTCCCCTACTGACCGTGGGCAGAGCGGGAAATTCTGCGGAGATAAATCTCAACGCTGACCCAGCTGGGACTCGAACCTGAAAACTACAGATTACGAGCCTGGCGCGCTACCGACTGAGCCACCCCCACCCCACCCAACAAATAACCGTGATCTCGCGTCAGTAACTACCCTCTATATTAAGAACGTCAGTGATTAAGGGTTTGCTAAGCAACTTGGTAATGAGACTAACTTTACTCGAACTATTATTTTAACTGTGTATTTCACTTATCACTAATAGTTTGCAATCTTCTTAAGCATAAATATCTTTAATATCCTACACATTAATGTATCTCTTTGTCATTATGATTAATTCCTTTGATCGTAATAGATTAGCACTTTTCAAAATTTTGATTATGAAACAATGGCTAATTATGATTTCTGTGATAATGCGCAGTTACGTTAGAGCAGCGATTTCTAACCTATTTTGTGAAATCTTGAAAAGTTTGTGAAATCATCTATTTCATCTTGAAAAATTTATTAAATGGACTGTTTCATCTTGAAACAATTATGAAAGCAATTATTTTATCTAGAAAATTTTGTGAAATCAACTATTTCATCTTGAAAAAATTGTGAAATCGGATGTTTTATCTTGAAAAATATATTTAAATCGACTGTTTTATCTTGAAACAATTATGAAAGCAACTATTTTATCTAGAAAATTTTGTGAAATCAACTATTTTGTCTCTTCGTGATTTTAGATTCCAGTGAAATCTTATTTGGTTTCTAGAAATATTTATTATATAAATATTATTTGAAACTTCGTTAAAAGCAGTATTGACAAACGAAATGAAAAACGTTTCGTTACGTTTTTCGTTATAAATAAATAAATAAATACCCCCTCAAGCAGCTGCTTGCCACAGAGGTCTGACAGGAGCCTGTCAGTTTAAATGCCACAGTAGGAGATCTGAGAGGATGGCAGGACCTCAGCAGAAAAACGACACACACATCCATGCCTAATTCCGGGGCTCGAACCCAGGTCCCTTAGATATAGCAAAATATAAATTTCGTTATAACGTTACATTAACGTTATTTCGAAATATTTTTAGTACAAATGCAAAATAATGAAATACATGTTATCATTTATATTAGATATGTTTAGAATAGCGTCGTCCAGCAGTACATCAATTCAATCAATCCACTTGTTAAAAAAAAAATAAAAAATTTGAAAAAAGGAAACTTATCAATATTAATAACAATTATTAATAACGAAATAAATACATCTGTGTAAACAGAATTGTTGCAGTCACTTTTTCTGCTATTGATTCTTAAAAATTTTGATTTAAGAGAAATAAAGAAATCAAAATTGCAATTAGGAGACCCAGTTATGAATAAATAGGATGACGCCACTGCATGTAATCTAATAATGTATATAAGCCATACAATCGAAACTACTTAATATAGGCAAGTACCAGGATTAAATTTCGGGAGAGGGGGCCGGGTCCCCCCGTGAATTTAGCATCGATGAGGGTTCAAAAATTTACTTTGCGGGGTAAGAATTTAGTTTGGGTGGTAAGAATTTAGTTTAGGGACAAGAAATTCCACCGGACAAGAAAGGTCAACATGATATTCTATGATATATGGAATAAAAGTTTAAAGTTATTTCCTTATTATCTACTTCTAGTGTCGGGTATAAAATATGAGACTAAAATAAAAATTATACAAATACACCTTTTTTGAATTTCAAACCAAAGTAGACAAGTTTGAATTGAAATTTCGTACAAAACGACAGGATTTTCGGAAGGGGCCCTCCACCCCCCCCACCCACCCCACCCTGGATTCATCCCTGACTGAAGAAATTACACCAAATTTGTAGGAATTGTTCAGAATGAAATGGAGCATTATTAACTAAAATTTCTAAACATAAGTATGCAATCGTAATTCTTAATACTATAAATAATTTTTGTGCACAGATTAATATTTTTAAAATAAGTTGCTAAAATGACTGGAGAAATTTTGAAAAAGAGTAAAATTTCCTTCAGAAATAATAACATTATAATACAGAGTCGGCGAAAATTGAAAAAAAAACGAAATTCATTTAAAAACATTGATATTTTAACGTAATCTATGTCATTCTACGGTTTATTCATTATAAGCAAAATGTCTTCTAATAAATTTGAATCCAAATTATTTCTTTTGTCAGAGAGAATCTATTTAAGCATAAAAAAAAACTCTGCCTGAGTATTACTAAAATAATTCTTTGCAATGCTTTGTCTTGATTTTTCCAATATTGAAAAATATTTTGCTTCGTAAAAATTCTGTTTGCTCTCTCAAATTCATTTTATGAAACTGAAATTTTATTTTCTTTCGCCTCCAATTTTTCGGTTTCATCAAAATAGATTTCCAGCAAATCATTTGTTGAGTCGTTTAATGACACTGAATATTTTTATCAATGCTTTTCTGTAGAAGGGGCTCATGCAAATAAAGAAACGAGTTTTCTCTGAAATAGACTTCAAATAGAATAAAAAATAATCTGTTGAATAAATATAAGTAAAGAAATTGAAAACGTCATCTATTTAACTTTGCGCAGTCTCTTCTTAACCCTTTCAGAACCATAAGGTTTCTAAGAGTAAATATTAGTATGTAACTGTTTATTTTAGTTTGTTTAGACGTAAAATAAATAAAAATCATAAGCAAAATACATAACAATGTGTAGTTTTTTTGGAATTTTATGGGAAATATTTTTCCCAATGGACTATAAAGATAACACAAATTATAGTTAGGCTTATTATGCAGTGTCTTTTATTTATTGGTTTATTAGAACAAAATGTTAACTAAAATAATACAAAATGATGAAATAAAATTACTATACAAAATGATGTGTTAATTATGATATTCTGCGAAGCAATTTCTTTTGGTAGTGAGGCAAAGATGGACATTGCACATAGTACATGTATTATGCGTCCTGACAGTTCTTTTTTTTTTCTAAACGTTCCCGTTTGCGTAATTGCGTTCGGCATACATTCTATTTTGACATGTATAAAAAATGCAGATAAGGTTATAATTAAATAAGAAAATCACCAATTTTAAAATGGGAAAAATGTTTCCCTTAGTCGTGAAAGGGTTAAAGGAGCTGCAGAGAAGTACAAGACATGCTCCGTCACTGCTCGATTGAAACGTGAGAATTCTCTCCTTTATTTTTCTCAGCATATCACAAGGTGAGGTTTATTGTAATCGATTTGCAAACATATACAATGAAAACGTTTCGAGTGGAGAAGGGGGAAGTCGAAGGTTTGGTGGGAAGATCAAAACCGGAAATTTCGACTATTGTCAATAAATTAATGGCCTCTTCCTCCAATTCTCTATCCTATAGCCAAATTATCCCACCTACATAGTTCATTTCTAAATATCTAAACCGATCAAAGCCGTCCCGTGGTCGAGTGGTTTAGCACGCTTGGCTACTGATCTAAGGGATCTGGGTTCGAGCCCCGGGTAAGGCATGGTTGTGTGTGTCGTTTTTCTGCTGAGGTCCTGCCATCCTCTCAGATCTTTTACTATGGCATATAAACTGACAGACTCCTGTCAGACCTCTGTGGCAAGCAGCTGCTTGAGGGGGTATTTATTTTTTTTTAAGCCGATCACAGAGAATTGTAATATACACCCAATTCTGTTTTTAAACGGATTTTTTTTTACGATTTTGATTTTACACGGTTTAGAAAAAAATTCCAATTCTCTTTTTACACGATTTATTTTGATCTAACACGGTTCAAACGGCGTCATTTTAAAAATCTCCATTTGAATTTAATTTTGAAAAACTATTCCAATTCAAGAAAAAATTCCTAGAATTTACATTTATAACAAAGATGCCGCTTTTAGGGTCATATTTTTCGAAATAGTTTTAACTTTGAAAATGTACTATAGATACACATTTTGTGCACTAAAATCCCAAAAATAAAACTACACAACAAGTTTTCTCTATTTTATTCTCTATTTTGTGAAAAAATTGTACAAAATCTATTTCATTCGGAATAAAGTGGCAACATTGAGTTCCGGGAATTCCCCTTAATTTTATCTTCAATACATACGTTAGTCTTGGTCTCTCATTTCGTGTTTAAAGTTAGAAGTGTTTAGATGTTTAATAGAAATCGAAAAAAAAAATTTTTTTTTTAAGTTTTTTGCTGATAGGAAATTTACAATTTTTCATCATCTGATTTATTAACTACAATTCAAATATTTTTCGTAAGCCTTACCACGATGTCGGATAATTCAACTATACAGAAGCAGAAATGGAAAGCTATCTATTTGGATACTAATATCCAAATTTTAAATCGTCTGGGCAACTGTCCAGTCGTCGTTGCAACTGGGTTGGGTTGTTTTACCTCTGAGCGGCACTTTTTTGCACACTATGGGCTAAATGGCCAGGTCACATGGACCCCGAAGGCTCAGAGAAGGTTGGGGGAGGGGACCCACTGGAACAGCTGTTGGGAGACAGATGGTAGCCTCCCGTCAAGGCCATCCAGCGTGTTCTTTAACGTGCACAGGGTATGGCTCTTCCGCACACGGGGCCACGGCTTAACGTCCCATCCGACGGACGGCGGCCTTTCCAAGCCCATCGGTGTCCCCTACTGACCGTGGGCAGGGCGGGGAATTTTGCGGAGATAAATCTCAACGCTGACCCAGCTGGGACTCGAACCTGGGAACTACAGATTACGAGCCTGGCGCGCTACCGACTGAGCCACCCCGCCCCCTTGCAACTGGAGAAGGTTCAATATCCATAGATAAATATGGTATTGTACTGGGTTTTCACGTCTGGAACCAATCTTCTATTTTTTCATATGCACTGTATTTTTTTTTTGCACGGTTTTTTCGGAAACCTATCTACCGTGTAAAAACAGAATTCGGTGTACCTGGCATTTTTACCCTATTGTAATTGCCCTGTTTATCTTCTGCTTGAATGGAGGACTCATCCTTTCTTTTGCAGTGCATCTCTTATCTGGCTATCACAAAGCACTTTCTCTGAGCACCAATTGCGACGAAGGTGGCTAAGACAGAGTGCTTCCCAAGTTCTTTTGGAATGTGCCAATGATGGGATTCGTTGATCATAAAAGTAAATTGTACATCTGTCTGTTTCAAACAAGTTTCTAAGTATATCTTATAAGCGAAAAATCTGAAATGTATCAAAACGCAAAAGCAGTGAAAATAACGAAATAGCGAAATTAAGTTTTCCGTTTTTTGTTACGTATTAAAGCTATAAACATTTTGAAATTCCGTTAAAGTCATTCATAACGTTATTTAAAAATCATTTTGTTATTCCGTTTTTTCGTTGCCTTACAATAACGTTTTACAGCACTGGTTAAAAGTGATATTTTATCTAGCTAATGCTTTTCCGTGTCCACAGACGAGTGAGCTTCTCCTGTGTGCTGCGGATGGGAAGAGGCCAGTGGCTGCCTCGACCTGGGGCTGTGGTACCTTAGCAGGAGACTTCCAATTAAAGGCTATGATCCAGTGGCTAGCGGCTAGTATGGCCGGGTTGCCTTCCCTTGTTTTCTACACCGCACAGGAGCCAACACTAAACGAGGTAAGTTGTTTTCCTTCACGCACTTTCTCACCTACAACCGAACACTTCTTTCTGAAAGAATTCCATCACATAAATCGAGAGAATCGTTTACACGCATTTTATTGGATGCGATTCATCTTAACTGTTCAAGAGCTTTTACTGGATCTAATTCATCTTAACAACTATTCGAAGGCAAGTCCGATATTTTTTTAGCCTTTGAAAAGCATTCTTACATACAATGAGCTAAATGGCCGCTTCACAAGAGCTCGGAGGCTAGAGTAGGGGAAAGGATTGGACAACTATTAGGGCACAGATAGAAGCCTCCCATCAAGGACCTCCAGGGTATCCTTTAATATTAAAAAGGTATTGTTCTCATGCATGAGGCCACGGCGTAATGTCCCAACCGAAGGACGAGGACCATTATAACACCATCTGAGTCCCCCGTCTCACCGGTGGTACAGTGGGAGTTGTTCGGTTGTTTTACCTCTGAGCGGCACTTTTTTGCACACCATGGGCTAAATGGCCAGGTCACAAGGACCCCGAGGGCTCAGAGAAGGTTGGGGGAGGAGACCCACTGGCAGAGCTGTTGGGAGACAGATGGTAGCCTCCCGTCAAAGCCATGCAGCGTGTTCTTTAACGTGCACAGGGTATGGCTCTCCCGCACAAGGGGCCACTGCTTAACGTCCCATCCGACGGACGGCGGTCTTTTCAAACTCATCGGTGTCCCCTGCTGACCGTGGGCAGGGCGGGGAATTTTGCGGAGATAAATCTCAACGCTGACCCAGCTGGGACTCGAACCTGGGAACTACAGATTATGAGCCTGGCGCGCTACCGACTGAGCCACTCCCGCCCCAGGCACAGTGGGAGATTAGCCAAAACAAGAAAACATTGCTCTACTACTTAATACAGGTTGAAGTTAAGAACTAACATGTGAATAGCGAAATGAAATAATTATTCTATATCACTTTATCATCCCATACACGAAAATACATTTGCAATCAAATTAGTCGGTACCGCTCCAGTGTCGTAATCTTCTTTAATCTTAATTTAATTTTTACGATTAAAGAAGTTTGTTTGATCTCGACACCATTCAGTAGATTCTAGAATATTATAGAGGAAAAATTATCATTAGCAGGGTGATCTCTGAACCCACGACCTCCTGACAACATGTCAGGTGCTCTGACCGCTGAGCTACCGGCCGCCGAACAATCATCCTCTATTAGTGGCTTTAAGCATTATGTTATAGAATAATCATTGGAAACTTCTAATATTGTAAACAATAACCATAGATAAAATATATGTACGAAGGGTGTGAGAAAGAGAATGAGACTGCAGCCTTAGCGAGGCAACGACGTGACGCACGTTAAATGGTAGTGATATTGAAAAAGACTGTTGTTTTCTGAGTTGGCGTGGCGAAAGGTGTCGATCGGCGATTGGCCGTTCGGCAGACAGAGGAAGTGAAGTCATATCCGGTTTCGACTCCGTGCGTAATGTCTGCGATAAGGGAAGATCAGTGTGCTGCGTTGAAATTTTGTTATCGCCTGAAGAAACCAGCCACCGAAGCATACGAATCTATCATTGTGATAGTGCATCAGCGCATTGAATTAAGATTGCCTGGAATTATTAAAATTTTCGAATATCCTGCGGCGTCCACTTTGAAAATCTCTGGTCTAAAGGATAAACAAGAACATTTGGTATTTCATCAGAGACATGATGAAAGAGTAGATATGTTACCGCTAAAGCTCGAAAGTCGTTAATGTGCACATTACCTAGCTAATCTGCAGATTAACTGATTTGCTCCGTTAACGTGCGGAATCAAGAGTTTTCCGCATTTTACCTAGGTAATGTGCACATTCACGGCTTCCGTATCGTTAAAGTTCGAAAGTTTGTTTCTCTCATAGTGGTGAATCTCTTGAATATGAATCTTCGTGTCACGTGATTCACTCGTCCGCATTATAAAAAACGCCCCGGATGAGCGGAGGCCAAGTGAGAACGAATCGGTAAAGTGATTCATTCTTGATAACGAATCACTAAAATGATTCGTTCTCACTTGGCCTGCTCATTTTGGGGGCGTTTTTTATAATTCGGACGACTGATTCATGTTGACAGAGGGATGACCCTGGTTTCAACTCTACTCTCGGACACTAGATAAATAACATGATGTTAATTTAAGCGTACAGAAACGTTCCTGTTGTTCCAGCAAAGATCTTATTTTCACTTTAACGAGTGCCTAGTAGGTAATGTGCAGATTATCCAGGTAATTTGCAGATTAGCTAGGTAATTTGAGAAATGAAACAATTTTCCGCACGTTAACGGATCACCCTAGTTAATCTGCACAATACCTAGATAATCTGTAGAATAACTGATTTCTGCACTTTAGCGGTAACATATACATACTCCCATACATGCAACATCAAATCTGCTTTTTTTAAAGTTTCTATCTGTGCATCCCCATCTAAAGTTTCTGATTATTCTTTGCACATGCAAGAGTCCTTATAGACGAACTAGGTGGTAGCCTGGGACTCCGCGTTAAATGTGGTGCCAAATTCGAGAAAAAAAGTTTAAAAATTTAAATTAAAAAATGCTCATGCATTCGTATATCGGTTCGACGTTTACACTGAGCTAGTAGTTCACCAGTCGGTTATTGGCGCCAGTAATCCAAGACTGTAAACTAGCTTTAAGTTGCCAATATACGCACATGCTGACAAAGTTTTGCGAATGCGGTTGCGGATTAGACCTTGCGGTTGTGGATAGACCTTATGGATGCTGATAGAACTTTTGCTATCCGCATCCTTAATCCATATGGCGGAACTATATTAATTAAAACCTGTAGGGACAGATAATTGAAAAATTGTGGATCCTAAAAGGTTAATTCCTGTTCCGTTTGGTTCTTCATCTTACCAAATAAATGATGACCCTGATTAGACAGCGTAGCTATTTTTATTTCAAATGTCAAAATTTACTGCACTTTTTTCGTGTCTTTCTTTTACTTAAATCGTGAGTAATCAATGTATGATTTATTTCAGATATTTAAGATGTACGATTTATTTCAGATAATTAATTACGACTAGGTCAGTTACGATTTATTAATGTTTTATTTAATTTAAAAGTTTTTTTTATACACTTGATGGTGCAATTAACAGATAAACTCCCTGCCATAAGAACGGAGATACCTGAGTAAGAGTCAGTTGAAATTTTCGAATATACTGGTTTCCATAAATTCAGGAATAATGTTATGTCAGTGAGAAGCTAAAGTCAAAGCTCTATAACTTCTAAAATAAGTTTTTCTGTTTTGAAAAATGTGATAACAGATAAAGATGATCCAATATATATCAATATCTCGATTTTCAACAATATTCATTCCGTATTTAATAAGTTATGGAAGTTTGAATATTTAGCGATAACAATGCCAGCCACAAAAAATGACTTCAGAAGTTAATTAAAACTTAGTAATAAGTATTGTATCAAAGTGTTTAATAAAATAAATTTGTATTTTAGAACTTTGTGTAAAGAATTCTTTCACTATTCTTCAATTTTGTATAGGTTTCTTAAGACTGCCATTGCTGTTGTTAAATATTCAAACTTCCATAACTCATTAAATACCGAAGGAATATTGCAGAAAATCGAGATATTGATGTATTGGATTGAATCTTTATCTGTTACCACATTTTTTAAAACAAAAAAAAAGCACACACATTTATTTTATAAGTTATAGAGCTTCGACGTTAGCTTCCCATTGATGTGTGTCCCATTGACATAGGGGCGGAGGTGGCTTAGTCGGTAGCTCAGTCGGTAGCGCGCCTGGCTCGTAATCTGTAGTTCCCAGGTTCGAGTCCCAGCTGGGTCAGCGTTGAGATTTATCTCCGCAAATTACCCCGCCCTGCCCACGGTCAGTAGTGGGGGACACCGATGGGCTTGGAAAGGCCGCCGTCCGTCGGATGGGACGTTAAGCCGTGGCCCCGCGTGCGGGAGAGCCATACCCTGTGCACATTAAAGAACACGCTGGATAGCCTTGACGGGAGGCTACCATCTGTCTCCCAACAGCTTTTCCAGTGGGTCCCCTCCCCCAACCTTCTCTGAGCCTTCGGGGTCCATGTGACCTGGCCATTTAGCCCATGGTGTGCAAAAAAGTGCCGCTCAGAGGTAAAACAACCCAAAGTTAAAGAACACGCTGGATGGCCTTGACGGGAGGCTACCATCTGTCTCCCAACAGCTGTTCCAGTGTGTCCCCTCCCCCAACCTTCTCTGAGCCTTCGGGGTCCATGTGACCTGGCCATTTAGCCCATGGTGTGCAAAAAAGTGCCGCTCAGAGGTAAAACAACCCAACGTTAAAGAACACGCTGGATGGCCTTGACGGGAGGCTACCATCTGGCTCCTAACAGCTGTTCCAGTGGGTCCCCTCCCCCAACCTTCTCTGAGCCTTCGGGGTCCATGTGACCTGGCCATTTAGCCCATGGTGTGCAAAAAAGTGCCGCTCAGAGGTAAAACAACCCAACGTTAAAGAACACGCTGGATGGCCTTGACGGGAGGCTACCATCTGTCTCCCAACAGCTGTTCCAGTGGGTCCCCTCCCCCAACCTTCTCTGAGCCTTCGGGGTCCATGTGACCTGGCCATTTAGCCCATGGTGTGCAAAAAAGTGCCGCTCAGAGGTAAAACAACCCAACGTTAAAGAACACGCTGGATGGCCTTGACGGGAGGCTACCATCTGGCTCCTAACAGCTGTTCCAGTGGGTCCCCTCCCCCAACCTTCTCTGAGCCTTCGGGGTCCATGTGACCTGGCCATTTAGCCCATGGTGTGCAAAAAAGTGCCGCTCAGAGGTAAAACAACCCAACGTTAAAGAACACGCTGGATGGCCTTGACGGGAGGCTACCATCTGTCTCCCAACAGCTGTTCCAGTGTGTCCCCTCCCCCAACCTTCTCTGAGCCTTCGGGGTCCATGTGACCTGGCCATTTAGCCCATGGTGTGCAAAAAAGTGCCGCTCAGAGGTAAAACAACCCAACGTTAAAGAACACGCTGGATGGCCTTGACGGGAGGCTACCATCTGGCTCCTAACAGCTGTTCCAGTGGGTCCCCTCCCCCAACCTTCTCTGAGCCTTCGGGGTCCATGTGACCTGGCATTTAGCCCATGGTGTGCAAAAAAGTGCCGCTCAGAGGTAAAACAACCCAACGTTAAAGAACACGCTGGATGGCCTTGACGGGAGGCTACCATCTGTCTCCCAACAGCTGTTCCAGTGGGTCCCCTCCCCCAACCTTCTCTGAGCCTTCGGGGTCCATGTGACCTGGCCATTTAGCCCATGGTGTGCAAAAAAGTGCCGCTCAGAGGTAAAACAACCAACCAAAAACCCATTGACATAACATGGAGTTGTTTCTTAATTCATGAAAACCAGATTAATTGGGTGTATTTTTTTTATTCTCTCCGGTGGCCGAATGATTAGAGTGCTTGGCTACTTATCAAAGGGACCTGGGTTCGAGCCCCGGATAAAGCAAGGATGTGTGTGTTGTCTTTCTTCTGAGGTCTCGCCTTCCTCACAGATCTTCTCTTTGGCGTATTAAACTGATGGCTCCTATCAGACCTCTTTGGCAAGCAGCTGCTTGAGGCGAAATTTAGTATTTATTATATAAGAAAACTGTCTTGAGAATTCAGATATTAAGCTTTTAGCCTGAATATAATCCATATGAATTAAAATAGCAAGTATATGCGAATATTTTGCTAAATGATAAACATTTGATAAAACTGATATTCATAATGGCGAACTCTCTTTCGATCAGTATTCTACAATTTCGAAAGCATTTTATTGATAAAGTGATCGAAATGTAGCAGTCATTAAATACCTCTTTAAGAATCGAAGTCAACGCTGAAGCTACAACTTTCAGGTTTTTTTGGAGAAAGTTAACTTTCCCCAAAAATTATACTTTTTGTAGTACATAAAAAAAACTGAAAAAAAAAAGGGTACATACCTTAGAAATTGAAAAATTAAAAAAAAAATTACGAAACAATCACCTAGACTTAATATACTGCTCATCAGATGCTTTTATGGTCTCCTTTTGAGCGAATGGTGGACACCGTGGATTCGTTCCTCTATGGCCTAAGCACTTTCACCGACTTTCATGGGGCGGGTGTGGCTCAGTCGGTAGCGCGCCAGACTCGTAATCTGTAGTTCCCAGGTTCGAGTCCCAGCTCGGTCAGCGTTGAGATTTATCTCCGCAAAATTCTCGGCCCTGCCCACGGTCAGTAGGGGACACCGATGGGCATGGAAAGGCCGCCGTCCGTCGGATGGGACGTTAAGCCGTGGCCCCGTGTGCGGGAGAGCCATACCCTGTGCACGTTAAAGAACACGCTGGATGGCCTTGACGGGAGGCTACCATCTGTCTCCCAACAGCTGTTCCAGTGGGTCCCCTACCCCAACCTTCTCTGAGCCTTCGGGGTCCATGTGACCTGGCCATTTAGCCCATGGTGTGCAAAAAAGTGCCGCTCAGAGGTAAAACAACCCAACGTTAAAGAACACGCTGGATGGCCTTGATGGGAGGCTACCATCTGTCTCCCAACAGCTGTTCCAGTGGGTCCCCTCCCCCAACCTTCTCTGAGCCTTCGGGGTCCATGTGACCTGGCCATTTAGCCCATGGTGTGCAAAAATTAAAGAACACGCTGGATGGCCTTGATGGGAGGCTACCATCTGTTTCCCAACAGCTGTTCCAGTGGGTCCTCTCCCCCAACCTTCTCTGAGCCTTCGGGGTCCATGTGACCTGGCCATTTAGCCCATGGTGTGCAAAAAAGTGCCGCTCAGAGGTAAAACAATCCAATCCAAATCCGACTTCCATCCTTCAGATAATCTCAAGTTTCTTCTCTAAGCTCACCATCTTCCTTTTCTCCTTCATGGTTCAGGCATAACTGCACTTTTTTTAAATTTTACAAGATGCTGATAATTTAACGAAAAGAAAAATGTCTATGGCTGTCTCGGCCATCTTTTTCTTTTCTCGTTATTAATAATAATAATAATAATAATGGTAGCTAACTAATGTTCACTATAATAATAACAGCGGTAGCTAAATACGTTATTATAATGAGAGTAGAACGCAGTTAATTGGGCTTAACTCGCGTATATTTTAATTTCGGTTCACGTACAGGAAAATGGGGCATTCAAACTAATAATAATTTTTATTCATAATCTAGTTGAACTTCAACAGATATATCTTACAAATTTATATTACAAAACTTTTGAAAACATTTAGTCTAGATGTGAATAAGAACTCAAATAATAAAAACAATAACACAACGGAGAAAAAAATAAGTAAATAAAATTAGTAAAACAAAAACTAATAGTCCGCTAAGTATATATATAAATATGAAAAATAATCTCACCTGAATCTATTCGTTTTTATTTCGTTCAAAATATGTTTTAAAATGCTAACGTATTATTATTTATTTAATTAGCTACATAGCTAAATGTTTAACTACTGCGATAAAATTTTGCGATGCAACTGTACTGGTGGTGGTCAAAATGGCCCCGTACACTTTTCTCATTCGTCAGATTAAATGTGTGATGTTATACGTTTTACTTTTACAGTTTATGCAGCCTTAGAATATAACCAATATTAATTCCAGTTCATATTTTTTATCAATGTATAGCAACATGCCGCCAATAACTTTGAAAAAGAGAGGTAATTCTGTCGATAACGCTTACAAAAGACCGCCACCAGAATAGTTGAGAGTTATTACACTGAAAGGCCAATTTATTATACTCACCCACCTAACAACGTGTGGGTTCACCTTTCGCCTCACAATGGCAGCAACACGTCTAGCTTGGACTTTATCAGATGTTCGAAACGTTCAGGTGGTATTGCAGGCCATGTTGGGTTTGGGTTGTTTTACCTCTGAGCGGCACTTTTTTGCACACCATGGGCTAAATGGCCAGGTCACATGGACCTCGAAGGCTCAGAGAAGGTTGGGGGAGGTTACCCACTGGAACAGCTGTTGGGAGACAGATGGTAGCCTCCCGTCAAGGCCATCCAGCGTGTTCTTTAGCGTTGGGTCGTTTTACCTCTGAGCGGCACTTTTTTGCACAGCATGGGCTAAATGGCCAGGTCACATGGACCCCGAAGGCTCAGAGAAGGTTGGGGGAGGGGACCCACTGGAACAGCTGTTGGGAGACAGATAGTAGCCTCCCGTCAAGGCCATCCAGTGTGTTCTTTAACGTGCGCAGGGTATGGTTCTCCCGCATACGGTGCCACGGCTTAACGTCCCATCCGACGGACGACAGCCTTTCCAATCCCATCGGTGTCCCCTACTGACCGTGGGCAGGGCGGGGAATTTTTGCAGAGATAAATCTCAAAGCTGACCCAGCTGGGACTCGAAACTGGGAACTACAGATTACGAGCCTGGCGCGCTACCGACTGAGCCACCCCCGCCCCTGCAGGCCATGATTCAAGGATCATCTGTAAAGCGCAGAGAGTTGCCGGTGGTAGGTTTCAGGCTCAAATGCATCGCTCCACTTCATCCCACAAATGCTAAATAGGGTTCATATCCGAAAAGTGAGAGGATCATTCTGGGGTTGTGAATTCACTGGAATGCTCCTCCAGCCAATCCTTAGCTAAATGAGAGCGATGAGATGTGTCTTTGTCTCGTTGAAAGAAGGCATTCTGCTGTGGGAAATGGATAGCCATGTACGGGTATAGATGGCCGGCGAGTATCTATATCCGTTCAGCCTTGTGTGGTGAATTAGTGATGGTCTCATTAGGTACAATACCCCAGAGCATTAAACTGCCTCCTTGACAGTGGGGTCCATGGCATTGTGTGGTTTACACCACACCACACATGCAACCTCTCATTGATGTGTTGTAGTTGGAACCTCAATTTGTCGGTTCAAGCTACTAATTTCCAGTCTTCCACGGTCCACTGGCGATGTTCCTTTGCCCACTGCAGCCTCATAGCAGTGGCGTGCTGTTAACAAGGGTACTCGATGTGGGCAATGGTTGCCATAGCCCAGTAATGCTATCATATGCCTATATGTTTGTGCAAATAATCTTTGCACAAACCTTCGTAACTGTCCTGTTGTTGAATGCCTACATTATCATCTGCACTGTGGCCCTCTGTTACGACATTGCAGTATGGGAGAAGTGGCGCCCACCTTGTACATCAACGTCCCAGTTATGGCCACATTTTTGAGGCAGTTGCAGGTTTTGCCAGTTTTGACATAGTCCTGGTACACATGACAACAGCCACACACACAAATTCCAGACATTCTGCAGTTGAGAATATGGATAACCTCATATTCATCACATCGACTGCCTGCCCATCATCAAAGTGGTTCAGGTCGCCGTGTTTACCCATCGCAACAGTCGCAGGTTCGTTATACAGCAGGTAGATTATCAGCACTCAGATATCAACTGATTTCTGAGTTTTTGACCGTAAGAATACTATTTCCAAAAACTGAATAAAATTTTGACCATGGTAATACCTTACTTATGCGTTACCATACATATTAAGCCTTAGTTCTGATTCTAAAGTTTTCGGTAGGATATTATAAAACAAAAAATGCAATTCTTCTCGAATTGTCCGCAACCCAAGTTGATGGGTTGGGTTGGGTTGTTTTACCTCTGAGCGGCACTTTTCTGCACACCATGGGCTAAATGGCCAGGTCTCATGGACCGCGAAGGCTCAGAGAAGGTTGGGGGAGGGGACCCACTGGAACAGCTGTTGGGAGACAGATGGTAGCCTCCCGTCACAGCCATCCAGCGTGTTCTTTAACGTGCGCAGGGTATGGCTCTCCCACACACGGGGCCACGGCTTAACGTCCCATCCGACGGACGGCGGCCTTTCCAAGCCCATCGGTGTCCCCTACTGGTGGTACTCCCCGTGGGCAGGACGGGGAATTTTGCGGAGATAAATCTCAACGCTGACCCAGCTGGGACTCGAACCTGGGAACTACAAATTAAGAGCTTAGAGCGCTACCGACTGAGACCCCCCCCCCCCCGCCAAGTTGATGAAGTGTCGCACTGATGTAATTAACGTAATACCTTAAATGCATTTCAATCCAACTGTGCCTGAAGATTTAACTGGTAGTTCTTCTCCTAATGATAAATCCTTTCATTCCAGATGACCACCGTGTACCGCAAAGTCTTGGAGCGCCACTGGAGCGTGGGAGACTTAGCATGCGAGGTTCTTCGCTTCTGCCGCAACAGGTTATCGACTCGACAACGAGTTGGCATGTCTCCCATGCTTTTCGCTCAACTGTTGGGCAGTGGAGCTTCGTCCTACATAAGCCAACACTCTCTGGACTGAAACAGAAAGCCTTCTCATTGGACTCACGGCTCACCCAGCTCAGTGGTGCCTTTGGCATGGTGCTCAAAGTCTTCAACACCTCGTCTGTCTTAATGCATAGAATACGAGGTTCTGAGATATCGCTGTTCCATGTGAAAACACAGGAATTTTGCTTATGCCAAAAAATAATGGACTGAAATATTTTAGACTATGTATTGTTGCCAACGATACAGAGTTTATAATAGAAAGAGAATTTAGAAATAAATTCCTGAATGGAATGGCCTGAAAGGATTCAATGATCCAGGAACCTAAAGAATCCAATCCGTGCAAATGCTCATAGGCAAGAAGGTAAAAGACGAATGGACGAAAATCCCTCAGAGTAAAACCTGGAATGTTTTAATCATAAAGCATCATATTCTTTGCTTTTTAAGTAGTAACGAATCAGTTCTTCGGCATACAACTCGTGGGAAAAAATGAAAAAAAAAAAAAACATTTCGAATACAGAGCCGACGATTTGTTCAGGAATGTGAGTGTGGTATGCAGCCATATTTTCGAGTACAAGCCTCCCCCGAATCACAGAGTCTGATATTATTTATTTTTCTAGGGACCATCAAAGCAATTTCGTCCACGAGCGAAACAAAAGAATTCTGTCCTTTTGCTTCACTTGCTGAAAGAGTGAAGTATTTTGTACGAAAAAGAAAATATTTAGTAGACTCATCGTTTAACAATAAAAATATTGGAAACAAAATGTTCATTGTAAGCATAAATCTTTAAACAAAGTGCTCATTTGCAATTTATCACTCTGCTTACTTAATACGTTTCTCGTACATAATTTTTATTACTCACAAAGCCTGCTAATTCCTTTTAGTGGGGCTCTGTGTGTATGTCTCCCACTCATGATTTTGAAGAGTCCCATCGAGAAGTCACAGAAGCATATTATCAGTAAAAATATTCATGCAAGGGCATTTTTAACCACTTGTTTTTCGATAGATTATTATTATTATTACTACGTTACGAGAGATTGAGAGGTCCTTATTCAGGCTTTCTCATGTAATATTTTTGGAAAGATGATCAACAAGAAAAAAATGAAGTTAGATCAATAATTTGATTGTAATATATATATATTTTAAGTTTTTATTTTTTTATGTTTTTTATTTTTATATATATATTTTAAGTATATATTTATTTTTCATATATATATATATTTACGTACATATATTTTTCATATTTATATACATATTTTAAATTCAATTCCACAAGGGAGTTGTAATGAGGAAATCAAACACATGTGAGAGAATTTTTATATTTATAGCTTTAGTAGAACAATTTAAAGAAGTTCTGTTCTAAATTCTTGGATTCCAAGTTTCTCAAGAAGTTCAAAAAATTTTTTACCTCTGAGTGTTATAATTTTTGCAATTTAAAAGAACGTGGTGAATAGATTCTGGTGTGTTGCAATATATGCAGTTTGGACTGGTTGATAATTTGATTTTAAATTTTCGATAAAAATGGTTAACCTATGACTTTTCGTCTTTTCTATATATCATAAAATTGTCCATCTCTCTGGTGTATTCAAAGAACTCAATTTCTAATAGAGAGTATTAAAACATAATAATAAAGTTACGAATTACATACGATAATACATTTACCGAAATCCACATCCCATAGCAGACAATTTGTTGGTGGTGTATCGAGTGCTTGAAATGTCAAATTTCAAGCACTCGATACATCACCAATTATTTCATCATATCATCACACTTTGAATGTGATCAAGAGAAGCATGAACTACTTATGGGAAACCCTCTCAAAAGAAATCGGCAGACTGATGAAGAGGTATAG
Source organism: Ryuthela nishihirai (assembly GCA_038380435.1). Lineage (NCBI taxonomy): Eukaryota > Metazoa > Arthropoda > Arachnida > Araneae > Heptathelidae > Ryuthela > Ryuthela nishihirai. The sequence goes on from JAWZYU010000022.1 coordinate 42,240,255, forward strand.
CGTTGGGTTGGGTTGTTTTACCTCTGAGCGGCACTTTTTTTGCACACCATGGGCTAAATGGCCAGGTCACATGGACCCCGAAGGCTCAGAGAAGGTTAGGGGAGGGGACCCACTGGAACAGCTGTTGGGAGACAGATGGTAGCCTCCCGTCAAGACCATCCAGCGTGTTCTTTAACGTTGGGTTGTTTTACCTCTGAGCGGCACTTTTTTGCACACCATGGGCTAAATTGCCAGGTCACAAGGACCCCGAAGGCTCAGAGAAGGTTAGGGGAGGGGATCCACTGGAACAGCTGTTGGGAGGCAGATGGTTACCTCCCGTCATGGCCATCCAGCGTGTTCTTTAACGTGCACAGGGTATGGCTCTCCCACACACGGGGCCACGGCTTAACGTCCCATCCGACGGACGGCGGCCTTTCCAAGCCCATCGGTGTCCCCTACTGATCGTGGGCAGGGCGGGGAATTTTGCGGAGATAAATCTCAACGCTGACTCAGCTGGGACTCGAACCTGGGAACTACAGATTACGAGCCTGGCGCGCTACCGACTGAGCCACCCCCGCCCCCAGAGGCATAGCGACTGAGGGAACATCATACTGGACGTCGGTATATAATGAACTCCAGCCAGGATTGTTGTATCACATTGGAAGTACTTCAACATCACACAAGCTAAGGTGACCAAGTTGTTGCTTTCAGAGAGTCAAGAATGTTTCTCTTAGGGCCCAAACCATCAGAGACTGCCTGCATGAAGAAGGGTTGTGTTCTCGCCCTCCATTCCCAGTTCATGCACTCTGGCGAGACAATCAGAAAACTCCATCGCATTTTGTTCCTGGACATGGAACCTGAGCTCTGGATAGATAGCCACCTGATGATAGTCATATACGTGAGTGGAGGGTTCATGCCATCCCTTCTGTCTCTAGCATGCACAGGAGCTGCCACTCGTACGGTGGAGGTTCTTTGATGATGTGTCAACGCTCCTGAACAGATCTCGTTTTCATGCAGAGTTGTTGTTTTTGTTATTTTACCTCTGAGCGGCACTTTTTTGCACACCATGGGCTAAATGGCCAGGTCACATGGACCCCGAAGGCTCAGAGAAGGTTGGGGGAGGGGACCCACTGGAACAGCTGTTGGGAGACCGATGGTAGCCTCCCGTCAAGGCCATCCAGTGTGTTCTTTAACGTGCACAGGGTATGGCTCTCCCGCAGATGGGGCCACGGCGTAACGTCCCATCCGACGGACGGCGGCCTTTCCAAGCCCATCGGTGTCCCCTACTGACGCTGGGCAGGGCGGTTTTATGCAGAGTAGTGTTAATGGTGTCACCTATAGGACAAAACTATTTTTCCTGTGAGAAGCACAATTTCCACTGAATTTCGATTAATGCATGATAATTCACGCCCCATTGATGCATTGGAGTAAAAATTCCTCGTTAAATTTTTAGTAAGACTGAAAAGTAGTGAAATTGTTTGACTAAAACAAAAAAACACTAGTATTCGTAATCAGCTAAAATGAATGTTATTAAAGTTACATTGGTTTACATAACTTTATGCCAATAGGAAGCTAACGTCGAAGCTCTATAACAGTGTCTCGCAAACTGTGTGCCGCGAGAGATTTTCAAATTGACACTAGATATTCCAAAGATTTCATTTTGACTTAACTTGTGTTATCGACGTGCTTTAATAAAAATCTTTCAGATTTTATCAACTGGGATCTTGTAAGTATTTATGAAGCTTTTTCCAAATTTTGGTATTAATTTTTGAATATTTTAAGCCATAGAATGGGCAAATATTTAAAACAAACATCGAGTTATGATTAATTATATTTATTATTATATTTATTTTAAATAAAATGCATTTAACGAAACTTCAATTTTCCTCTTTTTACGTAACCATCAAAAATTCGTTTTTAGGTGTGCCGCGGAAAAAAATTAGATTCAGTGTGCCGCAGAGTAAAAAAGTTTGCGAGACACTGCTCTATAACTTCTAAAATAAGTTTTTTGTTTTGGAAAATGGGGAGAGCAGATAAAGATCTAATCAAATGTTTCAATATCTCGATTTTCAACAATATCTGTTCAGTATTTGAACATAGGGTTGTTCCTTAATTTATGGAAATCAATGAAATTCAATTACATATTTTGCAATGAATATTTAAGGCGGTGAAACCAAAGAAGTAGCAACAATAACTGAAAGTAAATAAAAATTTCGAGAAACCTACTAATTAAAATGCGATTAAAATAGGATACCAAATATATTTAAATGAATATCAAAAATCAACAGGAAAGGTGCAAAGGAAATGAAGTAAAGTTAATTTAGACAAATGTTCGGTGTTGATTGGGTTATTTTACCTCTGAGCGGCACCTTTTTGCACACAATGGACTAAATGGTTAAACCACAAGGAACCCTAAAGCTCAGACAAAGGAAGATAGTGCGCCGATATACCTTATCGGCGCCCTATCTTCCTTTGAAGTGAATACGAACTCAGTGACTGATTGCACCATCGATATGTTTTACGTTTATTTTCTACATTTTGGGGTCCATATAGAAAGAGGGGTATTTTTAAAATTTTTTAATTTATTAATATTTTTTTCTTTGTCACTAAACACGCCTACCTTCAGAAACTTTCGAGATATGACTTATAATTATCGACTACATTTTACCTACCTTTTGGAGTCGTGCTTGAGGAAGCCAATGACATTGAAGACGTCACAATATGGGATATGACTCGTTTAAGTCGAAAATCCCCCCCCCTCCTTTATGGATAGAGAAAATAGTGAAGGCAAAAATAGTTTACGACGGTCATTAATGAGCTTTCATTTGACACCTAACTGTAGGCTCTGACGTTCCGAAGATATAATAGAACGACTTTCACCTTTCCGGATTTTTAGGGGGAAAGAATGCATAGGGGGTCAATTTTTAATAGGACATTCCCCGTGTCAGAAGCTTTTATTTAACGCAGTGTCTCGCAAACTTTTTTACTCTGCGGCACACTGAATCTAATTTTTTTTCCGAGGCACACTCAATCAGATTTTTTTTCCGCGGCACACCAAAAGAAGAATAAAAGCAAACTCTCTATAATCGTCATTATATTTGCGCTTTGTTGAAGTCATCATCCTGGTTTTACTTGAAGATTTGCTCTCGTTCTTTAATTCATAACTCGGTGTTTGTTTTAAATATTTGTCCATTCTATGGCTTGAAATAATCAAAAATTAATACCAAAATTTGGAAAAAACTTGATAAATACTTACAAGATCCCAGTTGATAAAATCTGAAAGATTTTTATTAAAGCACGTCGATAGCACGTCGATATTAAAGCACGTCGATAGCACGTCGATATTAAAGCACGTCGATAGCACGTCGATATTAAAGCATGTCGATAACACAAGTCAAAATGAAATCTTTCGAATATCTCATGTCAATTCGAAAATCTCTCGCGGCACACAGTTTGCGAGACACTGATTTAACGCATAGCTCGTTACTTCTGCACTCGTATTCATCAGCTACAGCGGAACAATCGTTTCCACGTTTCTCCTTTTTTTAGGGGAAAGTTGGGTTGGGTTGGGTTGTTTTACCTCTGAGCGGCACTTTTTTGCACACCATGGGCTAAATGGCCAGGTCACATGGACCCCGAAGGCTCAGAGAAGGTTGGGGGAGGGGACCCACTGGAACAGCTGTTGGGAGACAGATGGTAGCCTCCCGTCAAGGCCATCCAGCGTGTTCTTTAACGTGCACAGGGTATGGCTCTCCCGCACACGGGGCCACGGCTTAACGTCCCATCCGACGGACGGCGGCCTTTCCAAGCCCATCGGTGTCCCCTACTGACCGTGGGCAGGGCGGGGAATTTTTGCGGAGATAAATCTCAACGCTGACCCAGCTGGGACTCGAACCTGGGAACTACAGATTACGAGCCTGGCGCGCTACCGACTGAGCCACCCCCGCCCCTTTTAGGGGAAAAAACATGGGGGCTAATTTTTTTTTCTTATGTTTTATTCCACTCTCCTCTTCAGAAGCTTTTGTTCGACACATGGCTTGTTCATCTCAGCACTCACGTTCCAAAGATATAGCGGAACAATCGTTTTCATATTTCCCCTTTCTTAGGGGGGAAAGAAAACAGGGGGATCAATTTTTTTATAGCCTATGACACTATCCGTGTCAAAAGCTTGCATTTGACGTATAGCTAGTGACTTTCGGCAAACCGCTGGGCTTGGAAAATCCACCGTCCGTCAGATGGAACTTTACACCGTGGTCCCGTGGGTCCCCTCCTCCAACCTTCTCTGGGCCTTCGGGGTTCTTGTGACCTGGCCATTTAGTCCATGGTATGCAAAAAATGCATCTCAAAGATAAAACAACCCAACTTTCGGCATTCCCGTTCTGGAGATATAGCAGAAGAATATTTTTCATATCTCCCCTTTATACAGAGGAGAAGAAAGCATGGGGATCAATTTTTTATAACTTATGTCACAAGCTTTCGACACATAAATCATTAAGCTTCACCATCGCGTTCGAAAGATACGGTGGAACAACTGTTTTGACAAACCGACAAATATCAAGCGAAAAGAAATAATAAGATAGGTAAAAAAACATATATAAATTTTAAAAAAGTGTGTAGGTAAAACGGCGCCCTATCTTCCTTTGAAGTGAATACGAACTCAGTGACTGATTGCACCATCGATATGCTTTAGGTTTACTTTGTACTATTCAGGGCCATATAGGATGATAGGTATTGTTTTTTTATATTTTAATTTTTTTTCACTAAAAACACCTACCTTCAAAAACTTTCACGTGATATACGACTCATAAACATCGACTACATTTTCCCTCCCTTTTGGAGTCGTGTTTGAGGTAGCCCATGAATAGACATTGGAGACGTCATAAGATTTAATTTGAAATATGACTCGTTAAAGTCGAACCCCGCGAAAATCCCCCCCTTTATCAGGGGGGAATAGTGAGGACAAAATTCGAAATAATTTACGACAGTCATTATATGTACTTTCATTTGGCACCTAACTCTTAACTAAGCCCCTCCCGTTTGGAAGATATTGTAGAATGACTCTCACATTTCCCGTTTTTTAGGGGGGAAGAAAGCCTGGGGGATCGAATTTTTATAGCTTATGACACGACCTGGGTCAAAAGCTTTGATTTGAAGCATAGTTTGTTACATTCCGCACTCGCGTCCAGGAGAAGAGGAAGACAATCTTTCCCATATCCCTGGGGCGGGGGTGGCTCAGTCGGTAGCGCGCCAGGCTCGTGATCTGTACTTCCCAGGTTCGAGTCCCAGCTGGGTCAGCGTTGAGATTTATCTCCGAAAAATTCTCCGCCCTGCCCACGGTCAGTAGAGGACACCGATGGGCTTGGAAAGGCCGCCGTCCGTCGGATGGGACGTTAAGCCGTGGCCCCGTGTGCGGGAGAGTCATACCCTGTGCACGTTAAAGAACACGCTGGATGGCCTTGACGGGAGGCTACCATCTGTCTCCCAACAGCTGTTCCAGTGGGTCCCCTCCCCCAACCTTCTCTGAGCCTTCGGGGTCCATGTGACTTGGCCATTTAGCCCGTGGTGTGTAAAAAAGTGCCGCTCAGAGGTAAAACAATCCAACCCAAATTCCCATAATCCCCCCTTTGGAGGGGGAGGAAAGCATGAGGGTATATTTTTTATAGCCCATGACACTCTCCACCTCACAAGCTTTCATTCAACGCATAGCTTGTTACTTTCCGTACTCGCGTTCCGGAAATATATAGATAGGGGAACAACCATTTTAATATTTATCCCCTTTTTTTAGGGGGGAAGAAAGCATGGAGGTCAATTTTTTTTATATATATATAGCCTATGACATTTCCGGCGTCAGAAGCTTTCATTTGACGTATAGCTTGTTACTTTCGGCGTTCGCGTTCCGGAGATATGGGGGAACAACCATTTTCATATTTACCCACCTTTTTTAGTTGGGAAGTAGGCATGGAGGTCTTTTTTTATATAGCCTATGACATTCCCAGCGTCAGAAGCTTTCATTTGAAGTATCGCTTGTTACTTTCGGCATTCGCGTTCTGGAGATATAGAGGAAAAATAGTTTTCATATTTCCTCTTTTTTTTAAAGGGGAAGAAAGTATCCCAAACTTTCATTTGACACATAAATCATTAAGTTTTTCCATCGCGTTCGAAAGATATGGTGGAACAACGTTTTGTCAAATCCACAAACCGACAAATGTCAAAGCCAAAAAAGCAATAGAGGCAAAAAGAGAAATCATGCATCTAACCAGATAAGTCGTAGGATATAATAAAGGAAATAAAAAGCAAATCTTAAATGATATCAAATATATGGGTGATGATTTGCAATAGAGAATAGCTTGGTAATCCCGGACAAAAGCAGGGATGATTGTTGAGGAGGAGGAGGAGGACTCAGATGGTAAGACGCCAGGCTCATTATCTGATGCTTCCAAATTAAGGTGCCAACTGTGTCTGCACACTATTTTCTCCGCTAACCCCCTCCCCCCTCCTCCTCTTGATGAAAATGAAACAATAATGAGCTTGGAAAGGCAACCGTTTATCGGATGGGAGGTTAAGCCATGGCACTGTGTACAAGAGAAACCTACTCTGACAGAATCGAATATAGGGATCGCAACTGAGGCGAAAAAATATTAAACATACATTATACGATTTTTTTTTCCAAGAAATTTTTCAAAGTGGGCAAAAATTTTATGCCGGAACAGCGTTCGAATTTCCATCCTCCCCTCTCTATTTTAATTATTTTTGTTTTTTCAATCCGAGTCCGCAATGTGCGCATTAAAGAATGTGCCAGATGGCCTTGATGAATGTCGTGTCCTAAAAGTTATCAAATGGATTCTTTCCCCATACTCGTGTGAACCCTGAGGCCCTTGTAACCTGACCATTTAGCCCATTCTGAGCCCAAAAGCGCTGCTCAGAGATAAAACAACTCAATTCAAATGGAGACCGCGTTCTGGATATACAGAGGAAGAATATCTGTGAACCGAACAGAATATGAGAAAAACAATATAAAAAACAGAACAAGAAATTTATTTGCGTTCGCAAAAGTGGAATAAAAAGAAGAAACTGTGCGATGTTTTTTGTTTCCACCTCAGAGCTACAAAATGGCCCGAAATTCAAGAAATTAAAAAATCTGACGCACTTGAAAACCCTGATGTAGTGCGTATAGGGGCGGGGGTGGTGTCACTGGCGCGCAAGGCTTGTAATCTGCTATTCCCAGTTCCGAATCTCATCTGGGACAGCTCAAAGTTATTTTCTCGCTTTGAGATTTATTTCCGCAAAACTCCTATGTCAGTAAGGGACACCGATGGACTTGGAAAGGCTACCTTTCCGTTGGATGAGACGTTAAGCCGTAGCCCCATGTGCAAAAGAGCCATACCCTGTGCACGTTATGGCTTGACGGGAGGCTACCATTGGGAGGCTCCTAGTAGCACCAATGGGTCATCTCCCCCGACCTTCTCTGAGCTCTCAGGGTCCTTGTGTACCAAAAAAAGTGTCGCTCACTGGAAGAACAACCTTACCTTGTACGGACTCTTTTCCCCCGAAATACTATGATAAAAAAAGGTACACTTTTCGAAATAGCAATACACAACAGTCGTAAATACATTTCAGTTATCTTTGAGGGTGGGGGGGTCTGGACCAGTGGTTTCCAACAGGGGGGTTTCCATTACCGCCTTAGGGGCATTTTATAAATTTGTGGGGTAGCTTTCTTCAGTTTTTCTATGGAAATAGACCAATACCAAATATTAAAATTATCAAATACTTCTTAAATTAGCATAGTTATGTGTTTCATTTGGACGGAAAAGTTTATAATCACAATAATTAGCTGAAATCTTTGGCTTGATGGTTTGGCTGACAAAGCTGAGGAAGCAGTTAGGCAGCGCAACAGCAGAGAGCTGTACTAGATAGTTAATGTTTTATGTGGTAGAAAACGGACAGGCATACAAGGATTGAAGGATAAACAAGGTAAGGTTATAGAAGGTGAGGATTCTGTCATGGCTAGGTGGGCTGAGCATTTCAGTGATGTTCTAAACAATGTGGTTAGTTCTACTCCCATTGTTTATAATGATGATAGATGCATTGGCAGCTTCAATGTTGGCCCTATAACATAATCTGAAGTTATTTTGGCTATCTCTAAACTTAAACTTCATAAATCCCCAGGGGTAGATGAAATTACTACAGAAATGCTCAGAGCTGAAAATGTTTCGGTTACCACTTGGATGACTGAAATTTTGAATAACTTTTATGATAAAGGCATGGTTCCTAAGGATTTTACCAGAGCTATTATTATACCTATTTTCAAAAAAGGTGATCGCAGTTCTTGTGATAACTATAGGGGTATCAGCCTACTCTCTGTTCCAAGTAAAGTTCTTTCCATGATTGTGCTTAATAGAATTAAGAATCTGGTTGACAGGCAATTGCGTGATGAGCAATGTGGATTCAGAAGTGGTAGGGGATGTGTGGATCAGATATTTTCACTTAGGCAGATTCTTGAGAAATGTTTAGTTTCAGAAACCTTTGGTTGCTAGCTTTGTTGATTTCAAAAAAGCTTTCGTCTCTGTTGATCGTCAAAATTTGTGGTTGATTGTGAGATCGTATGGTATACCAGACAAGTTAGTTAACATAATGAAAGCTCTCTATAATAACACTGAGTCGTGTGTGAGAGTTGGTAAGTCTAGAAGCAATTGGTTTAGCATTACTTCTGGTATTCGACAGGGGTGCATTTTGTCTCCTTTTCTCTTTAGTTTGGTTGTTGATTATGTTATGCGAAATTCACTTCAAGGGAAAGATTTTGGCCTTAAATGGGCTGGAGATACGAAAATTTCTGATTTAGATTATGCTGATGATTTAGCCCTTTTGGCAAATGATGTTGATGAGATGAACTCTTTCATTCGAGCTGTTGATGAGACTGGTAGTAGAGTAGGTTTGGTTATAAACAGAGAGAAAACTAAAGTGATGAAAATTGGTCAGGCAGGTTGTGATTCAGTTAATATGAATGGTTGCAGTCTTGAGCAGGTGTCACAGTTTAATTATCTTGGGAGCTATGTAACTGATACTGGTGATGTGCGGCATGAGATTAACAGACGAATACGTATTGCTGCCGGGACTTTTAAGAATCTATGGAGATTGTGGAGAAATAGGCGTATACACCTAAAGACTAAAATTAGACTGTATAACAGTTTGGTTCTTTCTAGGGTTAGTTATGGTAGGGAAACTTGGACCCTTTGTAAGCAGGAAAACAAGAAACTTGATGCCTTTGATTCTAGATGTTTACGCACTATCTTAGGTATTAGGTGGTTTAACTTTGTAACTAATGATGAGGTTAGGCAAAGGAGTCTGCAACCTCCTTTAAGCAGCATATTGTGCAGAGAGAGACTCCGTTGGTTTGGCCATGTTGCCCGTATGGATAATTATAGATTGGCGAATAGGGTTATGAACAGTGTGCCTAAAGGCCTCAGAAAGAAGGGGAGACCTAGGATGCGGTGGGCAGACAATGTCAAACAGGACCTTCTTAGAATTGGTGTACAGTGGCCAGATGCAGTAGATGTAGCTCAGGATAGACTTGCTTGGAGAACTAAATAGCATGGTCTGGTTGGACCTCCGTAGCCCATGGCTGCTTGAGGATGATGATGATGAATTAGCTGAGAGTTAGCCGTTGATAGTTAAGTGGTCAGAATATCCTATATGTAACTGGGAGAAGTGGGTTCGAATCCCACTCACGGCGAAACTCAATTTTTAAAGCTACTATCGAGTCTCATGTTCACGGAATAGCTCCTCTGATATTCTACGATTGAGTAGTAAATGCATTCAACAAAATCCCTCAAAATTGGAAAATAGCCAAAACAAAAAGAATGAATATTCCAAAATGTAGATTCTGAAAATATTTGCATATCATTCTAAAGAGGCGATCTTAATTATATCTGTGAAATCAGTGATTCTTTACCTTCTGATTTCAAGACACGCCCATTATTCTGAATAAGCGTTCAGAGATAAACCTTGATCAGTAAGGGACGGCGATCAATGCTCAAGGTAAATGGATCTCTCTTTGAAAATATAGAACAGAATTCAATTTCGAGCCCTGCTCACCTGTTTGGTCTTACCTTTTGAATCTTACAATGGCCTCGATCAGTCGAATAGTTTTCATTGTGAAGGAGAGCCATTACCTGTGCACATTCGCATCATCATCATCATCCTCAAGCAGCCATGGGCTACGGAGGTCCAACCAGACCATGCAATTTAGTTCTCCAAGCAAGTCGATCCTGAGCTACATCTACTGCATCCGGCCACTGTACACCAATTCTAAGAAGGTCCTGTTTGACATTGTCTGCCCACCGCATCCTAGGTCTCCCCTTCTTTCTGAGGCCTTTAGGCACACTGTTCATAACCCTATTCGCCGATCTATAATTATCCATACGGGCAACATGGCCAAACCAACGGAGTCTCTCTCTGCACAATATGCTGCTTAAAGGAGGTTGCAAACTCCTTTGCCTAACCTCATCATTAGTTACAAAGTTGGACCACCTAATACCCAAGATACTGCGTAAGCATCTAGAATCAAAAGCATCTAGTTTCCTGTTATCTTGTTTACAAAGTGTCCAAGTTTCACTACCATAACTAACCCTAGAAAGAACCAAACTATTAAACAGTCTAATTTTAGTCTTTAGGTGTATACGCCTATTTCTCCACATAAGTCCTGGCAGCAATCCCTATTCGTCTGTTAATCTCATGCCGCACATCACCATTACCTGTTACATAGCTCCCAAGATAATTAAACTGTGACACCTGCTCAAGACTGCAACCATTCAGATTAACTGAATCACAGCCTGCTTGACCAATTTTCATCACTTTAGTTTTCTCTCTGTTTATAACCAAACCTACTCTACTACCAGTCTCATCAACAGCTCGAATGAGAGTTCATTTCATCAACATTATTTACCAAAAGGGCTAAATCATCAGCATAATCTAAAACAGAAATTTTCGTATCTCCAGTCCATTTAAGGCCAAGATACTTTCAAATGGCCATCGGCTTCTAAGAGACATCAATTGATATATCATTGTGTGAATTCATTAACGGATGCGTCGTGAACAATAGTCCTGACAATCAGATATTTTGCCCCTATGCAATATGTGAAGACAGAAATGGACACAATCTCTTTGCCCAAATTGGTTATCCATCAAATACTCAATACCTACCAGATGGTTTGAAAGAGCTTTATTGTATTGCGTTCAATGCCTTAAATATACATTAACAGAACTTGAAACCATTAAGAGAATCCATGGAAATAAAAGTAAATTTTCCGAAGATTCGAAAACAAATGCCAAAGTGTATACTTATTCCTTTTCTGCATCGCTTTCTAGTTCGTCGATCTCTTCCAGAAGCTTCGCCTTTTCTTTCTCTAGATCATCCAAGGCACAACGAGCTGCTGAATGCTCCGCTTGAAAAAGCTTTCTGAAAACAGCAACAGAACATAAACAACAACAAAATATATATTCATGAATAAATAGAGGAAAGTATTAAAAATAGTAAAATCAGAATTTAAGGAATTGTATACAATGCAAAAAAAAAAGCTAGAACACTAAATGGAATCTATATTATACACAGATTGAGTTAAGGATTAAATTTTCGAGCCTAGTTCGAAATGCTCTAGCTTAAGCACACCCGAACTATTTAGATCGATGGATCTAAACGTTTTTGAGCCCAACGCCCTTTGCAAAAAAATATTTTCTAACCTCGCTTCTTGGGCATAAAACTAATTTTTCCTGTTTAAAACTGTACTGCTCACAAAAAATATGGGATATTTCATCGCTTCATATTCATTTTGAAATATCCCCTAATTTTTGTGAGCAGTATAGTTGAAAACTAGATGGTGCTAGCGATCCCTTTATCAGTTTCATAAAATAGACGCTCTCATTAATTTCCAAACACACCCCCCCGATGGAAACCATTGATTTAGATAATTACCAAGTCCATTAAAAAATGACATAATCACTAAACATTATGCAGAAACGCATTATGCTAAAACATGCTTTTCGCCCTTCACATCATAGGGAAATATTTACAGAGGGCATTCAAAACGTTGACACATGTCTGTAGATTTGCACTCGTTCCTCTGTAGTTAACGAGCTGCGAACTGTTTGAAAGCTTGTCTAAACTTGTTATTACCTGTTAGAAACAAGGGCCGTATCAGTATTTCTCTCTTCACTAGCAGTGCGTACAGTCAACACCTCCTACAAGAGAAGGCCGTACAACTACGTCACAGAAAACTGACTACGTCTAAATAAAAAATAAATACCCCCTCAAGCAGCTGCTTGCCACAGAGGTCTGACAGGAGCCTGTCAGTTTATATGCCAAAGTAAAAGATCTGAGAGGATGGCAGGACCTCAGCAGAAAAACAACACATACATCCATGCCTTACCCGGGGCTCGAACCCAGGTCCCGTAGATCAGTAGCCAAGCGTGCTAACCACTCGGCCATATATCAGGCCGACCAGCGACTACGGTAGTCGCCGATCTCGGTATGCCGCAGAGGAAGCGGAGGGTTGCGGCCGTCATGATCGAAGTTTGCCACTTGCATATTTTATGATATTAACCAAACTAAACTTAATCGTAAACGATGAATGACTACTAACTTAAATGTAGCTATCATTCATCTACATATTACTAATCTATATATCACATAAATTAACATTAAAATACAGAAGCAATAGTCAGAAGTATATATTATAGAAGCCTAATGCACGTCCTCGGTCGAATTCTTTCAACCCCCTTTTTTTTTTAATTTAGTTGGATCAGCCAGGAATTTAAACACTGTGCAATTATTCCTATAGCTGTTTAGACAAATCGCAGCTGAATATCTTCCGATAATAATTGTTTTTTATATACCAAGGATTCGAAAAACTGCGGCGCACACGGCGGTTGCATTGACTATAACACTAAGTCACGTCACCAGTTGGCATAAGAATGGCGGATAGGTCGGCCCTGGTATGTAAGAGGCTCTAGACGTAGGCATTTTTTTGTGACGTAGTTGTACGGCCTTCTCTTGTAGGAGGTGTTGGTACAGTTCGATCTGCGAAATCTGTGCGTTGTGCTATGGAGCTTATTAAAGACGGAGAAAGATTTCACGTTTGCACTTGGATGCAGTTTTAACGATGCGAAAAAAATTCATGCCAATTTATCACAAATATATGAGGATCATACCTACTGATACGGCACTGTTACGAGATGGATGTGCAAATTCAGAGAAGGACGGCAGAGCTTCCAAGACCTCCCTTGTGCAGGAAGACTGAAGGAAGCCGTGAACGAGAGGAACATTGCTGCTGTTCGTGAGCTCGTTAAAGAAAACTCACACATCACCATTCAGGTAATACGTTTAGATATCAGTGTATCGATTGGCAGTATGGAAACAATTATTCATCAACATTTAAAGTTCAGAAAGATCTGTACCACATGATTACCCCACAAACTGACAGAACAGCAAAAAAAAGGCTAGATTCGACTCGTGCAATAAGATACTGGCAATATTTGAACATAATGGCCCCAAACAGTTAACAGACATTGTCACAGGTGATGACACGTGGATTTGTTACTATACAACTCCCAGAAGACCGAAATTATGTTTGGGTAGCCGTCCCGTGGCCGAGTGGTTAGCGCGCTTGGCTACTGTTCTACGGGATCTGGGTTCGAGCCCCGGGTAAGGCACGGCTGTTTGTGTCGTTTTTCTGCTGAGGTCCTGCCATCCTCTCAGACCTTCTACTGTGGCATATAAACTGACAGGCTCCTGTCAGACCTCTGTGGCAAGCAGCTGCTTGAGGGGGTATTTATTTTTATTTATTATTTGCGGAAGATGAACACGTCCCAAACTTCTCTAAAAAGTCTTTCACTCAAAAAATTTCACAATTCGCAATTTTTTTCAATTCTCAAGAAATGGTACAAGTGGACACTTTACTTGAAGAAATGACTATAAATGGCCAATACTACACGAACATTGTTTTGTCCAAAATGGTTAAGCAGATGAAGAAGCAGCGTCCAACAACAGGCATGTGAAGGCTTGTCTCCCTCTTCATGACAAAGCCAATGTTCACAAAACCCCGGCAGGTTACGGCCTATCTGGAGCAGGAAAAAAAGTCCAACAGCTACCCCATTTTGCATATTCCCCGATATTGCACCATACGATTTTTGGTTGTTAAAAAAAATACCCCCTCAAGCAGCTGCTTGCCACAGAGGTCTGACAGGAGCCTGTCAGTTTATACGCCACAGTAGAAGGTCTGAGAGGATGGCGGGACCTCTGCAGAAAAACATCACAAACGTCCATGCCTTATCCGGGACTCGAACCCAGGTCCCTTAGAGCAGTAGCCAAGCGCGCTAACCACTCGGCCACCAAATATTAAAAAGGAACTTGCTAGGAAGCCATTTTAAAGGGTGCAAGACCTTGCAAAATGCGTTCATTGTGAGCTGAAGAGTATTCCCCAACGAAGAGTTCCAGAATTGGGGGGCGGGGGGGGGGCTCAGTCAGTAGCGTGCCAGGCTCGTAATCTGTAATTCCCAGGTTCGAGTCCCAGCTGGGTCAGCGTTGAGATTTATCTCCGCAAAATTCCCCGCCCTGCCCACGGTCAGTAGGGGACACCGATGGGCTTGGAAAGGCCGCCGTCCGTCGAATGGGACGTTAAGCCGTGGCCCCCTGTGCCTCCCGCACATACCTGCCATACCCTGTGCACGTTAAAGAACACGCTGGATGGCCTTGACGGGAGGCTACCATCTGTCTCCCAACAGCTGTTCCAGTGGGTCCCCTCCCCCAACCTTCTCTGAGCCTTCGGGGTCCATGTGACCTGGCCATTTAGCCCATGGTGTGCAAAAAAGTGCCGCTCAGAGGTAAAACAACCCAACCCAGAATTGGGGTAGACGTATGCAACTTTGCATAGATGCTGGAGGGGAGTATTTTGAAAGATAGTAAAAGCTTTGTTGAGGTAAGTGCACTGGTTTTTGTTCTGCACATGCATGTCAAGAACTTTTTGAACGCCTCTTGTATACAGTTAAAAAATTAAAATTTGAACTTTTTAAATAAAAATACTGGGAATAATTCTGAGAAATAAAAGATTTTTGTGGCATCATTGTAAACAAAACGATAATTCATTAATTAGATAGAATCCTTGAAAAAAAAATGATTGAAAGCTGAATAGAACTCATTACTTTTAATTACTATAAATAAAAAAAAATAAAAGGCTGAAAGCAAAATCAAAAGATTCTATTTCGTTTTTTTTTCTACTTTTCAGAATTAAAAGTAAAATAGAAAATTTAAATTATGACTGGGATTCGACTGCGCTGTCTCAGGTCCAGGTGATTGAACTCAGTCCGACCCGAACTTATTTCTATTATCTGTTACATAATTTAGAGAGTTTGTCTCTCTGTCTTTCTGTCTGTTCATCAAATCCTCTTAGACAGTCAGAAGTAGAACTACCAAACTTCGTCTACAGCTTCACCTCACCGCAAGTGCCTTGTAACGACTCCGACCCCAGAAAATTCGGTCCGCCCTCAAAAGTTAACCTGGCAACGTCTCTCTATTGATAACTCTGCGCATCGATAACGTACTACCTCATTCATAAAATAGGCGACTGCAGCGCCCCCAGAGATTTCGGACACTTGTGACAGGTTGAATTTCGACCCACTGCAGCTGGGAACCAGATTAACTTCTAATTAGTAAGATCTAAGTGCGATCATCACACCAAATTCGGGACCGATTCGGGTCAAGCACCTGGGGAATTAAGGTGAGACGAAAACTTCCCCCACCAGTGACGTCATCCCGGAAATAAAAAATGTCCGCGCACCCGTTACGGATTCGCGAAAGCTCTCTACTCTAAGTCGTTATGTTATATTAAAGAACGAGCAACGACGGGCTCTGTTACTACATTATATTACCAAAAGTATTCTGACACCTCCATGTTAACAAGGAAGCTAAATTCTGAGCTGCCTAACGTTGAAAATAAGGTTGTTGCAGAAGAATGTCTCTAAGAGAAAATATTCAGTCAAATCTTTCTTAATCTTGATTTTTAATAATGCGTTTAATATTTAGAGAGTTGAGCTCATGCTAAATACTTTTCTTGAAAGCTGACGAAAAACGAATCATTAAAAAAAACACATAAAAATCTTCGGATGCCAGGAGTGGGAATTGGGAAACGCTTTCTTAAACAAATCATTATTTCAATATTTAACATTTACAAAACGTTAAAGGAATATCCCTCCCCCCAAACACTCTCTCTTCCTAAAATTCTTGTAACGCTACTAATCATAAGTTAATTATTCTCACATAAATTCTTATGACTAAGCAATTATTATTGTTACAACTTCCAAAAATCTTTATTTATATTAAACAACTATTGTTAAAAAACGATATTTAGCTAGAATTGATTTAGATATTCGATTAATCTCTAGAGACATCTTTACATATAAACCTTATTTCATAGTTAGGGAGTTTGTATGTGGCTTTCCATTCTAAAATATGGAAATATTAAAATACTTTTAGCAATAGAATACATTTTACAACCGATTAATAAAAGAATAAATGTCATTATTGATCTTTTTTTACTACTGAGTGATTAGCGTGCTTGACTAGCGATCAGAGCGACCTGGATTCGAGCCCTAGATGAGACGGATGTTTACTTTCTTGTGTTATTCTTTTGCCTTCCTTACAGAGCTTCTCTCTCTAACCAGACTCGGAATTATCGACGTATTATACTTACAAGCTTCCTGCCAGACCTCTGCGGCAAGAAGGTGCTGCAGGGGAAAGTTTTTTGTTTGTTTGTTTGTTTCACTTTTTCTGTGCTTCTATTAATAATTGAAATCTTTCAAGAATTTTAAACAGACTTCCTCCTAATCCTCCTATTAGCTTTATTGTCAGGGTTTTCCAGAGCATCAGTTATTTTACATGTACTCTTTACAACAACATTCTTATTTACAATAACTAATATCTGTGACCAAAATATTTAAAAAATATTCGAGTGGGGTTGGAGTTTTTTTTTGGTTCAGCTTTCAACTCTTCGGAGAAAAAATTATCTTTCCACTTCGTGTTTCGTTTTATTTCAAATCGATTAACTTAACTCTCTTGGCAGTCTACTTTCAAGCTCAGGGTTGAATGTTAAGCTCCTTGATTTCGTGCTCAATTAACATGGTGATTCGTTGGCTGCAAATTCGACATCGACGTGATTAAGGAAGGTTTCCCATTTAATTTGCCAGTTCCAAGTGAATAAATTATCTAATGGTTGACCTCGATCCAAGGTCATTGCAAATATCTGAACCCTACTACTTCTAGGGAAATCATCGGCGATCATAAATTGGAGCAATATGTATGAGATAGGGAGGTTTTAAGGGTTCTACAAAGACCACTAAATTATTTCTATTAGAAAACTCTTACCAAATGATGGATAGAATCCATATATGAGCAGCGAGTTTCTTTAGCATTGCTGATATTAGGGAATATTAGAAACTGTAAGATTCTACTTCTCATAATCAATTAACTTTTTTTTTCCAGTCTTAATAAATATGTTGTCTACATATTTACCTGGAAGGTGAGGCGCTAAATCGAGAGTGCTATGTCTTCCATGCAAGTATTCCAGATGTAAAGCTCGATATTTCTGGGCTTGCAAAAGATCAAATTGATAAGTAACTTGGATGTGAAGATAGTTAATCACAGATTTCTGTTTTCAGGCTGCGATGATGATAAATATAACATGGTGAGTTTAGGCCAGGGTTGGACTCAACGACTCAAGCCTGGTTGCGCTCGGACTTCAAATAGCATAGACGGGATCATTTATCATTAAAAATTGAAATTTTGCTATAAAAAAATAAATACCCCTCAAGCAGTTGCTTGGCCACAGAGGTCTGACAGTTTATATGCCATAGTAGAAGATCTGAGAGGATGGCAGGACCTCACCAGAAAAACGACACAAACATCCATGCTTTAACCCGGGGCTCGAACCAAGCGTCCCTTAGATCAGTAGCCAAGCGCGCTAACCACTCGGCCATGGGACGGCTGTTAGAAAAAGCAAAAAGGGACAATAATTTCTTATGATTATGATTTTACTCTTTTAATCAGCGTTTAGTAATTAAAAACAATAAGAGCTATTCAAATTTTTGATTATATTTTTAAGATACTTTGTTCTCATTAACGAATTACCCTTAGAGTTCGTAATGATTTTATTTAAAACATTTTAATTCCTATCATTTTTTTTCTAGTATTTTTAATTTTTAAAAGTTGAGCTTTTAATTTTGTATTAAAATAGTTACATTATTTGGAAAATTTAATATTTCGCTGTAATACGAATCTTGGGAGCCATTTAACAGATACTGGTGACGTGTGGCATAAGGTAAACAAAAGTCAGATTTCAGATCAGATAAACGAATTACTTTTGAGAATCTATGGAGGGTATGGAAAAATAGGTGTATACACCTAACGACTAAAATTAGGCTATGCAACAGTTTGGTCTTTTCTAAAGTTTGTTATGATAACGAAACATGGACCCTTTTTTAAACAAGAAAATATAAAACTTATGCCATTCATTCTAGATGTTTATGCAGTATTTTGGGCACTCGGTGTTTTGACCTTGTAATAAATGATGAGTTAAGCAAAGGAGTCAGCAAACTCCTATATTGTGCACAGAGAGACTCCGTTGCTTTGGCTACGTTACCCCTATGCATAACTATAGATTTGGTCTACAGGGGATAAAATGCAACAGCTTGGAACTATATATACACTGCTCACAAAAATTAGGGGATATTTCATCGCTTCATATTCATTATGAAAATATCCCCTAATTTTTGTGAGCAGTATATATAACCCATGGCTAAGTTTGCTTGAGGATTCTGTGTGTGTCTGTCCTCTATGTATGTAATATGAAGAATTGCGAAAAAAAATGTTTAGTGCCACGTATTTCTTTATCTATGTTGTATAGGAATTTCATTTTTCTTTCTAGTCAGACTTTGAACTGCTGGGGCTCATTAATTATCAAAATAGTTCGTGTTTCGGGTAGTCTCGGCCTGGAAAATTTGAGCCCGAAGTTGTCTTTAGTGTACGACTATATTTTGCTGCAATGCTAATGATGCTCGATTAGAATATAACTGCATTAACGAAAGATTTCTAAAGACATAATTTAAGAGCGGGATTAACCTGAATGTCATACAATATAGTGCTAAACACAATCTGATACCTCCAATTACGGTGAAAAGCATAGTAATTTCGATATGCATATTCTGTTTTTTATTTTCTGATAAAGAAGGTTGATACTGGCAAAATTCCACTGATTCTGATCTTTGTAAGGAGGGATATTAGAGTATCACAGGAGATGTCCTGTTAATATTGGGACCCATGATATAGCTGAAAAACAAATAAAGCTAACTATACTGCTCACAAAAATTAGAGGATATTTCAAAATGAATATGAAGCGAAGAAATATCCCCTAATTTTTGTGAGCAGTATATTTCATGAGAGCCGTCCCGTGGCCGAGTGGTTAGCACGCTTGGCTACTAATCTAAGGGACCTGGGTTCGAGCCCCGGGTAAGTCATGGATGTGTGTGTCGTTTTTCTGCTGAGGTCCTGCCATCCTCTCAGATCTCCTACTGTGGCATATAAACTGGCAGGCTCCTGTCAGACCTCTGTGGCAAGCAGCTGCTTGAGGGGGTATTTATTTTTATTTATATTTCATGAGGACTGAGAGTGGTTGCATTAGAAATGAAGAACGTCTCCTTTACAAAGGTTGGGTTGCTTCACCTCTGAGTGGCATTTTGTTTGCACATAATGGGCTAAATGGCCAGGTCACAGACCCCAAGGACTCAGAGAAGTTTGGGGACCCACTGGACAGATGTTAGGAGACAATGGTAGGGTCTGTTCTTTAACATGCACAGGATATGGATCACCCGCACATGGGGCCGTGGTTTTATGTCCCATTTAACGGACGGCGACCTTTCCAAGCCAATCGGTGTCCTCCACTGACCGAGGATAGGGTGGGGATGTACGAGAGAACGCTGGCGCGACTCGAACCTGAGAACTGCAGACTACGAACCTGGCGTACTACCGACTGAGTCGTATCTACCCTCATCCCTCTCCTTTCGAGAAGTAAGGTTAAACTAGATGCAACGAAATATTCGTAGGATTTACATGATGGAATGCATAAGGATTATAAGTAATAAGTACAGTAAGCTAAAAAGCAATGTTACCCTTTTAGTCAAGTTCAACTCTTCTAGTTAAAAAAGGGGGGGCGGCGGGGGAGCTCAGTCGGCAGCGCGCCAGACTCGTAATCTGCAGCTCCCAGGTTCGAGTCCCAGCTGAGTCAGCGTTGAAATTTATGTCCGCAAAACTCCACGCCCTGCCCACGGTCAGTAGAGAGCACCGATGGGCTTGAAAAGGCCACCGTCCGTTAAATGGGACATAAAACCACGGCCCCCATGTGCGGTGATCCATATCCCATGTGCGGGAGAGCCATACCCTGTGCACGTTAATGAACGCAATGGATGGCCTTGACGGGAGGCTACCATATGTCTCCCAACAGCTGTTCCAGTGGGTCTCCTCCCTCAATCTTCTCTGAGCCTTCAGGGTGCATGTGAACTGGCCATTTAGCCCATGGTGTGCAAAAAAGTGCCGCTCAGAGGTAAAACAACCCAACCCACACAGAAGTGTTGCTGTTTTGACACACACTCTACTAGAGGTCCATGATTTGTTTTTGCTCATCACTTTTCCGACTGATGTTTTGCAAAAAATGGGTGCAAAAAAGTGCCGCTCAGAGGTAAAAAACCCAACATTAAAGAACACGTTTGATGGTCTTAACGGGATGCTACCATCTGTCTCCTAACAGCTGTTCCAGTGGGTCCCCCTCACCAACCTTCTCTGAACCTTTGGCGTTCTTGTGGCCTGGCCATTCAGTCCATGGTGTGCAAAAAAGTGCCGCTCAAAGGTAAAACAACCCAACCCAAATGTAGTAAAAAATTATAAACGTTCCTGACCAAAAATAAAATGCTCTTGTACTGCAGTTTTTTTTTTTTTTGGAGTAAGGAATTGTATCATTTGTCAATATCTAGAATAAATGATCGAGTATTTCTAACAGATGTTTAATAAACCTGAAATTCAAGCTATATTTTTTTTCAAACGTTTAAACAGTTGCGGTACGTACCGTATTCTAAACTTATAAAAATTCTGCCATTATGTTTTTCTGGAACGTTCAAACATTTTCATTCGTTTTAGCTCGTTTTCAAAAAAAATTTATTTTTTTCACTTTGCCATCTCTCCATCTGTCGACAACCCACTTTTTTGTTTTGTTTCTAGGGATAAATTAAAAATTCTTTTAATATTTAAAAAAAATAAATAAATACCCCCTCAAGCAGCTGCTTGCCACAGAGGTCTGATAGTTTATATGCCATAGTAGAAAATCTGTGAGGATGGCAGGACTCAGCAGAAAAACGACACTCACATCCATGCCTTACCCGGGGCTCGAACCCGGTCCCTTAGATTAATAGCCAAGCGTGCTAACCACTCGGCCACGGGACGGCTGTTGAAATGTTACAATTCGCATTTTCAGAATCTCTTAATTGCTTTAATAGCGCCTTCTAACAATGGAAATTTTGAAAATGCCAAAACTTTTATGAATATTTTAAATGATCTATTTATGCGAGGAATTTGAAATGTTGGTGATATAATATGATCGTTAAGAGGATTCTATCAGCAGCAATGATTTACACCCAGAAGTGGTGCGAAAACGCAATTTTTTAAAGAGATAAAAAATTATGTATATATATTTTTAATAAAAAATTATGTATATATGTATATATATTTACGTAGCCGGGTGGTTAGCTCACTTGGCTGCTAAGGTTCAAGCTTGTGTCCAAGCCCCAAGTAAGGCAAGGATGTTTGTGTTTTCTTTTCTGCTGAAGTTTCGCCTTCGTCATAGTCCTTCTCTATGGGGTATTAATCTCAGAGGCTCCTGTCAGACCCCTGTGGAAAGCAGCTGATTTAGAAGATATTTACTTGTATAGGAATCTCATTTAAGCAACATATTGTGCAGAGAGAGACTACGCTGGTTTGGCCATGTTGCCCGTATGGATAATTATAGAATAGCGAATGGAGTTATGAAGAATGGCGTAAAGGGCTCAGAAAAAGGGGGAGACCTAGGATGCAGTGGGCAGATAATGTCAAACAGGACCTTGTTAGAATTGGGCTACAGCAGATGTAGCTAAGAACAGACATGTTTGGAGACCAAAATTGCAGAATTTGGTTGGGCCTCTGTAGCCCATGGCTGCTTAAAAATGATGATGATGAATAAAATATTATTTTTATTTTCGCAATCATCAATTCTCCAATTCCCTCTGTTAGAGGATATTAAAGGTGAAAAATAGAGAACCTAATTCTCTTTCAAGACGTGAGGATGGAAACATGGCTTAAATTAAATGCAAAAGAATAATATATTCGCCAGAGGCGAATATGTTATTCTTTTGCATTTCATTTAGCAAAGAAAATAACATATTTTTGCAAAAGAATATCATTCGCCAGAGGCGAATATGTTATTCTTTTGCATACCGATAGTGTGTCTTTTAGTTGACATTACGATTTTGAACGTATTGCAATAATTTCAATACAGATAAACACATCCATACGATAACAGTCCTTATGATTTCACCACAGAAAAATAGGTAATTTTTAGCGAGGAAATATTAACAAAATTTCGAATACATTATAATTTTAGCATATTGAATGCTTCTTATATTTGCGTTTTCCATGAAATATTTCTGCTAATTAGAACTCCTATACAGTTACATTTCTCTACTTCTTCTGCCCTACCACAACTGCATCCATAATTATTAACTAAACATCCATAATTATAAACTTTGAATAAAAAGCTATTTTGCTTTTGAAATCAATTTAACTCTTTCTAATTCTAAAACGTATTTTTTATCATTAAGCTGCAAATTTATCAGCCAGCCAAAATAATCTTTTGTAAGGAATGATTTCATTGGTTTGGTCATATTGTCACATGCAAGAAAGACATATTACAAATAGAATTATAAACCGTATTCCTAAGAATAAGAGGAAGAGAGACAACACAAGAATAAGTCTGAAAGGCAAGGCTAAATAGAATTATAAACCGTATTCCTAAGAATAAGAGGAAGAGAGACAAGACAAGAATAAGTCTGAAAGGCAAGGCTAAATAGAATTATAAACCGTATTCCTAAGAATAAGAGGAAGAGAGACAAGACAAGAATAAGTCTGAAAGGCAAGGCTAAATAGAATTATAAACCGTATTCCTAAGAATAAGAGGAAGAGAGACAAGAATAAGTCTGAAAGGCAAGGCTAAATAGAATTATAAACCGTATTCCTAAGAATAAGAGGAAGAGAGACAAGAATAAGTCTGAAAGGCAAGGCTAAATAGAATTATAAACTGTATTCCTAAGAATAAGAGGAAGAGAGACAAGACAAGAATAAGTCTGAAAGGCAAGGCTAAATAGAATTATAAACCGTATTCCTAAGAATAAGAGGAAGAGAGACAAGAATAAGTCTGAAAGGCAAGGCTAAATAGAATTATAAACCGTATTCCTAAGAATAAGAGGAAGACAGACAAGACAAGAATAAGTCTGAAAGGCATGGCTAAATAGAATTATAAACCGTATTCCTAAGAATAAGAGGAAGAGAGACAAGACAAGAATAAGTCTGAAAGGCAAGGCTAAATAGAATTATAAACAGTATTCCTAAAAATAAGAGGAAGAGAGACAAGAAGAAGTCTGAAAGGCAAGGCTAAATAGAATTATAAACCGTATTCCTAAGAATAAGAGGAAGAGAGACAAGAAGAAGTCTGAAAGGCAAGGCTAAATAGAATTATAAACAGTATTCCTAAGAATAAGAGGAAGAGAGACAAGAATAAGTCTGAAAGGCAAGGCTAAATAGAATTATAAACAGTATTCCTAAAAATAAGAGGAAGAGAGACAAGAATAAATCTGAAAGGCAAGGCTAAATAGAATTATAAACCGTATTCCTAAGAATAAGAGGAAGAGAGACAAGAATAAGTCTGAAAGGCAAGGCTAAATAGAATTATAAACAGTATTCCTAAGAATAAGAGGAAGAGAGACAAGAATAAGTCTGAAAGGCAAGGCTAAATAGAATTATAAACCGTATTCCTAAGAATAAGAGGAAGAGAGACAAGAATAAGTCTGAAAGGCAAGGCTAAATAGAATTATAAACCGTATTCCTAAGAATAAGAGGAAGAGAGGCAAGAATAAGTCTGAAAGGCAAGGCTAAATAGAATTATAAACAGTATTCCTAAGAATAAGAGGAAGAGAGACAAGAATAAGTCTGAAAGGCAAGGCTAAATAGAATTATAAACCGTATTCCTAAGAATAAGAGGAAGAGAGACAAGAATAAGTCTGAAAGGCAAGGCTAAATAGAATTATAAATAGTATTCCTAAGAATAAGAGGAAGAGAGACAAGAATAAGTCTGAAAGGCAAGGCTAAATAGAATTATAAACCGTATTCCTAAGAATAAGAGGAAGAAAGACAAGAATAAGTCTGAAAGGCATGGCTAAATACAATTATAAACCGTATTCCTAAGAATAAGAGGAAGAGAGACAAGAATAAGTCTGAAAGGCAAGACTAAATAGAATTATAAACCGTATTCCTAAGAATAAGAGGAAGAGAGACAAGAATAAGTCTGAAAGGCAAGGCTAAATAGAATTATAAACAGTATTCCTAAGAATAAGAGGAAGAGAGACAAGAATAAGTCTGAAAGGCAAGGCTAAATAGAATTATAAACCGTATTCCTAAGAATAAGAGGAAGAGAGACAAGACAAAAAAAAAGTCTGAAAGGTATGGCTAAATAGAATTATAAACCGTACTCCTAAGAATAAGAGGAAGAGAGACAAGACAAGAATAAGTCTGAAAGGCAAGGCTAAATAGAATTATAAACCGTATTCCTAAGAATAAGAGGAAGAGAGACAAGACAAGAATAAGTCTGAAAGGCAAGGCTAAATAGAATTATAAACCGTATTCCTAAGAATAAGAGGAAGAGAGACAAGACAAGAATAAGTCTGAAAGGCAAGGCTAAATGGAATTATAAACCGTATTCCTAAGAATAAGAGGAAGAGAGACAAGACAAGAATAAGTCTGAAAGGCAAGGCTAAATAGAATTATAAACAGTATTCCTTAAAATAAGAGGAAGAGAGACAAGAATAAGTCTGAAAGGCAAGGCTAAATGGAATTATAAACCGTATTCCTAAGAATAAGAGGAAGAGAGGCAAGAATAAGTCTGAAAGGCAAGGCTAAATAGAATTATAAACAGTATTCCTAAGAATAAGAGGAAGAGAGACAAGAATAAGTCTGAAAGGCAAGGCTAAATAGAATTATAAACCGTATTCCTAAGAATAAGAGGAAGAGAGACAAGAATAAGTCTGAAAGGCAAGACTAAATAGAATTATAAACCGTATTCCTAAGAATAAGAGGAAGAGAGACAAGACAAAAAAAAGTCTGAAAGGTATGGCTAAATAGAATTATAAACCGTATTCCTAAGAATAAGAGGAAGAGAGACAAGACAAGAATAAGTCTGAAAGGCAAGGCTAAATAGAATTATAAACCGTATTCCTAAGAATAAGAGGAAGATAGACAAGAATAAGTCTGAAAGGCAAGGCTAAATAGAATTATAAACCGTATTCCTAAGAATAAGAGGAAGAGAGACAAGAATAAGTCTGAAAGGCAAGGCTAAATATAATTATAAACAGTATTCCTAAAAATACGAGGAAGAGAGACAACAATAAGTCTGAAAGGCAAGGCTAAATAGAATTATAAACCGTATTCCTAAGAATAAGAGGAAGAGAGACAAGACAAGAATAAGTCTGAAAGGCAAGGCTAAATAGAATTATAAACCGTATTCCTAAGAATAAGAGGAAGAGAGACAAGACAAGAATAAGTCTGAAAGGCAAGGCTAAATAGAATTATAAACAGTATTCCTAAAAATAAGAGGAAGAGAGACAAGAATAAGTCTGAAAGGCAAGGCTAAATAGAATTATAAACCGTATTCCTAAGAATAAGAGGA
Organism: Ryuthela nishihirai; assembly: GCA_038380435.1. Taxonomy (NCBI): domain Eukaryota; kingdom Metazoa; phylum Arthropoda; class Arachnida; order Araneae; family Heptathelidae; genus Ryuthela; species Ryuthela nishihirai. Next base: position 42,266,291 of record JAWZYU010000022.1, read on the forward strand.
AGAGAGACAAGTCAAGAAGAAGTCTGAAAGGCAAGGCTAAATAGAATTATAAACAGTATTCCTAAGAATAAGAGGAAGAGAGACAAGAATAAGTCTGAAAGGCAAGGCTAAATAGAATTATAAACCGTATTCCTAAGAATAAGAGGAAGAGAGGCAAGAATAAGTCTGAAAGGCAAGGCTAAATAGAATTATAAACAGTATTCCTAAGAATAAGAGGAAGAGAGACAAGAATAAGTCTGAAAGGCAAGGCTAAATAGAATTATAAACCGTATTCCTAAGAATAAGAGGAAGAGAGACAAGAATAAGTCTGAAAGGCAAGGCTAAATAGAATTATAAACAGTATTCCTAAGAATAAGAGGAAGAGAGACAAGAATAAGTCTGAAAGGCAAGGCTAAATAGAATTATAAACCGTATTCCTAAGAATAAGAGGAAGAGAGACAACAATAAGTCTGAAAGGCAAGGCTAAATAGAATTATAAACCGTATTCCTAAGAATAAGAGGAAGAGAGACAAGAATAAGTCTGAAAGGCAAGGCTAAATAGAATTATAAACAGTATTCCTAAGAATAAGAGGAAGAGAGACAAGAATAAGTCTGAAAGGCAAGGCTAAATAGAATTATAAACCGTATTCCTAAGAATAAGAGGAAGAAAGACAAGAATAAGTCTGAAAGGCATGGCTAAATACAATTATAAACCGTATTCCTAAGAATAAGAGGAAGAGAGACAAGAATAAGTCTGAAAGGCAAGACTAAATAGAATTATAAACCGTATTCCTAAGAATAAGAGGAAGAGAGACAAGAATAAGTCTGAAAGGCAAGGCTAAATAGAATTATAAACAGTATTCCTAAGAATAAGAGGAAGAGAGACAAGAATAAGTCTGAAAGGCAAGGCTAAATAGAATTATAAACCGTATTCCTAAGAATAAGAGGAAGAGAGACAAGACAAAAAAAAAGTCTGAAAGGTATGGCTAAATAGAATTATAAACCGTACTCCTAAGAATAAGAGGAAGAGAGACAAGACAAGAATAAGTCTGAAAGGCAAGGCTAAATAGAATTATAAACCGTATTCCTAAGAATAAGAGGAAGAGAGACAAGACAAGAATAAGTCTGAAAAGCAAGGCTAAATAGAATTATAAACCCTATTCCTAAGAATAAGAGGAAGAGAGACAAGACAAGAATAAGTCTGAAAGGCAAGGCTAAATAGAATTATAAACAGTATTCCTAAAAATAAGAGGAAGAGAGACAAGAATAAGTCTGAAAGGCAAGGCTAAATAGAATTATAAACCGTATTCCTAAGAATAAGAGGAAGAGAGACAAGAATAAGTCTGAAAGGCAAGGCTAAATAGAATTATAAACAGTATTCCTAAGAATAAGAGGAAGAGAGACAAGAATAAGTCTGAAAGGCAAGGCTAAATAGAATTATAAACCGTATTCCTAAGAATAAGAGGAAGAGAGACAAGAATAAGTCTGAAAGGCAAGGCTAAATAGAATTATAAACAGTATTCCTAAAAATAAGAGGAAGAGAGACAAGAATAAGTCTGAAAGGCAAGGCTAAATAGAATTATAAACATTATTCCTAAAAATAAGAGGAAGAGAGACAAGAATAAGTCTGAAAGGCAAGGCTAAATAGAATTATAAACAGTATTCCTAAGAATAAGAGGAAGAGAGACAAGAATAAGTCTGAAAGGCAAGGCTAAATAGAATTATAAACCGTATTCCTAAGAATATGAGGAAGAGAGACAAGAATAAGTCTGAAAGGCAAGGCTAAATAGAATTATAAACCGTATTCCTAAGAATAAGAGGAAGAGAGACAAGACAAGAATAAGTCTGAAAGGCAAGGCTAAATAGAATTATAAACCGTATTCCTAAGAATAAGAAGAAGAAAGACAAGACAAGAATAAGTCTGAAAGGCAAGGCTAAATAGAATTATAAACCGTATGCCTAAGAATAAGAGGAAGAGAGACAAGACAAGAATAAGTCTGAAAGGCAAGGCTAAATAGAATTATAAACAGTATTCCTAAAAATAAGAGGAAGAGAGACAAGAATAAGTCTGAAAGGCAAGGCTAAATAGAATTATAAACCGTATTCCTAAGAATAAGAGGAAGAGAGGCAAGAATAAGTCTGAAAGGCAAGGCTAAATAGAATTATAAACAGTATTCCTAAGAATAAGAGGAAGAGAGACAAGAATAAGTCTGAAAGGCAAGGCTAAATAGAATTATAAACCGCATTCCTAAGAATAAGAGGAAGAGAGACAAGAATAAGTCTGAAAGGCAAGGCTAAATAGAATTATAAACCGTATTCCTAAGAATAAGAAGAAGAAAGACAAGACAAGAATAAGTCTGAAAGGCAAGGCTAAATAGAATTATAAACCGTATGCCTAAGAATAAGAGGAAGAGAGACAAGACAAGAATAAGTCTGAAAGGCAAGGCTAAATAGAATTATAAACAGTATTCCTAAAAATAAGAGGAAGAGAGACAAGAATAAGTCTGAAAGGCAAGGCTAAATAGAATTATAAACCGTATTCCTAAGAATAAGAGGAAGAGAGGCAAGAATAAGTCTGAAAGGCAAGGCTAAATAGAATTATAAACAGTATTCCTAAGAATAAGAAGAAGAAAGACAAGACAAGAATAAGTCTGAAAGGCAAGGCTAAATAGAATTATAAACCGTATGCCTAAGAATAAGAGGAAGAGAGACAAGACAAGAATAAGTCTGAAAGGCAAGGCTAAATAGAATTATAAACCGTATTCCTAAGAATAAGAGGAAGAGAGACAAGACAAGAATAAGTCTGAAATGCAAGGCTAAATAGAATTATAAACCGTATTCCTAAGAATAAGAGGAAGAGAGACAAGACAAGAATAAGTCTGAAAGGCAAGGCTAAATAGAATTATAAACCGTATTCCTAAGAATAAGAGGAAGAGAGACAAGTCAAGAAGAAGTCTGAAAGGCAAGGCTAAATAGAATTATAAACAGTATTCCTAAGAATAAGAGGAAGAGAGACAAGAATAAGTCTGAAAGGCAAGGCTAAATAGAATTATAAACCGTATTCCTAAGAATAAGAGGAAGAGAGACAACAATAAGTCTGAAAGGCAAGGCTAAATAGAATTATAAACCGTATTCCTAAGAATAAGAGGAAGAGAGACAAGAATAAGTCTGAAAGGCAAGGCTAAATAGAATTATAAACAGTATTCCTAAGAATAAGAGGAAGAGAGACAAGAATAAGTCTGAAAGGCAAGGCTAAATAGAATTATAAACCGTATTCCTAAGAATAAGAGGAAGAGAGACAAGAATAAGTCTGAAAGGCAAGGCTAAATAGAATTATAAACCGTATTCCTAAGAATAAGAGGAAGAGAGACAAGAATAAGTCTGAAAGGCAAGGTTAAATAGAATTATAAACAGTATTCCTAAGAATAAGAGGAAGAGAGACAAGAATAAGTCTGAAAGGCAAGGCTAAATAGAATTATAAACCGTATTCCTAAGAATAAGAGGAAGAGAGACAAGACAAGAATAAGTCTGAAAGGCAAGGCTAAATAGAATTATAAACCGTATTCCTAAGAATAAGAGGAAGAGAGACAAGAATAAGTCTGAAAGGCAAGGCTAAATAGAATTATAAACAGTATTCCTAAGAATAAGAGGAAGAGAGACAAGAATAAGTCTGAAAGGCAAGGCTAAATAGAATTATAAACCGTATTCCTAAGAATAAGAGGAAGAGAGACAAGAATAAGTCTGAAAGGCAAGGCTAAATAGAATTATAAACAGTATTCCTAAAAATAAGAGGAAGAGAGACAAGAATAAGTCTGAAAGGCAAGGCTAAATAGAATTATAAACAGTATTCCTAAAAATAAGAGGAAGAGAGACAAGAATAAGTCTGAAAGGCAAGGCTAAATAGAATTATAAACCGTATTCCTAAGAATAAGAGGAAGAGAGACAAGACAAGAATAAGTCTGAAAGGCAAGGCTAAATAGAATTATATACAGTATTCCTAAGAATAAGAGGAAGAGAGACAAGACAAGAATAAGTCTGAAAGGCGAGGCTAAATATGACCTTCTAGGATTATCCCGCAGTGTCTTAATTCGGCAGCTCCGGATGAGAATTTAGAGCATTTGTTGTTCGAGAATTTTGTTTGTATATCTGTGTACAGTCGCTCAAAAAAGTATCCGAACGCTATGGTTGATTACAAAATTCAGAAAAAATATTTGGCAACGATTTTTTTAGAAATCAGTGATCTGGCAACCTTCATGTCGCGTGACACGAAGGTTGCCAGATCACTGATTTCTAAAAAAATCGTTGCCACATATTCTTTCTGAATTTTGTAATCAACCATAGCGTTCGGATACTTTTTTGAGCGACTGTACATGCCTGTTTTGTGTAATCGATTGCTGAAGGCAATTAAAAACAAATGGCAAATAAAATATAATAAAATATATATATAAACTATAATATCAAATATCTCAGGTCTTCTTAAAAGAACAGCAATTGTTATATATAAGAAATAACATCATAGTTTCACGATGTAGATGAGAGTTTGTACGTATTACTAAAACAACTGATTTACACTACAAACGTCACATTGTTAATATGATAGGAGAAACTCAGAAAATGTACAATCTGAAGAGGGCGGAAAATAGTTTATCTGGTACTCCAACAGCAAGTCTCTAATCTCGATAAATATGTGCAGTTCTTAATTAAAAACAACTGCCTAATTACAGGGAAATATTTTGGTTGTATTTTTTCATTATTCTGAGCGTAATGCTGTAGGGATGCTCATTTTTGAAATGATTTCAGTAGGAAATTATTAAAATATTTGATAGCAATGATTAGTAATAATGCCATTATAACATGAAAGAATTAGCAAATGCAGTGCTTACAGAACCAATTTCCTTTGCTCCAAAGGCAACTCTGAAGCCCATATATCGAGAGGATGATAATCAGGAATTTCATCCAGTTCGCTCTTCACTTTACACAATTCTTCTTCAGTGGCCTTCACTTAAGGTATAAAAAGTACATGGATTAAATTAAATGCATTCAATAAAACAGAAATATGGCAGTTAAGTCTTAATCTTAAATGAATTCTGTTTTGAGTTGGGTTGTTTTTACCTCTGAGAGACACTTTTGGTTTTCACAAAATGGACTAAATGGCCTGGTCACAAGGACCCTGAAGGCTCAGAAAGGTTAAGGGGAGACTTTGATTATGCATGAAATTGCATGCATTTGATTATGCATGAAACAGCAGATCTTTATCAGGCATTTAAAATCTTTCTCGGTGTATACTTTTCGTGGCAAAAGAATTATCAAATATTTCTTCTTATATGTAACGATACCCTAATACGATGTTTAGGCATGTCTGCAGATTGCACAATTATAAGTTCTCAAAAAAAAAGATGTAGGATACACAAGAACAATTATTTTTGCCTTGTTAAATGGCCGGAATTTTTTAACACTTCGTTTTACCAGCTATGAAGAAGATACTGTCTTAAGAAAGATCTATTAATCATTATGAACGCTGAAATTTTGCATATGATAGAAAACGGCTTATTAATGTTTCGCATAAATAATAAAATACGTAGGCTTCATTTACATTTTGCTTAGGCAGACAATAACTAGTGAGCTTATAATAATTATATAGGTGAGCTCTATAAATCAAACTTTTCTTCGTATCTTTTATGAGCAATAAATTATTCTCTAGATTGTGCTAACGCATTGAGAAATGTTACAAAACTTTCATGTTCAATGAATTTCACACCCATTAAATAAATAAAATGAAAGTATGGAAAAAAGGCGACTTCTTTTAAATTGTGCAATAGTGTGAGTGTTCGGCATGTTTGCAATTCGGAAGGACGGGCATTCAGTCTTCACCTGCTGTTCGATTTCAAGATCAAGTCCTCACGGGGGGCTATTTTGAGGGTTCAAACCTTCCCTCTCAAGATTTGCAACTAACAGCTAAAAAAATACACGTAACTTTTATTTTTGAGCATGCACAAATTTGAAATGCCACGCCCAATTCTTGCAACTCATCATTGATAGCTTGCATTTACAAAATCCTGGGTACACCACACGGTCTCATATAGCTGGATGGGTTCGGTTAGGATATCTAAAAGTGGATCCACGCAAGATTTTATGCCTGGTGAAACAATTGTACCTTTTACTTTCTTGTAGATAATTTCTAAGAGGAGGTATTTAATAAGATAATTACTCACATACTTGTGACATGTTTTACTTCATAAAAATATAAAAATTTTAGTAAATTAAAAATGACAAAAACCCTATTATAAACAAATACTTCTTGGAAAGCAAAATCTTGACAGATTATTCAGTTACATCATTCGTAAGCAATGGTACCGGATTGCCATTCTGGATCATTCCGTCGCGAAATAATCGCTGATTGAATGTCTTACTTTGAGTTGGGTTGTTTTACTTCTGAGCGGCACTTTTTTGCACACCATGGGCTAAATGGCCAGGTCACATGGACCCCGAAGGCTCAGAGAAAGTTGGGGGAGGAGACCCACTGGAACAGCTGTTGGGAGACAGATGGTAGCCTCCCGTCAAGGCCATCCAGTGTGTTCTTTAACGTGCACAGGGTATGACTCTCCCGCACACGGGGCCACGGCTTAACGTCCCATCCGACGGACGGCGGCCTTTCCAAGCCCATCGGTGTCCCCTACTGACCGTGAGCAGGGTGGGGAATTTTTGCGGAGATAAATCTCCGCAATCCCAGCTGGGACTCGAACCTGGAAACTACAGATTACGAGCCTGGCGCGCTACCGACTGAGCCACCCCCGCCCCATCTTACTTTGATCTCTAAGCCAAATACCACAATGTTTTTCTGTTTCGTTACGTCCTAGTTACGTTGTTCCTGTCATGCGCATCCAAATATACTGTATTTTCGACATTTTAATGCACATTATAAATAACAACAAAGAGCATGAATATAAATACTTATATCTGGTTTTTAAAAAAAGATTAAATTACATCGCCATCAAAATATTTTTTCTTCTACGGTCTTTCTGCTGAGGTCTCGGTTTCTTCGAAGACCTTTTCTACGGCATATTATACTGACAGTGTCAAACCTCTATGACAAACAGCTGTTTCAGGAGTGATATTCTTAAGTCATAAAGATGCTGTGGACAGATGATGCCATTTATATAGTTAATATTATTGCATTACTTGAATGACATCTTAAATGTGCGTTCCAGCTATTTACCTACAAAATAACCCTTTTCACCTTGATATTTTCAATAAGTGTTAAATAGTGGTTCTAAAGTGTTTTAAAAATTCAATTTACAAATCAATAGCTTGCTATAACGCTGTGAATTGGGTTGTTTTACCTCTGAGCGGAACTTTTTTGCACACAATGGGCTTCATTGGTCAAAAGGACCCTAAAGACTCAGAAAAATTTGAGAGAGGGGACTCACTGGACAGCTGTTAGGAGACAGATGACAGCCTCCCATCAAGGCCATCCAGAGTTCCCATCCGACGGACGGCGGCCTTTCCAAGACAATCGGTGTCGAAAGAGGACGGGGAGTTTTGCGGAAAGAAATATCAACACTAGCCCAGCTCGAACTTAAACCTGGGAACGACAGATTACGAGTCTAGCGCACTACTGAATGAGCCCCTATAATGGTGACAATTGATACTTTGCATTATATTACAAAAGTGTACTCGTGAAAAAAATGACTCACGAGTTTTTTTTTTTTTTTGAAAGCATTCTGATGAATTTTATTGCTAAATTTATTTTTATTCTGTGAAATATTTTTAACGTTTCCATTAAATAATAATAAAATGCACACTTCCTTCAACATTATTAAGATCACTCTCATTTTTGGTTAAGTTAGAAGACCTTCTCAGTGGCCAACGTTTTAGGCAACTGATCAATGCGACCGAATTTCTGTTTCGCGGAATTTTTTAAAGGTTCGTGGCCTGGATAAGGCGAAATTTTTTAAAGGTTAGTGGCCTGGATAAGGCGAATTTTTTTTTTCTTCTTGTTACTGCTAAGGTATCGCATTCTTCGCAGATCTTCTCTATGGAGTAATATACTGACAGGCTGCAGTCAGACATCTGTAGCAAGCAGCTGCTAGAAGAGACGGGATGATTTTTTTAGCAACCGATTTTTATTGAAACAACTGAACAAACCGAGTTGTAGGTTTTCATAACATTATTAAGTGTATGGTTTAAAACAGAGAAATTAAAACATTGTTTTTTTAAATTAGTTTACTATATATACGACAGCTTGGGATCCTATAAATTATTCCTAGCTTGTACAGCCATTCTAATACAAGAAAATACACCACAAGGATATCCGCAAAAATTCCCCGCCCTGCCCACGGTCAATAGGGGACACCGATGGGCTTGGAAAGGCCGCCGTCCGTCGGATGGGACGTTAAGCCGTATCCCCGTGTGTGGGAGAGCCATACCCTGTGCACGTTAAAGAACACGCTGGATGGCCTTGACGGGGAGGCTACCATCTGTCTCCCAACAGCTGTTCCAGTGGGTCCCCTCCCCCAACCTTCTCTGAGTCTTCGGGGTCCATGTGACCTGGCCATTTAGCCCATGGTGTGCAAAAAAGTGCCGCTCAGAGGTAAAACAACCCAACCACAAGGATAAAAGTTAGCTGTGCTTACCTACTGCTTCAGAGCCAATGCAGGCGAATGTCTCTGCTGGAATAGTAACAACATCCTTAACCACTATGCCAATTAAAGCTATTTTGATACTGCATAAATCTCAACACTTCTGAGACACATTCTTCACACGCACATAATTTTATTTAACAGTATACACTATTTTGAACCTATTTTTTTAAACATTTCCAAAACTCAATTTCTCTATCAGAATCTAATGTCAGTGTTGAGAAAAAACAATGGTCACTAATCATAAAAGAGAACCAAGCGAAAATAATGTTATCGAAATATCCAAACATTAGCAAATGTTTCAGTATAACTCAATGTATAGATATGGAAAAGCAATTGTTTTTGTGAGTATAAGTTGTTCAAACGGCAAACAATCATGGTAAGTTGACAGCAGTGGAGTATCCAAAAGGTTCTTACGAAGGAAAACGGGGAATGGCGTTTTGGGCCAAATGGTGACTGGAATCTCGGATTTTCGTCGACTTCCCTAGAAAATATACGTTATTCAAACCCTCAAGGGGACTTTAGCCTCGTACCCACTCCCTCTGGCATCTCACTTTCTGAAGCATGTTCAATTACAAACGTTTTTCAGCCACGAATTTAAAACAGTATTCTGCGTAAAAGTCAACTAATAAATTTCAAAGTTCATAATAAGTACACGCTATATGAAATTTAAATAATACACAATAAAAGTAAAAAAAGAATTAAACAGTTTTATTATGTTCATACAATTCAAATTTTAAATACTCATAAACTTAGTTATCAAATTTACAGGGAAAATTGTCTTAAGGCGTCGGGGTATGAATCCACTAGAGTTCGCATCCCAACTAGTTCAAATGCCGTCGCCAATGGCAACGATAAATTTAATTCCGGGAAACAGAATATTTACTGTTATTATACCAGCTTCAAACTGCTGACTGAGGCCAAGCCCAGTCACACTTCTTAGTACATAAGCCTTATATCATATAAAACTGTATCTGTTATATGGACTTACATTTCTGCTCAAGCATATCTATTTCCTTACATGAATTCGAGATATCATCCTGAAGACCTTCAGCAGTCTGAAAAATCAATGCAAAACAATTTCTAAATTCTTACGATCTAATATTTTCATTCTTTTCAGCAATAATTCAAAGCATCAGTTTCTAATATTTTATGATTAAATGTATTTTACGCAGGGTCGGATTTCCTATAAGGCACTGGCAAGCATTCGTGCCAGCATTTCATAATTGCATCTTGTTTATTCAAGTAAAAAAACATCCTTTTCGCATCTTAGAAGACAAAACATTGTTCATTGGAGATATTGGTTGAAGAACGTTTAAACGTATCCTTGACAATAGAAAGTGATCATTTAATGGACATGGATTGTGAGGTGATAATCTGCCCATTCACAGAGTAAAATATTGGTATGAAAATACAGTAAACCCTTGCAAGTCCGGACGTTAGTGCTCAATGTGCTCAACAAACGTGTTTCATTTGGAGTGTTCATTAATGTTGTTGGCTTTGTGACGGAAGGGCGTTATTACTTATAACGCATAATTTATGCTCTGCTCGGCTGCCAGGAAATAAATTTTAGCCGTCCCGTGGCCGAGTGGTTAGTACGTTTGGCTACTGATCTAAGGAACCTGGGTTCGAGCCCCGGTTTAGGCATGGATGTGTGTGTCGTTTTACTGCTGAGGTCCTGCCATCCTCTCAGATCTCCTACTGTGGCATATAAACTGACAGGCTCCTGTCAGACCTCTGTGGCAAGCAGCTGCTTGAGGGGGTATTTATATTTATTTAAGTTAAAAAATTTATTTAATTATGAGTCTTAAGCAGTTGAAAAGTGGTAAAAAATGAAAACAAGTTTCTTTAACTATCGTTAACAAGTTGAAAGTCGTAGAACAACGTGAGAAAGGCATTCCTGGAAGAAACATTTCGAAAGAATCTTATGTAGATTTCAATGCCCTTATTCCTGAACTGCCTTCGAATATTTTTGAATCATAAGTTGATGAATAAATGTGCTATCTTTTTTTTTATTTTTTTAAATAAAAGACTCAAAAGTGCGATGTCTGATTGACTTTTCTTTTTGTTTTAGGTAAAGACTCAAATTTTGTGTGAGATAGAAACTCAATATTACAAATAGATAAAGTGGCTTTACATTTACATGCATACTATAAATTTTTCATTTATTTGTGTTCAAAGCTTTTCGTCTTTTACAGCCATCTTTTGCTTCACTAATCCGTACCCCTCCTTCCCGCAATTCTTCTAGATTAACGAGGGTTTTCTGTATTTGAATATAAAAATGAAACAAAAATATTTTTATTTATTCTATGTTAATATTTTAAACCATATAATTGCAAAATGAAATTTATCAACGACTTTATCTAATTTATTTTCTTTAAAACCCCACATCATTTTCGATTATATATTTTCCTCTCTTTATGTCTACAAAATTAAGTGATTTATACGTTTTATAATAAATTAGAAAAATGACGGCGCACATGGAGTCACTGCTACTGCATGTGCATCTTGGGAAAAAAAACTTGAAATGTAATTCGAACTTCAAATGTACATTCGGCCCTACTCGTAGTGTTAGAAATTATGCGCTTAAAAGGATGAAGGTACTTCCCTATACAAAGGGCGGAGACAACCTTGAAGCTGTATTAGGCTTGTTCTGGTTTCTCATACAACATACAAAGGGACATGTCCTGTTGGTCTTAGTAGTCAGGTACGCTAACCACTTGACCAGATAGAAGAAAAGTTCAATTATCCGGACTGCTTTGCACATTTAAAAAAAAAAAAACTCTCACTGTACATTTATTTGAAGACATAGTGCCTCAACGTTGCCGACAATACAGATCGAGTTTCAAGTTCGTAGCTCAGTATCACTCGATCTACGATAATTTAAATCTATGTAATTTTTCACATTTAAAGATTGCTGTTAATTTTGTATGTAATCATTCTATTTGTATAAATTTCCAAAACTTAAGTACTTAAATGTTTTCGTTGTAATATTTCCTTTAATATAAAATAAAAAATTTTATATACATAATATATATACCTGTTTCATTTGAAATCGATTATCCGGATTTTCTATTATACGAATTACCTACATTTCCTAATTAATTACGATAATCGAGTTTCTACATTATTTCAATACCAGTTAATCAGTATAATGTGAAAATATTCTGGGTCGTAGGTCTCCCACTCTTTCTGAGGTCTTTAGGCACACTGTTCTGTAATTTTCCATACGGGCAACATGGCCAAACCAACGGAGTCTCTCTCTGCACAATATGCTGCTTAAAGGAGGTTGCAAATTCCTTTGCCTAACCTCATCATTAGTTACAAAGTTGAACCACCTAATGCCCAAGATACTGCGTAAGCATCTAGAATCAAAAGCATCAAGTTTCCTGTTATCTTGTTTAGAAAAGAGTCCAAGTTTCATTACCATAACTAACCCTAGAAAGAACCAAACTATTATACAGTCTAATTTTAGTCTTTAGGTGTATACGCCTAATTCTCCACACTCTCCATAGATTCTTATAAGTCCTGGCAGCAATCCCTCTTCGCCTGTTAATCTCATGCCGCACATCACCAGTAACTGTGACATAGCTCCCAAGGTAATAAAACTGTGACACCTGCTCAAGACTGCAACCATTCAGATTAACTGAATCACAGCATGCCTGATCAATTTTCATCACTTTAGTTTTCTCTCTGTTTATAACCAAACCTACTCTACTACCAGTCTCATCAACAGCTGGAATGAAAGAGTTCATCTCATCAACATCATTTGCCAAAAGGGCTAAATCATCAGCATAATCTAAATCAGAAATTGTCGTATCTCCAGACCATTTAAGACCAAAACCTTTCCCTTGAAGTGAATTTCGCATAACATAATCAATAACCAAACTAAAGAGAAAAGGAGACAAAATGCACTCTTGTCGAACACTAGAAACAATGCTAAACCAATAACTGAAAGCCTTACAAACTCTCACACACGACTCAGTGTTATTATAGAGAGCTTTCATTATGTTAACTAACTTGTCTGGTATACCATACTATCTAACGATCAACCATAAATTATAACGATCAAAAGAGTCGAAAGCCTTTTTGAAATTAACAAAGCTAGCAACCAAAGGTTTCTGAAACTCTAAACATTTCTCAAGAATCTGCCTAAGTGAAAAAATCTCATCTACACATCCCCTACCACTTCTGAATCCACATTGCTCATCACGCAATTGCCTGTCAACCAGATTCTTAATTCTATTAAGCACAATCAAGCAAAGAACTTTACCCTGAACAGAAAGAAGGTTGATACCTCTGTAGTTATCACAAGAACTGCGAACCCCTTTTTTGAAAATTGGGATAATAGTAGCTCTGGTAAATCCTTAGGAACCAAGCCTTTATCATAAAAGATATTCAAAATTTCAGTCATCCAAGTAGTAACAGAAACATTTCCAGCCTTAAGCATTTCCGTAGTAATTTCATCTACCCCTGGGGATTTATGTAGTTCAAGTTTAGAGATAGCCAAAATAACTTCAGATTGTGTTATAGGGCAATGCATCTATCATCATTATAAACAATGGGAGTAGAACTAACCACATTGTTAAGAACATCTCTGAAATGCTCAGTCCACCTAGCCGTGACAGAATCCTCACCTTGTTTATCCTACAATCCCTGTTTACCTGCCCGTTTTCTACCACACAAAACATTAACTATCTGGTACAGCTCTCTGCTGCTGTGCTGTCTAACTGTTTCCTCGACTTTGTCAGCCAAACCATCAAGCCAAAGATTGTTATCAGCAGCTAACTGATCCTTTACACATTTATTAAGTTCTCTGTAATGCTGACTATTAGGGTATGGATTAAGGACATTCTTGCAGTTCTTTCGTTTTGAAATAAGCTGAAGTGCTTTATCACTGAAATAATTCTGCCTCATCTGCTCCTTTTTTCCTAAAAAAGCACTTAGTTTCCAAAAAAGCCTGTTTAAAATTCTTCCTCAACTTCAATAGAAAGCAAACCATGACTCTCATAATGACTAAGTAACCTATCATGGTAAGCTTTATCTATAACTGGGCCTTTCAGAGTTTCAGAATTAAAGATAAATTTTTTAACCTTAGCACAACACTTTTTAAATTTAAGTTGCAAGACACTTTTAACAAGGTAATGGTCAGATCGAATTTCAGCTCCCCTATATGACCTGGTATTCCTAACAGAACTAGCCCATTTGCTGTTAATTAATAAGATTATACTAATAGTTTCAAATGTGATTTTCTTCTGAAAATAACATGGAAGTGTTAATTTCATTTCATGCCCCAGTACTTTGCTACTCTTATAAAAATATGATTTAAATTCTCACTTCATCTTATTTTCTTTACCAATAGAACCGAATCGAAAACTATCTGATACTACAAAAATCAAATAAAGACTTGGTCCACCCAAAACTACTTACGTAGAAGCTAACTGCTTTCTGGAACATCTCACTCAGCTGCCCCATATGTGCTTCAAAATCTTCCCTGTAAGTTAGAATATAAATCTGTTAATTGCAGAAACAATCTCATTCGTTTTACAGTAAACATCTATTGTAATATATATATAATTTTTTGTGTAACAATACATATTATTGTAATATCATCTATTATGTAATACCCGTAATTCCGGGAGGGCGAACGGGCGGATGCTTGTGACGTCATTGATGGCAGAAATTGTCGGTTCCCTCTGGTTCCGCAGTACTTGACCGATAAAGCCCAAATTTGGGACCGATCGCTCAAGACGGTCTTTAAAGCAGGATAGACGATAAAGTGAAAACAATATCTCGATTTTTGGGTGGGGGGGGGACGATATAAAAAAGTAGGACAATTTAATGCTTTGATGTACGAAATTTTATGAAATTTGTGGTTTCCATGCTTGATTTCGGAACAAAGACCTGGGTTCAAATTCTGAAAATGACACGGTCCTCTTTCGTCAAAATATTGTTGCCCTCATCACAGGTATAGTTCTGTGACATGTTATACCAATAGTTTTCAATCAGCAAATGCAGCAATTGAAGATAATTTTAACTGTATATCGTTTCAATGAAATTTTCAATCAGCAAATGCAGCGATTGAAGATAATTTTAACTGCTTATCGTTTCAATGAAATTAATAAAGTTTAGGAAAAGCAATCAGAGGAATGACTTTGCTATTTATGTATCTACTAGCAGATTAAAATCATTGAAATGGACTAGATATATTGATCTGATTTAACTTGCATTCAATATTAAAGGAAACAAAATTGCTTTTCCCGCAAAGATTTACTTTCAACATTTACACCGATTGAGAAATGCACGTGTTTTTCTACGACTTGCTGACGTCAGAGCTGCAGTAGCTTAAATATACTCTGCAAACTATCGAGAAAATTTTATTTCCGTTTCGACAGCTTTTAGCACCCACGTAATTCCATAGATACTTCACTAATAGGTCCCAAATTTCGCATACGGCTTCCCCGTATTGGGTCAAGAAAACCGGGTCCCTATCTTTCCTATTATCGAGGATCAGGGAACGGTGGACGGCACTGGCTTCGCTTCGGCTACTATGAAAGTTATGAATGGAGAAGTGAAATACGCTTCCCGCCACATTTTCGGTGGGAATTGTGGAACTTCTCAATGAAGAATGGAGAAACTGCAATGGGTCATCATCATCATCCTCAAGCAGCCATGGGCTACGAAGGTCGAACCAGACAGTGCAATTTAGTTCTCCAAGCAAGTCTATCCTGAGCTACATCTACTGCATCTGGACACTGCACACCAATTCTAACAAGGTCCTGTTTGACATTGTCTGCCCACCGCATCCTAGGTCTCCCCTTCTTTCTGAGGCCTTTAGGCCACTGTTCATAATTCTATTCGCCAATCTATAATTATTCATACGAGCAACATGGCCAAACCAACAGAGTCTCCCTCTGCACAATATGCTGCTTAAAGGAGGGTGCAAACTCCTTTGCCTAACCTCATCATTAGTTACAAAGTTGAACCATCTAATGCCCAAGATACTGCGTAAGCATCTGGAATCAAAAGCATCTAGTTTCCTGTTATCTTGTTTACAAAAGTGCCCAAGTTTCACTACCATAACTAACCCTAGAAAGAACCAAACTATTATGCAGCCTAATTTTAGTCTTTAGGTGTATACGCCTATTTCCCACACTCTCCATAGATTCTTAAAAGTCCCGGCAGCAACATGAGAGGGCCCAAAATTTATGTATATGTTTTGTGCGTTGTTTTAGAGTTGGGTTGTTTTACCTCTGTGCGGCACTTTTTTGCACACCATGGGCTAAATAGCCAGGTCACATGGACCCCGAAGGCTCAGAAAAGGTTGGGAGAGGGTTCCACTGGAACAGCTGTTGGGAGACAGATGGTAGCCTCCCGTCAGGCCATCCAGTGTGTTCTTTAACGTGCACAGGGTATGGCTCTCCCGCATACGTGGCCACGGTTTAACGTCCCATCCGACGGACGGCAGCCTTGGTGTCCCCTACTGACCGTGGGCAGGGAGGAGAATTTTGCTGAGATAAATCTCAACACTGACAGAGCTGAGACTCGAACCTGGGAACTACAGATTACGAGCCTGGCGCGCTACCGACTGAGCCACCCCCGCCCTATGTTTTGTGCGGACCATAATGAGAGTCTATGTGCGAAATATGTGGTGGATGGGATTAGAAATGGCTGTGATACAGAGAGTTGCAGAAATAATGACCATATGACATAAAAAGCATTTTAGGGTTTGATGGAATGAAAACCTTTGGTACGGTTGGGTTGTTTTACCTCTGGGCGGCACTTTTTTTGCACGCACAACGGGCTAAATAGCGAGTCTTTGAATTGACTTTGATCCCTCAACAGGAAGAACGTTAAAAATTATGAAATACTTAGCAGAAAAAAATTAGTTTTGACGTAAGTGGGATTCGAACCCACGTCTCCCAGTAACATGCCAAGTGATGTTATCACTCCGGGCATGTTACTGGGAGATGTGGGTTCGAATCCCACTTACGGTAAAACCATTATTTTTCTGCTAACTATTTCGTGAGTGCCATGTGTACAGTCGCTCAAAAAAGTATCCGAACACCATGGTTGACTACAGACTTCAGAAAAAATATCTGGCAACGATTTTTTTAGAAATTAGTGATCTGGCAACCTTCGTGTCACGTGACACGAAGGTTGCCAGATCACTAATTTCTAAAAAAATCGTTGCCAGATATTTTTTCTGAAGTCTGTAGTCAACCATGGTGTTCGGATACTTTTTTGAGCGACTGTACAGGACAACTGTGAACTTTACTATTGAGTTAAACATTATCGTTATCACTTGACTCTATAAAGAACCAACAAAACTGAGACACACTATATTACCAAAAGTACAGGATCACACCATGTTATGTGAATGGTATGCCATATTCAGAATTCCTTAACTTTGCAAATAAGCTTTTAACGGAAAATATCACTAAAGATAATTGAATAACTCAAATAAAATTTATTCATATCTCGATTTTCAACAAGATTCTTTTAATATTTTAGTTATCACATGTATCACATGTAGTTAAACCATTTCAATATTTTAGTTATTGAAGCTGGAACATTTAACAGCGGCGTTCTACTTATAAGAATTTACCTCCAAAATAAGTTAAAACATAAATAATAACTACTATAACAAATAGTTCACTAAAATAAACGTAATTTTTCATGTTTACGTAATGATTCTTTCAGTCTTCGTCATTTTTGGAGAAAAGTGTTTAGAATCAGGGTAACACAAGTATCTGCTGTTCAATATTCAAGCTCCTAAGACTCTAAATATATAACGCATTTATTTCCAAACTCGAATGTATATAGATTTGAGGGAGGCTTTTATTCCAGTATTTTTTGGGCCGATATTTTTCTATAAACGTTTATTTTGGAAGATAGCGAGCTCTGATACGGCTTCTCCATCAGATAATATGGAAGTGTAGCATACAGTACCATTGGTTAGTTCGATAAATAAGTGAATCTAGTGCCGTCCACCGTAAGAAGCTCTAAAAAAGTAGCACTCGTAATTTTACTTCTGAGCGGCAGTTTTTGTGCACACAATGGCCAAGTCATAAAGACTCCAAGGTTTCAGAGTTGAGTTGGAGAAAGGAATCCACTGGACAGCTGTTAAGAGACAGAAGGAAACCTTCGTCAAAGCCATCACGTGTGCTTCGACGTGCAAAGGGTATGAAACACGGCTTAATGTCCTATTCGACGGACAGCAGTCGTTTCAAGCCCATACGCTACTATTGGTAACGTACATCAACTCTACTTGAACTTCCGAGGAGGTATTGCATATATGTGCGAAGATCTTGAATGAAATATAGAATGTCTTTTTTACCTGCCCTGTTTTGATGGACAATTTACACAGAAACGAAAAACAACTGCAAATCTACAAATCCTAAACTAAATCGGCAAATCTCATGAATAAAAATCCACATTCCGTGTTCTGACATATCTAACAGAATTTATGTCGGATAAAGAACACATAAAGTGCATTTTTTTTTAAACAACTATTTTACTATACGAAAGAATTGTAAATACTGTACAAAATATGGGTTCATTGTTTGATAATATTATATATAACTTTATCTTTCGTTAAGATGTTGGGGGCCGCGGGGGGGGGCTCAGTTGGTAGCGCGCTAGGCTCGTAATCTGCAGTTCCCAGGTTCGAGTCCCAGCTGGGTCAGCGTTTGAGACTTATCTCCGCAAAACTCTCCGCCCTGCCCACGGTCAGTAGGAGACACCGATGGGCTTGAAAAGGCCGCCGTCCGTCGGATGGGTCGTTAAGCAGTGGCTCCGTGTGTGGGAGAGCCCTACCCTGTGCACTTTAAAGATGTGCAAAGAGAGCCACTCCCTGTGCACTTTAAACCACTGGATGGCCTTGACGGGAGGCTACCATCTGCCTCCCAACAGCTGTTCCAGTGGTTCTCCACCCCTAACCTTCTCTGAGCCTTCGGGGTCCTTGTGACCTGGCCATTTAGCCCATGGTGTGCAAAAAAAGTGCCGTTCAGAGGTAAAACAACCCAAATCTTTAACATGTTAAATGATTTTTGAAAAATGAACCTTGAACCCTTTGGCATAACTTTCACTGGCATATTAAAATCTTCTTGTACAAATGCAAGCTTCCAATTTAGAACTATTAATACTTCGTTACGCGGCATTTTTAAGGAGACAACAACTTCAAACGTGTGGGGATCTATATGAACCCCAATTTGATTTGTGAATTAAATTATCCCAATAATTCAAATCACTGGTGTAGCAGTTGAGAAGGTTTATTTCGACATCCAACTAAGTAAAGAAAAGCATGAAGTTTGTTATATTAAGGCCTTTTTTTTCATATTTATCCCTCCATGAAAGAAAAGCAATGTATTATTAAAAGTCACAGGTACTGATATCAAAACGGCGGCATTGCCAAGCTAACATGGTTTTAATCATTAGTAAATTACCCTTTGACTAAAAATTCATTACTTGTATCCACTAAATTGATTTGACGACTAGGAACTCAGAACAAATATGTACATGTTAATGTGGGTTGGATCCATACAGATATTCTTATGTTATAAATACTCGCATTTTTCCTAACAACCCATCTTAACAAATGACTAATTGTCTTTAGAATTAAGAAATTGTCTTAGAACGAACAGGTTCGGCATGGTTGGGAGAGGGTTCCACTGGAACAGCTGTTGGGAGACAGATGGTAGCCTCCCGTCAAGGCCATCCAGTGTGTTCTTTAACGTGCACAGGGTATGGCTCTCTCGCACACGGGCCACGCTTAACGTCCCATCCGACGGAAGGCGGCCTTTCCAAGCTTATCGGTGTCCCCTACTGACCGAGGGCAGGGCGGGGAGTTTTTACGGAGATAAGTCTCAACGCTGATCCAGCTGGGACTCGAACCTGGGAACTGCAGATTACGAGCCTGGCATACTACCGACTGAGCCACCCCCATAGCATTTCCGCGATGACTACCAATTTGCACCACGAAAAAGATTTCATGAGGTTCTAGGCTGTTAAACTCCATTTTTTAATATATATGTTTTGAAAATTCCATTTTTTTAACTCCATTTTTTAATATATATGTTTTGAATTTGCTTTCCAAATTCTGTTTCCGATTAATGTCTCTGATTAACACAAAAATTCAAACATTTTTGCCAACGAAATATAGACTAAATAAAATGCAGTAGAAAAAAAAAAGAATTCTTTCACGTATGTTAGGACCCCACTTTACCATAACATCAATTGATACTTTCTTAGTTTAATTATAAGATTTTCAAGGCTTACACATTTGACAACTGGCGTTTCTTTTCATCTTTTATTTTCGTCTGCATTTCTTCAATTTTCTCTCGAAGCTGCTCATTTCTCTCTTCATAGCTAAGAAAACATCAAAACGTGAAACCCAGCAAAATTCCAGGAGAAACATTTAAAACATAAGCATCAACAGGCGTAGAATGCGCATATGTAACAAGACTACTTCTTCAAATATGCCTAGCGTGAGGAATAGTTACTACATTCGAAAAATAGTTTTAATCAGGTGTTCTTTGATGCTCCTTACCCATATCTTTTAAGGTCTGCTTCTTTTGTTCTAGCCTTTAGGCACATTTTTCAGAACTCGATTTGTTATGTTACTTTATACGACAAAGGCAAGCAATAACCAAAAACACGCACTCCTTTCCTGCGTAAGATGTTTCAAGACAGTTGATGACTCTTTCCAACCTCATCATTATTTTAATAATGAACCTACATAAACCCCGAAATGCAGTGTAACAAAAGATCAATTTATTTGGATTACAAAGAGTCCAAGGCTTTCTATCATAGCGATAAAAACACAAGTTATCATACAGTTTAATCTTTATCAGTTTGTCCTTCCCCACTCTCCCCAGCCTCTTAGAAGGTCTGAGCACCTATATCTCCATTCTGTTACCTCATTCTCCTATTTCCTTCATTATTGCACTTTGTTAATATTCGTCACATAACTCCCAAGATAATTAAACTGAGCAACTCTGTTCAAGGTTGGGTTGCTTCACCTCTGAGCGGCACTTTTTTGCACACCATGGGCTAAATGGTCAGGTCACATGAACCCCGAAGGCTCAGAGAAGGCTGGGGGAGGGGACCCACTGGAACAGCTGTTGGGAGACAGATGGTAGCCTCCCGTCAAGGTCATCCAGCGTGTTCTTTAACGTGCACAGGGTATGGCTCTCCCGCACACGGGGCCACGGCTTAATGTCCCATCCGACGGACGGCGGCCTTTCCAAGCCCATCGGTGTCCCCTACTGACCGTGGGCAGGGCGGGGAATTTTGCGGAGATAAATCTCAACGCTGACCCAGCTGGGACTCGAACCTGGGAACTACAGATTACGAGCCTGGCGCGCTACCGACTGAGCCACCCCCGCCCCCCTCTGTTCAAGAGTAGAGCCATTCAGAGGCACTGAAGCATTATCCCAACCTCTGCTCTAAACACCTAGCGCTAAACACTGATTAGTTTTTTTTTGAAAAAGAAAACGAAATGGCATAAAACACAAAAAAAATTATGCTTTGCGAAATATTTTATTACTTTAATCCCCCAAAATGGAAGGAACCATAGAATGCCCTCTCAGTGTGGCCTCTGAGAAGTCTTGTTTGACACCACTGAGTTTCTTTTTTTGTGTGTGGGGAGGATACATTAAAAGCATCATTTATTCCCACAAAATTCATATATGGCATTTGGAATTTCCTGATTCTTCTCCGACTCTGCCAGTATTGAGAATTTTCCTGTTTCAGAAAAGAAAAAGTGAAAGCACGTAAAGTTGGATTGTTTTACCTCTGAGCGGCACTTTTCTTTTCCCCAAAAATGGACTAAATGGCCAGGTTACAAGAATCTGAATGGCTCATGGAAAGTTGAGTAAGAGGATCCACTAGACAGTTGTTAGAAGGCAGAAGGAAGTCTCTGGTAAGGTAAATCCTGCATGTTCTTTAATGTGCACGGGTATGGAGCACATAAGGAAACTACAAGAGCAATATATGCATTGCACAAACTTTCTCATATACACATGGTAATTAAAAAAGAATACCCATATTTTAAAGTGTTGTACTTTATTAAATAATTAAGTAACAAAAGTAATTGTGTGTTCATAATGTCAATAACTCTCAAAGTTTCCTTGTTATAACGGTGAGAAGCTAGTTGGACTGGTTTGCTTTACCTATGAGCGGCACTTTTTTGAACATAATGGGCTAAATGACCAAGTCACAAGGACTCCAAAGGAAGTTGGAGGAAGGGGACACACTGTAACAGCTGTTAGCAGAGTTGGGTTCCTACCATCAACCATCCAGCATGTTCTTTAACGTGCCCAGGGTATGGCTCACCTGCACACAGGACCATAGCTTTACGTCCCATCTGACGGACAGCAACCTTTACAAGCCATCGGTGTCCTTTTTATTTTGCCCTAGAGCACGACAGAGGTTTATCGGTGATAAATCAATCATTCTTTATACCTGAAAGGCAGGCAATAGCCAATCCAACGTAATATTTTACTGCGTAAGATGTTGCTTAAAGATTGTTGATGACTCCTTCCTCTAACCTCATTATTTTCATAATCGTGTTTAATTATAACCATGATAAATATATCACATGGTGGCGCTGGTATACGAAATATCTTAAATGACAAATTTCCAAATTGCTGGCTTTGTAGAGATGGAACGATCTTGTGGCCTCTGAGAAGTCTTGTTTGACACAATTGGTGTTTTTTTTTGTGTGTGTGTGTGGGGAGATACATTTAAAGCATCGTTTATTCCCACAAAATTCATATAATTGTTTTTTTTTTTTAAAGAAAAAAAATTAAAACTAAGAAAGGACTACAGCTATTTCAAGTATTACACCAAACATGCTGAGCCGAGTATGAATAGAAGTTGAATATCATGCCATCGATGGCGGCCACATTGCTTGTTGAACATAAAACGCAACTTGGAGAGTTTTTTGACATTTCATACATACATGAACTTTTATTTAATTATTCAATAAAATATAGCACCCTAAAATATGAGTATTCTTTTATAATGACCCTCTATATATATGTGTAGTTAATAAATACAAAATGCTGTCAGAAATTTTCACTAAACCTTCATAGTAGTTATCTGTAATGGCTGAAAATAACGTACGTAGAAACTTAACGCTAAAAAAAGTAAAAAACGTTAAAAAAGTAAACTTTATTTTAATGTAAGTATATAACTAATTTTTTAGGTCATAAGACTATACAGTGACACTAGGGACTATATTACTTATAAATATGGAAAATTTAACGACAAGTTTCAAAGACAGCTTATAAAATCATTACGAAATAAATAATTATATTTAAATAAAAATAATTATAAAATTGTTCTAGGCTCTTAATTATTATATCACAGGTTCATATTCGCAAAGCTACTACGACAGAATGTGAGAAATATGAAATTTCAACTCAATAGCTTGAAAACGTTTGGACCTCACACCAAAAAGGTATTCCTAAATGAAAAGGTCAAGATCTATTTTTACCTCCACTCGAGAAAATAAAAAAACACCTCTTGTTTCAAAAAAATTACCCGCCCTGCCCACGGTCAATAGGGGACACCGATGGGCTTGGAAAGGCCGCCGTCCGTCGGATGGGACGTTAAGCCGTGGCCCCGTGTGCGGGAGAGCCATACCCTGTGCACGTTGAAGAACACGCTGGATGGCCTTGACGGGAGGCTACCATCTGTCTCCCAACAGCTGTTCCAGTGATTCCCCTCCCCCAACCTTCTCTGAGCCTTCGGGGTCCATGTGACCTGGCCATTTAGCCCATGGTGTGCAAAAAAGTGCCGCTCAGAGGTAAAACAACCCAACCCAACTTGTTTCAAATTCCTTTCAGTCCTATATCCTTTAAATGCTGTGAATTATGAATTTTTTCGGAGAAATGATGCTTTTTATGTATTCCTAAAAAAAAGCAAACAGAGTAATTTGAATAACCAAATTTACTGTAAATGCTTAAGACTGTCATTAACTCTTCGTCCTTTCTGCTTCAGTTTGAATTTTGGAAAGAGAAAAATGCCACATAGGTAAGATATTCAAGTCAGATGAATATTAGAGGTTGGGGTACCACAGGAATATTTTGGGCCAAAATTTCTTGAATGAAGATGGAGAGGGTGATGTGTGTGCGCGAGTCATCATCATCCTCAAGCAGCCATGGGCTACGGAGGTCCAACCAGACCGTGCAATTTAGTTCTCCAAGCAAGTCTGTCCTGAGCTACATCTGCGCCCATTACGATTGCGACAGAGGCCCAAGATAATCTAAACTTGAACATGTGCTTTTGAAGTATTGGTTAGACGGCGCGAGAAGCGGCTGGACGCATGAATGTGGTGTCTCATCTCCTACGCATATTCATCATTTTTGTCGCCTACCTCCACTGCTTTATCTGTAACGCATTGGCCTGGAATTTATTTGAATATTTTGATAAGACTTCGTATATACTGAGTAGCAGCTTAATTAAAAATAAGAGTATGTTACATTAATACGAAGTCATTTTCAGAGTCGGGGTTAATTCTTAAATACGCTTCTTAAGGAAAAATGTGATTGAAAATAAAGATCTCAGTCGAACTAAATCACGATGTTCAATAATTTCGTCCAGTTTTTGGACAGTTATTGAAACTGAAACCTTAAAGAATGACTTCATTCGTTCTGCAAGAATCATTCAAAATTGTTGAAAATTTTCAATAATCATTATAAAAGTCTAAAAATACGATTATAAGTTTAGTTAAAAGTTTAATATAACTGTTACTGCTTTCTCTTTAACTTGTACGAATTAACTTTTCAGATCATTTAATAAAGCTGGCATAAAAAAAGTAAAATACTCCTCATGCAACTACTTACCACAGAGGTCTGAAAGGAGCCTGTCAGTTTAATTCGCCTTAGAGAAAAAGCTACGAGGAAGGCGAGACCTAAGGAGAAGAAATACGTCAAGAGTTGGGTTGGATTGTTTTACCTCTGAGTGGCACTTTTTTGCACACCATGGGCTAAATGGCCAGGTCACGTGGACCCCGAAGGTTGGGGGAGGAGTCCCACTGGAACAGCTTTAGGGAGACAAATGGTAGCCTCCCGTCAAGGCCATCCAGCGTGTTCTTTAACTTGCACAGGGTATGGCTCTCCCCACACGGAGACACGGCTTAACGTACCATCCGACGGACGGCGGCCTTTACAAGATACGTCAGGAAAAAACACATCCATATCTTAACCAGGCCATTTTGCCCAATAGAGAACCACAGCCAGCGGGACAGTACAATCTTTAACCGCATTGCTGATGCTAATTATTCCGGCTTCCATAACTATTTAAATACTAAACGAATCATCGTTTAAAATCAATATTTGGATATTTGTGGTTGAGATATTTACTTTCAGTTACAATTTTCCATGAAAATCTTATTTAAGTATATACTGACACGACTCTCTCATGACAATGTAGTTTCAAAAATTTATACGCTCTTGCTGCGTGTTTCGCTTTAAAAATAAATATTGATAAGGAAGGGATCTATACTTACTGTGATAATCATTTGTGTAGATCTATACTTACTGTGATAATCATTTGTGTACTTACTGTGATAATCATTTGTGTAGCAATTAGGCAGAGTGTAAAAAAAAACTCTCGCTTACCTCCCGAACTCGAGATATTTTAGTTAGGAGCCAGATTCCTCTACCAGTTCAGTTAGGTGAAGTGTATTAAGACGATATACGGTTATAAAAATTCCGTATATCAAGTCTTAATACACTTAGAAAGTTCAAATTCAGTATAAATAGAGGATGGGAGCCCTGACAGTTTAAACTATATGGTAGAACTTCATAGCATGATCAACTATCATAACCTACCATAAGCAAGTGTAAATCACTTCCGTCTGAGCTTAATTGGTAGAGCAACTGGCGCATAACAAGGAAATCCCGCGTTCGTGTCCAAGAGAAGACAGTCAGTATTTTTCACAAATGCCTAATTACTACACATAATTTTAACACCCTTCTGTGAAATGATAGTCTTATCAATAGATCAACCGAATCATGAGCTACTACAGATCACAGAATTTTTTTGCAACGCATAAGTCAGAGAAGAATTCTAGAAGTTACTCTTAGCTTTTACAGGCCTTGTACAATTTCGACGCTTTACAAGACTGAAATCATTGCTGACCACTGCCTCAGTAAAAGTCAATACAACACACAAAATGCTTATAGTACCTATTATTGTATTATTAGTTGGCGTTGAACTAGCCTTGATGCTCAGTGACAGAACACCTGGCATGTTATCAGGAGGTCGTGGGTTCGGATCTCACTCCCGGTGAAACTCGATATTTTCAGATAATTCTACAAGTGCCATAACATAGGTCTCTTCCTAATAAAGAAGCGATGATTGCATATGTGATAATGTTAAAAATGAAACAAGTTCTTCGAAACAAAATGAAGCATAATCATCCTCAAGCAGCCATGGGTTACAGAGGTCCAACCAGAATGAGCAATTTAGTTCTCCAAACACTTCTGTCCTCAGCTACAACCTCTACCTACCTCTGCTGCATTTCGCCACTGTAGTCCAATTCTAACAAGGTCCTGTTTGACATTGTCTGCCCACCGCATCCTAGGTCTCCCCCTCTTTCTGAGACCTTTAGGCATACTGTTCATAACCCTATTCGCCAATCTATAATTATCCATACGGGCAACATGGCCAAACCAACGAAGTCTCTCTCTGCACAATATGCTGCTTAAAGGAGGTGGCCGACTCTTTTTTCCTAACCTCATCATTACTTACAAAGTTAGCCACCTAATGTCAAAGATACTGCGGAAGCATCTAGTTTCCTGTTATCTTGTTTACAAAGGGTCCATGTTAAATAAAAAAAAATACCTCCTCAAGCAGCTGCTTGCCACAGAGGTCTGACAGGAGCCTGTCAGTTTATACGCCATAGTAGAAGGAATCTGTGAGGATGGCGGGTCCTCAGCAGATTTTTTGCCAACTGCACGCGGTGTTCCACTGGTCACCCTCCCAGGTACTGACCGCGCCCAAAGCTGCTTAACTTCGGTGATCGGACGAGAACCGGTGTTTTCAGCTTGTTACTTACGCTACCATACCTAACTCTAGAAACAACCAAACTCTTTTAGTCTAATTTTAGTTTTCAGATATATATAAGCCTATTTCTCCACTCTCCATAGATTCTTAAAAGTCCCAGAAACAATCCAATTCATCTGTTTATCTCATAGTGCACATCACTAGTATCTGTTACATGACTCCCAAGATAAACTGAGTTACCTGCTCAAGACTGCAAACATTCACATTAACTGATCCACTAGCTTGCCTGACCTATTTTCATAACTTTAGTTTTCTCTCTGTTTATCACCAAACCTACTCTATTAACAGTCTCATCAACAGCTTTAATAAAATAATTCATCCCATCAACATCATTTTCCAAAAGGGCCAAATCATCAGCATAATCTAAATCAGAAATTTTCAGATCTCTAGTGCATTAAGTCCAAAATCTTTCCCTTGCAGAGAATTTCGCATAACATAATCATTAACCAAACTAAAGAGGAATGAGGCAAAATGCGCCCTTGTCGAACACCAGAAGCAATACTACGCCAATTGCTGCAAGCCTTACCAACCCTCACACACGATTCAGTATTATTCTAAAGAGCTTTAATTATTATGTTGT
This sequence comes from Ryuthela nishihirai, assembly GCA_038380435.1. NCBI lineage: Eukaryota > Metazoa > Arthropoda > Arachnida > Araneae > Heptathelidae > Ryuthela > Ryuthela nishihirai. The sequence continues at coordinate 42,293,570 of JAWZYU010000022.1, forward strand.
CAGATATGCCATACGATATCACGATCAACCACAAATTATGAATTTCAACAGAGTCAAAGGCCGTTTTAAAATCCGCAAGGCTAGTAACCCCAGGTTTCTGAAACTCTAAACGTTTCTCAAGAACCTGCCTAAGTGAAAAAATCTCATCTACACATCACCTACTACTTCTGAATCCACATTGCTCATTACGCAATTGTCTATCAACCAGATTCTTAATTCTATTAAGTACAATCATGCAAAGAGCATTACCTGGACAGGAAGTAGGCTGAACCCCTGTAGTTATCACAAGAACTGCGATCACGTTTTTTAAAAATAGGGATAATATTTCTGGTAAAATCCTTAGGAACAATGTCTTTATCATAAAAGATATTCAAAATTTTAGTCATCCATGTGATAACCGAAATATTCCCAGCTCTAAGCATTTGCGTAGAAATTTCATCTACCCCTAAGGATTTATGGAGTTTAAATTTAGAAACAGCCAAATTAACTTCAGATTGTGTTATAGAGCCAACATTAAAGCCACCAATGCATCTATCATCATTACAAACAATGGGGGTAGAACTAACTACATTGTTTAGACATCACTGAAATGCTCAGCCCACCTAACCATGACAGAATCCTCACCTCTATAACCTTACCTTGTTTATCCTTCAATCCCTGTATACCTGTCCATTTTCTACCACACAAAAACATTAAGTATCTGGTACAGCTCTTTGCTGTTGTGCTGTCTAACTGCTTCCTCGGCTTTGTCAGCCAAGCCATAGATTCTTATCAGCAGCTAATTGATCTTTTACGCGTTTATTAAGTTCTCTGTAATGCTTTCTATTAGGACTAGTAGGGTATTGATTAAGGACATTCCTGCAGTTCTTCCTCTCTGAAATAAGCTCAAGTGCCTTATTACTCAAATAATTCTGCCTTCTATGCTCCTTTTTTCCTAAAAGAGTACTCTTAGTTTCCAAAAAAGCCTGTTTAAAACGGTCCTTTTCTTACTCAACTTCAGTAGTAAACAAACCATGACTGCCATAATGACAGTAACCTATTATCGTAAACTTTAGCTACAACTGGGTATTTCAGAGCTTCAGTTTTCAAAGTAACTTTTTTAACATTAGCACAAAGTTTTTTTAAGTTTAAGTTGTAAGATACTTTTAACAAGGTAATGGTCAGATCCAGTTTTAGCTCCTCTATATGACCTGGTATTCCTAACAGAACTAGCCCATTTGCTGCAAAATATAATCAATCATATTCTTGAAGTAAATTCTATTACATTATTTGCATCAATTCTATGCAGCCAATCTGGTAAAACCCATGTGTACTTATTATGTCGCGGTGTTTGTAATAAACGTTAGTTATTCTCAAACCATTAAGTTTACCTACCTATAGGAGACGATGCCCATTGCCATTGCAGCTACCAATACCAAAAGAGCCTATTACTCCTCCCCAAAGGTCAGAGTCAGTACCAACTTTGGCATTGAAGTCACCTAGAACAAGGGTAATATCTCCTTTCTTGACAGAATTCAAAATATCCTGAAGTTGTGCGTAAAACCTATCCTTCTCATCCTCATCGGCATCCTCAGTGGGGGCATAACAGCAGATAACATTCAAGTCTTTAACACTTGTCTGAAATTTAGCTGTAAGAAACCTTTTATTAATGTACTCATATGCCAGAAGAGCATCATTGGCGTGTCTTACTTATCTTCCCTCCCTGAAAACAGAAATTTAAGATTATTTTTAAAAATATGACCTTTATTTGTTCATCTTGTCTCGTGCAGGACGAGAATATCTAAGTTATAACGGTGGAATTCTTGTGTGAGGACATCAAGAGAAAAAGCTCTGTGCAGAGTCCTCACATTCCAACTACCTGTGGAGAGAGAATGGTTAGTGGGATGTTTAAAGAAACTATATTTATTAAGGAGGAAATGGCGACAATATCAAACAGTCCCCTAATCGCAGGCATGAGGAAAAGACTTGTTTCCCTCACTACTAAAGGCTGAAGACATCTGCACTGGAAGACTTCTTCCAATGCAGGTTTGACGATGCCCGTAGAATCAAGAGTTCAGGTACCTGTGATGGCCTCAGATCAAGATTATTCACAAGCTAATAAAACGTATCCAGTGAATCTATCACTTGGGGCTGTCAACCCACAAATAAACAGAAAACAGAGCGGAAGATTTTCTCTCAACAAAAGACTACAATTGCTGCAAATTCAGGATTCATAATCAAGCTAAGAGCCATTATTCAATTCCGGTGGTGTATATGGTCAGCACCAGGACCCTGTGTGGTTGACCATTCCTGGAGATCAGTAAGCCACACTAATCTGGCAGCCCTCTCCTTCCGTTTACTTCCACAAGAGAGTATCTCTTTTGAAACGTACTAATGGCCTGCACCACGAGAAGGCGGGTCGAACTTTAGTGCTAGGCCTGACCGTTCTGTATATCATCACAAGGGATTGATGCATAGCTCTACTTCCAGTGACTACCTAGCTACCATTTAGGAACACGACTAAATGTGGTACGAAAAAAAAAAATAAAACAAAGTAATGGAATTAATAATTGAAACTACTGAATGGCAACCAATACTGAATATAAGAATTTACTAGAAGTACAGCATAGTGATAAATAAAGATATTAAAAGATTAATGAATTACCTCCCAAGCAGCTGGTAGCCATAGAGTTCTGTTTATTTTCGACATAAAGTATCATATAGGTGACGATGACGACACCTTAGTGAAAAGTCAATATAAAAAAGCCATGCAGAATCACCATGGGCAAAATAAAAAACCATGGCAATAAAAAAAAGTCAATATCTTACATCTGATCTACAGCCAAGCATACTAAACACTCGTCATATATGAGTGTACTTTATGAACAATAAATACTTGCACTTATATATAAAACTATTTACAATTTCGTTCGATCAGATCCAATTCGGATACCCTGTAAGAAGCGAGCAAAATACGTTTTCTTCAAATAAATTCTGAGTTCTTACTCAATGTGATCAAATGTCCAAATCAAGGCACGTAGACAGAAAATACTTTTGGGGGTTGTACGTGCACTGTCACAGATTTCCTTCTTTCCCAACACCAATCGAACTCTTTAGGTTTAAGGCAATTCAGAAAATGTTTCCATTTTACACAAGTTAAACACTACATATACGTGGAGAGATAAAATATTTTTTTCAGAGTACTAAAGAAATAACAGTCACAATATGCCATGTCTGACTATATAAAATTTTGCAGTAATAGAATATAAGGATGATTTTTAGATTTCATTATGACCAAATAATTTGCTAAAGCTAAAAGAATATTTTTTTAAATTTATTTCCTTTTAATATTATTTATTTAAGTATAAAAGAAGATATTATTTTATAATATTTCTAGCATCAAAACCCTAATCAGCCTAAAAAAAAAATCTTTTCATTTTTTATTAAATAATTTTTAACCAAATTTACTTTCATTTACGAGCGAATAGTTTATCCGCTATCTGCATTCAAGTTAATTTTTTATCGATGGAAAGCATTTAAATGCGGATATCCGCTAAGGGTTCTACTTATAATTGCATCAATAGATGGCAGTATTTGTCCTTTACGAAAAAATACAATCAAACAAAAAAAAATGCAGTTTTTGACATTTTTTTTACCATACTGATGACTTTGCGGGGATTTTTGGGTCACCAAGCAGAGTTCAATGGGTTGGATTGGGTTGTTTTACCTCTGAGCGGCACTTTTTTGCACACAATGGGCTAAATGGCCAGGTCACATGGACCCCGAAGGCTCAGAGAAGGTTGGGTGAGGGGACCCACTGGAACAGCTGTTGGGAGACAGATGGTAGCCTCCCGTCAAGGCCATCAAGCGTGTTCTTTAACGCTGGGTTGTTTTACCTCTGAGCAGCACTTTTTTGCACACAATGGGCTAAATGGCCAGGTCACATGGACCCCGAAGGCTCAGAGAAGGTTGGGGGAGGGGACCCACTGGAATAGCTGTTGGGAGACAGATGGTAGCCTCCCGTCAAGGCCATCCAGCATGTTCTTTAACGTGCACAGGGTATGGCTCTCCTGCACACGGGACCACGGCTTAACGTCCCATCCGACGGACGGCGGCCTTTCCAAGCCCATCGGTGTCCCCTACTGACCGTGGGCAGGGCGGGGATGAGTTCAATGACTTACGGTCTTCAACAGGAAACTCCACAAGGGGGCTAATCGTACACTATCCTTATTTAACATCTAAACTTTTCTGTGTCCTCTGTGTAACATGAAAATGACAAGTCAATAACCTTATGAGTATCTTAGGAAAAAATATTTGAAATACAATCTCCTTCCTTCGGATGGGACGTTATGACGCGACTTCGTTAAGCCGTGGACCCGTGTGTGCAGGCGATAATTTGACATGCTACCTAGAGTAAATAGAGTTTAATTGTCCTAAATAAGTTGATTGAAGAAAGCTAAATTTGTTTTTTAATCATTTTTATTACATGTCTCTCGCTATTTGTGACCATCTTCTGAAGTAACGATCGATATTGAACATTAATTGTGTTCTAATAATATTCTAAGATTCATTTATACATTTAAAAATTAATTGTAAAACCTTTTTGACTATTAAGTGTTGTATAAACGAAATTTCATGTCGGTATTATTTGGAAATGTTCACGAAAGGATATTTCAATTTTGTTTATACAAACTGAAGCTAAAGAGATTACGAAAAAAACTTCTAAAAAAAAATTATCGCTGACGCGGCGGAAATCGAACTCGCAACTCTCCACATACATGCCAGAGCGCTCTTCCCTTAAACCACACAGGGTACAGCGCTCTGGCATGTATCCGGAGAGTTGCGGGTTCGATTCCCGCCGCGTCAGCGATAATTTTTTTTTTCCGAAGTTTTTAATAATTTTTGAAGTCTATTTCTGCAGGTAATCTGTGTCTTTACTACGAAAGAGATTATGACTTACCTCTTTGCCTGGTTATCCATTTGCTCAGCCTTGTACTTGGCAACTTCTAAAGTTTCTGAGGAGAAATGAATCGAATTAGAGTGAACTTCCTATTTATAAAAATTAGTAGAATCTAAAAGAAAAAATATTAACATAGAAGAAACAAGTAGCTTTACTAACTTCTATATCTAAGTTCACAGACTTTTCTACTTATTATGGGACTTCAGAAATTACATACACAGTCGTATCAAAATAATATGACCACCTACCATAGGTTGGGTTGGGTTGTTTTACCTCTGAGCGGCACTTTTTTGCACACCATGGGCTAAATGGCCAGGTCACATGGACCCCGAAGGCTCAGAGAAGGTTGGGGGAGGGGACCCACTGGAACAGCTGTTGGGAGACAGATGGTAGCCTCCCGTCAGGCCATCCAGCGTGTTCTTTAACGTGCACAGGGTATGGCTCTCCCGCACACGGGGCCACGGCTTAACGTCCCATCTGACGGACGGCGGCCTTTCCTAGCCCATCGGTGTCCCCTACTGACCATGGGCGGGGAATTTTGCGGAGATAAATCTCAACGCTGACCCAGCTGGGACTCGAACCTGGGAACTACAGATTACGAGCCTGGCAGATTACGAGCCTGACAGTCGTATCAAAATAATATGACCACCTACCATAGGTTGGGTTGGCTTGTTTTACCTCTGAGCGGCACTTTTTTGCACACCATGGGCTAAATGGCCAGGTCACATGGACCCCGAAGGCTCAGAGAAGGTTGGGGGAGAGGACCCACTGGAACAGCTGTTGGGAGACAGATGGTAGCCTCCCGTCAAGGCCATCCAGCGTGTTCTTTAACGTCCACAGGGTATGGCTCTCCCGCACACGGGGCCACGGATTAACGTCCCATCCGACGGACGGCGGCCTTTCCTAGCCCATCGGTGTCCCCTACTGACCATGGGCAGGGCGGGGAATTTTGCGGAGATAAATCTCAACGCTGACCCAGCTGGGACTCGAACCTGGGAACTACAGATTACGAGCCTGGCGCGCTACCGACTGAGCAACCCCCGCCCCACCTACCATAGTATATGTATGGTAGTTGGTCATATTATTCTGATACGACTATGTATATCGGAAACTCAAAGGCTTCATGACTTTCGGAGAACGTCGATCTGCTTGGCAAAAAATCTAGGACTTCAAAGATCTACTTTTCTTGGGCATCCAACAGATTTGAGCACAATTCCACTTCAGGTTATTCTCTCTTTATTTTTAATGGTGCAAGGATCCACCTCTAACAGGATAATCACATCAGTCACACAAATGTAAATACTTTAGGATGCGAAAATTCAAGAGTTGTAACAACGATACTAACACAAACAAAAACAAATTTTCTAATGCTATACATTGATCATCACATAAATATACACGAAAGGTATTCAAATTTATGGCATTTGACAACAACCATCTTTCTTAAAGTTTTGTCATGAGTGGAATGGCATTTTTTCTTAATGCTAAGCCATCCCTGTGCAGAGCAGGCTACTTAAATTCGGACTCTAAGAATACATGGTTCGGAATATGCCACCACTATCGAAACATAGTGCCATTATCAGTTCACCTAATAACGAGGTAGAACAATAAGATGGTAAAAGAACCCTTATATTGGATAAGAGCAACATGCAAACACTATTCCCTTTAATGACGAACCAATATTTACAGTGAATAACCTTTATCCACAAGGTTTCCTGGCTATCTTACGGTTACAAGCTTGTAGTCATATATATACGAATATATATATCATATATCACGAACTAAACACCCATTTTTGTATGGGGCCTTATGTCAGCATTTGGCACTTGATTGGACAACTAGACCAACTTTTCTAGGCCAGAAAGCACGGTCAATAGTAGAAACCAAAACTTATATTTTGATGGATAGATTGATGACTGATTCAGTGCGTTGCTAACATTATTTTTTGTTTGTTTTTTCAGATGACAATTACACTTACGACGATGGCAATTCTACCATATTTCGAGACTTACCTTTAGATACAGGTAGACAAAAATTATGTCAAACACATGAAACTGAATCAAAACAGCAGAAACTTTTGAAAACTTACAACTGTGTTGTAAGGTGACCGTGTGCTAAAAATCGATATTAAAAAAAAAATAAATAAATACCCCCTCAAGCAGCTGGTTGCCACAGAGGTCTGACAGGAGCCTGTCAGTTTATATGCCATAGTAGAAGGTCTGTGAGGATGGCAGGGCCTCATCAGAAAAACAACACAAACGTCCATGCCTTACCCGGGGCTCGAACCCAGGTCCCTCAAATCAGTAGTCAAGCGCGCTAACCACTCGGCCACGGGACAGCACAAAAATCGATATTGCGATGATTAAATCTATAATTAATAGTTACCAAGTTGCAATTCTGTGGAAAGACAAAACTTGCCAGAAGTATACAAATTATTGAGAAATGGTTTGCAAAACCGCATTTGCACTGTTGTAAATTGCCACTATCTGCGCAAAAAAATTAGGCTTCCATGTTACGCCAGTGGAAAGCCAATTCGTTGCCAATTATTACTGAGAAGAAAGTAAATTCACTTCTAAGATTTTAATAATTTGAGGAAGGAGATTTTTTCTGTTGGGTTGTTTTACCTCTGAGTGGACTTTTTTTTTGCACACAATGGGCCAAGGTACTCTATATATTCTAGAATAAGCTTTTATGGAAAAATATAACTGGAGATGAATTTAAAAATTTAAATCAAATCTATCTAAAATCTCGATTTTCAAAGGTAAGAGTCTATTTAAAGAATTTAAAAGGTTGTGGATGTTTGAATAATCAAAAGTCATAAAAATTTACCTCAAAAATTAAATTTAATAATAACTATTTCATATCATTCAATAAGTTTTTATTGTACAAATCTGTGCAAATAATTCTTCGAATTCATTAAATTTGTATAATTATCTTATGATTGGCATTGTTGCTGTTAATCTCATATACCATGGACCTTATAATATTGACTTAATATATTTGAAATCCAGGATTCGATCAACTTATGCAGATCTTTAACTTATCTTGCCACATTCTATCCATAAAAAGCACATTTTAAAAGTTACAGCATCGAATTTTACTTTCCAGTGGCATAACATGGAAAATCTTTCTCTTTTGCCTACGTAACATACAATTTACTTTTTATTTACAGTGATGATTTGTAAAATAATTTAATACACGCAGTAATGGTGAAAACTGTATTGTGATTTGTATTAGACATTTAAAACATGATACATTGTTTACTATTGCATCTATAACCTATTAGTCTGATTTCAAATCTGTCTGCTAATTTGTGATCTACGGAAAATTTTCTACAAAACACTATTTGATACACTTTTTAGGGAAAATTTTACGGAAATATATATCTAGAAATTAAAAATTGATGAAGAACTTTGCAAATGAGTAGTAATAAAAGATGCTTCAAGGTCCCGTCAACAAATCTCATAATTATGCATTTTTATCGGTCGACTATTTTGAATACTTTAGTTATTTAGTGTAGATCCAGTACTGGATCAAAGAATATAAAATTCAGCACTCAAAGATACTTCGAAATGTCAATACAAATGAACTAAATCAACATTCCTACTTATGCAAATGTATATATATCCGATAAGTTTACCTTGCATCTTGTTACGGCAATCAGTTGCTTTGTTCAACTTTGAGGTAGCTGATAAAACAAAAGCAGTATATTAGAAATTTTAGCATTAATAGTAAATACATAAATGCATAACATCCCTATCAATTGAAATATTTACATGTAAAGTAATGTTTATATATTATAGGAATCGTTAATTGGCAGAAATACAGGCACTGGATAGGTAAATAGAAACGTTCTCATGCTTGATAAACCTGCTTCTAAGCTTCATCAACTTCCTATATAAGCTTTTCAATGAGAAAATGAGGCTACAAATGAAGAACCCAACCAAATCTATCTAATTCTTGATTTTCAACAATATTCATTCAGTATTTAAAGAGTTAAGCATCTGAAAATTTAATGTCAGTCATTAAGAATTTACCACAGAAGTTAATTAAAATTTAGTAAATATTGTTTCGAACATTCAATGAAATAAATGCATATTTTAGAAGGTTGTGTAAATAATTCTTTCAATATTCGCCAATTCTGTGAAAGTTTCAAATACCAACGAATATTGTTGAAAATCGAGACGTAACTAAATTTTAAGAGATCTTTAATTTGTCTTTGGTCACATTTTTCCATAAAAAGCATACTGCAGTTATGATTCGAATTTGATTCTCCATTGATAATAATAACAAGGGGTTGTTTCAATTTTTCCGTCAAATGCCTGTATGTGACACAAATTCAAAGCAACAACTAAATGATAGGGTCTTAAAATCCGATAGAATATTTCTGATGATTGTTTAACGTTACTGCTTTTTTCACTTTTTAAATTCACTATCTCCCTTCAAAGTTGAATAAGGCTGTCATCTCTTACACATTAGGCAGATCAACCTCTTACACATTCAGCAAATCAATCTCTTACATATCAGACAATTCCCCGCCCTGCCCACGGTCAGTAGGGGACACCGATGGGCTTGAAAAGGCCGCCGTCCGTCGGATGGGACGTTAAGCCGTGGCCCCGCGTGCGGGAGAGCCATACCCTGTGCACGTTAAAGAACACGCTGGATGGCCTTGATGGGAGGCTACCATCTGTCTCCCAACAGCTGTTCCAGTGGGTCCCCTCCCCCAATCTTCTCTGAGACTTCGGAGTCCATGTGACCTGGCCATTTAGCCCATGGTGTGCAAAAAAGTGCCGCTCAGAGGTAAAACAACCCAACCCATATCAGACAGATACTTAGACATTAAGCAAATGCGAACTATTTCTACAGAAGTCTCCTGAATACGAAAGCTGAATCTTCTTCATAAGCAGCAGATATTCTACCAATTGAGCTACGACAGTCACTTTTCATACTTATTAGCATAAAGTTATACACTGAGTGATCATCGAATTATGACCATCCAACTCCATGTTATGCAATGGGACGCTAATTTGAAGCTCTATATTATTTATTTATTAGCATTTGAAATAAGCATTATGGGGGGAAATGTGACCAAAGGTAAAGTTCTCAATCAATTCTATCAAAATATTGATTTTTTCAACAATATTCATTCAGTATTTAAAACGTTATGGAAGCTTGAACTTTTAACAACAGCAATGCCGAGTGGTTAGACTGCTGGACCACTAATCAAATGGACCTGGGTTCCGGCTCCGGATAAAGCATGGATGTTTTTTTTTCTTATGTAATCTTTCTACTGAGATCTCGCCTTCCTTATAGATCTTCTCTATAGCGAATTAAACAGACAGGCTCCTGTCAGACCTCTGTGGCAAGCACTTACTCTAGGGGAATTATCCGTATTTTAATGCTACATAAAAGAATTTACTTTTGCAGTTAAATGAAACTGACATACAAGTATTATTTCAAACAATTTCATAAACGCCTATATGTTTTAAAGGTGTCTATTAATAATTCCTTCAATATTCGTTTAAACTTGTGATAAAATTCTTAGAACATTTTGCTTCTCTGAAATGTTTAAACCTCCATACTCGTTTAAAAAATATTGTTTTAAAATCGAGATTTAGATACATTTGATTGAGATCTTTAAAATGACCTCAGCCACATTTTCTCATTACACGTTTATTTTAGAAGTTATAGATCTTCGAAATTAACTTCCCATTGACAAAACGTGGGGTGCAATGGCCATAATTCAATCAGCGTCCAGTGTAATGTTATATCGTGTAGCTCAACGTCGGAGCATTACCTACAGCGCTACTTAGACTGATGAAAAAAAAATACCCGATTGAGTTACTAAAAAATGTCTTGTATATCGTTTATGGTTTTTATCTGATCACTTGCTTAATCTATTTGATGCGGTTTTAGTAAATTTGTTTGGCGAAAACCGCATCAGAGAACAACAGACATCAGACAGAACTTGCTTAATACAATGACCTCCTTTGTACATTATATATCGTTACTAGTTTATTTTAATTCATTCAAATGTTATTCACGTTTTTAAGCTTGGTCCTTAACTTTTACCGAAAAATAAAACTATATCCCTAACTTTCCACAGTTTTTAAATCAATCATTAAAATGATTCAAATAGTTCTTAATTTGCATCTCATATCAAGGTTGGGATTTGAAAAGACGTCATCCATTGATAGAACGTTAAAGCGTGATCCCTTTATAAAAGAACCATATACTTTGAAAATTAAAAATCCCATTGGATAATCTTGAGTTGTTTCTATCTGCCCCTAAGAACAGATGGAAACAATTTCTGATATGACCTTTTAGTCCATTTTGTGTCAAAATTGTGTCCCTCAGATTCAACATTCTAGCATCTTTACTACAAGAAATTAACATGATATAGAGTAGTCTTGACTAGCTAGGTTCTATATTAACAGGACACTTTCATCGATAAGAAGCGATGCTATTATCATGATAAAGGGTAAGAAAAGGTTGACTGATCCAAATTATTCATGGATCTGACGTGTCATAAGTGTTATTTCTTTTGACAGAGTCCAAATCTGTAGTTCGAATCGTTCAGATGGAAAACTACTGATGTCATGCAATTTAAAAGATAAAAGGATATCACGTCAACAAAAAAATCAAACTCACAAAAATAATTACTTTTTTCTTTCAAAAATTAATATTGTATTAACAAGATTATGCATCTAAAATTTACCAAAATATTTAAATCGTTATGTTATTTTTTTATGCTTTTTGATTCTTAAATGTTTTTATAGACAACTTCCATTTATTCTGCGTCCGAATTTTCTCTTATCATGGTCCTTTTCATCCCGAATAAACAAGATTCTGCTGTGACTCAATTTTCGCAGAAATCGTGATGCATAGCAATGGCGAAACAAGTATACCCACAGGACAAAACACAAAAACATGTCCCAAAGAAAAAAAATTCTTAGACCTCTCTTAAAATTAATATTAGAACTTGAAAAAAAAAGTCGCTTTACAGCTAAGCATGGATGAATTAGATAAACCAGTATGGGAAATGTTTAAAAACCAACAAAAAGAACGAAACTAACAAATCATCCGTATTTTGCATTTGCGGCCAATGTTCAAGTACAAACACGATTCAGGTTTGCAACAAAAAACAAACTTTCAGTGTTTCATTAATAACAATTTACTATTTGCATTATCGAAACAAAGATCAGAATGCGAATACTGGGAATCATTTCACTAAAGAAGCACTATTTCAAGTATTCAAATGTTAATTGAATTTGTGATTTCCAAGGGGTCTGAAGATGGTTACAGTCACTAATTATATACTAAGCAAACAATTAACGATCCTTGAGGCACCACTGAGCCAAGTTCACCACTGATACGATGTACTGCACGGAGTGAGGGCGACATCAGATGCCAGTGCGTAATATTCGCAAGGTTCGGCTCCCAATTGGGCCATCATTGAGAATTTTCTACACTAACTACTATTCTTCTCTTGGGGAGAAAGGAGACATCGTTGGGATTCAAATATTGGTCATCCATTGGATGGGAAATTAAGCCGTGGTCCCTTGTACAGGAGAGTCATACCCTTTAGGCATTAAAGAACACATCGAATGGTGAATTAAGTTAGAGACCCTTATAGAGGAGAGTCATGCTCTAAGCACGTTAAAGAACATGCTGGATAGCATTATATTGGACGGAATATTAAGCCAAGGTTCCTTGTACAAGACAGCCATACCCAGTGCATGTTAAAGAACATGCCGGATAGCTGTATTTGATGGAACATTATGTCATGGTTCCTTGTGTAGGAGATCTATACACTGTGCACATTAAAGAACACGCACTATGTCTTTGCATGGGTAGGTCATTAAGCCATGGTTTCTTGTGTAGGAGAGCCATAACCTGTGCACGTTAAAGAACACAACGAATAGCCTTGACGGGAGGCTTCCATATCTTTTCTAGCAATTACCCATTGGGTCCCTCTCCCCAAACATCTAAGCCCTTGGGGTCCTTATGACCTTGCCATTTAGCCCATTATGTGCAAAAATCTCAGGGTGTGCTCAGAGGTAAAACCACAACCCAACCTAATGGACTACATCTAGATTGTGTTTTGTAACTATAAATTCTAGTGGCGGTCGTTTAGACCCTTCATTAACACACCTGCTCACAAAGTTTTCACTCTTTACTCCATTCCAGATAAAGAATCGGGCGGCAAGTCTGAAGATCAAAGAAAACAATCAGCCAACGAAAAGACGCCGCACCCACGAGTTCTTGCAAGAACACCGTGCAGATATAATTCCACCACAGCAAATAGTTCCACACCTTATCCGAAATATAAGTTCTTTTTTTAATATACTCGTACATTAATAATATGTATACTTATGGGAGTGAGAAATAAAAAATACTATTTTTTATTTAGGAATGCTGCAAAGTAGAGAGTGAAACATAATTTTTTTACACTGGTATATTAGCGACTAGAAGAATTGCTGAGTGTTGCTCAGGTCGTTGCTGACGTCAGCTCACAGTCTCATAGCCCGTGGCTTCTTCTCTACACAAATTATCGAAAGTGTTATTTTCGTTTGGCGAGATTTTGATCCCCCTGTAATTCCCGAGCTATTTGACTGAATGGTCCCAATTTTCATATATGGTTCAAATTTCCTTTGGGTTGGGTTGGGTTGTTTTACCTCTGAGCGGCACTTTTTTGCACACCATGGGCTAAATGGCCAGGTCACATGGACCCCGAAGGCTCAGAGAAGGTTGGGGGAGGGGACCCACTGGAACAGCTGTTGGGAGACAGATGGTAGCCTCCCGTCAAGGCCATCCAGAGTGTTCTTTAACGTTGGGTTGTTTTACCTCTGAGCGGCACTTTTTTGCACACCATGGGCTAAATGGCCAGGTCACATGGACCTCGAAGGCTCAGAGAAGGTTGGGGGAGGGGACCCACTGGAACAGCTGTTGGGAGACAGATGGTAGCCTCCCGTCAAGGCCATCCAGAGTGTTCTTTAACGTTGGGTTGTTTTACCTCTGAGCGGCACTTTTTTGCACACCATGGGCTAAATGGCCAGGTCACATGGACCTCGAAGGCTCAGAGAAGGTTGGGGGAGGGGACCCACTGGAACAGCTGTTGGGAGACAGATGGTAGCCTCCCGTCAAGGCCATCCAGTGTGTTCTTTAACGTTGGGTTGTTTTACCTCTGAGCGGCACTTTTTTGCACACCATGGGCTAAATGGCCAGGTCACATGGACCTCGAAGGCTCAGAGAAGGTTGGGGGAGGGGACCCACTGGAACAGCTGTTGGGAGACAGATGGTAGCCTCCCGTCAAGGCCATCCAGTGTGTTCTTTAACGTTGGGTTGTTTTACCTCTGAGCGGCACTTTTTTGCACACCATGGGCTAAATGGCCAGGTCACATGGACCTCGAAGGCTCAGAGAAGGTTGGGGGAGGGGACCCACTGGAACAGCTGTTGGGAGACAGATGGTAGCCTCCCGTCAAGGCCATCCAGTGTGTTCTTTAACGTTGGGTTGTTTTACCTCTGAGCGGCACTTTTTTGCACACCATGGGCTAAATGGCCAGGTCACATGGACCTCGAAGGTTCAGAGAAGGTTGGGGGAGGGGACCCACTGGAACAGCTGTTGGGAGACAGATGGTAGCCTCCCGTCAAGGCCATCCAGTGTGTTCTTTAACGTTGGGTTGTTTTACCTCTGAGCGGCACTTTTTTGCACACCATGGGCTAAATGGCCAGGTCACATGGACCTCGAAGGCTCAGAGAAGGTTGGGGGAGGGGACCCACTGGAACAGCTGTTGGGAGACAGATGGTAGCCTCCCGTCAAGGCCATCCAGCGTGTTCTTTAACGTGCACAGGGTATGGCTCTCCCGCACTCGGGGCCACGGCTTAACGTCCCATCCGACGGACGGCGGCCTTTCCAAGCCCATCGGTGTCCCCTACTGACCGTGGGCAGGGCGGGGAATTTTGCGGAGATAAATCTCAACGCTGACCCAGCTGGAACTCGAACCTGGGAACTACAGATTACGAGCCTGGAAAATTTCCTTTGTGACACGACTTTGTGACGAGTGAAAAAAATCGGGTTCCTACCTGCAATGGGACGTTTTAATATAATAAGACTTTGACAATGCGAAGGATCTGGCAACGGTTGGTGGCTTTCTAGATTAGAATATGCAAATGAGCAGAAGCTACTAATGTAGAACGGAACAGAAATAAGTTTTATCCAAAACAGCGATTTCTAACCACCTATTCAACCTATCGAATTTATATTTTGTGTTATACATTCTCATGCTACTCTTTATCTTCTGTCAAAATTCCAGGTTCTTAGCACTTTATGTGAAGAGTTTTGGCGATGACAGGATATTTTATTATTATAGATGTAAAACACTTTTCCCTAGAAGCTTCCTAAAAGAGTTGAGGATCGATATTTTTTCAGGCGTAGAATCTTGCTTTTCATTGGCTTTCGTGGTTAAGAGTAATAAGTCATGAGTGGACAAAAAACTCTGTGAGGAATCTTGCCGCTCATTTTTTTTTATGTGAAACTGAATATAAATGTTAATTTATGTAATATAAATTAATGATTACATTTTATATAAAAATGTTACACGATAACCAGAAAAATTATGAACTGAAATTAATATTAGACGCATTCTCTAGACTACTTCAGCTACAAAAAAATATGTATCTGATGGTCATAATATAGGTCATCTAATGAGTATAAAAGCAAACAGTATAAAGTCATTCTGACTACCAGCAGAACAGTTGTGTTACAAAATTTAACCAGAATAGTTAAGGGTTAATATTTACTTTAAACTATCCCTATCTTCTGAAAATTGCTTACAATAATTCCTTGTTTCGCAATAATGGAGGTGATTAATTAAAATAACGCTTACACCATTTGGTAAGGTTTAATTTTTACTATGAACTATTCTTTATCTTGCATAAAACTGCCTTCAATAATTCTTTGGTTCGGATTGGTTGTTGGGTTGTTTTACCTCTGAGCGGCACTTTTTTGCACACCATGGGCTAAATGGCCCAGGTCACATGGACCCCGAAGGCTCAGAGAAGGTTGGGGGAGGGGACCCACTGGAACAGCTGTTGGGAGACAGATGGTAGCCTCCCGTCAAGGCCATCCAGCGTGTTCTTTAACGTGCACAGGGTATGGCTCTCCCGCACACGGGGCCACGGCTTAACGTCCCATCCGACGGACGGCTGCCTTTCCAAGCCCATCGGTGTCCCCTACTGACCGTGGGCAGAGCGGGGAATTTTTGCGGAGATAAATCTCAACGCTGACCCAGCTGGGACTCGAACCTGGGAACTACAGATTACGAGCTTGGCGCGCTACCGACTGAGCCACCCCCGCCCCCTTTGGTTCGGAAGAATGGCGTCAGTAGGATTAAAATAATGCTTACACCATTTGGTGTTTCACTTGTGAGAGTAATTGTTTTTCTTGCAGGATTCAACGAAACGATTATCATTTAAAAAATGTGGAATTTGCCCAACATTAAGCTTAATTGTAGCTCTAATAAACACTTCCTGCATTTGAAATTGTCCTTGGCCATTTCCTAGAGAATAATAATGCCTTACATTTTCAAAAATCAAATGAACTATAATAGTCCTTCATAGATGGTAAATGAGGTCCTATTCGTTATTGTAATTCTTCACCTCTGAGTGTAGAATTTGTCTCCTTCAACTGGTTCATCATCGAGAAACCCAATTAAGATTCATTAGTAGCCTCCTCTGTAAACCAAAAGCACACCAGAATAATAAACGGAGTGAAAATTTCGGAATAATAAGTCGAAAGTATCTCTTTATGAAGTATGGGAGAGACTATAAAATGGGAATATAGCAAACAAATATGCTAATATATACAGAATGGCCCAAAAGTTGGTGTGCAGCTCTGCAAAATCTATGTCAAACATGAAAAGTAATTTGAGTGTTAATATGCTGAAATTGCTACGCGAGTTTCGGCATGCATGCCTCCCCACCCAACACACACACAGAGATATCAGGCGCTTGTTTTAAGTCCGTTATTACTGAAAAGGAAGTGTTCACTTCCAAGATTCTGCTAATTTCAGGAACGAGATTTTTTGATTCGGTTGTTTTACCTCTGAGTGGCACATTGTTTTGCACACTATGGGCTGAACAGCCCAGGTCATAAGGACTCTAAAACTCAGAGAAAGCTAAGGAAGGAGATCCACTAAACAGTACGATAGACTCTGTTAAGGACATTCAGCTTGTTCTATAGCACGAACAGAGTTTGATTCTCCTGCACAAAGGGATATGGCTTAATCTTTCGTTCAATGAACAGTGTCATTTCCGAGCACACTTTTATCTCCTTTCTCACTGAGGAAATAATGGGGTTAGAAGAAAAGTTTCTTAATATTGGAACTCGAATATGGGAACAATTAGATTACAAGCTTGACACATTGATCGACTGATCCACCCTTACCCAAGGTTTTTTGTTGAAACACGTGATTTGCAGTGCAGATGAATACACTGAGAGAGTAAGACAAGAATATGCTGAAACCTTTCTTCACAATGATGTCCCATACTAACTCTCAGTTGATGCATATCTTCGCGAATATGAAGGTCAAGAGGAAACTCCTTTGCGTGCTCGAGGCCGTTTACAACATTTATTCTAAAGGTAAAATCCCTTTCTAAACAATTATTTAAAATATTGTTGATATGTCGGAGGAGCACAGTGACTTTCTAAATACCTTGCAGTTTAAATTAATAAAATTGCATTACAAACTTACTTAGAATATGATGCTCCTTAAATATTAATTTGGACTGACGAGCAATCAACATTTGTGGTGCTATAAGTACACGATACTATTCAAATAAAAAAATTCACCACTTAAAAAAATATTGTTTTAGCAGTGGACGGATTTAAGGATGACTGAAGTTATGATATACAGATCAATAACAGTGCAATAAAATCAAGCTAGATACCATGTCGGAATATTTGCACGCACCCAGAGAGACACAACACTTAACTAGGTATGTAATCAAATGAGTAGACCACAAGCAGCAATTTTTATGAGTAAGAGAACACTATATTCAGTGTCAACTGAACATAGTGTTTTCTTACTCATAAAAAAGCCACAAATTAACTTTAAGCCGATATAATATATGATATCAAGCAATACGATTATTGCAGAAATATGGAAATCCCCAAATATCGGGCGGGGGTGGCTCAGTCGGTAGCGCGCCAGGATCGTAATCTGTAGTTCCCAGGTTCGAGTCCAAGCTGGTCAGCGTTGAGATTTATCTCCGCAAAAATTCCCCGCCCTGCCCACGGTCAGTAGGGGACACCGATGGGCTTGGAAAGGCCGCCGTCCGTCGGATGGGACGTTAAAGCCGTGGTCCCGTGTGCGGGAGAGCCATACCCTGTGCACGTTAAAGAACACGCTGGATGGCCTTGACGGGAGGCTACCATCTGTCTCCCAACAGCTGTTCCAGTGGGTCCCCTCCCCCAACCTTCTCTGAGCCTTCGGGGTCCATGTGACCTGGCCATTTAGCCCATGGTGTGCAAAAAAGTGCCGCTCAGAGGTAAAACAACCCAAACCCCAAATACCCTACGTAACTTTCGTTGAATGAGCTAAAATTTTTAACGTAAGCTTTGAATTATGGTAATTTTTCACTTAGCAAATCTGTGAAAAGAAAATGTGTGCGTTTTACTAACGTAATCAAGTAGTTTTTTTGAATCCTCGCTGTATAATACCTAGTTGTTCCATAAAGCAATGGTTTGATTTACATTGTTAAATTTATTGGCTTTTTATTCAGAAAAAGGCATTAGAAATTAATTACATAACTTATCCGTCAATGCTCCTTCTAATTCTTAAGAATGTTTGCTGAAATTTCTCGTGCACGCTGAAAAAAAACGTTCTCGTGCTCGCAGAAGAAAGTTCTGCGCTAGGCTTGGATAAACGCTGAGTAAGAGAGACTTGCGTGGGCGGATAATTGCTGATAAGCGTGGGAGCGTCTTAGCAGCTGCCCAGGCATGCAGCTTAGAGAGAACACTCTTCTTTACTATTAGCCCCCTTTCGGCCCCGAATTTGGTTAATCTAATAATTTGCAGCCCGATATTATTGTTCTTTGAACCCAGATAGAGATTTTTTGCAAAATAAGAACACTTTTATTATTGCAAATATATTGCATAGTCTTACATAGGACACAATTTTCGAAAACCCATTTCACTACCAGTTTTATATTAATTTAATAGTATAATTCCCGTATGTCACATAAGGACTGAAAGGTTTAACCGTTAATATGCATTCCCATTTTGATTTACAGCGGAAAGAGACAGACCTTTCAACGGATATTTTCACCTACGTAAATTTCTGAAACATTTCAAAGGAAACCATGAGAAGAGCTCACCTTTCTCCAGTACATCTTCTGCTTCTTTGCGCACGGTTATTAATTCTTCTAACTCTTTTTCCAACGCACGATGCTCTAAAGAAAAATAAGTTTTTAATGTAAAATATATAATTTGAATATAAAGCACAATAGGCTCAATAAAAGTACTTAAAGGAATATTTTATTAACTACAGAAGTTATCACCTAAACCAGTGGTGCACAAAACTTTTTGGCATCCAGCCAAATAGGAAACTATTGTATTTGCTGTGGACCAATGGTTGGGATTGCAGTAGGATAAGGGGCGGGGGGGTGGCCCAGTCGGTAGAGCGCTAGACTCGTAATCTGCTCATTCCCAGGTTCGAGTCCCAGCTGGGTCAGCGTTGAGATTTATCTCTGTAAAACTCCCTGCCCTTGGTCAGTAGGGGACACCGACGGGCTTGGTAGAAGGCCGCGTCCGTCGGATGGGGATGTTAAGCCGTGGCATCATGTGCGGAAGAGCCATACCCTGTGCACGTTAAAGAACACGCTGGATGGCTTTGAGGATACCATTTGTCTCCCAACAGCTATCTAGTGGGTCCCCAACCTACTCTGAGCCTTCGGGGTCCTGTGACCTGGCCATTTAGCCCATAGTGTGCAAAAAAGCGCCGCTCGGAGGAAAAACAACCAACCAAGCAGTACGATAAAAAAGAACAAAAAATTTTTACTTTGTTTATTACTTTATAATATAATTTGCACTTATAAAGTTTATTTTAAATTGAAAATTGAAGTTGGCTTGTGAAAGAAGTATATGAAGGATGGTACTCCCTCCCAGAAATCAGCTACTAAATAATCGGCTTCAATGACGTTGTAGATAGTTGAATATTTCAAATTTTCATCTTTCGTCGTTTTAAAACACAATTCACTTTAGTACAGCCAGATTTAAAAAATTTTTACATTATCCAATTGTCACGCTGGACAGGTAAATTTGTTAAATTGGCCGGAGTTTGTGCACGCCTGACCTAAACCCTTTTGCCCAGTATTTTTCCCAGAATTTAAATGAGGGAGGGGAAAGAATGTGTCTCGGTTTTAAGAAAGTCGAATGAGAAGTAAAAAAATTACCGAATTGGTAATGGAGGATATAACTAGTGATCTCTTGGATAGGCATTATGAGAATTAGATGATGAATATTGTTGAACCAGATTGATGCATTTTAGCTGATTTATAAAAAAAATGAGCTAATGGTAGCTAGGTATTCACTGGAAGGAGAGCTATGCACCAATCCCCTGTGATGATGCATAGAACCGGCCAGGCCTAGCACCTAATGTCCGACCCCGCCTTCTCATGGTGCAGACCGTTAGTACCTTTCAAAAGAGATACTCTCTTGTGGAAGTGAACGGAAGGGAGGGCTGCCATATTAGTGTGGCCTATTGATCTGGACAACTATGGCTACTTTTCTTTTTTTTTCTACCCTGCTGAGGAGTGGTCAACCACACAGGGTCCTGGTGCTGACCATATAAACCCACTGGACTGGACAGATATATGGCTCTGAGCTTGATTACGGATCCTGATTTTGCTGCACTGGTGGGCTTTTGTGGAGGGAAAATCTTCCGCTGTGTTTTCTGTTTGTTTGTGGGTTGACAGCCCCAAGTGAACAGATTCACAGGATATGTTTATCAGCTGGTGGATAATCCTGAGCAGAGGTCATCGCAGGCACCTGAACTCTTTGCTTCTATTGGCATCGTCAAATTCTACATTGGAGGAAGTCTTCCAGTGTAGATGGCTTCAGCCTTTAGTAGTGGGGGAACGGGTCTTTGCCCCATGTCTGCGATTAGGGGGCTGTTTGATATTGTCGGCATTCCCTCTCTCAATAAACATAGTTTCTTTAAACATCCCACTAACCATTTTCTCTCCATAGGTAGTTGGAATGTGAGGACTCTGCACAGAGCTTTTTCTCTTGATGTCCTCACACAAGAATTCCACCATTATAATTTAGATATTCTTGGCTTGCAAGAGACCAGATGGACTTCTCATTTCAGGGAGGGACGACAATAAGCATCACCAAGGCGTGGGTCTGCTTCTCAGCAGACACGCTAGTGATGCTCTTCTAGGATATGAGGTGCATTAATGAAAGGTTTCTTACAGCAAAATTTCAGACAAGCGTTAATGACTTGAATGTTATCTGCTGTTATGCCCCCACTGAGGTTGCCGATGAGGATGAGAAGGATAGGTTTTATGAACAACTTCAGGATATTTTGAATTCTGTCAAGAAAGGAGATATTACCCTTGTTCTTGGTGACTTCAATGCCACAGTTTGTACTGATTCGGACCTTTGGGGAGGAGTGATGGCTCTTTTGGTATTGGTAGCTACAATGGGTAATGTCTCCTACAGGTAAGTAAACTCAATGGTTTGAAATAACTAAAATTTATTACAAACACCACGACATACAGTAGTACACATTGGTTTCACCCGATGGGCTGCATAAGAATATGATTGATTACATATTAATTAACAGCAAATGGACTAGTTCTGTTAGGAATACCAGGGCATATAGGGGAGCTGAAATTGGATCTGACCATTACCTTGTTAAAAGTGTGTTGCAACTTAAACTTAAAAAGTGTTGTGCTAGGGTTAAAAAATTTACTTTTAATACTGTAGCTCTGAAAGATCCAGTTATAGCCAAAGCTTACCATGATAGGTTACTTAGTATTTATGACAGTCATGGTATGCTTACTACTGAAGTTGAGGAAGATTGGGATCATTTTAAACAGGCTTTTTTGGAAACTAACAATACTTTTTAGGAAAAAAGGAGCAGAGGAGACAGAATTATTTAAGTGATAAAGTACTTGAGCTTATTTCAGAAAGAAGGAACTGCAGGAATGTCCTTAATCAATACTCTACTAGTCCTAATAGAAAGGATTACAGAGAACTTAATAAACGTGTAAAGGATCAGTTAGGTACTGATAAGAATCTTTGGCTTGATGGTTTGGCTGACAAAGCCGAGGAAGCAGTTAGACAGCACAACAGCAGAGAGCTGTACCAGATAGTTAATGTTTTGTGTGGTAGAAAACGGACAGGTATACAAGGATTGAAGGATAAACAAGGTAAGGTTATAGAAGGGGAGGATTCTGTCATGGCCAGGTGGGCTGAACATTTCAGTGATGTTCTAAACAATGTAGTTACTTCTACTCCCATTGTTTGCAATAATGATAGATGCATTGGTGGCTTTAATGTTGGCCCTATAACACAATCTGAAGTTATTTTGGCAGTTTCTAAACTTAAACTTCACAAATCCCCAGGGGTAGATGAAATAACTACCGAAATGCTTAGAGCTGGGAATGTTTCGGCTACCACTTGGATGACTGAAATTCTGAATATCTTTTATGATAAAGGCATGGTTCCTAAGGATTTTACCAGAGCTATTGTAATCCCTATTTTCAAAAAAGGTGATCGCAGTTCTTGTGATAACTATAGGGGTATCAGCCTACTCTCTGTTCCAGGTAAAGTTCTTTCCATGATTGTGCTTAATAGAATTAAGAATCTGGTTGACAGTCAATTGCGTGATGAGCAATGTGGATTCAGAAGTGGTAGGGGATGTGTGGATCACATATTTTCACTTAGGCAGATTCTTGAGAAATGTTTAGAGTTTCAGAAACCTTTGGTTGCTAGCCTTGTTGATTTCAAAAAGGCTTTCGACTCTGTTGATCGTCATAATTTGTGGTTGATTGTGAAATCATATGGTATACCAGACAAGTTAGTTAACATAATGAAAGCTCTCTATAATAACACTGAGTCGTGTGTGAGAGTTGGTAAGGCTTGTAGCAATTGGTTTAGCATTACTTCTGGTGTTCGACAAGGGTGCATTTTGTCTCCTTTTCACTTTAGCTTGGTTATTGATTATGTTATGCGAAATTCACTTCAAGGGAAAGATTTTGGCCTTAAATGGACTGGAGATACGAAAATTTCTGATTTAGATTATGCTGATGATTTAGCCCTTTTGGCAAATGATGTTGATGAGATGAACTCTTTCATTCTAGCTGTTGTTATTGAGACTGGTAGTAGAGTAGGTTTGGTTATAAACAGAGAGAAAACTAAAGTGATGAAAATTGGTCAGGCAGGCTGTGATTCAATTAATCTGAATGGTTGCAGTCTTGAGCAGGTGTCACAGTTTAATTATCTTGGGAGCTATGTAACAGATAATGGTGATGTGCGGCATTGAGATTAACAGACGAATAGGGATTGCTGCCGGGACTTTTAAGAATCTATGGAGAGTGTGGAGAAATAGGCGTATACACCTAAAGAAAAATTAGACTGTATAATAGTTTGGTTCTTTCTAGGGTTAGTTATGGTAGTGAAACTTGGACACTTTGTAAACAAGATAACAGAAAACTAGATGCTTTTGATTCCAGATGCTTACGCAGTATCTTGGGCATTAGGTGGTTCAACTTTCTAACTAATGATGAGGTTAGGCAAAGGAGTTTGCAACCTCCTTTAAGCAGCATATTGTGCAGAGAGAGACTCCGTTGGTTTGGCCATGTTGCCCGTATGAATAATTATAGATTGGCGAATATGGTTATGAACAGTGTGTCTAAAGGCCTCAGAAAGAAGGAGAGACCTAGGATGCGGTGGGCAGACAATGTCAAACAGGACCTTGTTAGAATTGGTGTGCAGTGGCCAGATGCAGTAGATATAGCTCAGGATAGACTTGCTTGGAGACCTAAATTGCACGGTCTGGTTGGACCTCCGTAGCCCATGGCTGCTTGAGGATGATGATGATGATGATGATTTTTACTTCGACGACTGTTCGTCCGTCTTACATTTAAATTTCTTGTTTCAAGAAAAAAATGTAAATTTTTTTTTGTTCGATGCGCACTATTAAGATATTACAATTACACTTTTCGAATTTTCTAATATGTATTTTGAATTTCAACCTTTAGAGGGCAAAATTAGCACACGAAAATTTTTAAATAAACACTGTAATTTAGGCTTTTGTGTTACAGATTTGAATTTTACTGACAGAATGTGATGGTCAAGAGGCTTATATTAACTGAGATTTGCCTTTTTTACCACAAGGAAAACGCATTTTTTTGCTTGTTTTAAGAGATAAAAGAAAAACTCCTTTTAGGTTGGTAGGTACTAATGAAATATTTCTCTTCGCATTTCTGAATCATCCATTAATTCGAATTCGCCCTCTTGATGGTGTTAGAATCGGTAAATGATGACTTCATTCTTTGTCAGTGAGCATCCCATATTCCAGTGTCTCGCAAACTTTTTTACTCTGCGGCACACTGAATCTAATTTTTTTTTTCCGCGGCACACCTAAAAAAGAATTTTTGGTGGTTACGTAACGTTACGTTTTGATGGTTACGTATTTAAAATAAATATAATAATAAATATAATTAATCATAACTCGGTGTTTGTTTTAAACATTTGTCCATTCTATGGCTTGAAATAATCAAAAATTAATACCAAAAATTGGAAAAAGCTTGATAAATACTTACAAGATCCCAATCGATAAAATCTGAAAGATTTTTATTAAAGCACGTCGATAACACAATCAAGTCAAAATTAAATCTTTGGAATATCTAGTGTCAATTTGAAAATCTCTCGCGGCACACAGTTTGCGAGACACTGCCATATTCGTTAAAGGCGATATCTTATTCTTTAAGTTGAAGGATAAGTTTCGAATCTGTGATCTAGATTCCTACAATCGTAAATTGAGGGAAAAACTCGTGTTACTTAAAAAACTTGTTGTTTCATTAATTTTGTGAGTTCCCCACTCTAAGTGGACGGGACGGATACACTATGCTACGAAACAACGCATCAACGATACGAACCTCGCATCTGGGAATTGGAACACGGGGAAGCATATCTTTAAACGAATGCACCTTGATCTTGTAATGGCGTAACGACTAGAGTGATTCATAAGATTATGCATTTTATCGTCTACTTGAAAGATATTAAAAAATAAGTAACCAACTTTACTCAGCGAAATATAAACCATCATTTTCAATAGTTCGTAGTCATCTGTCGGCAATTTGTTCGATTCCTCTTTGATACCATGTTTGGTTCTTGAAAGTGATAAACTTCCATCGGTTTTTCGACTTCCTGAAATATTGAAACCGCTTACTTCGAAGTAAATGCCATGGAGCGACAGAAGTGGTAGTCGGAACGAGGTAGGTTCGGACTATACAATAGGTGAAGAAAAAACTCAAAGGCCAGTTCTAGTTTTTGTTTGGTCCAGAGTGAGGTGTGCGGTTTTCCGTCGTCTTTTTGGAAGAGTACCAGATGTCTGTTTAACAATCTTGGATAGCGTTGAAGCATCACAGAATGCACACACTCCAGATGCACTGAGTAGAAGTCGGCATTCACCGTCAGGAACCAATTCGAAGTGCACTACACCCTCAGAATCCCACCAAACACACAACATTGCCTTCGTTTCGAATTGTCCCCTCTTTGGTACAGAAAATGCAGGCAGGCATGGATCAAGCCACTGCTTTTCGTTGTTCGAATTGTTGAAAAAGATCCAATTTTCATTGCATACACACAGGTATGCACACACAGAGACAAACATGAAACACGCTCACACACAAACATACACAGGTATGCACGCACGCACCCATACACACACACGCGCACATACACAAGAGCACGCACGCACACACGCACTCACACCCACGTACGCGGGCGCGCACGCACACACACGCACACATACACAAGTGCACACACAAACATACAAGTAACACATGTACAGAGACAAACATGAAACATGTATATGGAAGTATGTGACAAAATAGATATATATGAAGAGAGACAAAAACTTAGTCAATCGCATTCATGTATGCAAAGAGACATACACTTAGAAAGACATCCATTGAATATGTATAATACCATGCATCTCTTAACCACAGATATAAACATGCATATATCCGTACTTTGCATAAGATCAGAGAAACTCTCACATTCTCGTACATACATACATAATCTTTACATATTCAAGGTTTATGACTAAGTAAAATTAAACAGGATTTTTATTCTGCTTGAAAGTAACAACAGCTATTCAGATTGTCTTCCGTTTACTCGAATCAGACTTAAAGTGAATGCAGTCAACATACTATATTTCCCACTAGATGGCGCGAGTTAAATGTCCTAAGTATTCTTCAAAGGGAGCAGTATTCTTCAAAGGGAGCAGGAGCATAATATTGATACGTGTCATGTGTGAGTAATCGATTTCACTGTATTTCACTCCACAATGGAGTGATTTTGCACTTGTTCAGAAAAGTGAATATTTGATTCACATACAACTGAAAAGTTACATGTAATATTCACATGCTTGCACATAAAGTGATTGTTTGCAGGAAAAATAACGTTAGAAATGAACGTTGAAAAACGTTGAGAAATGAACGTTGTTGTAAGAAATTGTGACATTAACACCCTAATACTTAAAAAATGAATACTTGTGGTTAAACTATTGTTACTACTGTACTTCGAACGTGCACATACTTGTAATAAACAGGGGAAAAAGTTTCGAACGTAAAGAAACATGCATTCTAATGCCCCTTCTGCATGCATTCTAATGCCCCTTCTGTACCTTCTGTATGTATATCCTTGCTGCCTTTCAAGCTGACACAGGGTGCTTTCTGTCGGGCTGACCCGGATTGTGTATCTTAGCTGTTTTGAGGCGAATGTTTCTCCGATGAATGCTTACTTTTACGTTACGTTTTTGATATTTTTTCTTTTAATGTGAGAATGTGGGTAAGGTGCTTTTCTTTCGCTTCCCTATCACTTCTCTTTTCTTTTTCAATCTTCCTTACTTCTGTAATGTGGCGATTGATTGTCTTGATGAGTTTTTGAAGTGTGAAATAACCATTGAAAGACAGTGCTTTATGCGTTAAGTCCGGAAAACGGTTGAAGTTATGAGAATGCAAAGTATTGTCTAGCACAGGCATGGCCAACTGTTTTTGCCCCCGGGCCGGATTGGAAAAAAAAATATTTTCACGGGCCGGACGAAATATTAAAATTGAAAAATGTTAAGCAAAACACTTATTTCTTTAAGTAAACAAAATTTTATTATGAAATTTGTTTATGAATAATTGTAAGTAAATCAATACAACAAATTAACATAATAACTAATGCGACGAGTTGAGGCGGTTTGCATCGCTTATTATTTTTTTAATATCTGGTTCTATACTTGTAGTAGCTATTCTTAACACAGCCTCGAAATGTAAATCATTCAATCATCAAACAGATCATATTGAGTACAGATGAGTATAAAAGTTTTAATTCTTTATAACGGAATCTTTTTTAAAAAATATAGAAGTATCGAGAATTCATTCGATTAATTACTAGAAGTTAAATGCTAATATTGAAAAATTGTTCGCGGACCACATAAATTCATTACGCGGGCCGGATTCGGCCCGCGGGCCGTATGTTGGCCATGCCTGGTCTAGCAGATCGATTCTGGGATCCCTCTCCTTCAGAATCGAGAAGCATTTAGTACATACTAATGGAATTTACTGGAGTAATGCTACTTTCTATAGGTAGTGTTATTTCAGATTTTAAATTTCCAAACAAGTGAAACACATATGGGAATACATAACCTTATCAAAAAAACGTGTCCTTGCTGGAAAAACAACCACTTTCACACTTATAAAACATAGTGCCACTTGTTCTAAGAATTTCACACCAGTGCGGGAAAAACAACCATTTTCGCACTTACATAAACATAGTGTACTTACTTGTTCTAAGAATTCCACACTAGTATAGAAATATATATTCTCATGCTGGAAAAATAACAACCGATTCTTAGAGATGAAATGCGCATGTTAGATTTCCTTGTATAGTGAAACATCTAATTTCAGCCAGGTCATGACTTTTTAGTTCAAATCTTAATTACATATTGTCTATGGCAAATGCATCGTTCATTGATCAGGTTTGTTTTTTAGCAAAGTGCATGGTCATATCGCTCTTTGAGAAAGATCGCCCCCATGCGCCATTTTTGCATTGAAGTCACCACCGGAACTGTCCCACAAAAACTGTACAATATCGTGGTTACTGGTTGGAAAAAATAAAAGAAGTTGAAACTTAAGTGATGGAAATGATGCACCCCCCCCCCCCGAATGTCATTTGAAAATTCGTGGGGAATAATGCTAAAGATTTCTTTTCGCATTACTTCTACATCATATCACACTGTGATTGAAATTTTCACATATTCTATTAATTTGCGAAACTCGTATTAAATACGTTTTGTTTTTCCTT
The DNA here is from genome assembly GCA_038380435.1 of Ryuthela nishihirai. NCBI lineage: Eukaryota > Metazoa > Arthropoda > Arachnida > Araneae > Heptathelidae > Ryuthela > Ryuthela nishihirai. Next base: position 42,322,102 of record JAWZYU010000022.1, read on the forward strand.
TTACACTGAATTTTTTGCGACATCGGTACCGTTTTGTGAAATACGACACACATTTCTTATGACATTAACAATTTTCTGTATGGGTTCCTTCTAACAGTGATTTCTCCTTTCTAATGTACTATATTTCCTTTTGTGGTCAAACCATATTCTCCCAGTAACCGCTACATACTTTCTTTCATTGTGATGAACAGTATAAGAGGACATTTCAAAATTAGTTGACCGCTTGGAGTTTTTGCACGCAGTAAACTGCTGTGTCCTTTAGCCGAAAATATTCCCCCGAAGATGGGAGCTTCCGTTGACCTATCCGATAAAGTGCGATTTCGTCATGAAATGAATAATTATTTCACTTTGTCATTAGAGTTGAAAAGATCCTTGAAGAAGATAAAACTCACGGAGCAGGCCGTGTATCTTCCCATAAGTAAAGGATTTAGATAAACAGTAGCATATCTGTTTTCACATCGACGGGGTGCTCCGTGGGTCAGTGCATAAGTGCCTCATGACCTTTGAGTTATCACCAGTTGGGTTACCTGTTCGTGCGCACGCTTGTCTCCCTGCCATTTCTTCAGATTAAGCGAAAAGGTAGCGTTAAATTTTAAGAAGTGGGAGAGTATATGGCGGGAATTTTCCTATTTTTTAAGGAGGGTATTTCTGGACTTGGGATGTTTCAAACAGAGTGTCTCTTAGTTTGTAAAGACATTACTTTTTGTCTGTCACTTATATCCAATGGTGATCTAACCTTCGTGTTAAAGGGAAAAACTTCATCAGTCGCGATCATTAACCAAGTACATGTCTTTTGCATGAAAGGTATATCGGTGTCACTTTTCTGCACAGGGGAAAATTCGTTTTCACCGGTGTCACTGAACAGTAATAAGTATCTAAAACTTATTGCTGAGGTTTGAACTTTAAATTATTTCTGAAAATATTTTGTTAGGCAGATTTTTATGTTGCCGGTAGCGTATTGACAAAGCTTTCTCATGTAGCTTGTTCCATAGATATACTGATATAATCCCTGAAGTATTTGCTAAATTTTGACTATCAGTCCAGCTGCAAATAAAATTTCGGTGGATTAGCTGAGGTAAGTTGAGAGTTGTTATCAGTATCGATCGAGTGAGACTTGTTAAGTGTGTTAGTTTTATAGTAACTTAAAAGTAAGTTAGTGTACGAGTGTATTTTATAGTATTTGTTAAAACTAATATCCCCTACACCATTAACATATATTCATGTTGGACTTGGATGTAGAACTAAAGTTAGATGTTTTACGCACCGTAAGCAGAAACGCAAGGGTACCCGCAACATGTGAATTGTTTTCAACTTTTAGCATTGCTTACTTTCTATAGCATTCTGCCGCCTACAAAATTCTTTACAGAATTATTTTAAACCCGATGAAAACTAACATTGTAAAGCGTAATGCACTCGTGTACTAACGAGAGGTCGCAAGGCGAAATAAAATTTCATCAGCTTGATGAGTCATGTGATCACACGTTCGCCGGTAAACGGTGGAAAAGACGATTTTTAAAAAAACTGTGAGAGCGTTTAGAATTGTAGATTTTTTAAAAAATGATATCTTACTTTCAAACAATTAGCCGATTTTTCTTGGGAAGAAGAAATAATATTTTGTTATCGATTGTTACTGAGTAACGTTACTTCCTAGGAAAGAGTAATATTTTGCATAAGTGAATCATGTACTGAGGATATAGCGGTAATAATTATTAGGAATAAAAAGTTTAAACTTGTGACCCAGTCACGTAACGGATATACGGGAATTTAAAAAGTTTGTTTTATTGGTTCAATACGGTTTAGTCAGAAGGGCTGTCAATGAGTGACATCTCTGGACTTAGAAAAATTTCGAGATGTGTCCGAAAATACGATCAAGAGTGTCAGTGGATTTAATTTACGAGGAAATAAAAATTCGCGACAGGAGTTTTTTAATAAAGGGGGCGGAACTTTTGATAACGGATTAATTAACGAGGGTGTGGCAGTTTTGATAGGGTTTTTAATAAGGGGGGTTTTTAATGAGGGGGAGTCAAAAATTGGGACTTTGTAAATATTTTTGAGGATTGCATCAGCCATTCTGAGAGGGGATGATCTGAACGTTGCCACCGAAAGTTCAGTTGGACTTGGTAAATTTCAGATGAGGATAGAAACCAAGGGACTTATTCGGGAGTTTGTGATCGGTGAGGGGGAGTTTAATAGAGGGGGATGGAACATTTGAAAAGGGTTTTTTAAATGAGGGGGAATCAAAAAATTGGATTAAAATAGAATGGTTACTAATGTATAGTACTCATGATATATACTAGATGGCGCCAAGGGTTTTTAATAAAGGGGGGCAGAACTTTTGATAAGGGTTTTTTTTTAATGAGAGGGGCTTAAAAAATACAGGTGGGTCAACCAGGGGGCAGTTTTGATGGGGATTTTAATAAAGGGGGTGGAACTTTTGATAAGGGTTTTTTTTTAATGAGGGGGGTCAAAAATTGGAAAAATTACGGCTAAAATAGAGTGCTTTTCTAAAGTATAGTACTTATAATATACATTAGATGGCGCCACGGGTTTTTAATAAAGGGGGCGGAACTTTTGATAAGGTTTTTTTTAATGGGGGGGGGTTAAAAAATACAAATCAACCAGGTGGTCTTTATTAATTATGAAATATTAATTATGAATTATTATGAATATTAATAAGAGGCGTGATCGGTAACGTCATAGGGCGTGGCAAGAAGTGTGACTCCACTACTCTCCACTGCAATTGCGCGAGTCAACATAAGCAACTTTTACAAGACTGAAAAGGTATTTAATAAACAATCACAGAAATAGAAATAATATATCTGAACTAACCTTCTTCTAGTTCTTGGATGGTGCCTTGGATACTATGTATATGAAAACTCACAGTTTCTACTTTCGGAAGTTCCCTATTCTTAGATGGGCACTCCATTGTGAATGCAGAACGAAACTGGTACAAAATTTTAGTTCCGGCTGTAAAAAAAAATCATTCAATTCATATTACAGATCATCTATACAAAAGACCTTTCATAAGCGTCAAAGGAGATAATTGTAAACAAAGTTTTCCTTTCTTTGACATTCTTAAGGAGTGGAAAGCGGAACATTTGCCTTCTCCGTAAATTTTTACAAATCCTCAAATATTATACAGTATTTACCCATTAAGGTTTTCAATATAGAATATTTTGATACATAATAATTATTTCTCCCAGTGTCCCGGAAGGCAAAACAGATAGGAAGTGACCCCCCAAATGATCCAAAGTGACCACAGGTCAACCGGAAGTGCCCCGGAAAAACGATGGGTACCCCAAAAAGTTCTTCGTTTTTTAAAATTTGAATTTGAATGAAACAGAAACATTTTTTAGTATATTTTATTCGATAAAATAATCACAATTACAGTCTATAACGTTCTCCCAACAAGAAACAATACTGTAAACGCCACGTTGTAATAAATCTTCATCTTTGTAAGCGAAGGAAGATTTGAACTTTCTTTTCAATATCAGCGTTCTTTGAATTGTCTATTCCGCATTTTTTATCCAGCTAAAGGAAACGGTGGAAGTCAGAAAGTTAAAAGTCGGGAGAATAAAACGTATATTAAATTTCCAACCGAATCCTTATACATTTATTGCATATTTTTTTCTTTAACTCGAAATTACTTTTCATAGCCACTTCGATACCTCGAAATTTTATGAAGAATATGTGGAATAAAAACATTTTTTGATAAGTTTTTCCCAGGAAATTTACTTTTGTTACTGGTGATGGTAAGTTGCTGAAACTCTTATTAGATGAATAGTGATTCTCACTTACTACTCATTGTCCCCACTGCTTCCCCCTCCCTGAACGGATGATAGATAGCGAAGTATTCCTCATATAAAGTACTACTGCAGCTTAAGTTTAGAGTCAGTTTAGCTTGGTAGAGATTTATTGTATTACAACAGCAGCAAAGCGTAAGTTGAATGCATTGTCATTAAGTGATAAAGCAAAAGTGGGCACTCTTCGAATCCCAGGTGTTTTCGCAGTAATAAAATTCCTTCCAATAGAACATGGATCAGCAAAGCGAAAGACAAGATGACAAATGAACTTTTCTCGAAATGGCTTCGAAGGTTGGACTGTAAAATGGTGCTAAGAAAAATTATCCTTTTATTGGAAAATAGCAGCGCACAATAAGATTCAAAACTTAAATTCCATAACAGTTGTATTCCTACCACCAAATACGGCTTCAAAACTACAACCGTTAGATCAAGGGCTAATTAAAAACCTTAAAATGATGTATCGAACAGAGAAAATGCTGAAATCGGAATTAACGTACTGCAAGCCATGCGAATTGCTGATATAGTAGTGAAAATGGTTATTAAAAAAACCATATGAAATTGTTTTAAAAAGGCTGGATTTCCTGTTCGAGATGAAGAGGAGACTGACAACGATCAACTGTACGAACCTTCAAACTGCACCGATAACGATTTTGTATCGGAATGAAATATCTCCGAGAAATGGAAAACACGGATTAGTTTTTTCCGAATATGTTGTTATTCATGAAGAAGTAACTGTTTGTGGGAAATGATCGATCCTGAAGTAATCGGATTGTGGTGTGAAACCTCTGACGAAGATATTGATGATGGAATGAGTCAGAATTACCACGACGTTCATCAGACACTCGTGAAACTCGTGATGACGTTCATCAGACACTCGTGAAGCTTTTCTTCGAAGCTTTGCCTAACCTTTATAGTCAATCAGCACCTGCTTACTACTGCTCATATCCAAGCTGTAGTGAAACAAGAGACTACCAAAAAAAAAGGCAACAAACTGTATTAACCGATTTTTGTAAAGTGTGGGTTGGGTTTCCTCTGAACGACACTTTTTTGCACACAATGGGCTAAATGGACAGGCCACAAAAACCCCGAGGGATCAGAGAAGGTTGGGGGAGAGGACCAACTCGGCAGCTGTTAGAAGACAGATGGTAACCTCCGGTCAAGGCCATCCAATGTGTTGTTTAATGTACACAAGGTATTGCTCTCCCGCACACAGAGCCACGGCTTTATGGGGGGAGGCTCAGTCGGTAGCGCGCCAGGCTCGTAATCTGTAGTTCCCAGGTTCGAGTACCAGCTGGATCAGCGTTAAGATTTATCTCCGAAAAATTCCCCGCCCTGCCCACGGTCAGTAGGGGACACCGATGGGCTTGGAAAGGCCGTCGTCCGTCGGATGGGACGTTAAGCCGTGACTCCGTGTGCGGGAGAGAGCCATACTCTGTGCACGTTAAAGAACACGCTGGATGGCCTATATGGGAGGCTACCATATGTCTCCCAACAGCTGTTCCAGTGGGTCCCCTCCGCCAACCTTCTCTGAGCCTTCGGGGTCCATGTGGTCTGGCCATTTAGCCCATGGTGTGCAAAAAGTTCCGATCACAGGTAAAACAACCCAGCTTTAAAGAACATGCTGAATGGCCTTGACGGGAGGCTACCATTTGTCTCCCAACAGCTATTCCGGTGGGTCCCCTCCCCCAACCTTCTCTGAGCCTTCGGGGTCCATGTGACCTGGCCATTTAGCCCATGGTGTACAAAAAAGTGCCGCTCAGAAGTAAAACAACCTAACCTACGGCTTTACGTATCATCCGACGAACGGAGACCTTACCAAGTCCATCGGTATCCCCTACTGACCGATGGCGGGTTGGGGAGTTCTGCGAACCTGGGAACTAAAGAATACGAGACTGACGTGCTACCGACTGAGCCACCCCCACCCCTAAGTAAGTGTGTAACTTAGTAAACATGTAAAGAACTTAAACGGAATATGTGAGTAAACTTGAGAATAAACTTACTGTAATTAGCTTTTATACAGATTCGAAAACTCAAACCTTTCTTTTTACCTTTGAACTTTAAGATAACAAGCCATTTTACTTTATTTCGGTTCGATTCAGTTTTATTCCCCCCCCCCCCCTCGCCTTGGTTTTGTAATTTTTTTTTGTCAAAATGCAATATGTTAGAATATCGAATCCTATTGTTTCTCTGCGATAACGTTAGACATGCATAAGACACTAAAAAGCTGTATAATAGCAGTCGAACTGCAAAGGATGTTACAAATTGTTTCGAAAATTATTTATTTAGTATAGCTACTTCTGTCGCCATTTTTTCTTACAAAAGTAGTCCGTGAAAGCACTTTTAATCTCAAAACCGGAGATTTTCAAGAAACATGCGGTACGAGGTTATGAGTGATTTTATTTTTTCATTCCATACTTGACTGATTCACCCCTTCTGTGACCTTATATTTTTTGGTGGCTTTTTATTATAATGCGGCTAACGAATTCGTATGTAATGAGAATTAATGCCTATACGATTAAATATTTATAAAATTTTAATCTTATTAACGGTGCATATTCGTAAAATTAGCGATAAAAATGGAGACCGTTACTAACTAGCGCAAGAAAGCAGAATAATGTTTTTTTTTATTTTTTTTTATAATATTCAAACATACAATTATAGTTTTATATGATTATACGTCCCAAAAAGCGACTGAATATAAAAGGTTACAGAGGGAATCAATAAATTGTAAATTACTTTATATCACATATGTCAAATATATCCCGCAATAAAATAATCCTTTCCAAAAATTATTTTCATTCTACATCATAAAAGGTAAACATAACACTAAGCAATCAACGCAAAATCTTTAAAAAAAAACGCATTGCAGAGATGCATTTAAAATATAAACACACTAAATCTAGTCAAGTAAAAACTCACATTCGGTTAATTCCTGATCGTCTCAGTCGGTAGCGCGCCAGGCTCGTAATCTGTAGTTCCCAGGTTCGAGTCCCAGCTGGGTCAGCGTTGAGATTTATCTCCGCAAAATTCCCCGACCTGCCCACGGTCAGTAGGGGACACCGATGGGCTTGGAAAGGCCGCCGTCCGTCGAATGGGACGTTAAGCCGTGGCCCCCTGTGCCTCCCGCACATACCTGCCATACCCTGTGCACGTTAAAGAACACGCTGGATGGCCTTGACGGGAGGCTACCATCTGTCTCCCAACAGCTGTTCCAGTGGGTCCTCTCCCCCAACCTTCTCTGAGCCTTCGGGGTCCATGTGACCTGGCCATTTAGCCCATGGTGTGCAAAAAAGTGCCGCTCAGAGGTAAAACAACCCAACCCAACCTGATCGTGCAAACGTCTCAACGTCGTTTCAGTATATCGGTGAGCGTTAACCAGCTCACAACTCCATAGGTGTTAGGTAGCAGTGTTCCGCGATAGAATTCGTTACAAAACGCCTTTTAGTTCCATAATTAATCGTAATTCCTAAAACATTTTCGTTACTACGTTTACCATTTAAAAACACAGCAATTGAACGCTTTTTCAAATTTCCCGAAACCCTTTAATGAAGAAGTAGTTAAACTAAATAATTACCATTTTTTTTATTTAAACACTAGATTATGAAAGATTTCTTTCAATCATTCATAATTTTCACTTTTTTAATATCTGAACAAATGCATCCGTCGTCTGCATTGTAAACAATACGAAGATAGGTAAAAAAAAGCCACCAGAACTAAACTTTTCACCTAATGACTTACTAAACTTGCAATATTTGATGCTTTTTTGAAATTTTGATAAATCACTGCATAGGTGATCTGTTTCACTTTGGTATTGCTTTTTTTTAATGTGACGAATTCATAGCAACTTCTTATTTTACCATTACCTCGTCGACAAAAGTGGGACATTATTTTAGAGCAAGCATTATGACCAACTTTCGGTTTGCATAGATAACGTATGGCCTAGTTCTAGGTCTGATTAATGCTTATGAAACTACCAATAGTTTCTAAGATCGATTCATTATAACTTTATTTCTATCACACCTTAATTTCTATATGCAGAGAATCAAGCATATTTACTAATATTATCTGATTTAAGGTTACACCATAAATTGTTAAGCCTAATATTTGGAAAAAGTTACTTTTATACGAAAAAGCTGTAAAGGTAATTCAGTTCGATATCTAGTCACAATCTCTTTCGGTGAGAATCTGCATATAGTTTTTCTAGCATAAGAAATTTTTTTAACTTATGTAGTATACTTATTTAGCTATTTTACCTGAATTTTATTGGTTTAATTCCAATTGTTTTTCACCACATCTTCCTTATACTATTTCATTGTTGCCACATTCAAAAATATTAATCTTTAATGTACCTTTTCGGCAGAAAAAAATATTGACGGTTTGAAATAGGTTTCATAAATAAATTGACAAACTGAAAATTATTAAATGTCGCAGATGCAAGGTAAACAGTTTTGAATTTAAAACAGCCTTATTAAGGGGACAATAAGAATTCAATTTCTTTTATGCTCATTTCAAAACTATCGGATTTTATCCATCTTGAAATTCCCATTTACCATTTCTACTGCGCTCCAAGAATTTAAAACGCTAAATTAAGAAAAAGGAAAAGGTATGCAGAAATAATGCCGAATCTTTGAAGGAGCCCTTGAAATCCGTATACTTGGGCTTAAAGATGTCCAAGAATGCGGACTTAATCTTTTTTAATGTTTAGAGTTAAACGATTTATAATATCTACTATATATTTCCCCTTCTTTATATTAAGTCCATTTCCCTTCAATTTGTTGAATGGGGATGGACTTTGCTTCTATTCCCCTTCGAACAATGTAGTGTGCTTTTTATTTCAAATATTTTTTCAGCTCTTTAAGGATACAAAGCATTTTTTTTCCGGTAAGTCTCCTTTAGTCAGAACATACGGATTAGAGAACATTGAGAAATATCATTGAGTTTCATCCCTAAAAGTTTTGCAGCAACGCACTTTTCTAGGATGTCTTACCTCTGTGGATTTTTGTCATCTTCCTTAAGTAGGGAAACATGTTTGCCGACCCAAGAGATTGAAAAGATTAAGATTTGAAACAAGTCACTGAAGATCTACTTAACAACCAGTTGCTGGATTAACACAAACATCCCAAGAAAAGAAATAATCTAAAGCCAACCAGAGACAAGGAAACAATGAAATTTATCAATCTGCTGATTGCCACACAGCCAGGGTGTTCTTACTCGACGATCGGTGAATAGCTTGGGATAAGGAGACAAACTCACTTAGGAATTTGATTAAAGAATCACAAGTCATTTCTTATTCACTTTATCTTTCGTGAATTCTGATTTTCGTTCTTCACCAAGTGTGCTTGTTGACTGATGATGAGCTACTACACAGTTTTGCAACAAGAGTCCGAATATAGAAAAATTTTTATTGTATGGTACAGAAATGTGAAATCATTAAAAAAAATGACGAAGGTCAAAAGAAAGCTGATGTTATCAACGTATGTGCAATTCCACCAAATTCTTCATCCCTAACTTAAAAAATAAATAAATAAGGAAAGCCTAAAATTTACCATTAATCGGTCCATCACTTCAAAAGAAATAAATGAAAAGCAGTTTTCATTCGATGTATGCAGGACAGGGGCGTAACCATGATGGGGGATGGGGGGAGGCTCCCCCCAAAGTAATTCGGAGTTGGGAAAATTCGAAGCGCCTTCGTAAAATCTAGATGAGTTGTGAAAATTTGTAAATTTTTTTGGAAAATTAAGCGGAGTTGTCAAAATCGGGGTAACTTGGCAAATCTAAGGCAGTTTGGAAAATGGAGAGACCGCAAAATTTGGAGCAGTTGGCAAAATTCGAAACCACTTAGTAAAAGACAGGTGAGTTGGCAAAATTCGAAGCCACTTAGTAAAATACAGGTGAGTTGGCAAAATCGGGACAACTTGGCAAAATCTTGGGGAGTTGGCAAAATTCGGAGTGACTTGGCCAAATCTTGGGGAGTTGGCAAAATTCGGAGTAACTTAGTACAATCTTGGGGAGTTGGCAAAATCGAGACAACATGGCAAAATCTTGGGGAGCTGGCAAAATCGAGACAACATGGCAAAATCTTGAGGAGCTGGCAAAATCGAGACAACATGGCAAAATCTTGGGGAGTTGGCAAAATCGAGACAACATGGCAAAATCTTGGGGAGTTGGCAAAAACGAGACAACATGGCAAAATCTTGGGGAGTTGGCAAAATCGAGACAACATGGCAAAATCTTGGGGAGTTGGCAAAATCGAGACAACATGGCAAAATCTTGGGGAGTTGGCAAAATCGTGGGGAGTTCGCAAAAATTAAGGTGAGATGTAAAAATTAGGATTTTTTTCCTGCAAAATTATAGCGAGTTGGCAAAACATAGGGAGTTGGCAAAATTCGGAATGACTTGGCAAAATCATGTGGAGCTGGCAAAACTCAGGTGAGATGTGTAATTTTTTTCTGTAAAATTACGGCGAGTTGGCAAAATCTAGGGGTATTTGGCAAAAATTAGGAGTAGCTGGAAAAACTAGGGGCAGTTGGCAAAATCGTAAAGAGTTGACAAAATTCAGATGAGATGTAAAAATCGCAATCTTTTTTCTGTAAAATTATGGCGTGTTGGGAAAATCAAGGCAACTTCGCAACATCTAGGAGAGTTTGAAAAATTCAGATTGACTTTGCAAGAATCAAGTGTGATGTAAAATAGTTTTTTTTTCTGTAAAATTGTGGCGAAATGGCAAAAGCGAGGAAACTTGGCAAAATCTAGGGCAGTTGGAAAAATTCGAATCCACTTGGTAAAATACGGGCGATTTGTGAAAATTGGGATTGTTTTTGTGAAATTTAGGAGAGTTGACAAAATCGAGAAAACTTGGCAAAATCTAGGGAAGTTGGCAAAACTGGAAACCACTTGGTAAAGTACAGGTGAGTTATGAAAATTGGGATTGGTTTTGTGAAATTTAGGAGAGTTGGAAAAACCAAGAACTCTTGGCAAAGTCTAGGGGAGTTGGCAAAATTCGAAGCCACTTGGTAAAAAATATAGGGGAGTTGTGAAAATTGTGCCTTTCTTGTGCAATTAAGGAGAGTTGATAAAATTCGAAGTGACGTGGCAAATTCAGAGAAGATGTAAAAATTGCAATTTTTTGGTAAAATTACGGCGAATTGGCAAAATGTAGAGTAGTTGGCCAAATTCGAATCCACTTGGTAAAATATAGGCGAGTTGTGAAAATTGAGATTTGTTTTGTGAAATTAAGGAGTGTTGGACAATTTGAGGAAACTTATAAAATGTAGAGTAGTTGGCAAAATTGGAATCCACTTGGAAAATACGGGCGAGTTGTGATAATTGGGATCGGGGTTGTAAAATTCAGGATAGTTGACTAAAATCGAGAAAACTTCGCAAAATCTTGGGGAGTTTGAAAAGTTTGAAGTGATTTGGCAAATTTAGGAGAGATGCAAAGATTGGGATTAGTTTCGTGAAATTAAGGAGAATTTGGCAAATCAAGGGAAAATTCACACTGTCTTGCTACAGTTCAGATGAGATGTAGATATTGGAATTATTTCAGTGAAATTATGGGTAGTTGGCAAAATTGGAAGTTAAATGACAAATTACGGTTAGTTGGTAAAATTGGAATAAATAATAAATAAATAAATACCCCCTCAAGCAGCTGCTTGCCACAGAGGTCTGACAGGAGCCTGTCAGTTTATATGTCATAGCAGAAGGTCTGAGAGGATGGCAGGACCTCAGCAGAAAAACGAAACAAACAGCCATGCCTTACCCGGGGCTCGAACCCAGGTCACTTAGATCACTAGCCAAGGGTGCTAACCACTCGGCCACGGGACGGCTAAAAATAAATACCCCCTCAAGCAGCTGCTTGCCACAGAGGTCTGACAGGAGCCTGTCAGTTTCTATGTCATAACAGAAGGTCTGAGAGGATGGCAGGACCTCAGCAGAAAAACGACACAAACAGCCATGCCTTACCCGGGGCTCGAACCCAGGTCACTTAGAGGGTTGGTTGGGTTGTTTTACCTCTGAGCGGCACTTTTTTGCACACCATGGGCTAAATGGTCAGGTCACATGGACCCCGAAGGCTCAGAGAAGGTTGGGGGAGGAGACCCACTGGAACAGCTGTTGGGAGACAGATGGTAGCCTCCCGTCAAGGCCATCCAGCGTGTTCTTTAACGTGCACAGGGTATGGCTCTCCCGCACACGGGGCCACGGCTTAACGTCCCATCCGACGGACGGCGGCCTTTCCAAGCCCATCGGTGTCCCCTACTGACCGTGGGCAGGGCGGGGACTTTTGCGGAGATAAATCTCAACGCTGACCCAGCTGGGACTCGAACCTAGGAACTACAGATTACGAGCCTGGCGCGCTACCGACTGAGCCAACCCCGCCCCCAGGTCACTTAGATCAGTAGGCAAGCGTGCTAACCACTCGGCCACAGGACGGCTAAAAATAAATACCCACTCAAGCAGCTGCTTGCCACAGAGGTCTGACAGGAGCCTGTCAGTTTATTATGCCATAGTAGAAGTCAAATGGTAAATCTAAGTAAGTTGCTCAGTTGGCAAAATCTGAATTTTGAGTTGGAAAATATTTGATTTCTCCCCTCCCCAACCATAGTCCTTCGCTACGCCCCTGATGCAAGGATTATTAAAAATAAATAATTACTCTTTAATAATCTTATTATTTTTGCAGTTTCGTCTTTATTATTTGGAGTTAACTGTCATTTCAAATTCGTTATAAACGGGTTCGACTCAACATTTATGTTAACAATGATTTGTTTTAACTTTTAAGGTAAATTCTTACGAGTTGCAACACTGTTGTTAGATATTTCATTCCCTAGAACTCTATAAATGTTAAATATTGTTTTAAATCATGATACATATTTTCAATTTCCTGCTACGTTTTGCTACAAAAAGGCTTTGTTCCAATAATATTTAAGCTATTAATTTTAAGCCTAATACACTACAGGAAAAAAAATTGCAACACCTGCAGGGATTAATGCCATTTCATTGAAACGCAGGACATTTATTTTTAAAAAATATTGATATTACTATTTTACCTATCGGGTTGGGTTGGTTTGTTTTACCTCTGAGCGGCACTTTTTTGCACACCATGGGCTAAATGGCCAGGTCACATGGACCCCGAAGGCTCAGAGAAGGTTGGGGCAAGGGACCCACTGGAACAGCTGTTGGGAGACAGATGGTAGCCTTCCGTCAAGGCCATCCAGCGTGTTCTTTAACGTTGGGTTCTTTTACCTCTGAGAGACACTTTTTTGCACACCATGGGCTAAATGGCCAGGTCACATGGACCCCGAAGGCTCAGAGAAGGTTGGGGCAGGGGACCCACTGGAACAGCTGTTGAGAGACAGATGGTAGCCTTCCGTCAAGGCCATCCAGCGTGTTCTTTAACGTTGGGTTGTTTTACCTCTGAGAGACACTTTTTTGCACACCATGGGCTAAATGGCCAGGTCACATGGACCCCGAAGGCTCAGAGAAGGTTGGGGCAAGGGACCCACTGGAACAGCTGTTGGGAAACAAACGGTAGCCTTCCGTCAAGGCCATCCAGCGTGTTCTTTAACGTTGAGTTGTTTTACCTCTGAGAGACACTTTTTTGCACACCATGGGCTAAATGGCCAGGTCACATGGACTCCGAAGGCTCAGAGAAGGTTGGGGCAGGGGACCCACTGACACAGCTGTTGGGAGACAGATGGTAGCCTCCCGTCAAGACCATCCAGCGTGTTCTTCAACGTGCACAGGGTATGGCTCTCCCATACACGGGGCCACGGCTTAACGTCCGCTACCGACTGAGCCACCCCCGTCAGTCGGTAGCGCGCCAGGCTCGTAATCTGTAGTTCCCAGGTTCGAGTCCCAGCTAGGTCAGCGTTGAGATTTATCTCCGCAAAATTCCCCATTCTGCCCATGGTCAGAGGGTACACCGATGGGCTTGGAAAGGCCGCCGTCCATCGGATGGGACGTTAAGCCGTGGCCCCCTGTGCACGTTAAAGAACACGCTGGATGGCCTTGACGGGAGGCTACCATCTGTCTCCCAACAGCTGTTCCAGTGGGTCCCCTCCCCAACCTTCTCTGAGCCTTCGGGGTCCATGTGACCTGGCCATTTAGCCCATGGTGTGCAAAAAAGTGCCGCTCAGAAGTAAAACAACCCAACGTTAAAGAACACGCTGGATGGCCTTGACGGGAGGCTACCATCTGTCTCCCAACAGCTGTTCCAGTGGGTCCCCTCCCCCAACCTTCTCTGAGGCTTCATGGTCCTTGTGACCTGGCAATTTAGCCCATGGTGTGCAAAAAAGTGCCGCTCAGAAGTAAAACAACCCAACGTTAAAGAACACGCTGGATGGCCTTGACGGGAGGCTACCATCTGTCTCCCAACAGCTGTTCCAGTGGGTCCCCTCCCCCAACCATCTCTGAGCCTTCGGGGTCCATGTGACCTGGCCATTTAGCCCGTGGTGTGCAAAAAAGTGCCACTCAGAGGTAAAACAACCCAACGTTAAAGAACACGCTGGATGGCCTTGACGGGAGGCTACCATCTGTCTCCCAACAGCTGTTCCAGTGGGTCCACTCCCCCAACTTTCTCTCAGGCTTCATGGTCCTTGTGACCTGGCAATTTAGCCCATGGTGTGCAAAAAAGTGCCGCTCAGAAGTAAAACAACCCAACGTTAAAGAACACGCTGGATGGCCTTGACGGGAGGCTACCATCTGTCTCCCAACAGCTGTTCCAGTGGGTCCCCTCCCCCAAACTACTCTGAGCCTTCGGGGTCCATGTGACCTGGCCATTTAGCCCATGGTGTGCAAAAAGTGCCGCTCAGATGTAAAACAACCCAACGTTAAAGAACACGCTGGATGGCCTTGACGGGAGGCTACCATCTGTCTCCCAACAGCTGTTCCAGTGGGTCCCCTCCCCCAACATTCTCTGAGCCTTCGGGGTCCATGTGACCTGGCCATTTAGCCCATAGTGTGCAAAAAAGTGTTGCTCAGATGTAAAACAACCCAACGTTAAAGAACACACTGGATGGCCTTGACGGGAGGCTACCATCTGTCTCCCAACAACTGTTCCAGTGGGTCCCCTCCCCCAACCTTCTCTGAGCCTTCGGGGTCCATGTGACCTGGCCATTTAGCCCGTGGTGTGCAAAAAAGTGCCGCTCAGAGGTAAAACAACCCAACGTTAAAGAACACGCTGGATGGCCTTGACGGGAGGCTACCATCTGTCTCCCAACAGCTGTTCCAGTGGGTCCCCTCCCCGAACCTTCTCTGAGCCTTCGGGGTCCATGTGACCTGGCCATTTAGCCCATGGTGTGCAAAAAAGTGCCGCTCAGAGGTAAAACAACCCAACGTTAAAGAACACGCTGGATGGCCTTGACGGGAGGCTACCATCTGTCTCCCAACAGCTGTTCCAGTGGGTCCCCTCCCCCAACCTTCTCTGAGCCTTCGTGGTCCATGTGAACCTGCTCATTTAGCCCATGGTGTGCAAAAAAGTGCCGCACAGAGGTAAAACAACCCAACGTTAAAGAACACGCTGGATGGCCTTGACGGGAGGCTACCATCTATCTCCCAACAGCTGTTCCAGTGGGTCCCCTCCCCCAACCTTCTGTGAGGCTTCATGGTCCTTGTGACCTGGCAATTTAGCCCATGGTGTGCAAAAAAGTGCCGCTCAGAAGTAAAACAACCAAACGTTAAAGAACACGCTGGATGGCTTTGACGGGAGACTACCATCTGTCTCCCAACAGCTGTTCCAGTGGGTCTCCTCCCCCAACCTTCTCTGAGCCTTCGGGGTCCATGTGACCTGGCCATTTAGTCCATGGTGTGCAAAAAAGTGCCGCTCAGATGTAAAACAACCCAACGTTAAAGAACACGCTGGATGGCCTTGACGGGAGGCTACCATCTGTCTCCCAACAGCTGTTCCAGTGGGTCCCCTCCCCCAACCTTCTCTGAGCCTTCGGGGTCCATGTGACCTGGCCATTTAGCTCATGGTGTGCAAAAAAGTGCCGCTCAGAGGTAAAACAACCCAACGTTAAAGAACACGCTGGATGGCCTTTACGGGAGGCTACCATCTGTCTCCCAACAGCTGTTCCAATGGGTCCCCTCCCCCAACCTTCTCTGAGGCTTCATGGTCCTTGTGACCTGACCATTTAGCCCATGGTGTGCAAAAAAGTGCCGCTCAGAGGTAAAACAACCCAACGTTAAAGAACACGCTGGATGGCCTTGACGGGAGGCTACCATCTGTCTCCCAACAGCTGTTCCAGTGGGTCCCCTCCCCCAACCTTCTCTGAGCCTTCGGGGTCCATGTGACCTGGCCATTTAGTCCATGGTGTGCAAAAAAGTGCCAGTCAGAGGTAAAACAACCCAACGTTAAAGAACACGCTGGATGGCCTTGACGGGAGGCTACCATCTGTCTCCCAACAGCTGTTCCAGTGGGTCCCCTCCCCCAACCTTCTCTGAGCCTTTGGGGTCCATGTGTCCTGGCCATTTAGCTTATGGTGTGCAAAAAAGTGCCGCTCAGACGTAAAACAACCCTATGGTAAAGAACACGCTGGATGGCCTTGACGGGAGGCTACCATCTGTCTCCCAACAGCTGTTCCAATGGGTCCCCTCCCCCAACCTTCTCTGAGCCTTCGGGGTCCATGTGTCCTGGCCATTTAGCCCATGGTGTGCAAAAAAGTGCCGCTCAGAGGTAAAACAACCCAACGTTAAAGAACACGCTGGATGGCCTTGACTGGAGGCTACCATCTGTCTCCCAACAGCTGTTACAGTGGGTCCCCTCCCCCAACCTTCTCTGAGCCTTCGGGGTCCATGTGTCCTGGCCATTTAGCCCATGGTGTGCAAAATAGTGCCGCTCAGAGAACTATGGTAAAGAACACGCTGGATGGCCTTGACGGGAGGCTACCATCTGTCTCCCAACAGCAGTTCCAGTGGGTCCCCTCCCCCAACCTTCTCTGAGCCTTCGGGATCCATGTGACCTTGCCATTTAGCCCATGGTATGCAAAAAAGTTCCGCTCAGAGGTAAAACAACCCAACGTTAAAGAATACGCTGGATGGCCTTGACGGGAGGCTACCATCTGTCTCCCAACAGCTGTTCCAGTTGGTCCCCTGCCCCAACCTTCTCTGAGCCTTCGGGGTCCATGTGACCTGGCCATTTAGCCCATGGTATGCAAAAAAGTGACGCTCAGAGGTAAAACAACCCAACGTTAAAGAACACGCTGGATGGCCTTGACGGGAGGCTACCATCTGTCTCCCGACAGCTGTTCCAGTGGGTCCTCTGAGCGAGAGCGTTCCAGTTCTCGCTCAGAGGTAAAACAACCCAACGTTAAAGAACACGCTGGATGGCCTTGACGGGAGGCTACCATCTGTTTCCCAACAGCTGTTCCAGTGGGTCCCCTCCCCCAACCTTCTCTGAGCCTTCGGGATCCATGTGACCTGGCCATTTAGCCCATGGTGGGCAAAAAAGTGCCGCTCAGAGGTAAAACAACCCAACGTTAAAGAACACGCTGGATGGCCTTGACGGGAGGCTACCATCTGTCTCCCAACAGCAGTTCCAGTGGGTCCCCTCCCCCAACCTTCTCTGAGCCTTCGGGATCCATGTGAACTGGCCATTTAGCCCATGGTGTGCAAAAAAGTGCCGCTCAGAGGTAAAACAACCCAACGTTAAAGAACACGCTGGATGGCCTTGATGGGAGGCTACCATCTGTCTCCCAACAGGTGTTCCAGTGGGTCCCCTTCCCCAAACTTCTCTGAGCCTTCGGGGTCCATGTGAACTGGCCATTTAGCCCATGGTGTGCAAAAAAGTGCCGCTCAGAGGTAAAACAACCCAACTCTTCCAGACTAATGGCATCCCACACCAAGACACCAGGTGCTGGAGCTGTGTGACAATGTCGCACGCACCGAGTGGCGTTCCATTCCCCTGGATGAAGACGAACACGTTCTCTACCTTCGTGCTGACCAAGAGAAAAACGAGATTCGTCATTAAACACTACGTTACTCCATTCTTGGGCGTTCCAGTTCTGTCTGAGGTGACACCACTGAAGACGTGCTTGTACGTGGGCAGATGTAACGAGCAAACGCAGTGCCTTACGATAGGCTCACAATGAAAACTGTAAAAGCCTAAAGTTTACCGTCCGCCTGGTAGGCACGCGATGTTACCTGTTGCCAGAGTCTTTTCAGTTGCATTGTAGTCGCGAATCTGTCAAACAATGCCATGCGTCGCAAATGGTAGTCCTGTCGCTCCGTGGTCATACGTCGTCTTCCTGATCCCTGTCGGCGTGTACTGGATCCTTCTTGAACCCACTGGCGCCATATGTGGGTTGGTTTGTTTTACCTCTGAGCGGCACTTTTTTGCACACCATGGGCTAAATGGCCAGGTCACATGGACCACGAAGGCTCAGAGAAGGTTGGGGGGAGGGGACCCACTGGAACAGCTGTTGGGAGACAGATGGTAGCCTCCCGTCAAGGCCATCCAGCGTGTTCTTTAACGTTGGGTTGTTTTACCTCTGAGCGGCACTTTTTTGCACACCATGGGCTAAATGGCCAGGTCACATGAACCCCGAAGGCTCAGAGAAGGTTGGGGGAGGGGACCCACTGGAACAGCTGTTTGGGAGACAGATGGTAGCCTCCCGTTAAGGCCATCCAGCGTGTTCTTTAACGTTGGGTTGTTTTACTTCTGAGCGGCACTTTTTGCACACCATGGGCTAAATGGCCAGGTCACATGGATCCCGAAGGCTCAGAGAAGGTTGGGGAGAGGGGACCCACTGGAACAGCTGTTGGGAGACAGATGGTAGCCTCCCGTCAAGGCCATCCAGCGTGTTCTTTAACGTTGGGATGTTTTACCTCTGAGCGTCACTTTTTTGCACACCATGGGCTAAATGGCCAGGTCACATGGACCCCGAAGGCTCAGAGAATGTTGGAGGAGGGGACCCACTGGAACAGCTGTTGGGAGACAGATGGTAGCCTCCCGTCAAGGCCATCTAGCGTGTTCTTTAACGTTGGGTTGTTTTACCTCTGAGCGGAACTTTTTTGCACACAATGGGCTAAATGGCCAGGTCACATGGACCCCGAGGGCTCAGAGAAGGTTGGGGAAGAGGACCCACTGGAACAGCTGTTGGGAGACAGATGGTAGCCTCCCGTCAAGGCCATCCAGCGTGTTCTTTAACGTGCACAGGGTATGGCTCTCCTGCACACGGGGCCACGGCTTAACGTCCCATCCGACGGACGGCGGCCTTTCCAAGCCCATCGATGTCCCCTACTGACCGTGGGCAGGGCGGGGAATTTTGCGGAGATAAATCTCAACGCTGACCCAGCTGGGACTCGAACCTGGGAACTACAGATTACGATCCTGGCGCGCTACCAACTGAGCCACCCCCACCTCCCAGTTGCAGTTCTTGTGTCGTTGGCTTGAATGAGTCTTTCAATGGATGCATCAGTTTCTGTGACTCTCTATTCGGAAAGTAAAAGGATTTACAAAAAAGGTGCCACTGGCTCAATGGTGGTGAACTAATGAAACCTCTTTTGGAACTGCAGAAATGTCGACTCTTACCAATCATTTTCTCCATACTTAGGAAGTGTACAAGAGACTTCGTATGTGATATCCACAAAGCTAGTTTTACTTCGAATGATTTTACTGAGCCTTTCATTTGAGACACATATTTGTCTTTTCCCTAAATCTACACATTTGAGTTGCTGCGTGACGTATCTAAGAAAAACGAAATTCAGTAGGCAGAAAGAGTCACTTGGTTTGCTGAAGTCCTCATTCCTGCGAGTCCAGGAGCGGGGGTGGCTCAGTCGGTAGCGCGCCAGGCTCGTAATCTGTAGTTCCCAGGTTCGAGTCCCAGCTGGGTCAGCGTTGAGATTTATCTCCGCAAAATTCCCCGCCTTGCCCACGGTCAGTAGGGGACACCGATGGGCTTGGAAAGGCCACCGTCCGTCAGTTGGAAGTTAAGCCGTGGCTCCGTGTGCGGGAGAGCCATACCCTGTGCACGTTAAAGAACACGCTGGATGGCCTTGACGGGAGGCTACCATCTGTCTCCCAACAGCTGTTCCAGTGGGTCCCCTCCCCCAACCTTCTCTGTGCCTTCGGGGTCCATGTGACCTGGCCATTTAGCCCATGCCGCTCAGAGGTCAAACAACCCTGCGAGTCCAAGCATACGGCCTTCAAGGATTTCTTCAAAGATTCTGCATTATTTCTGTAAACTTTTGCATTTTCCTTAATGTAGCATTTTAAATTCTTGGAGCTCAGCAGAAATCGTAGTTTGGAACTTCAAGGTGGAAAAAATCCGATTGTTTTAAGATCAGCATGAAAGAAATTGAATTCTTTTTGTCTCCACAATAGCCTTTTTTTTTCAAATTGAAAACTGTTTGCATTCGAATCTGCCAAATTTCAATATTAGCCATATTGTCACTTTATTTATAAAACCAATATAAAATTGTCAGCATTTTTTTTACTGCTGGTAAGGAACGTTGCAGCCGTCCCGTGGCCGAGTGGTTAGCGCGCTTGGCTATTGATCTACGGGACCTGGGTTCGAGCCCCGGGTAAGGCATGGATGTTCGTGTTGTTTTCTGCTGAGGTCCTGCCATCCTCTCAGACCTTCTACTGTGGCATATAAACTGACAGGCTCTTGTCAGACCTCTGTGGCAAGCAGCTGCTTGAGGGGGTATTTATTATTTTTTATTTATTAAGGAACGTTATAGATTAGTATTTTGGAATTTGGCAACAATGAATCACGTAGAAGGAAGTAGGTAAAGGCAAATGGAGCTATTCTAATGAAATTCAGGTAAAAATTGCTGAATAGTTATGCTACATAAGTAAAAAGTTTCCTATGCAAGAAGCTCTATATGCAGAAATTTTTAAAACGACTTTCTCATTGAAAGCGATTGAGACTAGCTGTCAAATTAGAGCTAAATATTTTTTTTTAATAAAAAAGTAACTTTTTCTAAATGGTTTGCAGGACGATCGAAACGATTGGACAGGTGCGGAACGGTCAAACACAGAAAATGGCAACCAAATCTTCCTGGTTCACAAAATGTTGCGGGTTGGGTTGTTTTACCTGTGATCGGAACTTTTTGCACACCATGGGCTAAATGGCCAGGTCACATGGACCCCGAAGGCTCAGAGAAGGTTGGGGGAGGGGACCCATTGGAACAGCTGTTGGGAGACAGATGGTAGCCTCCCATCAAGGCCATCCAGCGTGTTCTTTAACGTGCACAGGGTATGGCTCTCCCATACACGGGGCCACGGCTTAACGTCCCATCCGACAGACGGCGGCCTTTCCAAGCCCATCGGTGTCCCCTATTGACCGTGGGCAGGGCGGAGAATTTTGCGGAGATA
This sequence comes from Ryuthela nishihirai, assembly GCA_038380435.1. Classification (NCBI taxonomy): domain Eukaryota; kingdom Metazoa; phylum Arthropoda; class Arachnida; order Araneae; family Heptathelidae; genus Ryuthela; species Ryuthela nishihirai. Next base: position 42,343,219 of record JAWZYU010000022.1, read on the forward strand.
AATCTCAACGCTGACCCAGCTGGGACTCGAACCTGGGAACTACAGATAACGAGCCTGCGCGCTACCGACTGAGCCACCGCCGCCCCCAAAATGTTGTGGAATTTGTTCTAAAGCACTAAAGATGCTCTTACGCAGACGTCGATTATTGAACATGTGTGCGAATATCTGGAGCTCAAGATCAGATCACACTTTCAACCTCCAGCATCGCTGGCACAGTTGGGCCATATTTTACAGGAAGAGTAGTCCCACATTCCATTACCGTATGTGCATGACTTGTATGTCTCTTCACGTCTAAACGTGTCTGTTCTGAACGTTATAGGTGGGCCTACAGCTTAGTAATAAAACGTTCTCTACGAACAGTACGGGGGCAGGGGTGGCTCAGTCGGTAGCGCGTCAGGCTCGTAATCTGTATTTCCCAGGTTCGAGTCCCAGCTGGGTCAGCGTTGAGATTTATCTCCGCAAAATTCCCCGCCCTGCTCACGGTCAGTAGGGGACACCGATGGGCTTGGAAAAGGCCGCCGTCCGTCGGATGGGACGTTAAGCAGTGGTCCCTTGTGCGGGAGAGTCATACCCTGTGCACGTTAAAGAACACGCTGGATGGCCTTGACGGGAGGCTACCTCTGTCTCCCAACAGCTGTTCCAGTGGGTCCCCTCCCCCAACCTTCTCTGAGCCTTCGGGGTCCATGTGACCTGGCCATTTAGCCCATGGTGTGCAAAAAAGTGCCGCTCAGAGGTAAAACAACCCAACGAACCATACGTATTTCCACTGTTTTGATAAACCCCTGTATATTACACAAGAAGAAGAAAGTTTGTGTATCTGCCGACATATGGGCCTCCGGAAGAGTTAGAGACATCAAACTTCTCATCAACGTTCCCTTGGCCCAGGGAAAAGGTTTAAGGCTATATACGAACCCGTCTCGGAGCAACCAAAACCGACGTCGACCAGACTGAATTTCTCGAAATCCTCATAGACTTAATATTAACCGTCCAAAGTTACTTAAAATCCCTGTTTCCACCAATAAATTTGAAATAAGGAATGAATCAATTAATTTCATTCTGCCTTCTCGTGATGAACTCGTTGTTCAATTTGTTGGGTAAATCAAGTTGTTCTAATAAAGGTCGAGCTGGACAGGAGATTCTTTGTTGAAACGAAGGCTTCGTAAGCTAAGAATTATTAAAAAAAAATACTCCCTCAAGCAGCTGCTTGCCACAGAGGTCTGACAGGAGCCTGTCAGCTTATATGCCATAGTAGAAGGTCTGTAAGGATGGCAGGCCCTCAGCAGAAAAACGACACAAACAGCCATGCCTTACCCGGGGCTCGAACATAGGTCCTTTAGATCAGTAGCCAAGCGTGCTAACCACTCAGAGGATCTTAAAATAATCAATTGATTCATAAAATTTGTTAACTAATAAATGTTTTAAATATTACGTTAGGTAATAAATAATGCTTTTAATAAAAATAATATTTTCGTAATACCTTTATATATATATTTTTCAACGTACTACGTATTTTAATTTGCTTTTAATGTAATATATGCCTGGTAAACTATCTCCGAGGAACGCTGGTGGGTACGAAATGATTTGAAAAATTCTATTATCAGAGCGAGGCAATTTCATTAGATAGATAATTTTTCGAGATACAATAAAAAAGGTCTTGTCGCTTCTTTTATATCTCGAAATATGACCATTTATTTCCTCCCCTTTAAAGAGAGGGAAAAAAATTTAACCGGAAGAGAGATCAGTCGTAGTAACTTTTAGGCTGAATGACGGCTTGCGACGTCGGGAGTCCCATCTGTTAAATACTTTAGACAGTTTCGGACCTCAACAAAGCCGGGGAAATCTGTTAATATTAGATATAAAGAGGAAAGTTTGTTTGATGTTTATTTGTGTGCCTTTTCGCTTATGCACTCGAACCGCAGAAAAGCTAGAGGTACCAAACTTTGCATGATTTTTCTCATGTGCCTAGGCTCATGGTCCCAGAAAAGCTGGAGGTACCAAACTTTGCATGATTTTTCTCATGTGCCTAGGCTCATCGCAAGAGGTACCAAACTTTGCATGATTTTTCTCATGTGCCTAGGCTCATGGTCCCAGAAAAGCTGGAGGTACCAAACTTTGCATGATTTTTCCATGTGCCTAGGCTCATCGCAAGAGGCACCAAACTTTGCATGATTTTTCTCATGTGCCTAGGCTCATGGTCCCAGAAAAGCTGGAGGTACCAAACTTTGCATGATTTTTCTCATGTGCCTAGGCTCATGGTCCCAGAAAAGCTGGAGGTACCAAACTTTGCATGATTTTTCCATGTGCCTAGGCTCATCGCAAGAGGTACCAAACTTTGCATGATTTTTCTCATGTGCCTAGGCTCATGGTCCCAGAAAAGCTGGAGGTACCAAACTTTGCATGATTTTTCCATGTGCCTAGGCTCATCGCAAGAGGTACCAAACTTTGCATGATTTTTCTCATGTGCCTAGGCTCATGGTCCCAGAAAAGCTGGAGGTACCAAACTTTGCATGATTTTTCCATGTGCCTAGGCTCATCGCAAGAGGTACCAAACTTTGCATGATTTTTCCATGTGCCTAGGCTCATCGCTAGAGGTACCAAACGTTGCATGATTTTTCTCATGTGCCTAGGCTCATGGCCCCAGAAAAGCTGGAGGTACCAAACTTTGCATGATTTTTCCATGTGCCTAGGCTCATCGCAAGAGGTACCAAACTTTGCATGATTTTTCCATGTGCCTAGGCTCATCGCTAGAGGTACCAAACGTTGCATGATTTTTCTCATGTGCCTAGGCTCATGGCCCCAGAAAAGCTGGAGGTACCAAACTTTGCATGATTTTTCCATGTGCCTAGGCTCATCGCAAGAGGTACCAAACTTTGCATGATTTTTCTCATGTGCCTAGGCTCATGGCCCCAGAAAAGCTAGAGGTACCAAACTTTGCATGATTTTTCCATGTGCCTAGGCTCATCGCTAGAGGTACCAAATTTTGCATGATTTTTCTCATGTGCCTAGGCTCATGGCCCCAGAAAAGATAGAGGTACCAAACTTTGCATGATTTTTCCATATGCCTAGGCTCATTGTGTTTTCATTTATCATTAAATGCGCAGTGTTCCCCACTTGTTTTGATCAGTATAAAACTACAAAATGCGCAAAGCCTGAAGTACTTGGTAATTATATACTTGGCTGAAAAATGAGAAACCGAACACCATTTAACATAATTGAAATGTAATATGACAAAGAGAGATTGTCACGGGATCCGTGAGCTGTCTTAACGACAAGCAACACAGTTCAACAGTCGACCGTGAGATGAGAAAAACGTGCGATATAACATACTTCCAAAAGGATGGTGCAGCCATAGACGAAAGTGTGGAAATAACAAAGCTCACTCTCTCTAAAGTATATCCAAGATGGTTACTAAATGGAGTCCCGATATCTAACAGGGTAATTGCGGCAGCAATCTGATACCAGAGGGAATTGATATTGCCAAGACAGAGCCCTCTGGAGAGGAAGCATTAGTTTGAAGTCAAACAGACAGACATTCAACTGTGCACAAAATGAATACTGCTTTTAAATAGGCTCGAATAACCAATATCAGTTCTAATAATCCATAGGGAACTAGGAACTTTATGTTTCAGCAATCGATACCTTATTTGAAAACTTTAGGTTAAAAAAAATCGGACAGTGCAAAAGGGTTTAAAGTGCATCCAGACGCTAAAGATTCGACAAGCCCTCAAATGTGAGGAGCGTGTGTGCAGAAAATGTTTTACAATAATGAAAAAAATTAATTATCAGGTGAAACTGATTTACATAAATAAATAGAAAATTTAAACCTCGCTTTTTTCCCTCGGGGTGCGAGGGCAAACATACTTTGCTTTGAAGCGGTCCTGACGAGGCTTCAGTAATGTTGAGAGAGGGATGAATGGGACATATCAGGTAAATCTCAATGTACACTCTTTTATACATATAGCAAAGACAATGTGGTTGGTGAGACTGCATGAGACGACAGGCCCCCCCCCCCAAATGTGAGGAGCGTGTGTGTGTGAAATGTTTTACAATAATGAAAAAAATTTATGTATCAGATGAAACTGATTTACATAATTAAACAAATAGGAAATTTAAATTGTATTATATGAACTTGCACATACTAAAAAGTTAACAAAAAGGAAATTGTAAACAAAAATGAATATGTTCATTTCAGTATATTTAACAAGAATCGCAACATATTTGGTATTAACCGAAGTGAAAATATTAGATGTGTGCATAAAAGTATATTTACTCATTGTGAAATATTTTATTCAATAAAACGTTCGGGAAAAAAATCGAGATTCGACTATTTTGAGGATGCTAGGAGTTTCAAGGTCTTAGGAGAGCGCTTCATGCGATTGTACGGTAATCTGCCACTGGTTCACAAACACATCTGAAGAATCACAGCATATTTAAATGACATATCTGATCACGTACCTATTTTTATGCTTCCTTTTTTCCTTAATGGAAGCAGAGTTTCAGGATAATTATGCAACAATACGTGTGAAACCGTCTGCGAGTGATTTGGGGTACATGATGCAGAATTCAGACATCTTCCCTGGTCACCCTAGTTACCTAATCTGAACCACTGAAAATTTGGGGATATATAGTGAACAATGGCGTCTGCAATCATTTCTCCAAGAGATACTTGTGGGGGGGGGGGGTCAGAAACTTTCAAAGAGCAGCATTGCTATTTTATTTTTTGGATAATGGGCATGACTTTTTAGAATACATTCAATCATATCTAATGTGGAGCCAAAATAGAATAATTACCTTTCCAGTAATAAATTATTTTAAATACGACTTGAGCGAAAATTTTATCATATAAAATCCTCATAATAAAAACCAGAAAAACAAGAAGTTCTCGGTTTTTTATAACTTAAAAAATTTGCACATTTCAAGTGGGGGAATGCTCCCCCCATCCCTGGTTTCGGCTGTTTTACATCTGAGTCGCATTTTTTTTGCATAAAATGGGCTAAATGGCCAGGTCACAAAGACCCCGAGATCACAGAGAAGGTTGGGGAGAAGGAACCCATTGGACAGCTATTTGGAGACAGATGGCAACTTTCCGTCAAGCCCATCCAGCACGTTCGTTAACGCACCCGGGAATGTTATTGGTAGTGGAACATGCCACATTACACTCCACTGCCCTTGATCAGCTACTCTTAAAATTGGGTCCAGGTGATCCCCCTGAAGCCAAGTATTCTAAGCATGTTCAGCCCAAAGCGCATGGTTTCATTCAAATTATTATAATTTTTCTTCTATTCATTTTATCGATACTTGGTACGAGTATACCAGAGAGCCTAGTATATATTGTGTTGGACACCTCTGGAAGCAGCTTCCTTTGTAGTGAGGTAACTTGCAGAAGGATCAGATGTGCCTCATGTCTATTTTGGGGCAGCACATTTTACAAACGTGGGTGCTGCCAGGATTTTTTCCAAAGGTGTGTGGGAGAACAAATCCTCCATCCTCTACACACACACCCCTATCGGGCACTCATGTTTGCAAAGTTTTGGAGGATTCTTTTTTTCCCTGACTCCAAAATTGCCTCTAACCTACGCTGTTGCAAGTCACCTAAAAGTCTCCCAAGGCAAGAACTTATGGGGGGGATACACCAGAGGATCCTCCTTCACCCGAAACTCCATCATATACGAAATCCAAAACAGTTGTCTTTGCATAATTTTATTTCAGCCCCATATGTTATGCCCGACACTAATAAATATATTTAAACTGAACTGTATATTTTAAAATTTCCTGTCAGATAAAATATTTTAGTAATAGAAAAATGCTATTCCAGCCTCATCCCCCCCCCCCCTCCTCTGAAGCGAAATCCTGGTTATGTGCCTGCCCAGGGGATTAACGTTTAGGTGCATGGGATCTTAAAAGTTGTTTTAACCTCCTCTTCACCATGTGCCACCTTCAGTTTGCATTCATGCCCAGTAACCTGCCATTTCCAGACTTCTTACACTTTAATTTACTTCCAAAATTTTAAGTTGTTGTTGTTGGGTTGTTTTTACCTCTGAGCGGCACTTTTTTGCACACCATGGGCTAAATGGCCAGGTCACATGGACCCCGAAGGCTCAGAGAAGGTTGGGGGAGGGGACCCACTGGAACAGCTGTTGGGAGACAGATGGTAGCCTCCCGTCAAGATCATCCAGTGTTCTTTAACGTTGTGTTGTTTTACCTCTGAGCGGCACTTTTTTTGCACACCATGGGCTAAATGGCCAGGTCACATGGACCCCGAAGGCTCAGAGAAGGTTGGGGGAGGGGACCCACTGGAACAGCTGTTGGGAGACAGATGGTAGCCTCCCGTCAAGATCATCCAGTGTGTTCTTTAACGTTGTGTTGTTTTACCTCTGAGCGGAACTTTTTTGCACACCATGGGCTAAATGGCCAGGTAACATGGACCCCGAAGGCTCAGAGAAGGTTGGGGGAGGGGACCCACTGGAGCAGCTGTTGGGAGACAGATGGTAGCCTCCCGTCAAGGCCATCCAGCGTGTTCTTTAACGTGCACAGGGTATGGCTCTCTGACACACGGAGCCACGGCTTAACGTCCCATCCGACGGACGGCGGCCTTTCCAAGCCCATCGGTGTCCCCTACTGACTGTGAGCAGGGCGGGGAATTTTGCGGAGATAAATCTCAACGCTGACCCAGCTGGGACTCGAACCTGGGAACTACAGATTACGAGCCTGGCACGCTACCGACTGAGCCACCCCCACCCCACCCCACCAAAATTTTAAGACTTATAGATTCTAGGTGAATTGAAGAGAGCACAGTTTAATAGCAACAGAACCTTTTTCAGTATTTTCATGAGGATCGAATAGTACAGGAAGTACTGATCCAGGGTGAAGTATTGATCTGCTGTCTACTCCCTTCATATATCTGTTGCATTCAGTGATGCAAGATGGATTCTTCACTCTTTCTCAATATTTGTTCTATGGATGTTAGATGATGACATTCTATATTGTGCTCACCATTTTCAGCTCTATTATCTTCCGATATTTGAGGTATAAACTGACAGGCTCCTTCCTGTCAGACCTCTGTGGCAAGCAGCTGCTTGAGGGGGTATTTTTTTTTATTTGAAATAAAACTTTTTCAAACGGAAAAAGTTCTCCCCTCTCTTTAGCCGATTTTCTGCCTCTAACTGAAAGCCTTCTATTAGATCTGATTCTACCACACGTTTTGTTTTTTCTATAAAACATTTTTTTAATCGATACACTATTATAATAGTTATATATATATGATGCCGCAAAGATCAAAATTTGGTTCCAACAAAGGAAAAATAGCTTCAACCTCTTGCCTTCAGTAGTATACATCCGCATGTTATACAATTTCACTAGTGGTGGCTTCAAACAATATGCATACTAGTATCCCATACTTTACAAGTTTTTACGGATTGTAGGTTTTGAATCTCTATGGAATCATGGCCTCATCTAGTAACAATTCTTGTGATGGTTTATAACCTGTTTTATACTTTTGTACAAAGAACTCCAGAACTGGTTGCAATTTGTGCAACCTCTCTGCTTCATCATCTAATTCAGCAATATCACTATACTGCCAGGAATTCAAAATCTGTGTGATTTGTACTCTTTTTATAAGTGACAAGCTTAAGTTATATAGGAATATACACACATTGTTTCAAGCACGATTACTAGGCAGTTTTCCAAAATACAATAATGGCACGAACATCTAAAGAAAAGTCGCATGAAAAAATGCACCCATCACATATGGATCACTTGTTGAATTTAGTATGTTAACAATAATAGCACACATATTTAGTAAACATATTTTGTCAGTTTTAAAACAAAATCGTTAAAATTGAGGGGAAAATATATTTTGTAGGAATAATTATTAAAAAAAATACTTGAACACAGGGCCGCACTAAGGGAGGGTAAGGGGCGATGCCCACCCGCCTAAAAATAGTAACGGAGGCCAAAATATATTAAACTTTTACACGTTTCTTGCATTTTCCAATAATATAATCTCTGAAATTAAGGGGAAATGTTACATTGCAATGGAAATCGTCTCTTGGCACCTTCCCCTTTTGCCGGCTAGATTATATTGCTTGAACACATCCCTTATTTTTTATTCTGGATCCAGGCATGCTTCAACTGCATTCTGGTTTGTTCCAATGCATCACTTGACACTCTCCAGCCCCAACCCGCCTTTTTTTTTAGATCCAGGCCTGGTTGGCAACATGGATGACATTGTTTACAACCGATTGCGAATTTCATTTATTTGGCCTATTATTTTTGCAGTGCTCATCAGGGCATATAAACTGACAGGCTCCTGTCAGACCTCTGTGGCAATCAGCTGCTTGAGGGGGTATTATTATTTTTCATCAGTGGTCTCATGCGTGGTACTGATCCATAACCTACCAGTCACTCTCCATTCAGGACTATAAACTATTTGGTTACATTCTTCAAATCGACTACACTGAACTCTGTAAACAATACTTTTTCTTGTCCAATCACATCCCTATAACATCATGTTTAGTTCAACTTTCCATATCTATGTTGCTTGAATTATGCAACACTGCTTATCCTATTTAAACGATATCATAGAGTAGACGAATAATCTTTGTGGCATTCCTGATGGTGTGGAAATATGCTTTGCTTTAAAATACAGGGACTTGGATTAGAGTCTTGGATAAGGCATGGGAATTGCCTTTCTGCTGAAGTCTTGTCTTCCTCACAGATCTTTTCTTTGGCTTATACTGAAATGCTCATATCAGACCTCTCTGGCAAGCAGCTGCTTTAATATGTGTGATAGATATAAAAATAAAAAAAATACTTGACTAATGCTAAAAAAAAATTTCTTGATAAAACTTCAGTTCCATGTATATAGAGTTCTTTATTCACTTTTTTTTGTCTGTGGTTTAATAAGCCTTCGTAACTTATTCTGATATTAAAATTAGCTAACTTAGGGGTAAACATAATTCAGGTGACCAGAAATGCAGAAAAAAATTTCTTTCATTCTACCTTAGTATTTTTTCATAAATTGAATGCAATAAAATTCAAAAATTAAACTAGTCAATTACATATCATTTTCTTTAATCAAGTTCTAATTAACATTATTTACATAACTTGCATTTCCCCCAAAGTTGCCGTTTAAATCAGGTCCTTTTTAAGGCACCTTTTTTGTACATTGTTTGATTACAAATATTACAAAAGCAATTAGCTATATAAACGTTAGAGGCAAACATCACTAAGCCAGATATCCAGAGCAAGATGAATATGCTAGAGCCTTGAAATTCTACGTAGTATGCAGTTAACAACCAAATTGCCTGGCTCAATAGCCACAGAATCACTGCTCCTATTATACGACGATCAGGAAATCCCACAAATTGCCAATTTAGTGGAATGAAGCACAAATACCATAGGAAGTACTGGGATGTGCACACTTTGTTGAAAGTGACAAAGATAAATGTTAGAATAAACAAACTTGAAGGAAGAGTATTTATCGTACAATACATCATTGTAGTTAATAACAATAGAGCAAACTGAAAGGCAAACTGTAGAAGAGACAGATTAAATCCGCTCAATATTTGTTCAAACTCCAATAAATACATTAAATAAAAATAAGGAGAAAAATTATGTCTAGTATCCTTTCTTGTTAAATGATATAGAAATGATTCATTAATGTAGATCATACCATACATGTAAAATGATGCTATCGTAGGAACTGCAAAGCCAAGTATAGTAAATACTACTAGTTTAATTTTCTTTTTATTAGGAATAAGTGCAATGTAAATTTTTTTCCAGAACCCAGATGTTTTCGCCGTGTCTGACAGAACAATATAAAATGTTAAAGCATATATTACAGGATACATTTTGAAGTGAACAGCTAATCCATAAACAAGACCTAACCATTCAATATGATTATGCTGTAAAAGTAATATAGACATCATCATTAAGGAAGTCATAACCGGCTCTGAACTACCTCTTGTTGAAATCACAATTGCCATAGGATTGTACAACCATAGTAGTGCACTGTTTACACACTGCTTATAACTGCAATTATAACTCTGAAGTATCTTATATATAAGAATACCAGTAAGTACATCTAGAGAAGCAAACAATACTTTCCCAAATGCAAAATGAATATAAAAGTTAGGATATACTAAATAGGCCAAAAGTGGTGTGTATCGGTATGTGTGTCTATTATATGGTGACTGGCCTTCATAGATATAACGAGCAGCATCATTAAAAACATAATAATCTACATCAGTGTATTTTACCAGTGCATAAGTATCCTGAATCTCACCAAAGATCACAAAACAAAGTCTAAGGAAAACAGCTAATGCAACATGCTGTGAAAAATACATTTTGCTTCTGTAATCAATTCACATTGATATATTAATTTTGAAGTCTTTACACATCTATATGGTCTGTAGTTTATGGAAGTAGTTCTGTAGTTTATGAAACGAATATAACTACATATTTCAAACAATGAATTTTATGCAAACTAAACTTTCATTATTTTTACATCACTTATCAAATTTTAATACATTATTTCTCTTTTTCTGCTTCTTGTTTAACAAATCCTGAGCAACTGTCTGATTTTGATTTCCACTTTTCGCAACACAGCTTCATTGCTTTGATGATCGGATCACACATTTCTTGCTTATATTTATAGGCTGCAATGGTACAGAAAAAAAATTATAAAGACTTAAGAAATAATGGAAATTATTATAAATTATTAACACTATATACACCACTCAAATATTATCATTAAAAGCTTTTTAAAAAAAACACAATCTTTGTATATATATGTGTGTGTATACAATAAAAGTTTATGGAAGTAGTTGTTTCAAATGACTATAAATTTTGCAAATCTAAGACAACTAAGATTAATTCTTACTAGTTTCTGTATTAAGGAAAACTTTGACATTAAGCTTTTCTCAACAAATCTTTCACCATAATAAAAGATTTCAAAGACAACTTCATGAAAATCATAAATACGAGCTCATCTTTCAATGTATTGGTAATTAAATTTTTCCCCCTGTACAGTAATTTCATGAGAGCTACACAGTACATGGTTCTACAAAAGTTTGAAATTGGTAATTATGCCTTGTATTTTAAAAGCTTTCTCCTCTATGATATTTTTTTTAAGTTGCCTGCACATGCAAAGGTCTGTAAATGGTTGACCCCACCTTCTCGTGGTGCAGGCCATTAGTACCTTCCAAAAGAGAATATCTCTTTTGGAAGGGAAAGGGAGGGCTGCCAGTTCAGGGTGGCCTACTGATCTGGTCATCTATGGTCACATTTTTCTATTTTTCAACCCTGCTTAGGAGTGGTCATCTTCACAGGGTTCTGGTGCTGACCATTTATACCCACTAGACTTGGTTTATCTGCTACTGTGTTTTCTGTTTGCTTGTGGCTTCGGAGTTTTGGCCTAAGTGAACAGAGGCATGGATGCCTTATACTAGCTGGTGGATAATCCTGATCAGAAGCCATAATAGGTACCTGAACCCTCACTTAGCTAGTTGGGCATCGTCAATCCTAAACTGGAGTAATTATCTTAGGCAGGTCTAAGGCTCTTGAAAAGGTCCATTTGAAAAGGTGGTGCCTGAAGTTCCTACCAGAATGGGTGACTTCAACTTTTAACAATGGGAGAATCTCAACCCTCACTTAGCTAGTTGGACATCGCCAATCCTAAATTGGAGTAAATGTCTCAGGCAAGTCATATGCCTCTTGAAAAGGTGGTGCCTGAAGTTCCTACCAGCATCGGACTTTCCTTTAGTGGACGAGGAACAGGATCAGGGGCTGTTTGATATTATTTGCCCTACCTCTCTCAATAAATCTAGTTTCTTTAAAAATCCTACTAATGACTTTCTCTGTGCAGGTATGTGGAACGTGAGGACGTTACATAGAGATTATTCTCTTGATGTCCTCACACAGGAATTCCAGAGTTATAACCTAGATATTCTTGGCTTGCAAGAGACCAGATAGACAGGTCAGGTGAGATAAATAAAAATAACTTTAAATTTCCCTTTTCAGGGAGGGAGGATGGAAAGCATCTTCAAGGTGTAGGTTTGCTTCTTAGCAGACATGCCAGTGATGCTTTTCTAAGATATGACTGCATTAATAAAATATTACTTACGGCAAAATTTAAAACAAAAATTATAGACTTGAATGTCATCTGTTGTTATGCCCCCCGCAGAGGACTCATGAGAATGAGGATACATTTTACAGCCAGCTTCAGAACTTTTGAATTCTGTGAAGGAGATATTTCTCTTGTGATAGGTGACTTCAATGCTACAGTTGGTACTGACTCTAACCTTTAGGCAAGAGTTTTAAATCCTTTGGCATTGGAAGTTCCAATGGCAATGAAGAACATCTTCTACAGGTAGGTAAGCTTAATGGTTTGCGAATAACTAGAACATACTACAAACACCAGACATTTATAAATATATAGGGGTTTCATCTGATGGGTTGCACAGGAATATGATAGATTATATTTTAATTAACAGCAAATGGGCTAGTTCGGTAAGGAATACCAGATCATACAGGGGAGCCAAAATTGGGTCTGACCATTACCTGATCAAAAGTGTCTTGCAGCTGAAGCTTAAGAAATGTTGTTCTAAGGTTAAGAAAATTGCTTTAACACTGAATGTCTGAAAGATCCAGATATAGTCAAAGCATACCATGATAGGCTACTTAGTCATTATGACAATTGTGGTTTGCTTACTGCTGAAGTTGAGAAAGAATGGGATCAGTTTAAAGAGGCATTTCTTGAAACCAACAGTACTCTTTTGGATAAAAGTGAACAAAGGAGACAAATTTATTTGAATATTAAAGGCTATCGAACTTATTTCGTAAAGAAGGAAGTGCAGGTTTAATATGAATCAACACCCTACTAGTCTTAACAGAAGGCGTTAAACAAGCTTAGTAAACAGGTAAAGGATCAGTTAACAGCACAACAGCAAGGGGTTGTACAAGATTGTTTATGTTTTATGTGGGAAGAAACAGACATACACAGAGATTGAGGAATAAACATGGCAAGGTGGTAGAACGTAAGGATTCTGTGATGGCTCAGTGGGTTGAGCATTTCAGAGATGTTCTAAATAATGTGATTACTTCTACTCCCATTGTTTGTAATGAGGATAGGTGAATTACTGGTTTTAATGATGGCCTTATATCACATTCTGAACTCGCTTTGGCTATCCCTACATTTGTGTTGTCACATAGCTGACTGAACTTTTGAATATTTTTTATGATAAAAGTGTTATTCATATGGATTTTACTACAGTTATCAGTATCCAATTTTTTAAAAAGGTGATCGCAGTTCTTGTGATAATTATAGGGGAATTAGTTTACTTTCTGTCCCAGGTAAAGTTCTTTGCATGATTATATTTAATAGAATTAAGAATTTGGTCGATGCAGAACTACGTGATGAAGAGTGTGTATTCAGAAGTGATAGGGGATGTACTGATCAAATATTTTCATTTAGGCAGATTCTTGAGAAATATTTGAGTTTCAGAAACCTGTGTTTACTAGCTTTATAGATTTCAAAACGGCTTTTGACTCTGTTGATCAGCATAATTTGTGGTTGACTGTTAGATCATATGGAATACCTGATAAGTTAATGTAACGAAAGCTCTCTATAATGACACTGAGTCATGTGTGAGAATTGGTATGTCTTGCAGCGATTGGTTTAGCATTGCTAGTGGAGTTAGACAAGGGTGCATTTCATCTCCTTTTCTCTTTAGTTTGGTTATTGATTATGTTATGCGAAATTCTTTACAAGGGAAAGATTTTGGCATTAAATGGTCTAGAGATTTGAAAATTTCTGATTTGGATTATGCAGATGATTTGGCCATGTTGTCTAATGATGTTGATGAGAGAAAATTATTCATTAGGGCTGTTGATGAGACTGGTAATAGAGTAGGTTTGGTGATAAACAGAGAAAAAAACTAAAGTGATGAAAATTGGTCAGGTAGATGGTGTTTCAATTGGTTTGAATGGCTGCACTCTTGAGCAAGTGTCTTGGTTTAATTATCTTGGGAGCTATGTAACAGATACTGGGGATGTGCAGTATGGGATAAATAGAATAGGAATTGTTGATGGTTTTTTTTAAGAATCTATGGAGAGTGTGGAAAAATAGGTGTGTACACCTAAAGACTAAAATTAGACTGTATAATAGTATGGTCCTTTCTAAGGTTAGTTATGGTAGTGAAACATGGACCCTTTGTAAGCAGGATAACAGAAAACTTGATGCCTTTGATTCTAGATGCTTACGCAGTATCTTAGGCATCAGGTGGTTCGACTTTGTAAGTAATGATGAGGTTAGAAAAAGAAGTCTTCAATCTCTTTTGAACAGCATATTGTGCAGAGAGAGACTGTGTTGGTTTGGCTATGTTGTCTGTATGCATAACTGCAGATTGGCAAAGAGGATTATGCAGTGTGTCTAAAGGTTTCAGAAAAAGCGGGAGACCTAGGATGCGATGGGCAGACAATGTCAAACATTGCCTTGCTAGAATTGACCTAGAGTGGCCAAATACAACAGCTCTAGCTCAGAACAGACACATCTGGAGTGGAAAATTACACAGTCTGGTTGGACCTATGTAGACCATGGTTGCATAAGAATATTGTATGCATGTATGTGTATGGTCTGTAAGTGGTAGCTAGGTAGTCAGCGGAAGGAGAGCTATGCACTAATCCCGTGATGATGCATAGAACCGGCCAGGCCTAGCACCTAATGTCCGACCCCACCTTCTCGTGGTGCAGACCATTAGTACCTTTCGAAAGAGATACTCTCTTGTGGAAGTGAACGTAAAGGGAGGGCTGCCAGATTAGTGTGGCCTACTGATCTGGACAACTATGGCTACTTTTCTTTTTGTTTCTACCCTGCTGAGGAGTGGTCAACCACACAGGATCCTGGTGCTGACCATATATACCAACCTGAATGGAATTATGGCTCTGAGCGTGATTATGGATCCTGATTTAGCTGCACTGGTGGGCTTCTGTGGAGGGAAAATCTTCCGCTGTGTTTTCTGTTTGTTTGTGGGTTGACAGCCCCAAGTGAATAGATTCACAGGATATGTTTATCAGCTGGTGGATAATCCTGAGCAGAGGTCATCGCAGGCACCTGAACTCTTTGCTTCTATTGGCATCGTCAAATTCTACATTGGAGGAAGTCTTCCAGTATAGATGGTTTCAGCCTTTAGTAGTGGGGCAACAGGTCTTTGCCCCATGTCTGTGATTAGGGGGCTGTTTGATATTGTCGGCATTCCCTCTCTCAATAAGCATAGTTTCTTTAAACATCCCACTAACCATTTTCTCTCCATAGGTAGTTGGAACGTGAGGACTGCACAAAGCTTTTTCTCTTGATGTCCTCACACAAGAATTCCACCATTATAATTTAGATATTCTCGGCTTGCAAGAGACCAGATGGACAGATAAAGGTCAGATTCTTAAAAATAATCTTAAATTTCTCTTTTCAGGGAGGGATGACAATAAGCATCACCAAGGCATGGGTCTGCTTCTCAGCAGACACGCTAGTGATGCTCTTCTAGGATATGAGTGCATTAATGAAAGGTTTCTTACAGCAAAATTTCAGACAAGTGTTAAAGACTTGAATGTTATCTGCTGTTATGCCCCCACTGAGGATGCCGATGAGGATGAGAAGGATAGGTTTTACGCACAACTTCAGGATATTTTGAATTCTGTCAAGAAAGGAGATATTACCCTTGTTCTAGGTGACTTCAATGCCAAAGTTGGTACTGACTCTGACCTTTGAGGAGGGGTGATAGGCCCTTTTGGTATTGGTAGCTGCAATGACAATGGGCAACATCTCCTACAGGTAAGTAAACTCAATGGTTTCAGAATAACTAACACTTATTACAAACACCACAACATACATAAGTACACATGGGTTTCACCTGATGGGCTGCATTAGAATATGATTGATTATATATTAACAGCAAATGGGCTAGTTCTGTTAGGAATACCAGGGCATATAGGGGAGCTGAAATTGGATCTGACCATTACCTTGTTAAAAGAGTCTTGCAACTTAAACTTAAAAAGTGTTGTGCTAAAGTTAAAAAAGTTACCTTTAACTCTGAAAGACCCAGTTATAGCTAAAGCTTACCTGATAGGTTACTTAGTCATTATGACAATCATGGTTTCCCTACTGCTGAAGTTGAGAAAGAATGGGATCGGTTTAAACAGTACTCTTTTAGCAGAGGTGGCAGAATTAATTGAGTGATAAGGCACGAGCTTATTTCAGAAAGAAAGAACTGCAGGAATGTTCTTATCACCCTACTAGTCCTAATAGAAAGCATTACAGAGAACTTAATAAACGTGTAAAAGATCAGTTAGCTGCTGATAAGAATCTTTGGCTTGATGGCCTGGCTGACAAAGCTGAGGAAGCTGTTAGACAGCACAACAGCAGAGAGCTGTACCAGATAGTTAATGTTTTGTGTGGTAGAAAATGGACAGGTATACAGGGATTGAAGGATAAACAAGGTAAGGTTATAGAAGGTGAGGATTCTGTCATGGTTAGGTGGGCTGAGCATTTCAGTGATGTTCTGAACAATATGGTTAGTTCTACTCCCATTGTTTGCAATGATGATAGATGCATTGGTGGCTTTAATGTTGGCCCTATAACGCAATCTAAAGTTATTTTGGCTGTTTCTAAACTTAAACTACATAAATCCCCAGGGGTAGATGAAATTATTACGGAAATGCTTAGAGCTGGGAATGTTTCGGTTACCACTTGGATGACGGAAATTTTGAATATCTTTTATGATAAAGGCATGGTTCCTAAAGATTTTACCAGAGCTATTATTATCCCTATTTTCAAAAAAGGTGATCGCAGTTCTTGTGATAACTATAGGGGTATCAGCCTACTCTCTGTTCCAGGTAAAGTTCTTTCCATGATTGTGCTTAATAGAATTAAGAATCTGGTTGACAGGCAATTGTGTGATGAGCAATGTGGATTCAGAAGTGGTAGGGAATGTGTGGATCAGATATTTTGATTTAGGCAGATTCTTGAGAAATGTTTAGAGTGTCAGAAACCTTTGGTTGCTAGCTTTGTTGATTTCAAAAAGGCTTTCAACTCTGTTGATCATCATAATTTGTGGTTGATTGTGAGATCATATGGTATACCAGACAAGTTAGTTAACATAATGAAAACTGTCTATAATAACACAGTCATGTGTGAGAGCTGATAAGGCTTGTAGCAATTGGTTTAGCATTGTTTCTGGTGTGCAAGGGTGCATTTTGTCTGGTTATTGATAATATGTGAAATTCACTGCAAGGGAAAGATTTTGGCCTTAAATGGACGAGATACGAAACTTTCTGATTTAGATTATACTGATGATTTAGCCCTTTTTGCAAATGATGATGAGATGAACTCTTTCATTCGAGCTGTTGATGAGACTGGTAGTAGAGTAGGTTTGGTTATAAACAGGGAGAAAACTAAAGTGATGAAAATTGGTCAGGCAGGCTGTGATTCATTTAATCTGAATGGTTGCAGTCTTGAGCAGGTGTCACAGTTTAATTATCTTGGGAGCTATGTAATAGATACTGGTGATATGCATCCTGAGATTAACAGACGAATAGGGATTGCTGCCGGGACTTTTAAGAATCTATGGGGATTGGGGAGAAATAGGCGTATACACCTAAAGACTAAAATTAGACTGTATAATAGTTTGGTTCTTTCTAGCGTTAGTTATGGTAGTGAAACTTGGACACTTTGTAAACAAAATAACAGGAAACTGGATGCTTTTGATTCTAGATGCTTACGTAGTATCTTGGGTATTAGGTGGTTTAACTTTGTAACTAATGATGAGGTTAGGCAAAGGAGTTTGCAACCTCCTTTAAGCAGCATATTGTGCAGAGAGAGACTCCGCTGGTTTGGCCATGTTGCCCGCATGGATAATTATAGATTGGCGAATAGGGTTATGAACAGTGTGCCTAAAGGCCTCAGAAAGAAGGGGAGACCTAGGATGCGGTGGGCAGACAATGTCAAACAGGACCTTGTTAGAATTGGTGTGCAGTGACCAGATGCAGTAGATGTAGCTCAGGATAGACTTGCTTGGAGAACTAAATTGTATGGTCTGGCTGGACCTCCGTAGCCCATGGCTGCTTGAGGATGATGATGTATGTGTATATATAGACATGCACCTACAGGACTAAGCAAGTGTGAAAAGTCCATCCAGCCATCATCAAGATTCAAACACAGGCTCTAATATTACAGACCAGTTGACTAAAACATCAGAAGGTAAGGATAAGTTGGGTTGTTTTACCTCTGAGTGGCACTTTTTTGCACACCATGGGCTAAATGGCCCAGGTTACAAGGACTCCGAAGCTCAGAGAAGATTGGGGGAGGGGACCCACTGGAACAGCTGTTGGGAGACAGATGATAGCCTCCCATCAAAGATATCTAGCGTGTTCTGTAATGTGCACAGGGTATGGCTCTCCTGCACACGGGACCAATCCGATGGACAGCGGCCTTTCGAAGCCCATTGGTGTCCCTTACTGACCGTGGGCAGGGCGGAGAATTTTGCGGAGATAGGTAATTTCCCGATGAAATTGAATAAAGATTGAATGAAGATTGTGGTTTGCTGAAATGGTGTACAATTTATTGGGAATATTGAATTATGTAAGGTGTATTTTGGTAACAAATCGATATTATGTAAGGTGTATTTTGGTAACAAACCGAAGTATCACAGGAAAATGCCCTGCAGACAAGAAATACTTGAAAGAATTAATTGAAAAATAAAAAACTGGTTGTCCTGAGTGAGATTCAAACCCACACCTTCCAAAATCATGCCTACACCTAACTGCTAGACCACCAGAAGCTTACCATTTCTTCAATAATGTGATATATAAGCATTACCAGAATTTTGTTAACTTGCCAGTGGCACCATCTATTACAGGACTTTTTCAATTAATTATTTAAAGTGTTTCTTGTCGGTAGGATGTTTTCCTGTGATACTTTATTATTGAATTACTTATATATCAACACTGTAAGCGTGAGTGACAAATATTACTACCATCATATGTAGCAGCTTGGCTGCCCAATTCCTGATAATAGATGGCACCACTGGCAAATCAACAAAATTGTGGGAATGCCTATATATCACATTGTTGAATAAATGGTTAACTTCTAGTGGTCTAGTGGTTAGGACACCCAGTATGTTTCTGGGAAGTGTGGGTTTGAATCCCACTAAGGGCAACAAATTTTTTTCAACTAATTATTTAAACTCTATTTTGGGTTAATCTATACAATAAAAAAAGGTGTGTGTGTGTCTGTCTGTGGCAGCCATAATTCATCGGGAATTCAACATACACACTCCAAATTTTCAGAGAATGTTTCAGGTTGTAATCCAGATTGCAGTGCCAAATTTCAGCTCGAAAGTCTGAAATTATATATATATATATTATATAGCATTGTAAAAATATTTACAATGCTATTCCTATGGGAAACGTGAATCGCTGCCAAACTTATTGCTGCCATTTACTTAATTCTCTCTAACTGTGACTTACTAACTGTGAACGAAAAGAGTTAAAATAGCATTTAAATCTTCTGCTGCAAATCTGGTTCTGTTGCCAGATTCCTCACATTTCCAAAGGCATTATTGAGGTGTTTCATTGCGGCTAGGGCCCTGATTTTCTAACAAAACATGGGGTTGGGCAGGGGAACCCGCCTACGAAATTTGGGGCCTTTCGGTGAAATACATTGTGAATTACAGAATGCCAAATTCTGACAAAATAAATATCTCAATCATTTGCGACGGGCTGTGAGAGGACGGGCGGAGTCAACAATGGATTTTGCAACACCAGAAAATTCTGTGTTCAAACTGTGACAAAAGTCACAAAACTAACCTTTAGTGCAGGAAACAACTGAACATGCAGATTAAAAGTGAGACACAAGCTGTCACAATTTGTGTAAAAACGAAGCCATGGGTCAAGTGAGAACCTGATTTTTAAACCAATCGCCGGGGCACAGAGGGACGCTGTGCAGGAATTTTTGGACCATGCAAACGAATATCACAGGAGCCATAGGGCAGCAAAATCTGTGGTAACCGAAATAAAATCTCGATAACTTATACAGAAACTAAGCCACGGGCTATGAGGACTGCTCACTGATGTCAACATTGATCTGGGCAAATTTCTTCCTGTTGAAAATCTGTGTTGAAGTGTTGGGGGGGGGGGGGGTTACAAAATTTACCTTTAATGCAGTGAAAATAAGATATACAGGTTAAAAGTGATAGCACTGGGTACGTTCAGCTAATTATAAAATAAAAACCAAATTTTAACAAAAATTAACTGCATTTTTTATTTCCATCACTCCTTACAAGACTACTTCAATTAGACTATTCCCAATATCTTATCAATTGTTCTGTTCTATGCAAAACCTAGAAAGGAAATATCCTTCTTGTACACAAAGCAAGCCAACTACAATGTATCAAGAGATAAAGAATAAAATCTTATATATATATATACACAATTATATCAGAAAAATATGACCACCTACCTAATAATACGAATGGTAGGTCATATTATTCTGATACGACTGTGTATAAATACAGTAATCTCTTGTTAACATGGTTTCCAGTATCATTGATTAATAAATTGTACACCATTTCAGCAAACCACAATCTTTAGTTTTGAGTGTCCACAGTTCCATGAAACTGCATCTAATATTAACATACTGTAACCTTATTCCCATAGCAATATATAGATGAATATTAATATTACAAAAGACTGAAAGGTTCCCACACATCAGTAGAACCCCACTGATCCAGATCTCTTTACTCCAGATTTCTGCTTTACACAAATTGAAAAATGGATTAAGTCTATAATTTTGGTACGAGACCATAAATTATTTCCTGCAGACTTTCGCTTGGACAGAATTTCGAAGAGCTCAGTACATATTTAATTAAAATTCCACTACACCAAAATGTGTAGTGGAATAAGAGTCCATAAAACCCACTGATGCAGAGACCCAGGGCTGTTTCTAACTATTCAGCCACCTTAGACACAAAAATATTTTGATGCATTCATGAAAATCTCACCTAACTGAAAGGTATAAAAAAACAAAAACAGTGATGCTGTAAACTGATTTAATTTCATGCAAATTTATTGGTGTTATTTTTTAATTTGCTAAAGTGGCTGAGTGGTTAGTGCACTTGGCTACTGATCTAAGGGACCTGGGTTCGAGCCCCGGATAAGGCATGGATGTGTGTGTTGTTTTTCTGCTGAGGTCCTGCCATCCTCACAGACCTTCTACTATGGCATATAAACTGACAGGCTCCTGTCAGACCTCTGTGGCAAGCAGCTGCTTGAGGGGGTATTTATTTATTTGTTATTAATAATTACTACATTTAACACAACCCATCACCTATTTTGGTCACCCAGACATGGGTGCCCATTCATCCCATGTTGGAACAGAGTGATTATGCACACACTCGATAGTTTGCAACTGATGTTCAAATACGAAATGTTTCCCTACATTTTGCATATACTTATATTTATTTTGCACTTTTATAAAAGGTTTTTAAGTATATTCTAAAGTATAACATTGATAGCATTAAGTAAAACCTTAATAAGCAAGTATAACATATTTATCTTTAACCTTACAATATTTATTGTAGTACTTCAAGAAATGCCTTTCAAGAATCATTTTCCTTAACCTCAAATGCTAGAGGCCCTATCCAATAGTGATCAAATCTTGAATGTAACATCCATTATTGGTAACGGATTACTGTACTAAATATTTACTTCATAATCAAATTAAATATACACTATAAACTCTAAATGCTATACTAGTTATATGATATTGAAAAAAAAAATCAGCTCAATGGCAACTAATGGACTTGCTGATATTTGTTTATCACTGCAGTGAAATTCAGGGTTAATTAGTCATACTCATGTTGGCATGGTTGATGCACTCTTCTTGGGACAGACATTTGAGTATAATATAATAGGAAATAAAATGGGAAAAAGTCTGGAGTGTATGCCATTCCTCTCAGGAGCTGGCACTGGAGCTTTCACAAATCTGGTGTTGATGCTTTTCACTCACTGGTGATCGAGGTCTCTATAGTGCTGTGGCATTATTAAGAGGTAGTCTGCTGCATCAGTGGTGGTTGCAGTGGCATTAGTCACTGTGTTGCTGGGTTGTTTTACCTCTGAGCGGCACTTTTTTGCACACCACGGGCTAAATGGCCAGGTTACATGGACCCCGAAGGCTCAGAGAAGGTTGGGGGAGGGGACCCACTGGAACAGCTGTTGGGAGACAGATGGTAGCCTCCCGTCAAGGCCATCCAGCGTGTTCTTTAACGTGCACAGGGTATGGCTCTCCCGCACACGGGGCCACAGCTTAACGTCCCATCCGACGGACGGTGGCCTTTCCAAGCCCATCGGTGTCCCCTACTGACCGTGGGCAGGGCGGGGAATTTTGCAGAGATAAATCTCAACGCTGACCCAGCTGGGACTCGAACCTGGGAACTACAGATTACGAGCCTGGCGCGCTACAGACTGAGCCACCCCCGCCCCTTTTGAACTCTGGACTCCTAATAGTGCACCAAGATGGTTAATTATACTAGATACCTGTGACCAGACATTGCTATGCATTTCATGCTGTCTGCTCCAGCACGTTGTGAGGCACACTTGTGCTTGCACCTTTGATTATTATTTGTGTATGTAATTCTTATGTCCTTTTTTGTAATATAATGAAAATTTTATTGTTTATATTCTACATTTATAATTGACATTTAGAGTTACCTTGATTTTAAAATCATATAGTCTAAGATTAAATAGTCGAGAGAGACAGAAATTACCTGTAAACTTAGAAACAAAGAAATATTTAGCTAAAAAACATTAGTTTCATTATGAGTGGGATATGAACATATATTATGATTACATGCCAGATGTTCATACCACTAAACTATCACAGCTATTTCAGTAGTAAAGAATCACAAGATGTGTGCTGTTGACATGGAACTCATGAAATAATAAGCTGAAAAGCTACCTCATTTTCCACCAAATTGTGAGTATAAATCTTCCCAATTTTTGCCACTTCTGGCACCATCTACAATTGGGAACATGCAACCAAGTTGCCATGATTTTGAAATAATTAGATAATTAATCATGCTATTAGCATTGATAACATTAATAGTGTGACTGATTAATTATTTCAACATCATGGGCAGCTAGGTTTCCATTCCCAATCACAGATAGTACCATAAGTGACAAAAATTAAGGTTTATATTCACAATATACTGGAAAATGAGCTAGCTGCAATAGTTTAGTGGTTAGAACACCTGGCACATAATCAAGAGATGTGCATTTTTGTTCCACTAGGGGTGAAATTCAATTTTTTCAGATAAATATTTCTTGTATAGTCTACTTTGGGCAATGGACAGGAAAGGATGGGGGAAGGATAGCATTTTTATACAATAATTAAAGCTCTGTCCTGTGACAATCTAAAAAATCCTCATCTAGCCTACTAACAAAAAAGTTTGCCCTTCCCTGGGTTAACATATTATCTGTTGTTATGCTTTAAATGGCCTCTAATTATAGCATTTTGAGATTTTTTCTTTTTGGTTTATAAAAAGTCTTGCATATGATCTCAACTGAGTATTTGTGAAGTTTTCAAACACACTGGACTAATTTTCTTCCCTTGGAAATAGGCATGAATTTTATTAAGGCTAGGAATTAAATATGACATTTATAATAATATAATTTAGATATGTCAAGCAGGTCCAACCCAACCAAAAATCTTGGGTTATGGAATTTAAAAGTTTAATAATTACACAGATTACCTGTTAATAAATAATTCAAGAAATACTTTTGTGAAAAAAATGAGTGGGATTCAAAATCATGCCTCCCAGTTACTGCCTGGTGCTCTAACCTAGAGTGCCCAGATTTAAAAAAGAACCAGGGACTTTTTAAAATTTTCTAATGGATTGACTTTTTATTAGATTGACCAGAAAGCAAAAGATCCAGGGACCTCTGAAAATTTAATCTGAAAAACCGACTTTTGATGAGATAATTATGTTAAAAAAGTAACATAATTGTTTTCATTTTGAATATATTTTATATCAGGGCTGAAAATGGGGAAGGGAACATCATCATTCCCCTAGTTTGAGTTTTTGTTCTTTTTGATCCCATATATTTAAGGACAGGAAATAGAGCCACCTGTATATATGCATGTCCACTCCTTTATAATACTATTGGTCATAATTCCTCGGTTTTTATATGTAATTTTTTTATGTATTGCTTAATGTCACCAAGTCAACTAGAGGGTCTCTTTTCAACTGATTCTGGAGTGCCTACCTAGTTCTGCACATAAATAATAACCTTAGAATCTAGTAACACAAAATAAAGCTTAAATAGGAGTAATTAATGTAGGTTAGTTAACAAAATATCAGTGTTATGGTGTGTATTTTTCATATGAATTACTTGTAAAATATTTTCATTTTCAGAAAGTTTTGCATTAAAAAAACTTCAGAAGAGACACAAAAATTTGTTTTCACTTGCAACAAAGCCTTCACTATGCACACTTTTATAGGTGATTTCTGATCTGTACATATTAAATTCGTATTTGGAAAATTATTTTAACAAGATGGGAAAGGAAATTCTATTCAGACAGTATCCTTTACTATTTCTTTGGGGTGGGGTCAGTAGTCAGTAGAGCACCAGGCTAGTAATATGCAGTTCCCAGGTTTGAGTCACAGTTGGGCCAGCATTGAGCTTTATCTCTGCTCATCCCTGCCCATGGTCAGTAGAGGATACCAATGAGCATGGAAAGGTTGCTGTCCATTCGGATGGGATGTTAAGCTGTGGCCTCATGTGCAGGAGAGCCATACTCTGTGCATATTAGAGAACATGCTGGATGGCCTTGACGGGAGGCTAGCATCTGTTTCCCA
The DNA here is from genome assembly GCA_038380435.1 of Ryuthela nishihirai. Classification (NCBI taxonomy): domain Eukaryota; kingdom Metazoa; phylum Arthropoda; class Arachnida; order Araneae; family Heptathelidae; genus Ryuthela; species Ryuthela nishihirai. The sequence goes on from JAWZYU010000022.1 coordinate 42,368,124, forward strand.
ACAGCTATTCTACTGGGTTCCCTCCTCCAACCTTCTCTGAGTCTTCAGGGTCCTTATGACCTGGCCATTTAGCCCAATGTGTGCAAAAAAGTGCCACTCAGAGGTAAAACAATCCAACCCACTATTTCTTCATTCACAAGCTGAGAGAGTTACAAAAGAGATGCCAGATGCCACATTGTTGCCAGATCTCCCACACTCACAAAGCCGTTCAAGATTCTATTACACATTGGGATTCAATTTTTTAACCCAACATAGGGTTGCACAGGAAGAAACTTTTTCCAAATTTAGAATCTGTCAGCAGGGGTGGAAATGGGTTTTCAGAACCAGGTGATAAGAGGTCCCATAGCTAATATGGTGATGTTAAGCAACAGAAAAAAATATGTTTCAAAGCCTAGTAATTATGAGGACAAATATTCTGAAGGAGTGGATATATATACAATGGATCTATTTCCTGTTGAGAAATATACAGGATAAAAAAGAAAATAAAAAAAACTTGAACTAAGGGAATGGCATCCCTCCCCCGTATTAAGCACTGCCTGTTAGTAAAGTATCTGGGGAACTACAGGACACCAAAATCTGTCAAAACAGAGATAAAATATAATAATTGAAGCATAAGCAACAATAAAGCCTGAGATGGTTTCAGCATGTAGAAGAAAGACATGCATTTTCTACTGATGTCTGAAAAATACCACTATCATTATGATGATGATTACAGCCTCAATTTTTCATTCACTGTATTGTGGCCAAATGTTTTTATAACAATGTTGCCACTACTGTCCTATTTGTAGTATCTGCTCAAACTGTACTGTCAATTTAATATTTAAAACCAAATTTCAGGAACACTTCAGGACATTTATTTGTTGGGGACAGAGCCATTAATCCAGTGACCATCCCCAGAATACAGGAATGTATGGTCACCCTAAACACTAAGCTATCACCAGCTCTGCCATTTATTCATTAATTGTGACTTTTAAAATCTCCCCGACATTGTCACTCATGGCACCATCTGTGGTAGGGAAAGGCAACTTATTCAATAATGCTCAATATGTAGATGTTAAATAACGAAGTTTGTCATGCTAAAGTGTTATTAATGCAAGAATCAATCAATAATAAATACATGGATTGCCTGTTGACATACAGGGATTTATCAAAATAATGGAAACAGATGGCAACTGAAGTACATGCAATGTGCCATATGCATATCACAGGAACAATGTCACCTATGTTGTGAGGTATATAAAGGGGAGAAGTACGATGTCAGCTATCACATAGCAATGCCACAGGCGCAGATGAAATAGCTGTTGTGGTGTAATTGTCAGCAATGTCAGATCTCAGTGACCTCCAAAAAGGCATGATCATTGGCACCCATCTTGCAGGAGCAAGAAATTGAATTAGAAAATCTACAGAAGCATACCACCCTGACTGTTTGGTTCTGATTGTATAGCATGGAAGTTGATCCCTGATGCTGTAGGGTGCCATATCATGAAATTCCTTAGGGCCATTAGTTATTCTGGAGGGTTGTGTTGCATCTGCAATGTACAAATTTATTACAGTATTTATTCTATTATTTACAGTATTTATTCTTGGGGACCACCTGCACCTAATGTTGTGGGCATTGTTCCCTAATGACTATCCCTGGTTTCAAGTGGATAATGCACCTGTGCATTGTCCACTTGTGTCAAGTTGTGGTTTGCAGAGCAGAGGATGAAATACATCAGCCACCCTGGCCACCTCAATCTCCAAACATCAATATTATTGAACATTTGTGGGAATATCTGGAGTACAAGGTCAGATCACACTTTCCACCTCTAGCATCACTGGCACATATGAGCCATATTTTACATGAATAATCGTCCCACTTTCATTATGTATGTGCGTCTGTTCCGAATGCACATACATAGTTCTGATTTGCATCTGTTCTGAATGCCCGAGGTGGGTCTACAGCTGATTAGTAAAATGTCCCCCACAAACAGTATGTATTTCCATTATTTTGATAAATCTCTGTATATGGGTTGTTTGAAAAGTAATGGCAACAAATTTTGATACTTAGTGAACACTTGATTTCTGCATGAAATTAACATTCAGTACCTTCAATGTAATCACCAGTTTGGTTAACAAATTTATTACAAATTTGTGGGAATCAGTGAATGCTGTCAGCAGATCTGTTGCTGTTGATCACTGCAATGGACCACCTTATGGCTCACAACACTTCAGTCAGACTGCAAAACTGTTGTTTTTGGGATGGTTCCTTCACCTTAGAAAATAGTTCAATGTCACAAGGACTCATGTCTGGTGAGTATGGCAGATGTTCCAAGGTTTCCCATTGCCACCTTGACAAAAGCTCCTTCACTTTGTCATATAGCTTCAATGTTATATGACAACAGGCATTGTCATGAATGAGAAGTGATGGATCTCCCGTGGCAAAGTGCATAAGTTTTTGTCATATGGCCAGACACAGATGATGCACAAGAAGCTGTCAGTAGTACCTCATTCATAGTTTGGCCCTGAGGCACTGCACATTGCAGACACCATCATAAGTTGCCACAATTTTTTTTGGGTGTGGAGACATTTAATGGTGTCATTTGTTGTATTGATATTTCACTTTCAGCTTCTATTCCTATGCTCACATTTTATCAATGGCAATGGTAACAAGAAATGCTTCACCCTTGTTATAAGGTGGTTCCAAGTGGATGTTTGCAACTATGCCACTTTTGCACTTCCATGAGATGGTGTGGGACCCACCATGATGTGATATTTTGCATGCTCAAGATGTCCTTCAGAATGTGCTGAACAATGTAATTACTGAGTCCCACTTCATTTGTCAATTGGCACATCGTCCAGTGTCTGTCAACATCGAGCAACGACTGTACAAACTGAACCTTCCTGTGCAGGATTGTGGGGCAATCTGCACAGTAAACATCATCAACATTGTCCCAACCCTGGAAAATGGACTGCATCCATCATGCAGTTGTGCAATAGGGTAGTGATGCATCTCCCCACGTGCTTCTCTCAGTCCACGCCAGCAAACTCTTGCATTACAGCCATGTGCCACCTCGATTTTGATCCAACTGCATTGTTCCAGCTTTGCAAACATCTTAGGACACTCTGGCAGGTCTGATATTGCTGTGAATTCACTTTGTTCACTCCCCTACACGGATACCTCGATTTTGACACAATTGCATTATCCCAGCTTTATGAACATTTTAGGGCACCCTGGCAGGTCTGATATTGATGTGAATTAACATGATAATCAAATAGCAACGACTGAAAAAATGGTTGCATGTCCTTGAGTATAGATGGCGCTGTCTCAGTCACGTCTTAGGAAGAAGATTTATAAGGTCATATTCTGAAAGAGTTCATTGTCTGATGCGTGGTGCATTGCTAGTACGCTCTGGCATGAATCTGGGGAGATGCGGGTTCGATTCTCGCCATGGCGGTGATGAATTTTTTTCAGAATCTATTAATTAATGTGTGATGTCTATCTTAAAGGGAATACTGTGATTTCACTTTGGATTGATTTTTAACAAAAATTAGCAATCATAATATTAATATAATTAAGTGATAACAAATCTAAACACTTCTCCCTCTTGGTGACCTAGGTGCCAAAATCAAATAATCTATTTATTTATGTGAAAAAAAATTATCACCAACACGGCAGGAATCAAACCCGCAACTCTCCAGAAACCTGCCAGAGCACTCTACCATTAAACCATGCAATGGACAATAACCTAGTTAGATTTATATGTGATATAAATCTTTTCTTCACTGAATGTGGCAGTTGTATCATCTATACTTCAGGAGAGGCAACTTATTCTCCAACTGTTGCTAATGATTAAGATGTTAATGAGGATGTTACTTCACACATCAATGTTATTTATGGAAAATCCATCCTGCTGCATTGGCGATCATTTTTTTCACATATTTGTTGAGTTCTATATCTACAGGTAATCTGTGTATTTAATATTGATAATTTTTTATATAATTCATGCTTGCAAGTTTCACACCACCCTACCTACCCACTATCTGTGCTACACTCCACCATAAACATTCACACCTTTTATTCCAAAATCACTAAAATTTATTGCATTTCATTTTAACTTCACCAAGATAAGGTTAACAAAACAATAAAATATTAAATATTGATGCAGTTTTGATTGACATTTCTATTCAAATAAATAAATTTATTCAAAGTACAAATACATCATACAACATAGAAATTTTCATTTTGTTCATGGGTTGGGTTGTTTTACCTCTGAACAGCACTTTTTTGCACACAATGGGCTAAATGGCCAGTTCACAAGGACCCTGAGGGCTAAGAGAAGGTTGGGGGAGGGTACCCACTGGACAGCTCTTGGGAGACGGATGGTACCCTACCGTCAAGACAATCCTGTTTGTTCTTTAATATGCATAGGATATGGTTCTCCCACACATGAGGTAATGGCTTAACATCCCATCCAATGGACCGTGGCCTTTCCAAGCCCATCAGTATCCCCTACTGACTGAGGGCAGGGTAGGATTTTGTTCACGAGTTTCACTTACATTCGCAAAGTAGTAATGAGCTTTAAAATCGATAGCGAAATGAATTTATGCATGTTTCAGGGTGATGACCTATACCCATGAACACAGTAGTTATATTTTGAATGCCTCATAACATCTATTTATGGAGTAAAATTCAAAACCTTAAAGGTTTCTAAAAGATTTAGACAATAATTATCAAATTATTTTTGCAAATAATAGTTTTAAAAATGCTACATGTGCATGGAATATATAAGTAGATTTAATTATGACTAATGTAGTTTTTGCATTTTTAAAAATATAATATCTGTGAAATAAGAATTACTACGAAATAAGCTGAAAAAAACTGGTTTTGCCATGAGTGGGATTCGAACCCACATCTCCAGGAAACACACCTGTTATGCTACCACTACACCACCAATGGCTAACCTTTTCTCAGCTTGTGTGACCTTATAAAGTTTCCGGATTTTTTTATTTGATTTGCACAGTGGTGCTATCTATCCGGGAAGTGGACAACTCTGTTGCCTCATACAGATGGAATTAATATGTTACTCACGTTCATGGCGCTAAATCAATAATTCAGTAGTAAAGAATCACAGGATAAGTCCTGTAGATACATATGATACATGGCGCCACTGTGTGAATCAAATAAAAAAAATTCGGAAAGTTTATAAGGTCACACAAGCTGAGAAAAGGTTAGCCATTGGTGGTGTAGTGGTAGCATAACAGGCATGTTTCCTGGAGAAGTGGGTTGGAATCCCACTCAAGGCAAAACCAATTTTTTTCAGCTTATTATTTCATGAGTTCCATGTCTACAGGACATATCCTGTGATTCTTTAGTACTGAATTAAGAATTACTATTTCATATATTCCCTTCAACAAACTGTCTTAGTTAGGCTGTTCAAATTCTACATCAACAACTGTGAACTAATTAACACAAAAATGTGGTTTCCCAATCTTGCAATGCCCAAGTATTCAATTACATTGTGAAATTGTTCGACATATTTGGAGACATTTGTTTGAAAGAACCAAACAAAAGTATTAATGGAAAAAAAATGTCATTTCTAGTAAATGAAAAAAAAAAATTTTTATTCCAGAAAACTCAATAGATCAAGCTTTTTAATTAATTCTGTTTTGGAATATATATATATAATTTTAATTATTTTACATTCCCATTTAATCTACATGGTGATTCACTTACATATAAACTTTTTAGAAATGTACATGACAATGATTTCAGTTTTTCTAATACAATAGCATTTTGAAGTGAATTATTTATTCAACTTTTCTGTTCATGAAACATCTCTTCTGTTCATTTCAAACAAATGTAAACAAAATTTGCTGTAAATTGTCTTACATAGTTTGAAATAAATTATTTTGAACAGGACATTTATTTTGCTGCCTTCTTCCAAGAACAGCAAAAAATAATAAAAATGAAAAAGAATTTGGAATTAATACTAAAAATGTTACTACTTTTAAGCATGAAATAGGCTACATTAACCAAACAAGCAATCCCCATTCAGATGGAAAGAATGATGTTATCCCCAGCTCTCATGGCTTGTAGTTCTTGAAGGTCACTACACCCATTTTTACATCAGTAAAGTGTGGAATCTTACAGTCAAGATTAATTGCTTTGTATTATTTTTTTTTATTTTATGATTCCATCAGTGGAATACCTTTTTTGATGTGAAAATAAGATGTTGCACATAGTTATATTTTATATTTTTACTTTTGATTTCCACACTTACAAAAACTTACATCATTGATCTTGTTAAGCATGTTTTTGTAAAATTACACCCAGTACCTTCAGCAATGAAACTGATGGAGCATTGAATATTAATATTGGTTCAGTGTATCACATTAGCAAAGATTAGTTTTAAATAATGTGTGCTTATTTGATTTCTTAGTGTCTAATACATGAACTGGGTTGGGTTGTTTTACCTCTGAGCGGCACTTTTTTGACACACCATGGGCTAAATGGCCAGGTCACATGGACCCCGAAGGCTCAGAGAAGGTTGGGGGAGGGGACCCACTGGAACAGCTGTTGGGAGACAGATGGTAGCCTCCCGTCAAGGCCATCCAGCGTGTTCTTTAACGTGCACAGGGTATGTCTCTCCAGCACACGGGGCCACGGCTTAACGTCCCATCCGACGGACAGCGGCCTTTCCAAGCCCATCGGTGTCCCCTACTGACCGTGGGCAGGGCGGGGAATTTTTGCGGAGATAAATCTCAACGCTGACCCAGCTGGGACTCGAACCTGGGAACTACAGATTATGAGCCTGGCGCGCTACCGACTGAGCCACCCCCACCCCCAATACATGAACTGAACAAATAACAAGCTTGAGTGTTTGCTTCTTGGATGGGGGAGGAATGCGAAGGCCATGCCTTCATAAAGTATAGTAACTGGTGAATTCTTAATGTAATCTCTTATCAGAAAATAAATAAGCAAATTTAGAGTGGTGCCATTCAAAGTTACCTTAACCTCCCTTACAAAAATGTTTCTAACTCTATAACTAATTGAAATTCCAAATAGCATATTCTCATTTTAATTTAACTTTCAAAAACACACTTATTTACAACTATACCAGCTCCCTGAAATCCCTTAAAAATTTTAGTCATGGACTCTTAAATATAAACCCAAAACAGAATCCTCAAGTAACCATGGCAGCATCCAAAAATTTTAAAGTTGAAATATATATATTTTTATTCTTATTGAGGAGAACATTAAAAAATAAAGAAGAAACTGACTTGGTGGAAATAATTATTCCACCCACATTAACCCTTTAAAGCACAGAATGGCCCAAAAGGGATAAAATTTTGAAATGGACTAGTCCGAATAGTGCTATTTCTTTGTCTTTACTACCCTCTACCTTTTTCTCAGATTTCTTGAGCATTAAAGGGTTAACCTAAAGAGCAAATTAACCACATAGATATATAACAATGATTGTAAAAAAAAATTGTGACGCTAAAACTTGAAATAAATTTCTTTGATTCCCTGATATTATTTGGCCCTAAGCTGGGACAAACTAAACTAAACTTGGACACTTTGTAAACAAGATAACAGGAAACTCGATGCTTTTGATTCCAGATGCTTACGCAGTATCTTGGGCATTAGGTGGTTCAACTTTGTAACTAATGATGAGGTTAGGCAAAGGACTTTGCAACCTCCTTTAAGCAGCATATTGTGCAGAGAGAGACTCCGTTGGTTTGGCCATGTTGCCCGTATGAATAATTATAGATTGGCGAATAGGGTTATGAACAGTGTGCCTAAAGGCCTCAGAAAGAAGGGGAGACCTAGGATGCGGTGGGCAGACAATGTCAAACAGGACCTTGTTAGAATTGGTGTGCAGTGGCCAGATGCAGTAGATGTAGCTCAGGATAGACTTGCTTGGAGAACTAAATTGTACGGTCTGGTTGGACCTCCGTAGCCCATGGCTGCTTGAGGATGATGATGATGATGATGATGTAGCTTAATTAGCTTACCATAAGTCAAGCCCTGCTGAGAGACAACTGACATATGCAAAATGCTATTTCGTTCATATGATTCATCAAAAGCCAGAAATTTGGAAGAAACATCATGGTTTGTTATCCTAAGGTGTGTGTGTGCCTGTATCATAACAATATCCAGCCTCATATCACATGTTTTATAGTGAACCAGATACAAAAGATTGTTGCCCTCATCCTCCATATTTACCAGACTTAGAGAAGAATGATCATCACCAACTTGGCATATGAGAGCTGCACTAAGAGGATTTTACTTCTCATCAGATGAAGATATGCAAATGGCAGTACACAAGCGACTCCACAACAGACTACATTAAGGTGACCAGACGTCCCGCTTTTGGCGGGACAGTCCCGATTTTTAACAATTTGTCCCGCGTCCCGCGGCGTTTTAAAAAAGTCCCGATTTTTGGAAAGAATGCACGACAAGCTAGGGAACGGTGGGAGAACGGGAAGGGAATATACGGTTTTCGGCGGCCATGTGGCTATTTCGCCAGGATATGAGTTTTATATTATTTTTGTTAATTTTATAATATTAAACTTTAATAATAAGAAATAATTGTTGAGAACTGATTATCAAGAACTGCTTATCAAAGTTCGCATTGTTGATCAGTTGTTAGAATTCGACCACCATTGTTTAGACTTAATGAACAATGACCGTACTGCGTGCTAGTGCTAGTTAACAAGTGATGTCAACAAATCAGCTATTCAGATAATTTAGGTAAATAATTTACTTATTTATTTCATAAATACATAAATTTTCTTGAATTTAGCAGACAGTACTCGTATTATTTATATTTTATAGTGGCGGCAAAAAGTCTAGCGCCGGCCTTGTAAGTGACACTTACGACTTACGTTACGGCAAATTCAGAGGAAAAATAATACAAGTTAGTATTGTTATTATTTAGAAAGAAACATAGGATTAAAATTAAAATAATTTTTAAAATATAGTTACTTTATAACAATCAAATTAATTTAATTTATAAACTAAGAATAAAATATGGTGTCCCGCTTACCAATGGTGACCGCTCATGGTGTCCCGCTTTACCAATGTTAAAATCTGGTCACTTTAGACTACATATTTATTTTCCCTTCATTTGAGTAAAACAGATTTTATTTAACTTTGTTGAATATGGTAATTTCTTTCCAGACAGCAGGTGATGGTAATTGGTTTTTCAACAGTGCATGCTAATGTTGCACTTCAGTTTTTCAACAATACATGCCCAATAAAAGCATGAGCTATTTCTATGGCTGCTAAAAAAGTTTTTCAACAGTTATGTATGAATCCCTCATAATTTATCAATACTCCACTTGCAGTATTTCTTTTCATGGATAGTTCAGTCAGTCATTCAGATAGTCAGTTCAGTCATCTACAGTTCCCATGTTTGAGTCCCACCTGGGCCTGCATTGAGATTTATCTCTACAAAACCACCACCTTGCCTGCAGTTAGTAAGAGACACCAATGGGCTTTGAAACACTGCCATTCATGATCCCATGTTGCTTGCTACTGATATAAGGGACCTGGGTTCGAGCCCCAGGTAAGGCATGGATGTATGTGTCATTTTTCTGCTGAGGTCCTGCCATCCTCTCAGACCTTCTACTCTGGCATATAAACTGACAGGCTCCTGTCAGACCTCTGTGGCAAGCAGCTGCTTGAGGGGGTATTTATTATTTATTTTTTATACCCTATGAATGTCAAAGAACATGCTGGATGGCCTTGATGAGATGCTACCATTTGTCTCCTAATAGCTGTCCAGTGGGTCCCATCTCCCCCAACCTTCTCCAAGCCTTTGGGGTCCTGTGGCCTGGCCATTTAGCTCACTGTGTGCAAAAACGTGTTGCTCAGAGATAACCCAACCCTCTTTTCATGAGTTCATACCATGTTGCATTAAAAATTTAGATCTGTATCTAAGATAGAACCATATTTTGAATCTTTTATCCTATTTTCATAGTTTATGGCAGGGAGGGCCAAACTTTTGGGCTCTGGCGATCTATTTTTAAGACAAAAAATCTTTCGCGATTCACCATAATACATGTCATAATGATTTAACACTGCTTGACCAGCTAAGCATAAATTATACTAGAATTATACACTTTATTAAAAAAAAACGTCAAATCTAGCTGCAAATTCTCTCACAAACACTGAATAGGGGCAGTGACTAGTGCATTCATATTAGTATAAGCTGATAACCAGCTATGGCAGCTACACGATCGGTCAAACAGTTGAATGCGATCGACTGTTTGGCCATCTCTAGTTTATGGTATTGAACTTCAACACTTTTCGCAATCCTCCTAATTTTTCAAATACTTGACCACTGCTCAAAGTTCTCGTACGTGCTCTGATTTTGCCATCCCATGTTGCGTTAAATATTAGTCTCTATGATAGAGTTCGAGTTTAAAATAGATTTTACTTTCTCAGTCACTTAAGGGTTTTAAGACATTTGCAAAATTTCAACGGCCAATTTGTTAATTTAAATGACTATTAAGTGTTTCTAGTTCTTTTATGATATTTACCTTGCAGACACTTCTGTATTTCACATGCTAAAGGACGACAGGGATCTTTTTTCATTAAAGTTGTTAAGCTCTAAATATTTTTCGGACGTAATTTACACAAATTTTTACTTTTATTTAATATAATTATTACAGTTTCACTTCAACATTCCACTCCATTTAGCACAAACGATTGTTTACCTTAATTTGTATTTGTTTACTTTCTGACTGTAGATTTCTGCCAGATCAAAGAATCGAAGTACGTTTGAGAAATGAAATATTGTGGAAAGTACAAAAAGGGAAATGGCCTAATCGTCAAGCATTCAATCAAATGATTAGCATTATTTTTCTTGCAACGTCGAATCAATATTAAAATATGCAATGATCTACTTCAAGAAAGATTAAAAATGTCAAAGTTAAACGCACATATTGCAAAGTTTTTTTTTCTTAATCAAAGCAAACAAAATCTAGCCGTAAATATAATAAAGGCGCAGAATAAGGAAGGTAATAACTAATCTATGAATAAAGGGTGGTTAGTGTTCCAGTCAGCCAAAAATAAGGTTGCTTATTGTTTTTGAGTGCATCTCACTAGCATTCACTACGCCTTACAGATAAAACCAGTGACCAAAGGGAAGGCAGGTGATGACAAGGAGTGTGATAGTGAGAGTTTAGAGTGTGATAGATGTGCAGTTACTCCAAGGTCCTAGGCCTATAGGGTCCCGTACCATATTATTTTTACCTATTTAAGGTATTCTATATTATTTTTAAATCATCTAAATCGAGGTTTGTACAATAATTAAGGCAATTTTTATTATATTTCAATTTATCAGTATAAAGAGCATAGATGTAGGAAGATAGGAAGATGCTCTATCGCGTGAAAAGTATCCGAGCACATAAACGTAATGCATTCAGGTAATAACGTAATATAAGACACTTTTGACAGCAGAGCCATAAGGTTGCAGAGCAGCTGATATTCGTAATCGCAAGGTACTTGCATATTTATTTCCGTAAGAACTTGATTTGGCGGCTGTTGTTCTTAGTGTCGCAATGTTTACAAGTTTTTTTAATATGCATTATAAGCATTTGGGAGCGTTTTTGCATCGAATGAAATATCTTTTTTCTTTCCTATCGTTTTTATTTCTCCTTCAGCACTTTTAAATATGTTCCTGAATGGAAATATTAGAAAAATCTTGATTGATACAATTTTCAATAATATATATAGTTTTCAAATGAACAGCATTGCTTACTAAACCCTCCAGCTCCCTCACTTCCCATTTTTTTTTGCTATGTTCAACAAAGTTTATTGGCATGATGATGATTTAATTTTTTGTTATCTCATACAATCCTTCCCGCATTTGTTTTATATTTATTTAGTAAATCTTCATTCCATATAACAATCTGAAAACTGTAGAATGTCTACGTAAATCTTTCTCCTATTTAGAAATTTAACAGCACCGAGTTTTTATAAATCGTTTACATATGCAATGAATATAATTAAAATAAAAAAGCACAGAAAATTTAAGAAGTGAGCTAAAAAAATTCTATTTAATAACATATATTCATTTCAACTGAGGTCACAACATGATATGTTGGCTACAACAAATTATGCCAATGGGTATAAATTTTATTTGCAATATTTGCAAAATATCAAATCTCTCTTTCAAATTTTGCAATTATAAAGAAATGATAAAATAGTAAAATCATGCAATTTTCATGTGAATTGCAAATAAGCAGAAAATATAATCCATATATTTTGCTGCTTTGCGATTGTGGTGAGGAAGACCAACAGAAAGACGCCGGCGCTTACTATGTCGAATGGCAAGCACTCTTCCACTGCAGGAGCAGGACTGGAGTAGCGGTATGAACAGGACAAAAGTCCGCAACAAGCGTAGCTTTATGATAACGAAAGTTTACTTAATCGCTAATTATTAAAAACTGATAATCAATCTATAAGCATCAGTCACTTATTTGCTAGATATACTTCTGGAATTAACCCTACAATTATAGGGGGGAGAGCAACAAGTACTGCTTGACAGGTTACAAGTCATTGCCTACGATACCTGCCAACATGGCGGGACCATTTAAGGTAAACCACGTGCATCTGGTGAGGAAGGTTGCATTTGGAAAACTATATCTATATTGTTACAAGTCAAGCTTTTGCTAAGTTTTTTAAAGTAACAAATATATCAATATAACAAATGAAAATTTTTGAAAAAAATCCAAAAAATTTTGAAGTAGCAAATATATCAAGGTGTAACATCCTGATGAAATGATGATCTTACACCTTGATATATTTGCTACTTCATATAGATATATTTGCGCCTCCAATGAGGGGCTCCCTACACCAGTCACAACAGGGGGACAAGATAGCAGAGGCAGAAGAAACTACCTCTCAGCTATCTGGAGAAACTATTAACTGTACTAATTACCTTAAAGTAAAAGAGACATCAGACCTTACAGAGAAGGCCAATGTTCTGAAAGAAATCAGTGACCAGTCGGAAGTATGTTCACTGTAGCTTCATGGTATGGTGATTACCAAGTAGGGAGATGATGGAATAGTCGGTGGTTCCGATGGCATGAAGCTCCCGGGACAAAGCTTCTCTTTCATCATTGTAGCGAGAGCAGTACATTAGAAAGTCTCAGATGTGCTGCATGTGGCACAGTTAGGACTGTACGCTCTGCCAAGAGTGTGAGCGGAGAGTTGCTGTAGATGACACCAACTCGGAGACAATGAAGGAGGGTCCCCTCAGATCTGCAGAGGTTACCGAGGTTAGGAACAGTGAGAGAAGGGTCAACCAGGTACCTGAATGAGGAACAGCTGGTGTCCCTCTGCCACTGAGCAAGATGATAGTGACTCATCAGTTGTCAGACAGAACTCTTGCAGTCACTGAGAGAGAAAGAGAATAATTAGTTACACACCTCTGATTCTCAAGCACGCTGGAGGCTGAGGATGAAGAGTACAGCTTCAAGGATAGCATGAAGTTCTGCACATGTGGAGGAAACAAGATGTGTATGAGACGAAAACCTCTGGCAATGCCCGTATCGGGGATGGCAAAGACAGATGTAACATGTAGTCTCTCCCAGTCCACAGATCCGTCAGTGTAGACCTCAAAGCATCTCTCATATCGTGCAGTGACATAGGAGATGAAGAGAAGTCTGACAGCCACTAGATATAAGTCGCTCTTTTGACCTAGAGAAGGGATACTGACATTGATCGTAAGATCACTGTTCCTCCAGGGTGGAAAGTCAGGGAAGAGCATATTGCCAGCAGTGGAGCTGGCAGTGACGATTCGGTCGTAGAAGTCAGTGGCAGACACAGTGATGGCAGAGTCTGACCTATCTTGCAACTTCCTGAGAACCTCATGGTTAAAGTGGAGGGAATGAAGCCTTGAAAGATGACAGAGTATATCTCTCTTCCAGTAGAGTCCAAGACAGAGTCGCAAAGATATAGTGTGTGTTCAGTGACCAACTTGCTCAGCAGTGAAGCAGAGGCATTGCTCAGAAGGTGACTACTGCAGTTGATGCAGGAGAGGATCAAGTAGCGGTACAAGACCAGGTGGATATTATAGTAACTTACCCAGTGGGTACCAGCAAGGAAACACAGTATATTTCTCTATGCTGTGGCAACTGTCTTAAGATGCTGGATGTGAGGTCCCCAGGTCAGCCTGCTGTCCAGAACCACACCAAGGAATAAAAGTGCAGAAGGAGAAAAGGAAACATTCAACCTACCAGAAACTTTCCTGAAATTCGAGATCATATCTGCTGTCGTTCAGAAGCAACATGCTGAAAATCCATAGATCTCGCATGCGCAGAGATAATTTAATCCTAGACTACCAAAAACTGGGGGGCGGGGGAGGCTAAGTCGGTAACGCGCCAGGCTTGTAATATGTAGTTCCCAGGTTCGATTCCCAGCTGGGTCAGCGTTGAGATTTATCTCCGCAAAATTCCCCGCCCTGCCCACGGTCAGTAGGGGACACCGATGGGCTTGAAAAGGCCACCGTCCGTCGGATGGAATGTTAAGCCATGGCCCCGTGTGCGGGAGAGACACACCCTGTGCACGTTAAAGAACACACTGGATGGCCTTGACGGGAGGCTACCATCTGTCTCCCAACAGCTGTTCCAGTGGGTCCCCTCCCCCAACCTTCTCTGAGCCTTCGGTGTCCATGTGACCTGGCCATTTAGCCCATGGTGTGCAAAAAAGTGCCGCTCAGAGGTAAAACAACCCAACCAACAACTTGTTTGCTGTATTGCCCCTGTAAACACACTTCACAACAGAGCGTGTATCTGGAGGTGAGTAGCGGTACGAACGACTCGATTATTCACAGATACAAGAAGCCTTTCATTCTTCTCCTTTCTTATTCTTTGCCCGAGCGTCGCTTTATTGCTCCTACTTGTAAACGTACGTTGTCAGTTTTAATGAAGGAGAGATGGTGCAAAAAAGGACACATGTATAGCATGTTGATGCATAAATAAACCTATGAAATAGAGAAAAGGAATAGCATTTCATTGGTGAGAAGTTAAAGTTTTCCTTCCTGAATTTTTAAACTTTTCGCTATTTTAATTATATTGGAAAGTAGTGTAAGTTACTCCTACTATTGCTATACAGTACATTGCTTAAATTACTGCTAGTGATGTAAAATATCCACTCACCCACTACTTTTTTTCTAAAGGGAATTATTGTTTCGTTGCTTTCCCGTGGCCGAGTGGTTAGCACGCTTGGCTACTGATCTAAGGGACCTGGGTTCGAGCCCCGGATTAGGCATGGATATTTGTGTCGTTTTTCTGCTGAGGGCCTGCCATCCTCACAGACCTTCTACTATGGCATATAAACTGACAGGTTCCTGTCAGACCTCTGTGGCAAGCAGCTGCTTGAGGGGGTATTTATTATTTTTTTTTTATAATTTATTATGACAAACGTCCAAATTAGAGCTCACCAACAGTTTTTAAACACGCAGAGAAATACCAAATCGAAGCGAAAAAGTAATAAAAAATATTTTTTAATAATATATTGAAGTATATTCTTTTCAGTTTCAAAAAAAATTGGAAAGTATTTGTAGAAATATATCACAAATTTGACTCTGGTGTTCAATTAAACACATTCAAACACAAAATGGAAGCAAAAGAAAAATGAAACTAGAAGAATACCTATCGCCTCTGGCGCATGTGGGAATCTCGTTTTCAAAGAGAATGAAGCTTCTCCCTTACCTACTTTTTCACTTCTTAAAAATTTTAATTTGAGGTAATGAATGATGGGGAAAATGCAAATAGTATTTTTATTATTAATTATACAACATAAGAAGAATTTTTCTTCCAGTTCTTAAATTTGAAAGTTGCATTTAACACACCCCTCTGAGAAATGTGGGTACATTATTGATATTAAGGATATTAAGGAAAAGTGGGTACATTATTGATTCAAGAGATATTCCATTGACATTTATTGAAATGTGACATTTAATGACATTATTGTTATCCACTGACATTTATTGTATAGTGGAATATCTCTTTAAAACCTATCAATAAAATTCTAAATTTCTGTTATATACAAATCATTTGCAAAAGAGCTAGTAGTTTTGGTGTTTCCATATTTAGTGATTCTGTAATGATATGAATTAAAATTACCTAAGTATTGTATTATCTCACTTTTTCTGCGCCCGAGGCGGGGCGGAGGTGGTTCAGTCAGTAGCGCGCCACGCTCGTAATCTGTAGTTCCCAGGTTTGAGTCCCAGCTGGGTCAGCGTTGAGATTTATCTCTGCAAAATTCCCCGCCCTGCCCACGGTCAGTAGGGGACACCGATGGGCTTGGAAAGGCCGCCATCATCGGATGGGATGTTACGCAGTGGCCCCGTGTGCAGGAGAGCCATACCCTGAGCACGTTAAAGAACACGCTGGATGGCCTTGACAGGAGGCTACCATCTGTCTCCCAACAGCTGTTCCAGTGGGTCCCCTCCCCCATCCTTCTCTGAGCCTTCGGGGTCCATGTGACCTGGCCATTTAGCCCATGGTGTGCAAAAAAGTGCCGCTCAGAGGTAAAACAACAACTGCGCCCGAGGCTGGTGCCTCACTCATTCATCATTGTTACAGCCCTGCCGACACCTGATCCTCTCCTGCTTCAACTACAGTGGTCTCCTACTGTGCAATGCTTCTGCAATCCGATTGAGCAAGCTCGCCACTGTCCACACCACAGTTCTGTGCATCTGTCTTGGGCCCAGCCCCAACATCTCTAATGCAGTCATCGCTAATACTGAGCACATGCTTTTCTGTCTTTATCGGAAGAGAGATTTACTGTGTCATCTATTCAAGCTCCACATTCTCCACTTTAACCATGAGCTACTTAGGAAGCTGCAAGACAGGCCAGACTCTGGCGTCACCAAGTCTGCCATAGACTTCTATGATCACCCTTTCTGCTAGCCCTACAGCTGACAATACTCTTTCCTGGAGGAACATCACGCTTAAGATCAACATCTTCATCCAATCTTTAAACCAAAGAGCGACTACAATCTCCTGGCTCTTAGATATCTTTCACCTCATTATATCACTGCCCACCATTAGAGGTGTACCGAATCTACACTGATGCATCTGTTGAGCAAGAGAAACTATGTTCCGACTCTGCATCTGCCATCCCAGAAACAGACATCACTTGAAGATTCCAACTTCCCCATCTCACTTACTCCACCAGTGCTGAACTCCATGCTATCATGGAAGCTGTAAATTTCATCAACCTCGGTAACGGCGACTTTATAATCCTTTGCGACTCCAAGTCAGCCTTACAAGTGTCCCAGATGAGAGACACTAATACCTGCAAACTTTTTCTTATACAGAACATCATGGTGATATGCTCCAAGTCACTTCTGCCAGTAACACGATTCACTTCCTGTCGATCCCTTCACACGTTTGCAGATCTGACTGGCAAAGAAGCACTCCAGACTCAGAGGTACGAATCTAAATTTCTCTCTTTCAGTGACTTTTATATCTCACATCATGAAGCAGTATCATCTTGCCCAGAGGCAGAACGTCTTTCCTTCTTTAGCTGCCCAGTAGACCCTTTTCTCACTCCTGTAAACCTCACCAGAGATGAGGAGACCATTCTCCATCATATCCGAATTGGAACCATCTACAACAATTCTACAGATCACACCCCTGGTAGAGTCGGGTTGGGTTGTTTTACCTCTGAGCGGCACTTTTTTGCACACCATGGGCTAAATGGCTAGGTCACGTGGACCCCGAAGGCTCAGAGAAGGTTGGGGGAGGGGACCCACTGAAACAGCTGTTGGGAGACAGATGGTAGCCTCCCGTCAAGGCCATCCAGCGTGTTCTTTAACGTGCACAGGGTATGGCTCTCCAACACACGGGGCCACGGCTTAACGTCCCATCCAACGGACGGCGGCCTTTCCAAGCCCATCGGTGTCCCCTACTGACCGTGGGTGGGGAGGGGAATTTTGCGGAGATAAATCACAACGCTGACCCAGCTGGGACTCGAACCTGGGAACTACAGATTACGAGCCTGGCACGCTACCGCCTGAGCTACCCCCGCCCCCCCTGGAAGAGTCAACAGCCCCAACTTTGACACCTGCACCACACCGGAGACTTTTTACCCATATCTTGCTTAATTATCCCTGCTACAGTGCTGACCGAAAAGTTTCTTTCAGGAACTTAATGCCATCGGAATATAAGATTACTCCATCATTTCCCTTTTTAGGTACTCAACAAAACAGGAGACTGCAGCGAACGTGTTTGCATCTTACCGATTTCTTTCAGAACATCGGTCTCTTCTGCAAAATCCAATGTATTTCTGTCATATTTACTTCAGTTTCTTTTTTATTTACACGCTTGAAGAAAATAGCAGAGAAGGAACCACTACTGCCTTTGCTATTTCCTGCTCCGACTGGTGCTCACCCGGTTTTTACATTAACTAAAAAGTCACATGATGCAGGCCAGGAACCAGGTTTGAGTTAGTTTCTTTGCAAAGAAAGCTTGGAACATCTCACATTTTTTTTTCTTTTCCCAAAATATTTACATTTTTTTTAACATTTTCTGCTTCTTCACACGAACTTTCGAATTTTAAAAGAAAATAATCACATTTTTATCTTTGTACGAAACAGTTCAGTGTTAATATTTTTATGCTTCCTCTTGGTGAAGATTTTGAAATTTACCTGAAAATATTCCCTTTACTTGCATATATGATGTATAACAAATTCCTAAGGTTTTTTTACCTCGTTTGCCAAAAACGAGCCATTTGTCTTCTGACGATACTCAACTTCTTTGCTCTTATAGATAAATTACGAATTCCTTTTGGATTAACTTGGAAATGATATAAAATTATGATTCATTCGCATCTTAAAAATTTGCAAATAACTTTAATCCTTTCACGACCAAGGGAAACATTTTTCCCATTTTAAAATTGGTGATTGTCGTATTTAATTATAACCTTATCTGCATTTTTTATACAGAATGTCAAAATAGAACGTATGCCGGAAAGCAATTACGTAAACGGGAACGTTTAGAAAACAGAAACAGAACTGTCAGGACGCATAATATATGTACTATGTGCAATGTCCATCTTTGCCTCACTACCAAAAGAAATTGCTTTGCAGAATATCATAATTAGCACATCATTTTGTATAGTAATTTTATTTCATAATTTTGTATTATTTTAGTTAACATTTTGTTCTGATAAACCAATAAATAAAAGACATTGCATAATAAGCCTAACTATAATTTGTGTTACCTTTATAGTCCATTGGGAAAAATATTTCCCATAAAATTCCAAAAAAGCTACACATTGTTATATATTTTTCTTATGATTTTTATTTATTTTACGTCTAAACAAACTAAAATAAACAGTTACATACTAATATTTACTCTTAGAAACCTTATGGTCCTGAAAGGGTTAACAGAGGTAAAAGGTAGAACATGTCAAAGCCATAAAAAAAATATTGCAAAAGAACTATTTATGCCATAAATTTTTTAATTTAGAGGTAGGGTGTGATGATCAACTGAGTTATATTGACAGCAACGATTCCCCCCCCCCCCCCACACACACACACACTCACTTACTCCATTAGGGAACAACACTTATTTTTCGTCAGATAAATGAAAAATTCCTTTTTTCTGTTGTTGTTGTATGCACAGTAATAAAACATGCTTTTTTGCTTTTTTTTCCGATCATCCATTAATTCGAGTTTCAACTGTTAGAGAGTACTAAAGGTGGAAAATAAAAAACTTGTATATTTATCTTTATGGATATTGAAATACAGTGGATTATAGTAACTCTCGGCAATACAAGACAACTGAGTGATTCATATGAACATCAGGAAGTTTCATTAGAGTGGAGGAAAAGAAACTTTTTATTATCACAATACTACTCAAAATATGAAAAGTTTCCATGATACATAGATGTTTATTAAATTTCTTGAATAAAGTATAATCTTCCGAAAGTAATTTCATATTTCAAATCATTTTTAAAATGTTACATATGTCTAGTTAAATGATTTATCTATATATACATATAGCTATAAACCGCATATTTAGCAGTCTACATACATTATTCATTGTTAATGGAAGCCTTAGGCCACAGAGAGTATTCTTTCATATTCCCTTCAACACAGAGAGAAAATATTCATATCGTCTTAGGTACCTATTTTTATCTCTGTCATCAAAAGGTTCATCTTTGTCTACTTCCTTGTAATTATACACCACTCACTGTTAATAAAGCGAAACAATTTAAAAGTTTTATGTTTAAAAAAAATCCCATTTTCTTTTTTAAACTTCTCGTTGCAATCATAGGCAGTACAAATGCGAGTCATCTTCACTCGCATTTGTAACTCGCATAGTTTTAAGGAGGCACGTACCAATGATTTAGTTTCGGGGAAGATCCGAGGATTTAACTTTGGGAGGGTAAGAGAACAAGATTTGATTACGGTTTTCCAATTACTATAGCACTCCATGCAGGGGCGTAGCGAAGAAATATGGTTGGGGGGGGGGGGGAAGAGAAGTCGAAAATTTTTCAACTCGATCAAATTTTTGGCAAAATTTGCCAACTGAGCAAACTTGCTTAGATTTTCACTCCGTGGGGAGTATGCCAATTTTTAAGCATCTCTCCTACATTATGCCATTTGACTTCCAATTTTGCCAACTAGCCATAATTTCTCAGAAATACTTCCAATATTTACATTTCGTCTGAATTGTTGTAGCAAATCAGTAGTATGAATTTTTGCCTTGATTTGGTCAAATCTCCTTAATTTCACGAAACTAATCCCAATCTTTACAACTCTCCTAATTTTGCCACTTCAAACTTTCTAATTTTCTTTTTTGGAAAATTAAGGGGATTTGCCAAAATCGAGACAACTTGGCAAATCTCAGGCAGTTTGGAAAATGGAGAGACGGCAAAATTTGTACCCACTTAGTAAAAACAGGCGAGTTGACAAAATTCGGAGCGACTTGGTAAAATCTTGGGTAGTTGGCAAAATCGGGACAACTTGGTAAAATCTTGGGGAGTTGGCAAAATTTGGAGTGACTTGACAAAATCGTGGAGAGTTGCCAAAATTCAGGTGAGATGTCGAAATTAGGATTTTTTTCTATAAAATTATGGCGAGTTGGCAAAAACTAGGGGCAGTTGGTAAAATTCGGAGTGACTTGGAAAAATCGTAGGGAGTTGGCAAAATTCAGGTGAGATGTGAAAATTTGGATTTTTTTTTCTGTAAAATTATGGCGAGTTGGCAAAATTCGGAGTGACTTGGCAAAATCGTGGAGAGTTGACAAAATTCAGGTGAGATGTAAAAATTGCAATCTTTTTCTGTAAAATTATAACGTGTTGGCAAAATCGAGGCAGACTTGGGAGTTGGTAAAATTCGAATCCACATGGTAAAATACGGGCGATTTGTGAAAATTGGGATTGTTTTTTGTGAAATTAAGGACAGTTGATAAAATCGAGAAAACTTTGCAAAATCTAGGGAAGTTGGCAAAACTGGAAACCATTTGGAAAAGAACAGGCGAGTTGTAAAAAGTGGGATTGGTTTTGTGAAATTAAGGAGAGTTGGAAAAACCAAGTACTCTTGGCAAAATCTAGGGGAGTTGTGAAAATTGTTCCTTCCTTGTGCAATTAAGGAGTTGATAAAATTCGAAGTGGCTTGGCAAATTCAGGGAAAATGTAAAAAGTGTTTTTCTGTAAAATTACGGCGAGTTGGTCCAATCTAGACTAGTTGGCAAAATTCGAATGCACTTGGTAAAATATAGGAGTCGTGAAAATTGAGATTTGTTTTGTGAAATGAAGGAGTGTTGGATAAATTGAGGAAACTTAACAGAATGTAGGGCAGTTGGCAAAATTCGAATCCACTTGGAAAATACGGGCGAGTAGTGATAATTGGGATTGGGTTTCTGAAATTCAGCATAGTTGACTAAAATCAAAGAAAGAATTTCACCTCCACATCTCAACTGAATTTTGCCAACTCCCTACGATTTTACCAAGTCACTCCGAATTTTGCCAACTCCCTAAGATTTTGCCAACTCGCCTGTTTTTATTATGTGGCTTCGAATTTTGCCGTCTCTCCATTTTCCAAACTGCCTTAGATTTGCCACGATTTTGACAACTCCCCTTAATTTCCCAAACAAAAAAAAAAATTACAACTCGCCTAAATATTACGAAGTCGCTTCGAATTTTGCCAACTCCGAACTTACTTTTGCCTATGGGCAGTTTCAATACAAATATTTACAGCTGCATGGGAACCGATTTGTGGGAGGGGGAAATTTTTCCACACTGGTGTAAAACTTTCATTAGCCCGTTTTAAAAAGGAAAGACTGCATAATAGAAAAATTTATCTTCAATATAGAATTACTGTACCAGATTAGAAGCAACTTTTGGAACAGCTGAACTTTTCTCATTTGGTACAATTTGTAACAGAGACTAATGATAGTAGTCCGATTCAGTGTTTTTTTTAACAAAAACTTTATTTTACACATTAGAAATAGCTACAATTCTTAATTTTTTTATATTTTACTTTGGATACATAATTCAAGCTTTTTTTAATCTTGACATTTCCACAGACAAATCTGAATAACACATTTTAAACTCCTTACATTAAGTAGACAATATTCATATTAGTCATCAAAGCTGACAAAACGTATTTCGAATTAGCTCATTCCTTACATAACAAAAAAAGGAATAAGCATGAATAATCAGTTAATGGTTCACCCTTCACATACCAAAATTTTCATATTACAAAATGTTAAGTTGGGTTGTTTTACCTCTGAGCGGCACTTTTTGGAACACAATGGGCTAAATGGCCAGGTCACATGGACCCCGAAGGCTCAGAAAAGGTTGGGGGAGGGGACCCACTGGAATAGCTGTTGGGAGACAGATGGTAGCCTCCCGTCAAGGCCATCCAGCGTGTTCTTTAACGTGCACAGGGTATGGCTCTCCCGCACACGGGGCCACGGCTTAACGTCCCATCCGACGGACGGCGGCCTTTCCAAGCCCATCGGTGTCCCCTACTGACCGTGGGCAGGGCGGGGAATTTTGCGGAGATAAATCTCAACGCTAACCCAGCTGGGACTCGAACCTGGGAACTACAGATTACGAGCCTGGCGCGCTACCGACTGAGCCACCCCCGCCCCTATTATAAAATGCTAACAATCATAACTTCAAAATACTTTGATTACAATGTCAGATGATAGTGATGTTACATGAGCATGAAAGACTATTTAGTATTTGATCCTAATATTTTAAACTAAAATGAAAGCACCGCACACCAGTGGCATAACTAATGAACAGGTTACAGGTACTTCAGTTGGTAGTGCATCAGGCTCGTAATCTGCAGTTCCCAGATCCGAGTCCCACCTGGGGCAGTGTTAAGATTTATCTCTGCAAAACTTCCTGCCCTCGGTCAATAGGGGCCGCTGATGGGCTTGGAAAGGCCACCCATCAGATAAAATGTTGAGCCTTGGTTCTGTGTGCAGGAGAGCCATATATTGCGTACGTTAAAGAACATGCTGGATGGCTTTGTTGGGAGGCTACCATCTGTCTCCTAGCAGCTGTCCAGCAGGTCCCCTCCTCCAACCTTCTCTGAGCCTCAGGGTCTTTGTGACCTGCCCATTTAACCCCTTGTGTACAAAGAAGTGTCACTCAGAGGTAAAAGAACCCAACCCGGGCACGTTCTGGGGGGGTCCCCCCAAAGGGATCCTCTCAAGCTCGAATACCAAGGTATCTGGACATTCAATGTAGATTTATATATATTTACTATATTGTAAATTTGAGCATTCAAATTCAGAATTTGGAATTTGGTTAATGGACATCTGCGTGATGAACAGTGTGGATTCAGAAGTGGTAGAGAATGTACTGATCAAATATTTTCACTTAGACAGATTCTTGAGAAATGTTTGAAGTTTCAATTCTAAAGGGCTGCTGATCTTCTGACTATGTTGATCGACATAATTTGTGGTTGATTGTTAGATCATATGGAATACCTGGTAAGTCAGTTAATGTAATGGGTTGGGTTGTTTTACCTCTGAGCGGCACTTTTTTGCACACCATGGCCTAAATGGCCAGGTCACATGGACCCCAAAGGCTCAGAGAAGGTTGGGGGGAAGGGACCCACTGGAACAGCTGTTGGGAGACAGATGGTAGCCTCCCGTCAAGGCCATCCAGCGTGTTCTTTAACGTGCACAGGGTATGGCTCTCCCGCACACGGGGCCACGGCTTAACGTCCCATCCGACGGACGGCGGCCTTTCCAAGCCCATCGGTGTTCCCTACTGACTGTGGGCAGGGTGGGGAATTTTTGCAGAGATAAATCTCAACGCTGACCCAGCTGGGACTCGAACCTGGGAACTACAGATTACGAGCCTGGCGTGCTACCGACTGAGCAACCCCCGCCCCGTTAATGTAATGAAAGTTCTCTATAATATCACTGAGTTGTGTGTGAGAGTTGGTACGTTTTTCAGCGATTGGTTTAGCATTGCTAGTGGAGCTAGACAAAGGTATATTTTGTGTCCTTTTCTGCTTTGTTTGGTTATTATGTTATGCGAAATTCTTTGCAAAGGACAGATTTTGGCCTTAAATGGTCTAGAAATTTCTGAATTTCTGATTTAGTTTATGCAGATGATTTGGTCCTGTTGGCTAATGATGTTAGTGAGAATTCTTTCACAGGACTTTTCATGAGAATGGTAGTAGAGTAGGTTTGGTTATAAACAGAGAGGAAACTAAAGTGATGAAAATTGGTCAGGCAGGCTGTGATTCAGTTCATCTGAATGGTTGCAGTCTTGAGCAGGTGTCACAGTTTAATTATCTTGGAAGCTATGTAACAGACACTGGTGATGTGAACACCACATCACCAGTGCAGCCAGAACTTTTAAGAATCTATGGAGAGTGTGGAAAAATAAGTCTGTATACCTAAAGATTAAAATTAGGCTAAATTTTAAGAAATTATGAGGTTAGAAGAAAAATTAAGCTGTATAATAGTTTGGTTCTTTCTAAGGTTAGTTATGGTAGCAAAACATGGACCCTTTGTAAGCAGGTTAACAAGAAATTTGATGTCTTTGATTCTAGATGCTTATGCAGTATCTTGGGCATTAGGTGGTTTGACTTTGTAAGCAATGATGAGATTAGAAGGAGTCATCAACTCCTATGAACAGCATACTGTGCAGAGAGATACTATGTTGGTTTGGCCATGTTGCCCGTATGCATAGCTGCAGATTAGCAAACAGGATTATGAACAGTATGCCTAAGTGTTTCAGAAAAAGGCAAAGAGCTAGGAAGCGATGGGCAGACAATGTCAAACAGGACCTTGATAGAATAGGCCTATAGTGGCCAAATGCAGCAGCATCTGAGCAAATGCAGCAGCAGTAGCTCAGAACAGACATGTCTGGAGAGGAAAATTAGTCTGGTTGGACCTCCGTAGCCCATGATTGCATGAGGATTTTGTATGTATGTACTACAGACAAATGGAAATCGTTCAGCAAGCTGCATATTGTTTAAAATAAATAAATACCCCCTCAAGCAGCTGCTTGCCACAGAGGTTTGACAGGAGCCTGTCAGTTTATATGCCACAGTAGAAGATCTGAGAGGATGGCAGGACCTCAGCAGATTACTATGAGGGAAATGCTAAAGGGGAATAAGGGTTCTTAGTAACATGAACTCTATCCCTCCCATAGAGATAACTTATCAATTTGTTAGCTAACATATAGTTATGAATTCATAAATAATATATTTTTACCTCGCTTATGGATCTACCTCTCAAAATTTTTGCCACATTTAGGCAACTGTTGGCTAGTAAAATACGGAGATTTATTTTCTCATATATATATATATTTCAGATTTCTAGACAGATTTCTTCTCACTCTTTAAACATTTACATATTGGAAAATATTTTATGATTTTTAATATTTTTAATATTAATGAGGTTTAATATTAATGAGAATAACATAAAATGGAGTAACCAGCCTTAAGATATGAATTTAGCAACTAGAGGAGTTGGGTTGTTTTACCTCTTAGTGGCATGTTTTGCACACAATGGGCTAAATGACCAGGTCACAAGGACCCCGAGGGCTCAGAGAAGGTGAGGGGGGAGGACCACTGGACAGTGTTAAGAGACAGATGATAGCTTCCCATAAAGGCCATCTAGTGTGTTCTTTAATATGTACAGGTTATGGCTCTCCTACCCACAAGCCCATGGCTTAATATCCCATTCAAAGGGTTGGGTTGTTTTACCTCTGAGCGGCACCTTTTTGCACACCATGGGCTAAATGACCAGGTCACATGGACCCCGAAGGCTCAGAGAAGGTTGGGGGAGGGGACCCACTGGAACAGCTGTTGGGAGACAGATGGTAGCCTCCCGTCAAGGCCATCCAGCGTGTTCTTTAACGTGCACAGGGTATGGCTCTCCCGCACACGGGGCCACGGCTTAACGTCCCATCCGACGGACGGCGGCGTTTCCAAGTCCATCGGTGTCCCCTACTGACCGTGGGCAGGGCGGGGAATTTTGCGGAGATAAATCTCAATGCTGACCCAGCTGGGACTCGAACCTGGGAACTACAGATTACGAGCCTGGCGCGCTACCGACTGAGCCACCCCCGCCCCCCCCATTCAAAGGATGGAAGCCTTTCCAAGTCAATCGGTATCTCCTACTGACTGAGGGCAGGAAGTTTTGCAGAGAGCAAACAGAAGAAAAAAATCTGTCTCAGCGCATCTTGGTTGCAATCATGTTGTAGAGTCAGCTGAGTTGGGTTGTTTCACCTCTGAGTGGTATTTTTTTTTAACACAATGGGCTAAATGGCCAGCTCACAAGGACTCAGAGAAGATTGGGGAAAGGGACTTACTTGACAGCTGTTAGGAGACAGATGGTAATCTCCGGTCAAGGCCATCCAGCAGGTGTTCTTCAATGTGAACAGAGTATGGCTCTCACACACAGGACCATGGGTTTACATCCCATCCAATGGACATTGACCTTTCCAAGCCTATCGTTGTCCCCTGCTGAGGGAATCTTGGTTGCAATCATGTTGTAGAGTCAGCTGAGTTGGGTTGTTTCACCTCTGAGTGGTATTTTTTTTAACACAATGGGCTAAATGGCCAGCTCACAAGGACTCAGAGAAGATTGGGGAAAGGGACTTACTTGACAGCTGTTAGGAGACAGATGGTAATCTCCGGTCAAGGCCATCCAGCAGGTGTTCTTCAATGTGAACAGAGTATGGCTCTCCCACACAGGACCATGGCTTTACATCCCATCCAATGGACATTGACCTTTCCAAGCCTATCATTGTCCCCTGCTGAGGGCAGGGTGTGGGGTTTTGATGAGATAATCTCAATGCTGGCCCAGGTAAGACTCAAACCTGGGAACTGCAAATTATGAGTCTGGTGTGATACCCCACCAGTGAGTCAGCTTAAAAAAAGTAAGTTTCACCAGAAGTAGGATCACCAAACCCACAACCTCCTATTAACATGTCAAGTACTCTACCAATGAGCTACAGCAAGGCTATTTTTACTAACAGTGACTATAAACATTTAATTCAATGATTGGGAGTTGCTCAGGCAATATCTACTCATAGCCACGAGTGACTACCAATCCCAAAATTAAATGTCTATAGTCACCATTAGCTGAAGTTGAACTAGACTTGGAGAAACTCCATGATAGAATGAATGCTATCAGGAAATTGTGGGTTCAGATGCAACTCCAAGCAAATCTCCATTTTTTTTCTCCGTCTAACTCTACTAATGTTCTTGTCAAGACATACATTCACTGCACTTTACTAATTAACTCTTGCAATAATATTGGTTTACCACGTAAAATTTGAATTCATGACCTGAAAAAAGTATTGGGTGCTCTACTACTGCTGATCATAATTTCCTTTAGTAGTTGTGAATCTTATACCATGTCAGTAGAAATAACTTGACTAGAAACAAAGATTCCAATCAAAAAAGCATCCCTGAAGTTTTTGAGCATCCACAATACACATAAGACAAATTTATCTAACAAATTATTACCAGGTGTATCTGAGATATCCTATTATTTGAACACATAAGCTTAATGCTAAAATATCAGAAGCAAAATACCATTTCTAGTGATGTTTGGGTTGTTTTACCTCTGAGCGGCACTTTTTTGCACACCATGGGCTAAATGGCCAGGTCACATGGACCGCGAAGGCTCAGAGAAGGTTGGGGGAGGGGACCCACTAGAACAGCTGTTGGGAGACAGATGGTAGCCTCCCATCAAGGCCATCCAGCGTGTTCTTTAACGTGCACAGGGCATGGCTCTCCCGCACACGGGGCTACGGCTTAATGTCCCATCCGACGGACGGCGGCCTTTCCAAGCCCATTGGGGACCGCGAAGGCTCAGAGAAGGTTGGGGGAGGGGACCCACTGGAACAGCTGTTGGGAGACGGATGGTAGTCTTCCGTCAAGGCCATCCAGCGTGTTCTTTAATGTTGGGTTGTTTTACCTTTGAGTGGCACTTTTTTGCATACCATGGGCTAAATGGCCAGGTCACATGGACCCCGAAGGCTCAGAGAAGGTTGGGGGAGGGGACCCACTGGAACAGCTGTTGGGAGGCAGATGGTAGCCTCCCGTCAAGGCCATTCAGCGTGTTCTTTAATGTGCACAGGGTATGGCTCTCCCGCATACGGGGCCACGGCTTAACGTCCCATCCGACGGATGGTGGTCTTTTCAAGCCTATCGGTGTCCCCTACTGACCGTGGGCAGGGCGGGGAATTTTGCAGAGATAAATCTCAACGCTGACGCAGCTGGGACTCGAACCTGGGAACTACAGATTACGAGCCTGGCGCGCTACCGACTGAGCCACCCCCGCCCCCCCATTTCTAGTGACAATATAAATTCATATCCCACCTATCAATACAAAGAGCCAATGATGCTTGTTTCCAATCGATGTACTTCTACTGACTGACTACATGGTGTAAGATTCAGAGTACTTAAGAGAAGAATTCTTAATATGTAGTAAGTAGTTCAGTGGTAGAGCATATGAAATGCTATCAAGAAGTCAGGGCTTGTATCCCACCAGGTTCAAGATATTTTTTCTACCTTGTTCTTCAACTTACATGTGCTCAACAGTATTTCTTAATATCTAAGTTATACCCTAACTATCTGGTTACTGCTTTATTGTGATTATTAAACCATTTGGGTTACAACACCCAAGTGGAGCTGTAATATCACTGAAATCTACGCAAGATGTCAATCACTTCTCTTTTACAGCATATCTGAATCACAGAAAAGTTGTTTTAAAAAAAAACACACATACCAAACTTTTGAAGAAAAAACAAACCAGACAAAACTAAAACAACCAACTTTAAGTTTCTTTCTTCAGATGGGAAATGAATGTACCTGCATGAAGTGCATATCCATATAATTATTTTAGTTACATATCACAATGAATATTAATGGTTCAGAACTTATATTCAATCCTTTCAATCTCTAATTTGGTTAATATAATATTTCAAGCATGATATTGTTATTTGGATCCAAAGAAACACCTTTCACCAAAAACAAAAATAATATAAAACTAAAATACAAAATAGAAAAAAAAAAACTCATTAATTGTATTATTTATTACATGTTCATATATGAAACATTTTTTGAAAATGTATATTATTTAACAATTATATATCAATTTAAAAAAAATTAACAGCTATTGTTCCCATATCTACATGTAAGGACTGAAAGGGTTAAAATAAACTATTACATGCATACATATTTCAAATCTTGCTTCTACAGCTTACTTGAACTTTAACACTTATACTAATTTCTGAAAGCTTGCCAGTTACATAAACTTATACTGTTTATTCATTAACATTAAAAAATAAAATTTAGCTTGCCACTGGTAAAAAAGCAGCATTTACCACAGTCCTGAGTTGGTGCCATCTGAATTTCAGCTGCAGAATTATTAAAACAGTTACAGGTACATTAATTATACAATTAAAATATATGAAACAGTGTTTGTTTATTCTCAGAAATATAATACAGACATAAACAGTTGATTATCCAAAGAAGTATCATAAATAATGTAAATAGTGCAGTCACAATAATAGCCAGAATCCTAAAATTATCATCCCAGTTACAGGGCTCACAATATTGAGTATTGGGATGTGTCAGTATGGACTAAATCCAAGGTCAAGAAATACTTTCATCTGTGGTTCATAAAAAATGTGTTGGCCTTGACTGTATATAAGAAAATGCAAAGTCACAAGGACTCTCAAGATTCAGGACAGGGTGGAGCAATGTGACCAAGTGAAAGAGCTATTAAAAAAAGTATTATCAACCCCACTGATACTACTTACCCTCTGTAATATGCAGATTGTAACTATGATTTTTCTATATGGGTTGTTTCACCTCTAAGTGGTACTTTTTTGCAGACAATTGGCTAAATGGCCAGGTCACAAGGACCCCCAAGGGCTTAGAGAAAGTTGGGGGAAGAGAACCCACTGAACAACTGTTAGGAGACAGATGGAAAGCCTCCCGTCAAGTCCATTCCAGTATATTCTTTAAAGTGCATAAGGCTCTCTTGCACACAAGACCATGACTTTAGATACCATATGACTGACAACAGCGATGGGTTGTTTTACCTCTGAGAGGCACTTTTTTGCACACAATGGGCTAAATGGCCAGGATCACAAAAACCCTTAAGGCTCAGAGAAGGTTGGGGGAGGAGACCCACTGGAACAGCTGTTGGAAGATAGATGGTAGAGGGTATGGGAATCCCACTGGAACAGCTGTTGGAAGATAGATGGCACAGGGTATGGGAGATCCATACCCTGTGCATGTTAAAGAACACTCTGGATTGTTGATACATCAAGGTTTGACACATCAAGGATTGTTGATACTCTGTTGATACATCAAGGCCATCCAGAGTGTTCTTTAACATGCACAGGGTATGGATCTCCCATAAGGGGGCCATGGTTTAACATCCCATCTGATAGACAACAGCCTTTCCAAGCCCATCGGTTCTCCTACTGACCATGGGCAGGGAGTTTTGCAGAGATAAATCTCAACGCTGACCCAGCTGGGACTCAAACCTGGGAACTGCAGATTACGAGTCTGGCACGCTACTGACTGAGCCACCCCCGCCCCTAACTGATAGCAGCCTTTCCAAGCCCATTTGAGTCAGAATGCAGGATGAGGGTTTAGCAGAGATAAATCTCAACACTGGCACAAGTGGGACTAGAACTGGGAATTGCAGATTATGAGCCTAGAGTATTACCAACTGAGACAACCCTTTCCCCTATCTTATCTAGATTTTGCACACAACAGTTTAATGCCCAAATCAGAAGATAGTTGCCTTTGTAAACACATTACTATATCTTTTCTGTTTGAGGTCCTGGAAACTACAGATTACGAGCCTGGACACTACCGACTGAGCCATCCCCCTCCCTGTTATTCAAGTGATATTCCCAATTGTTATAACTGAAATAACTGCTTTCCACTATGTTTTTATCATGAGAGATTCTTATGTTAGATTTTGAAAATAAGAAGCATGTACCATCTGTTAAATTATAAAACTAGTGATTAACTAATGGTATGAGTGCATAAAAACCAGAGACTTAAGCATGTGATTGACAAAACTCCATTTTGCATATATTTTAATACTAGCTGAATGGTACCCGGCACTGTCTGGGTGTCACTTTTAATCTATTCTTATTTTCACTGCACTAAAGGTAAATTTTGTAAGTTCCCCCTGACACTTTAGTACAGATTTTCAACAGGAAGAAATTTACCCAGTGTTTGTTTGGATCATTGTTGATGTCAGCGAGCTCTCTCATAGCCCATGGCTTAGTTTCATGTAAGCCAAGGGTGGGCAAATAGCGGCAAGCGGGCCACATTTGGCCCGCTAAGAGTTTTTTGTGGCCTGCCAAGACAGTCAGAAAAATCCGCTTTGAACTGAGATTTCCTTCCCGTGCGCGACCGAAGATTTGTCTCGTATTTTCCACTAGGACGGCCACATCAATATGCATGCGCAGTGTAGATAGGAAAACAATTGCCCACCCATGATGTAAGCTATCAAGATTTTTATTCCTGTTACCCCAGATTTTGCTGCCCTTTGGCACCCATGATATTCATTCACATGATCCAAATTTCCTGCACTAAGTCCCCATGTGCCCCAGTGATTGGTTTAAAAATCAGGTACCCACTTGGCCAGTGGCATTGCTTCTACACAACCTTGTTTCGCTTTTAATCTGAATATTCTGTTCTTTCCTGCACTAAAGGTTTTGTGAGTATACACCCCACCCCCCCACACACACACATACACACATTTTATCACAGTCCGAACACGAATTTCCAGTGTTGCAAAGGTTATTGCTGACTCAGCACATGGCAAACAATTGAGATATTTATTTTGTCAGATTTTGGCATTCTATAATTCCCAACGTACTTCCAATGTACTTCAGGTCCCAAATTTTGTAGGTGGGTTCCCCCTACCTGACCCCATGTTGGGTTAGAAAATCAGGTCTCTAGCTGCAATGGAACACCTTAATAATACCTTTGTAAATGTGGCAAATATGGCAATGGCAGCAGATTTAAATGCTATTTTAACTCTTTACTTTCAGTTAAGGAGCAATAAATGGCAATGATAAATTTTACAGTGATTCTTGTTTCCTGTAGGAATAGCATGTAAATATTTTTGCTTTTAGAAAGTTACCCATTTGGACTTTTGACTTGAAATTTGGCACTGCAATTTGGACCACAACTAGAAATATTCTCTGAAACTTTGAAGCATGTATGTTAATTTCCTTATGAGTTATCGCTTCACAGAC
Source organism: Ryuthela nishihirai (assembly GCA_038380435.1). Classification (NCBI taxonomy): domain Eukaryota; kingdom Metazoa; phylum Arthropoda; class Arachnida; order Araneae; family Heptathelidae; genus Ryuthela; species Ryuthela nishihirai. Next base: position 42,400,873 of record JAWZYU010000022.1, read on the forward strand.
ACACACACAGAGACATCTTTTATTATATAAATTAAATTTAGCAACATTATTTAAACATATGACAATACCATAACTGCCAGATTAAAAATGTACCACTGGAGGCTGCAATGCTATTCAAGTGATCTAACTATTGTTATGACTGAAAGAGCTGTTTTCTGTTATTTTATTAGCAGAGATGAAACTAATACACTGTGAGATTCTCATGGTTAGACTTTGAACATAAGCAACTTTCAGCATCTAATAAATTAACAGAGAATATAAACTAGTGATGCGAGTTAATTAAAAACTTAAGGAATAAACATGTGCTTGACAAAACTACATTTTGTATATAAATTTTCCGATTAAACTTAGTTGGGTTGTTTGGGTTGTTTTACCTCTGAGCGGCACTTTTTTGCACACCATGGGCTAAATGGCCAGGTCACATGGACCCCGAAGGCTCAGAGAAGGTTGGAAGAGGGGACCCACTGGAACAGCTGTTAGGGAGACAGATGGTAGCCCCCCGTCAAGGCCATTCAGCGTGTTCTTTAACGTGCACAGGGTATCTCTCCCCCGCACACGGGGCCACGGTTTAACGTCCCATCCGACGGACGGCGGCCTTTCCAAGCCCATCGGTGTCCCCTACTGACCGTGGGCAGGGCAGGGAATTTTGCGGAGAAATTAAACTTAGTAAATTGTGATTTATGCATTTCCAATACCATAATTACCAGGTAAAAAAATTGATTGGTTGGAGATTTTATGATAAACTCATATGAAAAATTAGTATATATATATATACTTAACAGATATGACAAGTCCCAAATACAGTATTCGACCAGATTTAAAAAAATGCAATACATAAAAATATAAAAGAAATGAAGTTTTTACAATATTGCACTGAGAAGAGTTACATAATGTGCTAACCTCATATGCTTTAATAAACATCATCAGACTTCCTAAAATGGAGCACTTGATTAATTTAGAAACCTACAATGTCACACAAGATCATCAAACCTAGAGAGAGAAACAGAGAGACAAATGGAGTCAGAGTGGCATTCCTAAATTATCTGCAGTTTTTCGTATTAATTTAGATTACACAAGATTTCTGGCAAATTTTAAAATGATCATCTCAGAGATTTCAATTCCCAAGATTTATATATACTGCATTATCAAAAGTGTTTTGGATATTTCTGTGTGATATGAATACAAAGCCATGATCAAAGCTAACTTTGAAAATAAGTGTTTTGCAGAAAAATGTCACTGGAGATGAACTGAAGATCTTACTCAAATCTCTATAAATCTCGATTTTCAATAATCATTTAATATTTAACGACTTATTGAAGTTGGAAAATTTAACGACACTGCTGTTACTATAGTCCTAAAACACTTTTCTATAAAAAAAAAAAAACTGGGAGATCACACCAATTTTAAAATTACTTTTAGTGAAAGAATTTTTATAGCAGTTGTGTTTTAGCATCTGAGCAATTAACTTATGACCAGCAAACTGCTGTTAAAAGTTTTGTTCTCCATAAGCATTTAGTTATAAAATGAATATCACTAAAAACTGAAATTTTGAGGGATCTGAGTGAGATCTTTTATATCCAGAAAAAGTTTTCAATAAAAAGCTTGTTTTCAAAGTTACAGAACTTTTAATGAGGCTTTCCATTCAAAGACAAATAACATGGTGTTTACACACTTTTGATAATATAGTTATCTTCCTAAAACTATACTTTATTAATCATCAAATATCAGAAGCTGTAAAATTACACATAGACCAATTGGTCAATGAAAATTTTACCTTAGCATGAGGGAAGTTATAACAACTTCATAATTATATCTCCAAATAGTATTTTGTTCAATAGCTCATGAGAACTTCAGATTAACAAGCATATATTACAAAATAAAAATGCGAAATTTGAATATATTTACATATTGTACATTGTTCACAGTGTCAATGATTTTAATGCAATTTCTTAAGTAACCTCATTATCATATAAATTATACTTTCCTATGTCTTTTATACAAATTTCATAAAATATTAATAAAATTTTAAAAGGTTCCAATAGAATATATAATAGAAAAAAAAAATCACATGAACTTGATTTCCCCTGAGCAATGTTTGCAACAATTAACTGTTGTTTCTCTGTTACAAGTATGAGGAAGTAGCTGGCAAGCTTTGGCCCCAAGTCCTCGACCTTCTCTTCTATCTGCTTCAATTCGTATTAGCACAGGCAAAGAATCTCTACTACCTGTCACCTGAAAAACACAAAAATAACATATCACAGAAAAATACAAAAGAAATTTAAAAAGTAATCAAGTTTCTTTACAGTAAACTAAAAAAAAAATACTAGGTCATAGTTAAAAATAGTCTCTATAAACACTGCAATTAATGTTTAGTACTCTAGTAATTTGTTAATTAAGAAGTCAACACCCAATTCTAACACAATTTTTAAAAGCACAATCAGTTAGGACTTCCAAGCTTGAAAATGCATGCCTGATGAAGTATTTAACTACAATATTGGCCTTAACTGGAACAATGTATAAGGAAATAAGTTACTGATTCAGTGGCATATCTTGTATGTTACATTTGGTTCTAACTGAGGCAGTAATTAGAGAACATTACTTCTGTCTTAGAATGGAATGTCCTTTTCGTGAGAAATAATGCATAAGCTAGGAACAGTTTCTAGAACATCACAATCATAAAATACATAGTATGCTTTTTAATATCTGTTGCAACTTTTAGTCTCCTTTATACATTTGTTAAAAAAAAAATGCTTAAAGCCAAATAGGTGAAAACAACATCTTGTTATTTTCAAAAGTTATCATTAAAGTCTAGTCCTAACTATATGCTCTTTCAATGTGATATTTTCCAGAGGAATCTTGGAGCTGCATCACATCATGCCTGTTGTTTGGGTTGTTTTACCTCTGAGCGGCACTTTTTTGCACACCATGGGCTAAATGGCCAGGTCACATGGACCCTGAAGGCTCAGAGAAGGTTGGGGGAGGGGACTCACTGGAACAGCTGTTGGGAGACAGATGGCAGCCTCCCGTCAAGGCCATCCAGCGTGTTCTTTAACGTGCGTAGGGTATGGCTCTCCCACACACGGGACCACGGCTTAACGTCCCATCCGACGGGCGGCGGCCTTTCCAAGCCCATCGGTGTCCCCTACTGACCATGGGCAAGGCGGGGAATTTTGCGGAGATAAATCTTAACGCTGACCCAGCTGGGATTCGAACCTGGGAACTACAGATTACGAGCCTGGCGCGCTACCGACTGAGCCACCCCCGCCCCATCATCATGCCTGTGATTCTATTCATTTCTGGAATGCAAAAACTGTCAAAAACCTCTGAGAGTGAATAATATCATTCCACTGAATTTTGTATGCTTTATCATAGCCTTTTCATGCACACAACTCCTTTGCTTAACTATAGGATCATCTATCAGGTCACCACCATATTACTGCTGAAAGTATTTGACTAATAGTTGCTAGCAAAATTTTTTCTATCAAATGTTTAATTTCAGGATGCTAATATTAATTACTCATTGAACCAATCTCATCACAAATTATATCTGGTTGGACTTTTATCACATGTAAGCTGCATCTGTTGAATTCCGTAATATTTAGATATAATATGAAGTATATGTAATACTTCATATCTAACTCTTTACAGTCCATTTTTTACATTTGTACTAGCAGTTTGGTCCAAATTTTATATAAATATTATGTAAATTACAAATATGTACAATATCCTCCCAAACAAATTGCAAATAGCTTGTATGAGTGTCAAGAGATGGCACAAGTCTGTTGGAACAAGTCCTCACTTAAATGAATGGAATGAGTGCAACAGCGGTGTATGGCAGGATTGGTGAATCACAATTAAATGAATGGCATGAGTGCAACAGCATTGTATGTGGCAGGATTGGTTAATCACAATTAAATGAATGCATGAGTGCCAAATGATGGCATGAGTCAGATGGAATGAGTTTTCACTTAAATGAATATTATCCAAGATGTTTTGACTTATTTGAATTGTGATTCTTTGGGTTGTTTTACCTCCGAGCGGCACTTTTTTGCACACCATGGGCTAAATTGCCAGGTCACAAGAATACCCAAGGCTCAGAGAAGGTTGGGGGAGGAGACCCACTGGAATGGCTGTTGGGAGACAGATGGTAGTCTCCCGTCAAGACCATCCAATGTGTTCTTTAACATGCACAGGGTACGACTCTCCCACACACAGGGCCATGGCTTAATGTCCCATCCAACAGACAGTGTCTCCTACTGACTGTGGGCAGGACAGGGAATTGTGATTCAAATCGGGATTTATTAAGCATTGACCTATTGCATAATATAAAAAAATTCTCATGTTTGTAAGAAGAGAAAATGAATACTTAGAAACTAACATTTTAGTTTCATTATGGCACAGCCTAAATCATATAATTTCCAGTGAAGTTTAAAAGTTAATCTTTAAATTCAAATAAAATTTAGATATCTGGGAGCATGAAATATTATATTTTATCCAAAAGTTTACATTGAATGACAATAGTATTTGACTACTTCAGGCTGTTTAATAATTTAAACTACAGAAAAAAATACTGCAAGAAGGATAGCACACCAGCTGAAGCCAGCAGAATTGTTGACAGACATCAATGAAATGGTAATGATTTTCATCTTTACTGGGGAACCTTTTGTGGTTAAAAAAGTACCTTAAGTTATAAATTACCATAACTGATACAACTCATACCTTAAGTATGCAAAATAGTGCTAAGTGTAACGTGAACTAGTTGCTCAAAAGTACTTGAGATAAAACAGCCTAATCATGGATTAATAAGTTTAAGCTGCTGTTTAATGCTAGTTTATCTAAATTGCTTTTTTAATATTTTTCATGCAATACAATTCATGTTTGGAGAGTTTAGATAATCTTAAAACTTGAAGAAACAAAGATGAAGGCACTTTTGGATTATAATCACTCAGTGAGACCACTTCTTTCTTAATATACAAATACTGGAGAGAAATATGGAAAAGGTTCCATGTTATCTCAATAGAAAATTACATTCAGAGCTCAATAACTTCAATATGATTTTTAATCAAATGTCTAAAGATAAATTAAAGATCTCCATCAAATCTCTATTTTAAAAATATTTTTTCAGTCGAAAAAATGGATGAAAATTTAATTAAAACAAAAGTAAAAGACTTCCATATTTCCAGTGTTATAACCTAGATATTCTTGAACATTCCAGAGATCTTCTAAACCAGGTGTGTCCAACCTGCGGCCCTGGACAGATAGTAATGCGGCCCACAAAATCGTAAAGTTTACGTGTTTACGACATAAGCTTTCAACATGATTATGTGATTTTCAGCGAGTTTTTGATATCCCACTAGTAGTATTACCCTTTTTTAATTTTATAATAAAAAACATAAGAAAATAAATGAAGTTTTATTATTCATATACATTAACTATATTACATATTTTATGTGTGGCCCAAAACAATTCATCTTCACTCATTGTGGCCCAGGGAAGTCAAATCTTTACTCAATGTGGCCCAGGGAAGTCAAAAGGTTGGACACGCCTGTTCTAAACAATGTGATTATTTCTACTCCCATTGTTTGTAATGAGGATAGATGCATTACTGGCTTCAATGCTGGCTCACATCACATTCTGAAGTCACTTTGGCTATCTCTAAATTAAAACTTAATAAATCCCCAGGGGTGGATGAAATCACCATTGAAATGCTTAGAGCTGGCAACATTTGTGTTGTCACATGGCTGACTGAAATTTTGAATATCTTTTATGATAAAGGTGTTGTTCCTAAGGATTTTACTAGAGCTATTATTATCACAATTTTTAAAAAAGGTGATTGCAGTTTTTGTGATAATTATAGGGAAATTTATTTTCTGTTCCAGGCAAAGTTCTTTGCATGATTATACTTATAGAATTAAGAATTTGGTTGATGGACAACTGCATGATGAACAGTGGGGATTCAAAAATGGTAGGGGATGCATAGACTAAATATTTTCAACTAGGCGGATTCTTGAGAAATGTTTAGTTTCAGAAAAATAGGAATGTACACCTAAAGACTAAAATTAGGCTGCATAATAGTTTGGTTCTTTCTAGGAACCAAACTATTATACAGCCTAATTCTAAGAACCAAACTATTATACAGCCTAACATAGTGAAACATGACCCTTTGTAAACAGGATAACAAGAAACTATGTCTTTGATTCTAGATGTTTGTGCAGTATCTTTGGCATTAGGTAAAAGTGGTTAGCGCGCTTGGCTACTGATCTACGGGACCTGGGTTCGAGCCCCGGGTAAGGCATGGATGTTCGTGTTGTTTTCTGCTGAGGTCCTGCCATCCTCTCAGATCTTCTACTGTGGCATATAAACTGACAGGCTCCTGTCAGACCTCTGTGGCAAGCAGCTGCTTGAGGGGGTATTTATTTATTATTTTTATTTAAAACGACATTGTAAGTAACGATGAGGTTAGAAGGAGGAGTCGTCAACCTCTTTAGAGCAGCATTTTGTGCAGAGAGAGATTGTGTTGGTTTGGTCATATTGTCTGTATGCATAGCTGCATACAGGCAACATATGATTGTAAATTGTAACCAGTACAAAGTTTTGTACAGCATTGGGAAACAGAATTATGAGCAGCAAGCCTAAGGGCTTCAGGAAAAGAGTCTACCTAGGACACAATGGGCAGACAATGTCAAACAGGACCTTGCTTGAATTGGCCTACAGTGGCCAAATGCAGCAACTGTAGCTCAGAACAGACATGTCTGGAGAGAAAAATTAGTCTGTTAGGACCTCCATAGCAGATGGATGGATGGATAGATTCATTCTTGTCTATTGCAAACCCTGACTAATTAGGTTATAACAACTATACTTTGAAGTAGTGTCTCACAGACAGGCCCCATTTTATTCTGATTGTGGTTCTTGAAAAGGTCTACTGGTAAAAGTGATGCCTTCAGTTACTACCAGAATGGGGTGGCTTCAACCGTGAGAGGTAGGGGAACAAGTCTTTGCCCCATGCCTGCAATTAGGAGTAACAAATAATTTTCTTTCCACAGGTACGTAGAATGTGAGGATGTTGCACACAGATTATTATCATGATATCCTCACACAGGAATTCCAGCATTCTAACTTAAAACATTCTGGGCTTGCAGGAGATAAGATGACTAATGAAAGGACAGACACTTAAAAAAAATTTAAGACTTCTCTTTTCAGAGAGGGATGATGGAAATCATCTGCAAGTCATTGGGATGCTTCTTAGAAGACATGCTAGTGATGTTTTTCTAGGAAATGATGCCTTTAATAAAAGGTTTCTTACAGCTAAATTTAAAACTAAGATTGTTGTATATGCCTATTTTTCCACACACTCCATAGATTCTTAAAAATCCCAGCAGCAATACCTATTCTTCTGTATATCTCATGCTGCATATCATCAGTATCTGTTGCACAGCTCTAGAGATAATTAACACTGAGATATACACAGTGGTGCAATCATTCAAAATAACTGAATCACAACCTGCCTGACAATTTTCATCACTTTAGTTTTCTCTATGTTTATTGCCAAACCTACTCTATTACCAGTATCATCAATAGCTCTAATGAAAGAGTACATCTCGTCAACATCATTTGTCAAAAGGACCAAATCATCGGCATTATCTAAACAAGAAAATTTCAAATCTGTAAGGATTTTCTTATTAAAATTTCAAATATTTAAGGCCAAAATCTTGTTTTTGCAGTGAATTCCCCATAACACTCTGCAGCAAAAAATTGCTTACACTATTTCATAAATGTTTATGGAATAAATGAGTGGTGCTGAATATAAATCTACCAACTGGTTTTTGCTCTACTGTTAATATTTGCAAAGATATTACAGAAAATCAGTTTTCGTGAATTTCAACATTTTGTGCTTACTGTACATACTGTCTCCCCATCTCTAAAATTATTATATATATATATACATATATTACCTAGATACATATATCTACATAAAATCTATTGAGTAAAACTGACTACCAAGACATAAATGCTAATTATATAAAACATCAGCAGTCCAGTGAAGTCCAATATCGAGGTTGTAAACTGTTAACAGACTCATTCTCCTACATTCACAGATATTATATTAGTCCTAAACATGTGAAGCCATTCCAATAGCTGAGTGGCTAGCAGGCTTGGCTACTGCTAAAAGGGATGTGGGTTTGCGCCCTGAGTAAGTCAGATGTATGTGTTGTCTTTCTGCTGAGGTCTCTTATTCCTTAGATATTTCTATGGAATATTAAACTGACAGGTTCCAGTCAGACCTTTGTGGCAAGAAGCTGCTTGAGGGGGATTTTTTTAACAGGTGAAGCATCAGTTTGTAATTAGTATCAAGTTTTCTACAGTATTTTGGTGTTCACATCACTGATCAAGACAAATTGTGGACTCCTCATGTGTGCTGTGGTAGCTGCAGATCTACATTAGAAGGATAGATGTGTGGAACCAGGAAGTGCATGCCATTTGCAGCTCCTTAAATTTGGAGAGAGCTTACTAACCACCATGATTATTGCCACCTTTGTATGGTGGAAATAATGCACTACAAAAAGGCAAAAGATTGAAGAAATGTGGCATATCCAAGTATACCACCATCTATTGATCCAATACCACAAAGACTTGCCTATCCCAACTCTACCTGCAATTCCATTGTCAGAAAAGGAAACTCTAAACTCAACTGCTGTTGCAGATGAGGACTTTTGCAGAACAAACAGCAGCAAAGAGCAACATTTTGCTAATTAAACAGTATTAGATGACCTAATCAGGTATTTAGGTGGTCACACTAAATCAAATGCAGAGCTTTTAACATCTGCCTAAGACAGTGGAATTTATTAGACCTGACCTGAAAGATACCAACATATTGGAAAAGCATGTGAAATTTGCACCTTCCTGTGTTTTGGCTGAAAGTTTATGTTACTGAACTGATGTCGATGGTCTTTTTGAAGCTATTTGCCCATCTCATGGCCTACAAAATTGCTGCCTATTCATCAACAGCTCAACCAGAAGTTGAAGAATATTTTACTACACAATGACAATCAATTTCCTTCCATTCTAGTAGCATATTTAGTACTACTAAGAGAACGTCCAGAAACTTTTGGAGAAAATAAACTATAAATATTACAACTGGATGTCTGTGGGGACTTCAAGATACTAGGATTTCTACTAGGTCTACAAAGATGCCTATACCAAGTATCTCGTTTTCTCTGCCTCTGGGACTGTAGAGCCTCAAGTGCGGGAATTATGTAAAAAGAGAATGGCCAGACAGAACACAATTAACTCCATGAACTTCACAATGCTATACATGAAGCTGTTGTTCCAACCGACAACTTGCAGAAACCACTTTATATTAAATTAGGGCTTATGAAGTAGTTGGTCAAAGTTTTGAATCACACATCAGATGTGTGTTTAAACATATATGTTCCATGTTCCCTCATATGTCTGAAGCAAAAGTGAAAGGCATATTTACCAGATCACAAATATGATGGATACTACAGTCTCAAGAGCTGGAAAACAAAGGGACTGTTACAGAACTGAATGCTTGGCAGGCTTTTGACAAGTAGTGCATAGTTTTCTTGGCAACAATAAGAGTGATACTTACAAAGAACTTGTGAAAATTTTGATTGAACAGTATCACCTGCTGGGGTTGTAACATGTCCATAAATATAAATAAATTGAAAAAAAAAAAGCATATCTTCCTATAAAAATATTCTATTTTTTAAAGGGAAAGAAAGCACAGATGCCAATTTTTAATAGCCTAGGACACATCCCATTTCCAAAGCTTTCATTTGACATATAGCTGGTTACTTTCAACATTCATGTTCAAGAGATATAAAAGAATTATCATATTTCCATTTTTTAACAGGGAAGAAAGCATAAGGTGTCATTTTTTATAGCTTATGACACTCCCCACATGACAAGCTTTCATTTGAGATATGGCTTGTTACTTTCCACACTTGCATTCAGAAGATATAAGGGAACAATCATTTTCATAATTCCCCTTTTTTAGGGGAGGGGGGAAGAAAACATGGGGATCAATTTGTTATAGCCTATGACCAGTGCCTATGTAATAGGAATGCCTACTGATTTCCACAAATCCTCATGTTAGCAAACACACATAGGAAGCTTCAGAACTTGCCACACGAGGGCAGCACTGTTCCATGGTAACCTACCCTACACTAATGGGAAGTATATAGCAATCCGGTCGAAGTCATATGGTAAAGAATCAGATAGATGGTTAATCAAATACAATAAATTAGAATCTTTCTTAGAGATACAATGGGAAAAATGATTTAAACTCTCCATAATGAAAAATATGTTTAAAAATAATTGTGCTATTTGAAAATTATTATCCATTAAAATCCGAAATTTTCACGTGTTTACCCAATAACATTATTTAATGGTAATTCTTTAAAGAACAAAATTAATTTTTTTCCTAAAACAATTCATCTAATTTAATAATTTTAATTATTATTGCAATTAGGCCTTAACTGGCATAGTGGTTAGGCAGCTAGCGACTGTTCCAGCAAGGCAAACTTTGTGTGTTGTGTTAGCCCTAACTAAGGCAGTGGTCAGCAGTGCCTTCAGTCTTAGTAGGGCATGTCCTTGTATGAAAAGGCCTGTAAAAGCTAGCAGTAGCTTCTAGGATTCTTCTCTGTCCTATATGTCGCAAATCAAAAAATCAAAATCAATCAAAAACAGAGTTTATGGTTAAGGAAAATGAATAAGCAATAGATTTAAGAAAGATTATTTTGATATTAATAGCCAATATTTTTTGAGTAAGCATGAAATGGAAAATTTGTTAAAAAATTAATGATTAAAAGTAACAATTTTTAAAAGTAATAGGTGCAAGGTTTATGCTGCAATACAGAATTGACTCTTTATATGTTAGTCTTTTCATTTCAATTACTTCTCCTGACCTGCAGGGATCCCTCCTGTTTTTTTTTTTTTTTTTTGCTTATTTTAAAGTAATGTTATTTTTCATCATGTCAACTGATGATTTTATAAGTAGTTCAGTTTAAATTATTTTTCAGTTTAGAAGGATAAAGGGACTCCATTTAGAACATAGTTCTAAGGCTCCTATTTAGAACTTTGTTCCAGGGCACTGATTTAGAATTTGGCTCCAAGTCTCCCAACACTCACAAAGTTTTACAAACTTCCACATTCCATTATTTATATACAAGACTGTTTAAGAAGAAATGGGGGGGGGGGGAGACAAGAGTGTCTGGGTCTGAAAAAAATGAGCGACATTTTTACTACTATACCTCGCTTGGGTTGTTTTACCTCTGAGCGGCACTTTTTTTGCACACAATGGGCTAAATGGCCAATCTCCTCCCCCCAAAGGTTGGGGCTCTCCCATACATGGGTATGGGAGACACAGGGTATGGCTCTCCCACACATGGGGTGATGGCTTAACATCCCATCCGATAGACGGCGGCCTTTTCAAGCCCTTCAGCATCCCCTGTTGACCGTGGGCAGGGTGGTGAGCTTTGTGGAGATAAATCTCAACACTGACCAAACTGGGACTTGAACTTGGGAACTTCAGATTACGAGTCTGGCATGCTATTGACTGAGCCACCCCTGCTCCTACTATATCTAGCACTATTTTTTTAAAGTAACACATTATTTGAATTAGTGAAAAATTTCAAATTGGTAATAACAACATTATGCTCAAAGAAAGCTATAGCATTATCTTTCCATGGTATTTCAACGGAAATCTAACTACGAACCTCTATAACAGGGAGGGCCAAACTTTTGGACTCTGCAATCGACTTTTAAGACAGAAAATCTTTCGTGAATGACCCATAGTACATAAGTCATAATAATGATTTAACACTGCTTGACCAGTTAAGCATTAAATAACAATTTAGCATCAAACATATTATGTTACATTGTTACATTAATTAAAATACATACTTTTCCACTTAAAACTGGCAGCTATACAATCAACCAAACAGTTGACTGTGATTGATGCATTTAATGAAAAACTGTGACTTAAGTTAAAGATAATCAAACTTATTTAAATCTTGATTTATCATCAATATCTGTTAAGTATTTAAAGAGTTATGGCAGCTGGAAAATTTTATATTAAATTATCTTGTTTGATAAAAACTCGTTCATAATTATCTAACACTGAAATAATTATTATGCAACTTTTAAAATTTATATTTTATTAAATGATTTGAAAAATACTTGTTATTTAAATTACAATTAATATCTGAAATAAATTCTTATGACCCATTACTGTTGTAAAATATTCTAGCTTCCATAATTCTTTAAATACTAGATGAATGCTGTTGAAAATCAAGATTTAAATAGATAAGATAATTAATTTATTTTCAGTAACATTTTTCATTAAATGAATATTTTAGAAGTTACAGAGCTTTGATTCCCAAAACACACTGTATTTTGTCTCTACTGTATTTTGTTAGGGTAGTGTAACTCAGTTCCGTGTTTATAAAGATATTCATTGTTTTGACCTAATGGGAATAACTTTCTCTTGCTTACAATTCCAGCGATTCCAAAATATTATTTATTCAAAAGTGACAAACTTTTTCCAATTACCCATGTCAACATTATGTTGCTGACATATTACTGTAGCCATCTGTTTCACAGATCCAGTTTGCAAGAGATTCAATAGAAACTGAGTTTTGTTTTAGTTTCTGCAAAACATCACACAATATTGCATCATCATTCAGATCCAAATCAGAATCCAATTTTGAAACTAGCAGTAAACAGCGTAATATCCTATACTGCTACGAAGCAAGTAGCAAGCAAAACAGCAGATTGCCAAAGTCACAGCAGACAAAAACTTAACTAGTGCTGCTGTCACTTCACATATTGAAATCGGCAGGCATTCCCATTACATAGGCACTACTATGACATTTTCCTCATTAGAAGATTTCATTTGAGGTATTGCTTGTTACTTTTGGTGCTTACATTCTGGAGATATAGCAGAATAATCATTTTCATATTTCTCTTTTTTAGGGGGAAGAAAGCATGGGAGGTCAGTTTTTATAGTCTATGACACTCCCCATGTCACAAACTTTCATTTGACACATAAATCATTCAGTTTCACCATTGCATTCGAAAGATATGGTAGAACAACTGTTTTGACAAATCCACAAACTGACAAATGTGAAGTGAAAAGCAATAAGATAGGTTAAAAAAAATAGTGCTTTGGGTTTTCAATGGGGGGAAAATAAAAGATTTTCTCTATTATCAATAATATATATATGCAAAATTAAGGAGTACAAAAACCTAAAATATTGATAATCTCATTTGAAACTGGGATTAAGTTAAAATTAACATATTTACATGAAATGACATACTCCATAAATTTGTTATAAATACATTAATTTTGAAAAGCACAAATATTCCATTTTACAAACTTTAATATTCATCTTACTTTTCTGGCAAGCTGTTCTCCTAAAGTCAACTGCTGTGTATCGCTGATGGCTTCATTTTGTGGAAATGGTACTGTGCCTAACAAACGATTATGAATTTCATCAGACAAACTTTTGGTAGCAGTCATCAATTTGAACAAATTACATGGTTGTAAGGTGCACCTTGGATGTTGAGAAGCAGCAGGGTCAAAGGCATCCTGAACATGTCTCAATGTTCTAAGAAACCAACAAATTGCAGAGTTAAAAATATAAACTTAGCAATAACTTAAAATTCAAATGTTCAATTTCTTAATTGATTAAGAAATATTTAATTGCATTAATTTATTGCATTAAGAAATATTTGTCATTTGCATTAGGATCTCTTAGTATAAAACTAATTAAATATCTCTAGTATTTAAATAATACTGAAAATAAAATGAACTGCAGACTACAAATATTATAAATAAATAAATACCCCCTCAAGCAGCTACTTGCCACAGAGGTCTGCAGGAACCTATCAGTTTATATGCCATAGTAGGTCTGTGAGGGTGGCAGGACCTAAGCAGAAAAACAACACAAACGTCCATGCCTTATCCGGGGCTCAAACCCAGGTCCCGTTATTGGAATGGCGTAAATCATTTCTACATGATTTTAACCTTTTTTGACAGTTAAATGATACACAAAGTTCAGATTTAATTTCACTGTTCACAGTAATTTTCTCAAGTTTCACTCACAGCAATCTTAGTAGAATAATATTTTCTTTAACCACCCTCATCATGAATTGAAGGAAACTTAACAAGAAACTCTACCACTAAGGGTATTCATGTGAAGTGTCATATGATTATGTGGCTTGAAAGGGTTGAAAATTGAATCAAAAGTACTCGCAAAGAAAATTAAGACTTCACCAAAATATATTTTGACATTTTAGTATTATTGACTTTAATATACATGCTAACATTTCATAGTGGCAAGGGTCCACTCAGATGGTAGCACACCAAGCTTGTAATCTGCAGTTCCCAGGTTCGAGTCTTCCTGGAGCCAGCACTGATATTTATTTCTGCTGAACTCCCACACTGCCCCAGTCAGAAATGGAACACCAATGGGCTTGGGAAGATCACTGTCCATTGGATGGGATGAAAAGTCATTGCCCTAAGTACAGTAGAGCCGTACCCTACGCATATTAAAGAATCTGCTGTATGGCACTGATGGGAGGATTCTCTCTGTGTCTTAAGAGCTGTCCAGTGGGTCCTCTTTGCCCAACCTTCTCTGAGACTTGGGGTCCTTGTAACCTGCCCATTGTGTACAAAAAAGAACCCAACAACTCATAATAGAAAGCATTAATCTACTATCCACCATAAAAGTATATAGCAAACTAAGACAAAAGTCAGATTCTCTAGCCACTGTCTTAAAGTTAAAATAACACACAAGGGTATGCCTGATGGAACAGTAGCTTAGTCCACAGTAGCTATATTCCAGTTTCACTTAAAGTTTATTTCAAAGTTCACACAACTGAAATCTGACTTGCAATGACTGATTTATTGTTAGTGAAATTATGTCTGCGACATGTCCTTGCTTAAGTGTTCATATATTGTGAGATAAACCAGGGCAAGGTATATAAAGTTTCTAGATTACCTCCATTATTTTGTTTGGATAGACCCCATTTACTCTTAAAATATCATAATGTCACTCTTACAAAACGATATAAAATTCAAAGAAAAAACTGTCTTGAGCTGGGTATTTATGAACCCATAACCTCTTGATGATACACCAGGTACTCTAATCCCTTTGCTACCATCAGGAGATCAATAATGTATTTAATACCCTGAGTGCCAGAAGCAGATCACATTTACAATCTCAGTTTCATAGCATAAAGGTGTAATTTATTTTAAAATCAAAATCAGCAAATTTTTTAATTTTCTAATATAGAAATTTGTATTTTAAACAACAATTTTTTATCTGTTGATTCTGTTCGAAAAAAAAAATGATACTAAAACTGAAAAATAATCCCTTCTTGCATCAATCAGATTCCTATGCTATGCAGTGTAAGTAGCTAAAGAATTATTGCTTAAAAAAGCCGAGTGGTTAGCACGCTTGGCTACTGATCTAAGGGACCTGGGTTCGAGCCCTGGGTAAGGCATGGATGTGTGTGTTGTTTTTATGCTGAGGTCCTGCTATTCCCTCAGACCTTCTACTATGGCATATAAACTGACAGGCTCCTGTCAGACCTCTGTGGCAAGCAGCTGCTTGAGGGGGCATTTTTTTTTATTTTACAAAATGTTATTGCATTTTGTTAGACTCTACATAAAATCTCACTATGAAATTGCTGAAGTAATCTTAATCATTATTATGTTTTATTAATATTTATTCACAAAATGAAATGCACTTTTACAATTGGTAATTTACATTAGAAGCATAATTCATTCCTCTTATTTCAAAAAGTTCCTCCTATTCGAAAAAAATTCAGATGTGCTCTTTAGGATGAGCCACCATTGATACTGCCAAAAATGCATCAAATCATGGCTGAACCTGATTAGAGATCATGCTTTTTGAACTTTACTTATCCTAGAATTTTCACTCTTAAATATTGTGTCATATACCAGGTTTGCTAGTTACTGATAGGATTCATTGACCAACAATTCTGTTTGAAGCTTCTACCAACTGAAATGGTTAATAATCATAAGTTATGGAATTTTTTTGCACCTATATGGCTTTGAAATATTATATTATTTAACTCAACTCTTTTATTAAAACAATACATTTTACTAAACTTAAAAAGGTTTTTTTCTGCCTATAACTGGAACATCACAATACTAAATCAAACTCAAACGGTGCCCTAGAGAAATAACGGTTTTACAAACATAATAAATATTTTGGATATATTAGTTGAACAGTTGTAAGTGCTGTTAATTTTGTCTACTTTAAATAGAACTTGCATAGGCAAGGTATACAGTTATTATGAGTACTTGGAAAGAATGGGACTTCTTACAGCTAAATTTAAGATAGAATTAAAATAAGAATGCAATTTGCTGTTATGTCTCTATTGAACACTGATGCAAACATAGATTTTGTAATTATTATTGATATATCAAGTTAGTCTTAAAAAGAAGATATTACAGTACTCTATACAATATTTAGGGCAGAATGATTAACCTCTTGATATTGACAGCTATCCAGAAATTAGTGAATGTTTGCTACTAATAAATGAATTACACTACTTATCAAAATTCAAGCAAAGATCATCAACATGCAAATAAAAAATATTGTTAGAGACATAAAAGAGATATTTAATGTATCTAAGCAATTTAATGTGTAGTTTGGAAAATCCAACATGTAAAACACATGACATACAACATGTAAACAACATCCTATAAAAGTCTCCTTTCATAGGGTATGAAAGGAGACTTTCATACCCTATGAAAGGAGAGTTGGGTTGTTTTACCTCTGAGCGGCACTTTTTTGCACACCATGGGCTAAATGGCCAGGTCACATAGACCCCGAAGGCTCAGAGAAGGTTGGGGGTGGGGACCCACTGGAACAGCTGTTGGGAGACAGGTGGTAGCCTCCCGTCAAGGCCATCCAGCGTGTTCTTTAACGTGCACAGGGTATGGCTCTCCCGCACACAGGGCCATGGCTTAACGTCCCATCCGACGGACAGCGGCCTTTCCAAGCCCATCGGTGTCCCCTACTGACCATGGGCAGGGCGGGGAATTTTGCGGAGATAAATCTCAACGCTGACCCAGCTGGGACTCGAACCTGGGAACTACAGATTACGAGCCTGGCGCGCTACCAACTGAGCCACCCCCGCCCCTATGAAAGGAGACTTTTATAGGATGTTGTCTATGAAAGGAGTATTTTCATAGACACTCAATCATTTCAAATTGAAATACTACATTGTAAATCTGGAATAGCCAAAATGCTTCATGATGACTCAAAGAAAATGTTTAGAGGACTTAAAATGATAGAGCAATAGGAAGGTGAGAAGCTGATAAAACATTATGGAGGTGACTATATTCTTTGGTGTCCACCATTCTGTTACCTCACGATTATGGCAGCAATTCCAAACACTCAAACAGTTATCAGAAGATATGTTCAATAATGTCCTAGGATTACAATCCCTTAAGATGATTATATTGGGCAACTGTCCTAACTGAATAGAAGGGCAACAGCATCAGTCTACATTTAAACCTCATTGCAGCCATATGAAGGCAAGTATCTTTCTCAACTGTGACCAATGACTCACAAGGTGGACTCTATGACTGTTGACCTGTTGTATGCATCCCTTGAACCTCTAGATAAGTCCACTTAAAATGCTATAATCATGTAGCCTGGACCTGAGAATTCAAGACTTTCTCTACAATTAGATAGCAGTCATGTACTGATCTGGAAAGAGGTAGGAATTTGCAATAACATTAAGAGAAGTGTGTATGGCAGTTGAGGTCTGACAGTGTGGGCCAGGATTTCATTGGGTGGCCATGCCAACCTACAAGTATCTGATCGAGTTTCTGTGAATGATAGATAGATCTTTATTAATGATGAATATTAATTATTAATGTGAATACTCTGAGATATTAAAATGAGTCTTGATTCCTATATCAAGCCCTGTGCTAGTGCAATAGTTGTGATTTCCTCCTAATGAACAACAATGACTGTCCACACAGAACAAGACTAACTGACCAATATCTTGAGGAAGAAGGTATTCAAATGCAATGAACTGTATTTTCTCTGGATCTCAATACAAAAGATGCCTGCCTATACTATAGATTGCCACTCTTCAACCCCTTCCCCAAACCCTCCAAACTTCAAAACTGCTCTTATTACCCAGTGGACTTTATTGCCCTCTCATTCTTGGTATTACCTTATTATGAGCATGAATCGATGTTGTCAGGCTTGCATTAATGCTAGACAAGACCACATCCCCTATTGACCATACAACTTGTATTCAACCTGTCCCTCTCCAACCACCACATACACACACTTTTCATGTACTTTATTACCTCCCCCTCCCTCCAAGATATTATGCAAATCATCATGGCCCAAATTTTCATAACTTATCGCAATATTATCTTTGTACCTTCCTGTGAAATTTGATAAAATCTTTCCAAATATATATATATTGAGATATGCACATTTATTAACCCATGCTTAACTTTTAATGAACAGTGTATTTGAGAATGCAACACATATTTTTAACCATAACATAAATGTTGGGGTATTTAGGTTATATTTAATATCTAGTAGTTGCCAGATGGATCAAATAAAATTATATACCAATGTTTATTATGATAAACAATCTACTTCTGTGAGGAGTACCAGGATTTACTATACCTGAGATGAATTTTGATTATTACTCTACTAAAATATACTGTTCAGTGAAATTGCATCATCTAGAAAGAATAGACAGATTGATCTGATTTGCATGCAGAACTGTGATATATATGGATGTAAATGATTTACATGTCAAGAAATCGGCACAGTAGAGTATACAGTACCATGTCCTATGCCATGATGACATAGGAATCTGAAGGGGTTATAAAAACATTACTAAATATTACAGCTGTCCCAAAAGGGGTAAATGTCAGCAGGCAAACAAAATGGTGAGTGAATGACAATGAAGACTTTGCCTTCAGCATGCATAAGGCAACATTACATATAGCTGATGGAACTGAAAGTAGTCAGATCATTGGGTTGTCAGAAGCTGAACGATCGCCACGCCAAATCACAATTTGTGTGGGTTGTGATGTCCAAATGGTTGGACACTGTTGGTAACAATGGATACAGGAAGGTATTTCAACATGTCATCATGGCTCTTGTGGCATCAGAACATCTTAATGAGAGGGCTGAAAAATCCAATGCTAGAGACAGGAGACAAATATATTGCAAGCCACCAGATTTCCAACAACATGCCATCCTTGTCTGCACCCGTGTCAGGAAATATGATTAGAAAATAACTGTGTGAATCAGACAGTATTCATGCCATCTGCAGGTTTCATTTACCTCTGATGACAGCCGATTGTTGTTTGCATCTACATTGATGCAGGGAAAGAGTTGCTTGGGAACAAGACTTGTCATCTTTAGTGATGACTGACTATGATCCAGTGGCAACCATATGCATGTCTGGTGACATGCTGGGGACAAAGTCAATACAGCTGTGCTTCTGCACGTTTCACACTCCATCTCAAATGCTATATTTCAGAAGGACAATGTTTGCCCATATGACTCTGTTTCAATAGTAACTATGTGACATGGATATGCTTCCTTGGATTTCGGTTGGAAATCCTTGGCCTGCATACTCTCCAAATCTGTCATGCATTGAACATGTTTGGGATATGATGGGACATTAACTAATCCATCACCTCTCAGTCCCTAACCACTGTTCCTCAGCTCATAGAGGTATGACGAATAGCTCAATGTTCACCAGAATGATATTCATAACCTTTTTGAAACTCACTACCACAATGTGTGACTGCTTGCATTGCTGTTCATGAAGGCCATACTTCTTATTGATGCACACCATCTTTTCAGAGATAAATACTGCTGATTTGATAACTTTATAATTTCTTGTCTACATTACTGTCACTCCATTTGTTTTGAGGTCAAAGGAAAACACTCTTTGTAGGCAAGGCAATTGCAATGCTGAGAGTGTAGATGTTGCAGCAGGTTTAAATGGTGTGCTAATAAAAGATATGATAATCTCTATAACTAATGCAAATAATATTTGCTAGTTACATTAACTTAAATAGTTAATAACTTCTAATATTAAAGCTTCCCTGTGACATTAAAAATGACTATTTTAACTCTTTTAGTACCAAGTTTTTAATAATCAGTGCATTTGCAACTGTTGGTTTTACACCTTTTAAACAGAAAACCAATCAGATTTTAACCCTTTATTCTGAAGTAATTGATTAGCATTTTAGTTATAAATTAAAGTGCATTTAATTCTTATTAATAAAAGAAAAAGAATAACCTAATTTTAAATAGCACTAAAATGTTTTTAATATAAGACTTAGCAGGTTCCAGAAATTATTAAATTTTTTTCTAAAACATTTTTTTTTGTCTGGGAAAGTCTTATGTCAAGCTACTTTTCCATGAAACACACTAAAAATATAACTTTAAATAAAATGCATGCTTATCAAAAATTTGTTACCATGAATAAAAAATACACAAGTACCAGATTATTACATAACTTACTATATTATTTTATGAGCACAAACCTATATGTCACTTTAAGCTGCTTGTATATTTCTTTATGTTCATCCAACAAGCACTCTAATGCTCCAAGAGCTTCATTATACTTTCTGGACAATACTACTTTCCACCCAGCTAATTCATCTACAATTAAGCTGCAAAAATGGAATTATACAATAAAACTATTACTTCAGTCACATGCATATGATGCAGTAAAAAATTAGATAATTTTAAAAAAGGACATTTGCCTTTTATGCAGCTTATTATATAAGTAATACCTCATGAATCACAGGTTTGCTGTTCACAGATTCAACTATTTGGGAAAATTGTTTTAAAAACTTGTTTCACCAATCTTAGATGAGGGACACATACATAATCCTCAAGCAGCTATGGTCTATGGAGGTCTAACTAGATGGTGTAATTTATTCTCCAAATACACTTATCCTTACTACAGCTGCTGCATTTGGCCACTGTACAACAGTTCTAACAAGGTACTGTTTAACATTGTCTGCTCACAGCATCCTAGGTTTTCTTAGGCCTTTAGGCACACTGTTTTTAACCCTATTCACACTTTCAGCCCACTATTCTTATCCCTACAGTTATGAATATGGGCAACTGTGATGGTTCACCCATTGACTTTACTTTTCCTTAACCAGTTTTACTTTACTTACATTATAATTATCATTTTGGGAACTTTATTTTAAGTTGATCCATCATTCTCCTCACCTGTTCTGCTAGAGGAGTGGCAATTGTGCAACTGTTTTTTGACTGACAGCCACTAAACGTGCATGGAAAGACATGCCCACTTATATCTAGTGCGAGTCATGATCATCATATGCAAATGTCATATGTGTCAGTTTGCATGCCAGGAGTGTATATGTATAACAACTGACATTAGGCCATGGAGTTAGCTGGAATGAGTTGGCGATGTGAAACTGGAGTGAGTTGGTGAAGTTGTTAGTTGGTGATGTGAAGTGAAAGAAGGAGGTTAGTTGTGCGAGTTGCTCAGTGAGGAGCAAGTTTAGTTTGAGAAGTGTTGTTTATTTGGTGAATCTAGATTTTGAATAAACATTTATTTTATGAAATCTGTGTTTGACTTTATTTTTTTCTCTTGAGCAGAGTCTGTTTAATCATTGAGTTACCTTAACTTTAATGGACATTCCTTTAAGTTCTTTTTCATCTAATGCTGTTAAAAGAACTCTAATTCATTGGCAAGATTAATTGCCTGCCACCCAAGAATATCAACTATCCAGCAAATTAAAGTTAACATACTTTGGAGCATTACACAATGTGGCTAAACAAACGCAGCCTCTCTCTGCACAATATGTTACTAATGGTTGTTGACTCCTTTACCTATTTACATCATTATTTCCTGATGCCCAAGATACTGCATAAGCATCTAGAATCAAAAGCATCAAGTTTCATGTTACATTGCTTACAAAGGGTCCAAGTTGAATTGTTTTCCCTTGGGGTGGCACTTTTTCTGCGCACAATGGGCTATATGGTTATGCTTCAAGTAAAAATTTATTTTTATGTTATTCAGAAATAAATAAGCTTTCTATTCATGTGCATTATAATCATACCTGTCTATTAGTTTTTATCAAATAAATTTTTGTGTTGCCAGATGAATTTTTTGACATGACTCTAAATAATGTCCTATTAAAATAAAACTAGTAGTCTTTTTTGTTAAATATTTTATTTTCAGAAATCCAGAATTAAATGCTGATTAATTTGGCATATAACATGCCATAATTCCTTTCATTAGTTATTTGGCAAAAAAGTTCTAAAGCTAATTTTTTTTCTGCCTGATCAGAGTGAAAAAATAGCTGGACCTGGGAAGGGTTAAAGATCTTGTTACTTAATAGATTCTGAAAAAAAATTTCATCGCCGCCACGGCGGGAATCGAACCCGCATCTCTCCAGATTCATGCCAGAGCGCGCTACCATTGCCCCACGCGTCGGACAACGAATATTTTCAGAATATGACCTTTTTAAGTTTTTCTTCTTGAGACGTGACTGAGACAGCGCCATCTATACTCAAGGAGATGCAACGTTTTACAGTCGTTGCATTTGATTATCAGATGTTAATGAGAAGGTCGCTAACGCTACCGCGTTAAATATATAATTGAAATCCAAAGTGAATGCACAGTATTCCCTGTTAAGAAACAATAATTAATAGATTCTGAAAAAAATTTCATTGCCGCCGGCGATGAAATTTTTTTCAGAATCTATTAATTATTGTTTCTTAACAGGGAATACTGTGCATTCACTTTGGATTTCAATCTTGTTACTTAGTGAAAATCTGCATTTAAATATGCCAGGCTCAACCAGATAAACTTTCCTGGCAAAATGTATTGAGCTCAAACTGGGTTATTAATTTTTTATTTTGCTAAGTAAAGATATTTGTGTATGAACAGTTTAAGAACATTAGAAAATATAAAATGTGTTGAACATTTGGTCTGCAACAGAGTACAATAATATATTTTAACATGATATCTCATCAGCAACTCTTAACTCAATTGGCTAAGTGCACTTTTTTTTACTTGCAACTCCAAGGTCTCCAAATTCAATACCAACAGTACTTTCATGATAACTTTTTCATAATTCATTCCATTTACCATATCACTTTTTCACAATTTATTGTAAAATGTATAATAAATTGATATTGTATATATAACAAAAAAGTCAACTGTTCAAGAGATAATTACTAATATTCTTATTATTACTATAAATTAATATTTTAAACTGAATTACTGTTCAAGAGTAATTCAGTTTAAAATATAAATTTATAGTTAGAACAGAATCAAAAATAAAATAGTAAAACCAACATATATACTGACATATTTTTCACAAAGTTTTTTTAAAATACCACTAGAACAGGCAGGAAAAATATATACATACAGGAAATTATTAGAGAGGGGTGGGGGCAAAATACCAAACAGAAGTAGAAAAAACAAGAATACTTTTGCAATTTTGCTTTTCTCAAAAATTTTTGTTAAATAATGTTTCACGAATAGCTGAAAAAAATATGCATTATGGAACTCTTTTCAGTCTAATTTGGTTTAATTCAATACCAAGCATCTTCCCAAATTTTTTTATTACATCTGTGCCCTGTCTGTACTATGCAAAGTGCACCACTGAAATTTTTAGTCATGAACTGCCAGTGCATGTAACAACAGAAAATTCCCTGTACTAAGCATTTCAGTGGAAATTTGAAAAAATCTGACCAACCATCACTTTTTATCACAAGCTTTACCACAAGCCAGAGGAATCCAAAGCCAATTTGGGGGGAGAGGTTCAGTGAATACAATGTTCAGTGACACAAGTGACAAAGTCTAAAAATAGAATACTTCCTTTCTGCCTAGCAGGACACAGGAAAGCCACTTCTAGTCTTCTGTTCATAAACTGGATGGTTGGGTTGTTTTACCTCTGAGCGGCACTTTTTTGCACCACCATGGGCTAAATGGCCAGGTCACATGGACCCCGAAGGCTCAGAGAAGGTTGGGGGAGGGGACCCACTGGAACAGCTGTTGGGAGACAGATGGTAGCCTCCCGTCAAGGCCATCCAGCGTGTTCTTTAACATGCACAGGGTATGTCTCTCCCGCATACGGGGCCACGGCTTAACGTCCCATCTGACGGACGGCGGCCTTTCCAAGCCCATCGGTGTCCCCTACTGACCGTGGGCAGGGCGGGGAATTTTGCGGACATAAACTGGATGACCTGCAAATTTTTATAAACAGGGCAGCTGCAGTTAATAATTATAAAACAATTTACATAAATAATTTAGAGTTCTAGAATTTTCCACTTCAATTACCTCCTCATTTTGGGTTCAAATAAATGTAGCAGAGGCATATGCAAAATTGCAGTCAAAAAAAAGGGGGGGGGGAGGTTGGGCAGGTAAAAAAAAATACATTGAGACAGTAGGGAGGCAACAACATAATTTTACAATTTACAGGTTTTAACGCTTAAAGTAATATATATTATATTAACCCTTCTAGGGTCATGGACATCTATAGACTTTTTTGTATATCACATGAAACTTCGATTTTTTTTTTTATTTGTTGTTTGAAAATTATTTTACATATAACTTTTAAAAATACATAATTCAAGCTTGAAAAATATTTTCTTTCTTCATTTGATGCATATTTTATTAAACTACAATATAAATAATTCAACAAAGCCATCTGATTGCCATATTTTATAAGTGCTATACAGTATTGTCAATTTGTTTGTCAACAATACTCTATATTGAAGTAATCATCTGATTTAAGCTCACAAGTTTCATTTGAACTATACTGCTCACAAAATTTAGGGGATATTTTTATCGCTTCATATTCATTTTGAAATATCCCCTAATTTTTGAGAGCAGTATATTATCAATGTATTTTTCCTTAAATTTTTGAAATCTCCTAAAAATTAACAAACAATGGTTTTTAAAAACAGAAGATTTTAGAAATAATTATGAAATATGTACCTATTTTTTCAGTATAATACTGTAAAAAGTGTTATTAAAATTAATACATTACTATATAAATAAATAAAATAAATACCCCCTCAAGCAGCTGCTTGCCACAGAAGTCTGACAGGAGCCTGTCAGTTTATATGCCACAGTAAGAGATCTACTATGCTCAAATTTTGTACTTCACTAAAATTCAGCATTAAATTATCTTTAATTTGGCATATAACATTACCTATTTCTGTTGAATATTTATTAAAAATATTCTACAGTCGACTTGTTTATTGGACTCTACAAGTCTGGACTTTTTTCAAAGTATGGTACGGAGAAAAAAAGTTACAAAACGGAAGAAATGTTTACTTTAAACAAGAAATTTTGTTATTCAGAAATCAATAGCCTTTCTATTCATGTGCATATAATCATTTCTGTTTTAGTGTTTTTTAAATAAATTTTGTGTTGCCAGACACTTTTTTTACTACAACTCTAAAAAAGTTCTATTAAAATAAAACTTGTTTTTTTGCAAAATATTTTATTTTCAGAAAATCCATAATTAAATGCTGATTAATTTGGCTTATAACATGCCATAATTCCTATCATTAGTTATTTGGAAAAAAGTTCTCAATTTTTTGCCTGATCAGAGAAAAAAATAGCAGGACCTGGGAAGGGTTAATATATAAATATTATACATTTTTTCAAACCCCACAGGGACAAAACCATTAACCAATATGCAACAAATTACAAGAATTTTACCTGCTTGCTTGAAATTTGCTCTTCCATATATCGCATTGAACAGAGAGTTTTTCTAACTCTTCATTATTTTGGAATAACTTCTCTGAATACAAAAGTATATCTTCACCTAATTTAGCTTTGTCCTCACTCAAATACTGCACCTTAACCTGCAAATCTTCTCCCAAAGAGGCAACTAAAAGTTTCTTTAATTCTGCATTTACCTGAAATATTTAGATCTTTAGAGAAAGTTAATAAAAAAGAACTTTTAGAAAGGGAAGAATGCTAAACATAATTTTATTAAGTTAGAAACATTTATTTCACTGCATTTGATTAAATTATAAGTCAAACATTAAAAGCGTTACAGTACATACTTAACCCTCAAAGTGCTGATCATTTTTGAAGTGTTTTGAATATAAAAACTAAAAAACACTGTAAAACATTATCATGAAGTAACTAAAAAACTAGGTCATGTAATTATCATATAATAACCATAATTCTGGGTGGGTAGACGGACATGTGATGTCATTGTTGGCAGTTGCCCTGTGGTTCCATGGCTACTCGAGCAATAGGTCCCGAATTTAGCGGGGTGGCACCACTTAATTCTGACACTCTTGGTTTGACAGATGGGGTTCCTAGCTGCTGTGGGTCAGGAGTGATCCCTTGAAAACTGTCTGAGATTTCTGGGGTGCTGCCATCACCTGCCTTGTGAATAAAGTTATTGATTGATGTATGCTTGGTGTGAACAAACTTATCAGAGAGTTCCGTGCCAAATGTTTGGTGTGGTCATTACTAGTATAAAAGAATTTGTAATTTTCACAATCTAAAAAAAAAGGGAAAATAAACTGGATCAAAATAAAAACATTCAGCAGATTTCTTTTGGAATGTAGTGTCTTTTTGTGGACATAATGGTAGGGAGGAAGTTACTGTTCCAGCAGGCCTACTTTGTGTGTTTTTGCTCTTACAGAAGCAGTGATGGGTAGTGACTTCAGTCTTAGTGGGACATGTCCTTGTACAAGTCCTGTACAATTTAGGAATAGCTTTTACGATCCTCATCTGTTCTATTAGTTGCAAATCAAAAAGCATCATATGTCATTACACCAACTGAAATGATGCACTTTCTTAATACTTACATGCAAATAATATATAAGATCCCACCTGTATTTTGCAAAATTCCCCACCCTGCCCACGATCAGTAGGGGACACCGATGGGCTTGGAAAGGCCGCCGTCCATCGGATGGGACGTTAAGCCATGGCCCCGTGTGCAGGAGAGCCATACCCTGTGCACGTTAAAGAACACGCTGGATGGCCTTGACGGGAGGCTACCATCTGTCTCCCAACAGCTGTTCCAGTGGATCCCCAACCTTCTCTGAGCCTTCGGGGTCCATGTGACCTGGCCATTTAGCCCATGGTGTGCAAAAAAGTGCCGCTCAGAGGTAAAACAACCCAACCCACCTGTATTTTCAGTTTTGAGTCCCAACCATTTGAGCACCATTCCCCTGCCCTCAGTCAAAAAGGGTGCAGATGGGTTTGGAAAGTCATTGTCCGTCAGATGGAACATAAAGCTTCATATGCAGAAAAGTCGCAACCTGTGCACATTAAAGAACATGCTAGATGACCTTGATGGAAAGCTCACATCTGTCTCTTAATTGGTGTTTAATGGGTTCCCTTCATCCATCCAACTCTGAGCCATTGGAATCCTTGTGAGCTGGCCATTTAGCCCATTATGTGCACAAAAGTGCCACAGTTAAAATAATCCAACCCATTTGCATTACCTAGACATTTATCTTGCTTTGCTGCAGCCAATTTGTTAACATCAAATTAGTCTTCTTGTTGAGAGAATCACCATGCTTTTAAGGTTATGTCAAGATCACTGTTCTTAATTTGTTTCATTGATGTCTTGTCACAGAGATTATTTCTTGAAATATTTATATCCTTAAAAGCTTTTTTTCCTCTTACATTTAGGTTCTAACATGATTTAAATCTTAATCAGAAAGGGCAATTTTGTCTTAATGAGTGTTCATGTACAATTAAAAAATCACAATGTGATTTTTTTATCAGAGGGATGTATCATTTGGCTTATGTGTTGAATACCAGTGATTTCAAGTTCCAGTGACCTTTGGTATAGCTTTGAAAGAAAAAGTCTGAACTATGGATGACAAATAAATTCTTAGAGGAGTACAAAAACAATGCCAAAGATTTATTTTTTAAAAATGTAAATTAGAAAAAAATTTACAATAGTTGGTAAAGTTATAGATGAGTTACCTAATAAACATTTACCAGAAAAAAATTAGATTGAGTGCAATGATAATGAAATTGGGTATGATGCTAATCCAGAGTTATCATTTTTATCTCGTTTAAAAACTATGAGAAAATTTCACTTTACTGTCCGTCTGTAGACATTGAACATTTTTTGTTTATAGACATATATTAAAAATTCTTTCTGTCAGATAGGTATTGACGAAATATTAAGATTTGCACTTTCTGAATCTCTCAAAAAGCTATAATTGCACTCTCTTGAAAATTTCATATGAATATTGCAAAAGATGTAGTTATGCTAAGAATTTTGGTAGTGGAATGTGAAGGTGACAAAGTTTCCATTGGCAACAATGAGGCTTAGACCTGGGGGAGGGGGAGAAAATACAACTTTTTTTACTTTAAGAGTTAATTGTTTTAGAGAATTATTAAAAATTATTTTTAGGCTATTGATGAAATATTACAATTTGGTTTTTTTGAATCTCCCAAAAGCTATAAATGTGCCATCTAATGGTGGAAAAGTTGAAAATTCCAAAATTACAAATGAATATTGCAAATGACGTATTTATGATAGAAATTTGAAGTTTTGGTGGTGAAATGTGAAATTCATTAAGTTTCCATTCATAGCAATTAGTTGATCCTTTACTGTTACACCCAGGATGGATGGGAAATGCAATTGTTCAATTATTCTGTTTTAAGAGATAATTGGAAAACTTTTTTTTGGTTCAATTGGTACTAACAAAATATAATTCACATTTTTTGAATACCTTGATAGTTGTAATTTATATCATTAGAGATCACTAAATATGGAAATGGTGAAACTTTTAATGAATATTGCAAGTAATATGTTTATGGTAGAAATTTTAGGGGTAGAGTGTTAAGAGCTATTCAAGTGACAGCAGCAATCTGCTGCTCTTATCAGAGGGATGTAAGAAAAACAAACTTTAAAAATTTGAGGAATAAAAGATATACTTTTTACTTAATAGATTCTGAAAAAAATTCATCGCCGCCACAGCGGGAATCGAACCCGCATCTCTACAGATTCATGCCAGAGCGCGCTAACCATTTGCACCACGCATCGGACAACGAATATTTTCAGAATTTGACCTTTTAAGTTTTTCTTCTTGAGACGTGACTGAGACAGCGCCATCTATACTCAAGGAGACGCAACGTTTACAGTCATTGCATTTGATTTTTTCTTTTTTCAGAATCTATTAATTATTGTTTCTTAACAGGGAATACTGTGCATTCACTTTGGATTTCAAATACTTTTTACATTGTATAATTACAATAAAATACAAAAAAAAAACTACTATTTGCATTTTCCTCATCATCCATTAGCTCAAATTAAAAATTTTAAGGAGTAACAAAAAGTAGGTAAACAAAAAACTTCATTATTTTTGAAAATGAGAATTCTTCTGGTTTTTAATACTCTTCTCTGTAGCGAATTGAATGTACAATTATGGGATAATAAAAATGCATTACATTAAACTCCTACAATGTACACTATGTTGAAAAAAAAAAGTGTCTGGACAGTTTCATGTTAGGTGAATGGAAATCCACTTTCAAAGCTCCCTAAACATTGAAAATAAACCTTTTATGCAAAAACTGTTATTGGTGATAAATTGTAGATGTCACTCAAATCTCTCTAAATATATTTCCTGCAATATTTGTTTAATGTTTAAAGAATGAATGGAAGCTGAAGCATTTATCTTCAACTTTTGACAATTGTGAAAAAACACTTCAATAGATAAACACAACTCTTGTAACAATTTGTTCACTAACATAAATTAAATATCTGAAGTTTGTATGACGATTTTTGAAGATTTCATCAATTTGGAGCCAATGTGTGATACTGTTGTCTGCTGTTAAAATGGCCCCGCTTCAATGACTCTGTTGAAAATTGACACTGTCACATGCCTCCAAATTGATGAAATCTTAAAAAATCGTCCTACAAACTTCAGATATTTAATTTATGTTAGTGAACAAATTGTTACAAGAGTCGTGTTTTATCTATTGAAGTGTTTTTTCACAAGTGTCAAAAGTTGAAGATATATGCATCAGCTTCCATTCATTTTTTATATATTAAACAAATATTGCAGGAAATATATTTAGAGAGATTTGAGTGACATCTACAATTTATCACCAATAACAGTTTTTGCGTAAAAGGTTTATTTTCAATGTTAGTTTTTTTTTTCAACATAGTGTATTAGAGTATGGTTTACAAATTATGTGATAAAAATAAATTAAGTGATATTCTCATTCAAGACATCCTAAATTAATGAAAATGATGGAATATACGAAATAATAAACTGAAAAAAATTGGTTTTGCGGTGAGTGGGATTCAAACCCATGCCCCACTCATGGCAAAACCAATTTTTTTTCAGCTTATTACTTCACGAGTTCCATGTTTACAGGACATATCCAGTAATTCTTTACTAATGATGGAATGTGTTCTTTAAAAGCTTTAGCTCTATGTATATTACATATTTTTTTTTACTTTATCTTTCTTAAACTGCCAGGTTTCCAGATCAAGATTTCAGTGAAAACTTTAAAATATATGAATTATAATGTTTCAGTTATTTGTCACTATAGACAATCAATCTGCTATGTTCATTTATCAATCAGATTTTATAGTGTTGGAAAAATTAGTTTGAAACAGAACAAGTACTTAAATTAAAAATTATTAATAAATCTTGGATTATCTTCTTTAATTCTATTCAGAATACATTCAACAGTAATGTGTTTCCTACATTTTTGGATTTCAAATAGGCATTTTAGTGGCTCATATTTTTGGAAATATTGTACAGAACTGGTGTCAGATGAATTTGCAATACATAGTTGTCATCATATTTTACTAATATAGGCCCTATATGCTTTGTTGCATTAGCCCTTCCAGGGTCCTGCCTGAAAAACCAGTTTACATCTAATGGCACAGCTATTTTTTCACTATGATCAGCCAAAAAAAATTACTTTAAAACTTTTTTTGCCAAACAACTAATGGAAGGAATTCTGGCATGTTATATGACAAATTACTCAGCATTCAATTCTGGATTTTCTGAAAATAAAATATTTTACCAAAAAGATGACTAGTTTTATTTTAACCCTTCCAAAGTCTCCAACGATCATAGACATTGACAGAATCCAAAATGAGAGACCAAAGACGAACATAGATGTCTTTTGTACAACACAGGAAACTTCAACTTTTTTAAAATTGCAGTTCGAAAATTTTCTTAGATATATCTTTTAAAAATATCTAATTTAAATTTGAATTTTTTTTTCATTTTATGCATATTTTATTAAACTACAATACAAATAATTTGCTAAAGCCATCTGATTACGTGCTACAAGATATTGCAGATTTTTTTTAACATTCCTCTTTGCTGAAGTAACCTTCTGATTTCAGTTCACATGTTTGATTTGAACTATTATCAACAAATTTTTCCTTAAAGTTTTGAAAATCTGAAAATTAACAAAACTGCTATTTTTAAAAATGGAATATTTTGGAATTACAAAGTATATACCAGTATCCCCCTCTTTCATTTTACACTCTTTTCTACCATAAACCTATTTCATTATTTTCAGAATTACTTTTATCATTTATCCCAGCATTCTATGCATCTTTCCCACTCTTAAAATCTAAATTGTAGGTAACAACAATCTTAGCCAGCACAAGCAAGGCAAGAGTTATGAAGCTGCCGGCAGCGTCAAGTACGTTGTGGTAGAGCAGGTGAAGTTCTTTGAGTGCAGTGACCTAGTTATTGCTCACACATGCAGTCAAATGGCTATATAATGGATGTTTACAGCACCATAGGATAATATGACTACACATCTAGTTAGTATTTAAACTTTTATAATTAAGCCTTCATTTTCAATTCTGTAGATTTATTTTATTTCCATATATTACTTTTTTCCTTCGGCTGATCTATCAATCTTTTGAAGTTATGCTATTAGATGGCAGCTTACAAGTTGTTGCAGATATTTTAACATCTCATTAAGTTATATGTTAATATTTCTTTTATTATTTCTTCGTTCTCTAATAAAAAACTTTGATCTTGTATTGTTTCTGAAAATGAATAGGTACTGGATATGGAATCAAAAAGGTCTTCCTTGACACAAGGAGGGCAATTCCAGCAAGGTTTTTACCCCCAACTCCCTACACACAATATATATATATTTGCTTTGCCACGCTGGCGATATATATGTTTGTTTTATACTATTAGTGCACAAACTTTTTGTCACTTAGCCAAGATCACCAAACTAACACCCAAAGAAGAAAATTCCTAAAGTTTAGTAAAAGAGATAGCCAAGAAAGTGTTTTTCCATTTCATAAACCAGATAGAAAGTCCCATTAATGCAAGCAATCCAAGTAACCTTGCATAACATTGGCTGATGCTTTAAAATATATCACACTGAAAAGAATCATTAAATAAAAATCATGTTTCATGTAAATATTACATTATTCAGAAAGAAATTTACTTTCGATTAATATATAATTTAACTATTTTTTATTCATCAGGTTTTCCAAAATTAAGTTTTAATTGCAAAGTCCAATCTATTTTTCACCTTTATCACTGTAAAAAAGTCATAAAATATTCACATGCTTTAAAATTTTCTTAATTTTTTTTATTTTCATGAAATTTGTAATTAAATTCTTTTTAATTTGGTATGTAGCATGACTTATTTCAGTTGATTAGTTATTTTTTTTAAATTCCAAAGTTGACTTGTTGATTTAACTCAGCACAGTTGCCAAAAAGCCTGAGCTTTTCTCAAAGTATGGTACCAAGAAAAAAACTTACAAAACAGAAGTAATTTTCATGCTTCAATATTTATTTTTTTGTTATTCAGAAAAAGCTTTTCTGTGTGTGCATTATAATCATTTCTGTCAATTACTTTTTTAAATAAATTTTTATTTGCACTGACAGATGAATTTTTTAGTACATGCCTCTATAAAAGCCCTATTAAAATAAAACTTTTTTTGCAAAATATTTTATTTTCAGAAACTCCAGAACTGAATGCTGATTAACTCCTTCCCCATGATGGCTCCACTGTTGGAATCAAACAATACTAAACTGACTGCTGTGATGACTCCACAGTTGGAGCCATCACAATTAAGTTGCTTTTTGGGCATGTATAGATTCGAAATAATGCTCACTTGCGAGTTCTTGGAGGCTTTCATAATGCTTATCAGTAATGGCATCATATATTTTTTGACCAATCAAAATTTACCTCATCACATAAGATCCGAGGGGTGGGGGGGAGCTAAAAATCAGTTTCCAATGGGCATATTGTGCTGCATGGCACTAATATCAAGATTTGTACTGACAGGGTTAATTTTTAATATAACATTCCATAATTCCTTTCACTAGTTGTTTGGCTAAAATGTTCTAATTTTTTGGGGGGGCTAATCATAGTGGAAAACAGCTGGACCTCTGGATGTAAACTAGTTTTTCAGGTAGGACCCTGGAAAGGTATAATTAGGATCAGCAGTGTGAAGTTTATGATTTTGTTTTTTGAGATGTGTTGTCTCTGATGAAATTTAGTTTTGGGCGCTTTTTATAATTTGGATTGGTGATCAATGCTTTATTTAGGTTAATTTTTCTATGTGCAACTTGTTTAAGGAATTCAGTTTTTTGGGAATGTATTTCTAGAGCATTTTAAATATTGGGAAAAGAGGGGGCAGGATTGGGTTGTTTTACCTCTGAGATGCACTTTTTTGCACATGAGCTAAATGGTCTAGTCACAAGGATCCTGAAGGCTAAGAGAAGGTTGGGGGAGGAGCCTATTGGAACAGCTGTTGGGGGAGATGGTAGCTTCCCATCAAGGTCATCCAGTGTGTTCTTTAATGTGCACAGGGTATGGCTCTCCCCCACATGGGGCCATGACTTAATGTCCCATGAAACAGACTGTGGCCTTTCCAAACCCATCGGTGTCCCCTACTGAGTGAGCAGAGTGGGGGGTTGTGCAGAGAAAAATCTCAGCACTGGCTCAGCCAGGACTTGAACCTGGGAACTGCAGATTTCATTCCACCCCCATCCCACACACCGGGTGTGTGGGATGGGGGTGGAATAGGAGCAATTTGTGGTATGTGGGAAGGCATGCAGTAGTGTTTTTTAACGTGGTTTGTGCATTTATGAGTTGTTTTATATTTTTTGCAATTAGCAGTTTTGAGGGGGGTTGGGGGAATGGATGATTACTGATTTGTGACACTGCATTTATTTAAAATGCAAATTATAGTTACCATGTAAACAGTACAGTACATTTGATATAAACCCAAATTATTGTTACCATGGTAAATGAAAAAATCTTCATAGAAACCACTCTTTGGGTAGGGGGGTGTGGGGGTGTGCATATTGTGCGAAAAAAAATGCCATCCAATGACTGTAAGATGCATTTTTGCACCAGACAGGAAAAGTTAAAGTGATATTCTATATGTAATCAAACTTTATGGTTTTTTTAATTTATTTTAAGCATCATGAAATGCAGCTTTCTGTTTTTGTTCATACACTGAGAGGTCAAAAGTCATGGGAATAGCAGTAAATTAGAACTAGAGTGGTGTACTCGTAAGCGATGCACTGGACGTCAACCACAGAATGGCACTGCAGTAGACCTACAAGCCCAACATTCATTTCGTAGTTGTTAATTCAGCAAGGTGCACGTGTGAGTTGTCTGACTTTGAACATGGCTTGATAGTGAGTGCCAGAAGGATGGATCATGCAATATTGGAGATTATGCAAGAATTCAATTTTCCCAGGTCTACGGTGTCAAGAGTTTATCATCAATATTCTATTGATGGCATTTCCACACACATAAACCAGCAAATGGGATGGTCACGTGCAACTGACAAACAGAGCTTGCATCACCTGTCATGAATGGTAATGACCAACAGATGGCTACAGTGCATGAAATCAATGCCAATTTGAATGCAGGCCAAACACAAAACATTTCTGAAAGAACTGTCTGTCGCCACCTGCACTCCATCAGATTTGGTAGCCAAAGACCTACTCCTGTTCCATTGCTTACATGTCGTCACAGAGCTCAACGACTGGAATGGGCCCAAAGACATCGAAATTGGACAGTAGAACAGTAGCATTGGGGTAGCATGGTCCAATGAATCAAGGTTCCAGTTGTTTCGCACTGACGGGTGCGTTAGAGTGTGGAGTAGACCCCGTGAAGCCATGGACCCTTCCTGTCTGCAAGGTACTGTTCTGGCGGCTCTGTGATGGTATGGGGGTGTGTTCACATGGTCTACATTGGGTTCTCTCATCCGTTTCGAACAATTGCTGACAGGTATGAGATACATGGACATTCTCGTAGATCACCTGCACCCCTTCATGACTTTCAAGCACCCTGATGGTGAAGGGGTATTCCAACAAGATAATGCAATGTGTCACCAGTCTTTAGTTGCTAGGAGGTGGATCAAGGAATACTCCACAGACTTTACCACTGTGAATTGGCCTCTACGGTCCCCTGATATGAACCCCTTGGAGCACCTGTGGGACACAATGGAAACAAGCGTATGATCCATGAATCCAGCACCATCCAATGCAACACATTATGGTCTACACTGCAGGATGTGTGGTCTGCCATCCCTGCAGAATAGTACCGACAACTCTTTGACTCCATGCCTCAATGTGTGGGTGCACTGCTCAGGGCTCAAGTAGGACCAACCCATTATTAGGCACATATCCAATGACTTTTGGCCTCTCATTGTATTACCATGGTGCTAAAACAAAATTTTACAAAGACAACTATTTTGAATTTTAAAGCAGACAGACAAGTTTCAGATTTTGCATAAGACAACAGGATTTTCCAAGGAGGGAGGGGCTATTGACAACATGTTAATGCTATATATTTGGTAAATAATTAACTATATACACACCTGTGTTTGAATCTTAAATTGGCTTTCAAGTTCTTTTTTTTCTTTCATCAAGTACTCAATCTTATTTTCATAATTAAGTTTTTGTTCTTCCCACTGTAAAAGATAGCTTTTATCATTCAACTCTTCTGTACAGCATGATTTTGTTTGTGAATTAATTAAATCTTTCCCCTCAGAGAGTTGCAAATTAGGCATATATTTATCAGGAGTCTCTGATATAAGAGGTTTCTTTTCTTTATCTTTTACAAGTTTAATATAATTTTTCTCTTTCTTATTAATACATGGAATTATTGGTGAAACTGCAGCTTTATATGGTTCATAAGGAACAAATTTAGGCTCTTTACGTTTCCCTGGAGATGGAACAAAAGTAGATATAAAGGGTGGCTTCTTATAAGCACAAGTTCCTGATTCTGTATCAAGTATTTCAGAAAACTGATTGTTTTCCATCCCATCACCTTCTGATCTTGCTTGAACAGCCATTCTTGTTTTACCTTGAAAAAAAATAAATGCTAAATTATTTTAATCTATTGCTACTACATTAATCACAAGCAAAAATCATTTTCTAATTTTTTATTGCTTCATAACTAATATAATAGAAACTGTTACTTTGTAAATTAAAACCAAATTATGAAGAACATTTCATGAAATGCAGCTTTCTGTTTTTGTTCATATATTAACTTATGAACTTTTAGCTCCCTATTATTCAACTTTTATTTGTTAAATCCATGGTAAGCAGTTTTATGGTCTAAGCACCTAAACACTGTGAAACCCTTGCTACCAGAAATGAATCATAAATTACTAAAAACAACTATTTACTTTAGTGAAACTTACCTGCTTCAGCATAATTTTTTGACACTTGCAAGACTACAAGTCATTTAGCATTCTTAACCCTTCCAGGGTCCAATATAAACATGACATTGACTGAATCCAAAATAAGAGGTCCAAGACATTTGTTCATTTTTCATCATCATCCTCAAGCAGCCATGGGCTATGGAGATCCAACCAGACCGTGCAATTTACTTCTCCAAGCACATCTGTCCTGAGCTACACCTGCTGCATCTGGCCACTGCACACCAATTCTAACAAGGTCCTGTTTGACATTGTCTGCCCACCGCATCCTAAGTCTCCTCCTCTTTCTGAGGCCTTTAGGCACACTGTTCATAACCCTATTCTCTAATTATCCACACGGGCAACATGGCGAAACCAACGGAGTCTCTCTCTGCACAATATGCTGCTTAAAGGAGGTTGCCGACTCCTTTGCCTAACCTCATCATTACTTACAAAGTTAAACCACCTAATGCACAAGATACTGAATAGGTATCAAGAATCAAAAGCATCAAGTTTCCTGCTATTTTGTTTACAAAGAGTACAAATTTCATTACCATAACTAATCCAGAAAGAACAAAACTATTATACAGTCTAATTTTAGTATTTAGGTGTAAACACCTAATTCTCCACACTCTCTATAAATTCTTAAAAGTCCCAGCAGCAATCCTTATTCATCTGTTAATCTCATGCCACATACCACCAGTTATCTGTTACAAAGCTCCCAAGATAATTAAACTGTGACACCTGCTCAAGACTGCAACCATTCAGATGAACTGAATCACAGCCTGCCTGACCAATTTCATCACTTTAGTTTTGTCTCTGTTTATAACCAAACCTACTCTACTACCAGTCTCATCAACAGCTCGAATGAAAGAGTTCATCTCACCAACATCATTTGCCAAAATGGCTAAATCATCAGCATAATCTAAATCAGAAATTATGAAATCTCCAGACCATTAAGGTCAAAATCTTTCTCTTGCAGTGATTTTCGCATAACATAATCAATAACCAAACTAAAGAGAAAAGGAGAC
This sequence comes from Ryuthela nishihirai, assembly GCA_038380435.1. Taxonomy (NCBI): domain Eukaryota; kingdom Metazoa; phylum Arthropoda; class Arachnida; order Araneae; family Heptathelidae; genus Ryuthela; species Ryuthela nishihirai. Next base: position 42,438,628 of record JAWZYU010000022.1, read on the forward strand.
AAAATAAACCCTTGTCGGACACCAAAAGCAGTGCTAAACCAATTGCTACAAGACTTACCAACTCTCACACACGACTCAGTGTTATTATAGAGAGCTTTCATTATGTTTACTAACTTGACTGGTATGCCATACAATCTTGCAATCAACCACAAATTATGATGATCAACAAAGTCAAAAGTCTTTTTGAAATCAACTAAGTTAGAAATTTGAAACTCTAAACATTTCTCAAGAATGTCCCGAGTGAAAATATCTGATCTACACATTCCTTACCACTTCTGAATCCACATTTCTCATTACACATTTTCACATTGCTCATTACACAATTGCCTGTCAACCAGATTCTTAATTCTATTAAGCACAATCATGAAAAGAACTTTACCTGGAACAGAAAGTTGGCTGATACCCCTATAGTTATCACAAGAACTGCGATCACCTTTTTTAAAAATAGGGATAACAATAGCTCTTGTAAAATCCTTAGTAACCATGCCTTTATCATAAAAGATATTCAAAATTTCAGTCATCCTTGTAGTAACCAAAACATTCCCAGTGCTAAGTAGTTCCATAGTAATTTCATCTACCCCTGGGGATTTATGAAGTTTAAGTTTAGAAAGAGCAAAAATAACTCAGACTATGTTATAGGACCAACATTAAAGCCAATAATGCATCTATCATCATTACAAAGAATGGGATTAGAATTAACCACATTGTTTAGAACATCACTGAAATGTTCAGCCCACCTAGCCATGACAGAATCCTCACCTTCTATAACCTTACCTTATTTATCCTTCAATCCCTGTATACCTGCCCATTTTCTACCACACAAAACATTAACTATCTGGTACAGCTCTCTGCTATTGTGTTGTGTAACTGCTTCCTTGGCTTTGTCAGCTAAGCCAAAGATTCTTAGTCTTAATTGTATAGTGTGATGTTTATTTTCACCATATCACATTGAAAAAGGCATATTAAAATCAATATGCTTGCAAATTTGTTTATATTATTTATTTTCATAAAATTCGTAATTAAATTCTGTTTAATTTGGTATATAACATGACCTATTTCTGTTGATTGGTTATTTTTTAAAAAATTCTAATGTTGACTTTTTATGTGATTCAGAACAATTGGCTAAAACCCTGTAATTTTCTCAAAGTATAGTAATAAAAAATAAATACCCCCTCAAGCAGCTGCTTGCCACAGAGGTCTGACAAAAGCCTGTCAGTTTGGTATCGAGAAAAAAATTACAAAATGAGAAATATTTATTTAAAATAAAAAAATATTTTTTTTTGTTATTCAGAATAATATAGTTATTCTATTCATGTGCATTGTAATCATTTCTATTAGTTTTTTTTAAATAAATTTTGTGTTGCCAGATGCATTTTTTTACTACATGAAAGTCCTATTAAAATAAAACATTGTCTTTTTTATTAAATATTTTATTTTCGGAAAATCCAGAATTAAATGCTGATTAATTTGGCATACAACATAATTCCTTTCATTAGTTATTTAGCAAAAAAGTACTAAAGTCAGTTTTTTTTTGGCTGAGCATAGGGAGAAAATAGCTTGGCCTCTGGATGGAAACCTGCTTTTCAGGCTGGACACTGGGTTAATTCTGCATTTTTTTTTAATAATGCATTGTTCCTATTTTCTCATTTTTATGATTTGTGTTCAATTAGATTAATTCTGGTGTTTTATTTTGGGTAATTTTTGTATGTGTGATTTCTTTAAAGAGTTTGTTTGCGGAAATATATTTATGGAGCATTTTAAATATTAAGAAGGTGGGGGGAGACTACTTGAATTTGTAATAAGAGGGAAGGCAATTGAGTGTGGTCTTGGTTTGTGTGTTTATGGTTTTTTTTATATTTTTTAGCAATTCATGATCAAGAGGGATTTTTTATGGGGAATTAATTCTTATGGTTATTAAATTCATGGAAATTTAAATTTTTTGTTACGCTGCACTTGTTAAAAAACCAAGTTGCCATTACCATGGTAATATTAGGTTGTGTTTGATATAAACTTGAGTTACCGTTACTATAGTAACAAAAAAAAAACTTTTTTCTAGAAACCACTGTTTGGGTTAGGGTCTATGGGGGGGGGGGGGGAATAGTTTGTTACATTGGGTAAAAAAATATGGTGGCCAAGGACTATAAAATGCACTGCTGTGAAAACTTTTGTTTTTAAAGGAAGGTACTTCCCTAAACAAAGGACGGAGATAACCTAAAAGCTATATTTGGCTTGTCGTGGTTTCTCATACAACATATACACAAGGATCTTGTATCTTTCCTGAAAATGAATGGTCTTGGATACTGAATCATAAAGGACTTCTTTTAAATGGTAATCTGTCCCCATGTCAGAGGGCAATTTTGTCAAGTGTTTTTAATCCCCACCCCAACATTAAAGGCATTTTATTACCTCCTCACCCACTCAATATCTTGGCTGTGCCACTCTGATGACTTTTTTTGTTTGCTTTGGTGCACTAACTTTTTAGCACTTAGCTGGAGATCACCAAAATTCAATACCCAAACAAAAAATTCATAACGTTTAGTAGAGAAAAAAACCACAGCCAAGAAAGTGTTCCTCCATTTCATAAACAGGACAGAAAATTCTATTAATGCAAGCAGTCCAAGTCATCTTGTATAATTGTCATCTTGTCCATGTTTTAAAATTGCCCATGTTTTAAAATACCACATTGAAAAGAATTATTAAAAGAAATAAAAATCATGTTTCCAGTAATTATTATAGTATTCAGGAAGAAATTTCCTTTAGATTATTATATAATTTACCTGTTTTTATTCATCACATTTTCAAATATTAAGCCTTATTTAAATAGTCCAATTTATTTTTTTCATTACGTGTGAAAAATGTTTTACTAAAATTTATGTTTTTAAATTTGCTTAAATTTTTTCATTTTCATAAAATTTGAAGTTAGATTCTATTTAATTTGGTATATAACATGACCTATTTCTGTTCAAAGGTTGACATTATCTGGCTCAGCACAATGGCAAAAATTCTGGACTTTTCTCAAAGTATGGTCCAAGAAAAAAACTATAAAGAGAGAAATTTTCTTGTTTGAAGAAAAAATTTATATTTGCATATTCAGAAATAGCTTTTCTCTTCATATGCATTATAATTATTTCTGTTAAGTTTTTTTTTAAATGCATTTTTATTTGCATTACCAAATGCAAATAAAAACAGCATATTTATCATTATTATGAAATGTACCAACAATAATCACATTTCTTTTATGATTGGCCACCTGTACATAAAAATAAAATAAATAAATACCCCCTCAAGCAGCTGCTTGCCACAGAGGTCTGACAGGAGTCTGTCAGTTTATATGCCACAGTAGAAGGTCTGTGGGGATGGCAGGACCTCAGCAGAAAAACAACATATACATCCTAACATACAGTTTGTTTCTTGAGGCTGAGAACAGCTGGGACAATACCTTCATGAGACACAGGGAATTGTGTACTATTGGTAGAAAGTTCTAGCATCAGAGGAGATCTTGATCTGCTGCCAGTAGATCAGTGGTCCAGAGCACCTTACATGTTATCAGGAGGTTGTGGGTTCATATCCCACCCAGCTCAAGACAATTTTTGCTCTAATATTTATCAGTGTTAAATTCAGAATATCTTCCTTAATACAGTGTAACAATTTTTTAAATAAAAAAATGAGTGTTCAATATGTTTTTTTAAATCATTTTTATATTCTAACACTTACTTAAACTTACTTGTTAAACATTCTCTCATGCAAAGTACACAAGGATGCAAAATGCATTTGGTCAATATCACGAGATATGTTAACAAGGCTCATTGAACTATTCAGAATTATTTAAATCAAAATAATTATAGCCCAATACCTGGCCCCAGAGCCATAATTAAGGTGGGGTGACCAGGAATCTGCTTTTGTGCACTGTAATTTAGATGATTCAAAAATTTAAGATTTCAAAAGATGATTTGTGCAAGTTTTTGGTTTGTTACTCTACTATGTTGACAACACATGCACTCCTTCAGCAGTGCAGAAACAACTGGACTAATTACTCATTTATCACATCCATTAAACTCATAATTACTCATCACTGTTTTACAAAGATTTCAACTAAAACATAGGTTTATGCAATTTATTACACATTCATAAATTTCTTTTCCCCCAGTGAAAATAAAAATATCTTTGCCATAAATGAAAATTCATAGTGAATTATTGTCACTATTTTATTAAATAATAAAATATCATATACACACTAGTATTTTCTATTTTAAATATTACTGGGATAGGCTGCAAACATTGTACAAAATTACCTGTAACAGCTGTTTTCATTTTAAAAGCCTGTTACGTACTAGGAACAAAATGATATTGACATTAAAGAAATTAACATAGCATTATAAAACGCTAACAATTCTTTAGATATAAATAGCTACTATATAGGAGGCTACACTTCCCTAACTTTTAATATTGTATAAAAAGGTATACACTCAAAATTATTACATAGATGAACAAGTAATTATGAAACCAATTTCCTGAAGTTGTGGATTAAAAGAGGATTGCCAATCTCCATTTATAAAATATTACCGTATAGTTAAAAAGACTTGGACGACGGCGGCCGTGTGGTAGAGATAGATAACGAACAGATAAAGGTTATGCTACAGATTTTGTAAATTTAAGAAACTAATAAAAAATTTAGAAACACCAGAAATTACATTTCACCAATAAGCTTATAAATGTACTAAAATACCAGACATTTCTTAACCTATGAATCGATCGTAACGGGGATCTATATCAAATGAGTTTATGAGGTAAAGAGCAATAATAATCATATAAAATTTTCAACATTTTCTCGTGCTCGATAATTTTTATTGTTTTTGTCTTCCATACACAGCTGCATAATGTAAATAGTTCTGTGCCAAATGAAAGTTTATGTTGTGGGTATTGCCTCTACGTGTCGTCGTATTATATATTGGATTTCTTCGAAGTAAAATTTAATTATGGGAGAAGATTTTGTTGATTTCGACTCTACCAATCACTGCGAAAAATACTGTGAATTAATAATATTCCGCAGGTAATCACGAAATCTACTTTTTTTTTGTCAATAAGGAAATATATCAATGCTAGGCAAAATGATATTCACAGAAGTATTACAAATAAAAGAGGAGTTTAAAAAACGACAGAAGGTCTTGATTTATCAGCATTAAGAATATAATCCTAGAATTTCTTTATTTTTCGGTTCAAAATATTTATTAACAGAGAAACATTAATTCGAAATCATACGGTTTCCAAATTAATAGTGATGACAAAACCCAGATGCTCTGCAATACATAGACTGCACTGCATCTATAGGAATAATGCCTCATCTCTACTACCTACGTCGAGGGCAAGGCAACACCATATAGATGCAGCTCACCCCACGACTACCTATGGCGAACAATACTATAGAAGTAAAGTTCATCCATCCATCGAAATGCGAAAATATGTTGAGTCCAACGATATAGAATAGGATAGAGTGCGCAACCGGTTTGCAAAGTTGAAACGACTTGAACGACTAGCAGTCATGTAAAGGGTGGACAGTAACATAGGCAACCACTATAGTTTAGCATTGGCTTCACATGCGTTGTTAATTTAATTTTCACTGAAAACAATAAATTAAATATTTATTCTCAAAATTATCTAGAAGTAAAAATGTCTTTCAAAAATATTTAAATACGTTTTTTTCTTATTTTTATTCTTTAAAAAAACCTGAAACAGCTGCTTGTCAGAGATCAGACACATGCCTGTCAGTCCAATATGTCATAGAGATATTTTCATGTAATATTCAATATCTCACAGTTCAATTTCAAAATAAAATCTAATTTTCGAAGGAAACGAAGTTTCTGCGTACTTTGTATCATAAATCTTTTTCTTTTCTTCATATTTAACTACTTTATTAGCCCGTTTTACCTACTTTATTTAGCCCGTTTTAGCCTACTTTATTAGACTCCTTTGCCTAACCTCATCATTAGTTACAAAGTTAAACCACCTAATACCCAAGATACCACGTAGGAATCTAGAATCAAAAGCATCCAGTTTCCTGTTATCTTTTTTACACAGTGTCAAAGTTTCACTACCATAACTAACGCTATAAAGAACCAAACTATAATACAGTCTAATTTTAGTCTTTAGGTGCAACAATCCCTATTCGTCTGTTAATCTCATGACGCATATCACCAGTATCTGTTACATAGCTCCCAAGATAATTAAACTGTGACACCTGTACAAGACTGCAAACATTCAGATGAAATGAACCTGCCCAATTTTCATCACTTTAGTTTTCTATCTGTTTATAACCAAACCTACTCTACTACCAGTCTCATCAACAGCTCGAATGAAAGAGTTCATCTCATCAACATCATTTGCCAAAAGGGCTATCATCAGTGTAATCTAAATCAGAAAGTTTTGTATCTCGTCCATTTAAGGCCAAAATCTTTCCCTTGGAGTGAATTTCACATATTATCAATAACCAGACAAAATGAACCCTTGTCGAACACCAGAAACAATGCTAAACCATTTGCTACAAGCCTTATCAGCTCTCACACATGACTCAGTGTTATTATAGAGTTTTCATTATGTTAACTAACTTGTCTGGTATACCATATGATTTCACAATCAACCACAAATTATGATGATCAACAGAGTCGAAAGCCTTTTTGAAATCAACAAAGCTAGCAACCAAAGGTTTTCGAAACTCTAAACATTTCTCAAGAATCTGCCTAAGGGAAAATATCTGATCCACACATCCCCTACCACTTCTGAATCCACATTGCTCATCACGCAATTGACTGTCAACCAGATTCTTAATTCTATTAAGCACAATCGTGGAAAGAACTTTACGTGGAACAGAGAGTAGGCTGATACCCCTATAGTTATCACAAGAACTGCGATCACCTTTTTTGAAAATAGGGATAACAATAGCTCTGGTAAAATCCTTAGGAACCATGCCTTTATCATAAAAGATATTCAGAATTTCAGTCATCCAAGTGGTTACCGAAACATTCCCAGCTCTAAGTATTTCTGTAGTAATTTCATCTACCCCTGGGGATTTATGTAGTTTAAGTTTAGAAACAGCCAAAATAACTTCAGATTGTGTTATAGGGCCAACATTAAAGCCACCAATGCATCTATCATCATTGCAAACAATGGGAGTAGAACTACATTGTTTAGAACATCACTGAAATGCTCAGCCCACCTAGCCATGACAGAATCCTCCCCTTCTATAACCTTACCTTGTTTATCCTTCAATCCCTGTATACCTGTCCGTTTTCTACCACACAAAACATTAACTATCTGGTACAGCTCTCTGCTGTTGTGCTGTCTAACTGCTTCCTCGGCATTGTCAGCCAAACCATCAAGCCAAAGATTCTTATCAGCAGCTAACTGATCTTTTACACGTTTATTAAGTTCTCTGTAATGCTTTCTATTAGGGCTAGTAGGGTATTGATTAAGAACATTCCTGCAGTTCTTTCTTTCCAAAATAAGCTCAAGTGCCTTATCACTGAGATAATTCTGTCTCTTCTGCTCCTTTTTTCCTAAAAGAGTACTGTTAGTGTCCAAAAAAGCCTGTTTAAAATGATCCCTTTCTTCCTCAACTTGCATGGATGTCGTTTTTCTGCTGAGGTCCTGCCATGCTCTCAGACCCTCTACTATGGCATATAAACTGATCAGGCTCCTATCAGACCTCTGTGGCAAGCAGCTGCTTGAGGGGGTATTTATTTTATTTTTTTATTATATGCCCTGGTATTCCTAACAGAACTAGCCCATTTGCTGTTAATTAATATATAATCAACCATATTCTAATGCAGCCCATCAGGTGAAACCCATGTGTACTTATGTATGTTGCGATGTTTGTAATAAGTGTTAGTTATTCTGAAACCATTGAGTTTACTTACCTGTAGGAGACGTTGCCCATTGCCATTGCAGCTACCAATACCAAAAGGGCCTATTACTCCTCCCCAAAGGTCAGAGTCGGTACCAACTTTGGCATTGAAGTCACCAAGAACAAGGGTAATATCTCTTTTCTTGACAGAATTCAAAATATCCTGAAGTTGTCCGTAAAATCTATCCTTCTCATCCTCATCGGCATCCTCAGTGGGGGCATAACAGCAGATAACATTCAAGTCTTTAATGCTTGTCTGAAATTTTGCTCTAAGAAACCTTTCATTAATGCACTCATATCCTAGAAGAGCATCACTAGCTTGTCTGCTGGACAACAGACTCACGCCTTGGTGATGCTGTCCATCCTCCCTCCCTGTAAAGAGAAATTTAGAGTTATTTTTAAGTATCTCATCTTTACCTGTCCATCTGGTCCATTGCAAGCCTAGAATATCTAGATTATAGCTCTGAAATTCCTGCGTGAGGACATCAAGAGAATAATCTCTATATTATGTCCTCACATTCCACGTTCCTGCAGAGAGAAAATGATTAGTAGGATTTGTAAAGAAATTAGATTTATTGAGATAAGTAGGGCCAACAATATCAAACAGCCCCTTGATCGCAGGCATGGGGCAAAGACCTGTTCCTCCTCCGTTAACGGCTGAAGTCACCGATGCTGGTAGGAACTTCAGGCACCACCTTTTCAAGTGGGCTTTATCAAGAGCCATATGGCCTGTCTGAGACACATTACTCCAGTTTAGGCTTGACGATGCCCAACTAGCTAAGTAAGGTTCAGGTACCTGTGATGGCCTCAGATTAGGATTATCCACCAGCTGATATAAGGTATCCCATGCCTCTGTTCATTTAGGGCTGGCAACCCAGAAGCAAACAGAAAACACAGCGGCAGATTCTCCCTCAACAGAGGTCCACCAGTGCAGCAAGTCCAGGATCCATAATCAAACTCAAATCCATAAATAAGTCCATTCTAGTAGGTATGAATGGTCAGCACCAGGACCCTGTGAAGTTGACCACTCCTCAGCAGGGTTGAAAAAAAAGAAAAAAGTGGCCATAGATGACCAGATCAGTAGGCCATACTGAACTGTCAGCCCTCATCTTCCGTTCCCTTCCAAAAGAGAATATCCCTTTTGAAAGGTACTAACGGCTTGCACCACGAGAAGGCGGGGTTAACATTAGGTGCTAGACCTGGCCGGTTCTGTGCATCATCATTAAATGGTTTAAAATAATTATTATTAAAGTTTTAATTAACTTTAGAGCCTAAATTCTTATGACTGGCATTGATGTTTTTAATTATTCAAATTTCCATAAATATTTAAATACTAAAAGAATACTGTTGAAAAAAAGATTTAGTCAATATTCTTTGATACCATTATTTTTGGTCTTATTTTCTATAAAAAAAACTCATTTTAGAAATTATGGAGCATCAAATTTGAACTTTCACTGGCATAATGTGAATCTATAAAGTTAAATTATCCCCACACATGGGACCTACTACTAGTGGTCCTGTGTGTGTGAGAGACCATTATTAACATCGAAACCACTAATAATCTGAATATGACTCTGTAAAATGGGAAATACATACTTCTTAAATAGCAAATGTTCTCAATAAAATATTAGTTACAAGAAATTTTCTTTTAAAATTCTTGAAATACACTGCCCTACGAAAATATTAGGAAATTTCCTTGTTACGTCAATGGGAACATAACGTCTAAAATGTGCATTTAATGAAAAAATGTGATGGAAGATAATTAAAGATTATAATCAAATCTATTTAAATCTAGACTTTCAACAATATTCATTCAGTATTCAAAGAATTATGGAAGCTGCAACATTTCACAACAGTAATACCCCAGAAGAATTTACCCCAGATTTTGTTTAAAACTTAAATAAGTAGTTTCAAACCATTTAATAAAATATACATTTTAGAAGTTTGAATAATGATTATTTCAATATAAGACAATTACGATTTTTTAAAAACAATTCATTGTTAAATATTCCAGCTTTCATAACTCTTTAAATACTGAACGAATATAGTTAAAAAAAAAAAGATTTGATAGAGAACTGGACAAGTTAGGAATTTCTTAATTTCTTCAGCTTACCATGCAGCTTTATAAAAAAAAATTGGCTACCATGAAAAATGACTGATATATTTCATCATTTTTAGTTTAAGATCTGATGATAGTTTTGATAAAAAAATTTTCTTAAATGATCACATATATTTCAAATTTAAAGGTTATTTTCTAGTAGATATGGATTCTATAACAAGAAAAATGTGGATTTGTGGTTCATTTTTGTTTGCAACAGTGATAAATCTTATTTGCAGTGAAAAAGACGTCTTTTTTTGAAAAAGATGACGATGAAAAAAAGACGATCTTAGTAGTAAAGTAATTAACCCATTTCTTCCCAGTGTTGCGTACACGCAACACGAAAGCAACACTGGGAAGAAATGGGTTAAGCTCCTCTTGTCTCCCACAACTACCTACCTTTGAGAAATAGCATTTTACATTATGACATAAAAGCAAGTCAGAAGACACCTTGATTGTCTTCAGCAAGTTTCACTATTATCAGATACTTGTAAATTTTATGAACTGATAATTAAATGCAAAGTTATAACATGCATATCAAAATTTAAGTCAATACACTTAAATTTAAAAAGTGTCATACAATTCTGTAACATATTTAGGAAGAGTTAACAGAGTTGTTTTATATTTCAGTGTCACTTTTTGTTGTTGTTGGTCAATGGGTTGGGTTGTTTTACCTCTGAGCGGCACTTTTTTGCACACCATGGGCTAAATGGCCAGGTCACATGGACCCCGAAGGCTCAGAGAAGGTTGGGGGAGGGGACCCACTGGAACAGCTGTTGGGAGACAGATGATAGCCTCCCGTCAAGGCCATCCAGCGTGTTCTTTAACGTGCACAGGGTATGGCTCTCCCGCACACGGGGCCACGGCTTAACGTCCCATCCGACGGACGGCGGCCTTTCAAAGCCCATTGGTGTCCCCTACTGACCGTGGGCAGGGCGGGAAATTTTGCGGAGATAAATCTCAACGCTGACCCAGCTGGGACTCGAACCTGGGAACTACAGATTACGAGCCTGGCGCGCTACCGACTGAGCCCCCCCCCCCCCCCCCCCGTTGGTCAATGGACTTAATTATTAATTACAGAGTCACAAAGATCCAAATTTCAAGGTACTGTAATTGGGTAAGGAGACAAGAGATGAGAACCTTATGGCATGTGCACAGAGTTACGGCTCTCTTTTAGATGGGACCACAGTTTAACATTTTATCTGACAGCAATGATCGTTACAAGGCATCCTTTCGCACTGAGCAGTAAATGCAGTGAATTACAATATGGCTGTTTCACATCAAATTTAAGAGTTCCAATTTGTGAAAAGGTTGAGAACTATTGTACTATGTTATTATTTTGCTTTCATGTTATGTCAATAAAAAAGCAAGTTTGAAAGACAATGATTTCTAAAATAACAATTCTGTGAAATAATTAATAATGCATATGTACAGACTTTAATTATATTACTATAATTTCATTTTTATCAATCTTTATTTACTATTTCAAGTATTGTGAATGATGATGCATTAAAAAAATAGTACTTTTAGTACTGAAATTTTTTTTTACCAAAATTGTCAAAAATAAAAAAAAATAATAAGAGCTTCTGAAAACTACACTTGTCAAAATGAACATATTCTAAGTTAATAAATTAATTGCATTTGAGATACATTCCTAGGACTGGTTATTGTCAAACGTTTGCAGTTTCTATAAATCATGAAATTTTATTAGGAAGTTTTGGATTTTAAATTTATATTATGTACTGTTTCACAAAAATCTCATATTAAAACCTATAGAGCTAAGCTGTCCATTGATCTCACACTGGCATGGCTCTACAACTCACTTTTAGTAACACAGTGTATATCCCAAGTTTCTTATAAGTTATATGATCTATATTCCTTTTCACAAAAGAATTGATCCTGTCAAAATTAATATCAATCATCCATAACTGTTAGTCCTGCAAACCTAATTCATGGCAAGTAGTTATACACAAAAAATTCCTTTGGGAGCAATTGCACACTTTATTAATTTTATACCAGATGTATTTATGACGTCAAAATTCAGTGTATGAAATAACACAATTTAATTGGTCAATACCAACATAAATGATTATTTGCCATGAAAAAATGTTTCAAAGGAAAGTTTGTTCTTTTTGCAAAGAGTTTTCGGCAAATAAAAATATCTATGAAAACAGAAATGCATCAGTTGCCTATAAGCAAATTCAATTTTCTGCAGGCATGACAAAAAAAACCCTCATAAACTAAATGCCCAACCTCGCAAAAGTTAAAAAAAATTAATTATTAAAAGACATAACTGTTGTTTCACACATTCACCATAAAATGTATCAAATATTTTAAATATTTATCCAAGAGCCTTTTGTTTAGTGTACTGAATGATTGAATAAAATAAAATATATTGGGTACCAAAGAATAACACTATAAACACTGCAATCCACACTTCACTATAAAATATACAACTAGAATATACAACTATATATAACTAGAAATATAAAACAAAGTTTAGACACAATCGCTTAGGAATTATATGCTTATGATATATAAAATCTTATATATTATGGAGATGCAGTCTGCAGGTGTTCAACCCCATAAAACTGATGTTATTATTAGAGTCCTAAAGTTACAGCCCACAGAAACAACCTTGCTAGCATCAAACAAATGCTTTCAGCAGTAGCACAGAAATGTGTGGGCAAGAATATAGTGAGCAATAGGGTCCTATGAGAATATCTCATGCATGAAAAGATTCCCACAATGGAATAAATAATTAATAGAATATTCCCTTTCACAGATATTAAGATTCTTGCAATACTCCCGATGAATGTCATGTCAGTATAATACAAATTCATGCTTATCACTTAAAATACAGTGGTCTCTCAATTAACAATGTCTTTGATTAATTATATTTTGTTTTACAATAATATAATTAATATTATTATATTCTCATAGGACCCCAAGCATTTGATTAACGATGAAAGTCTCATTTAATGATGTCGATACAAAAACATTCGAGTGTCACTCTCAACCAATCAAAGCATTCTAAAGTTACTTGGTCGTATTTATCAGTGCTTCGAGCCCATCTTTGTTTTCTATAGTGCAAACATCTCTCTGTGATTTTCATAACTTTCATTTAATTTTATAAAATTACAACATAGTAATGGCCTCAAATGTGTAGCAGGTAGAATTTAAATAGAAATTGTATCAGTAACTTTTGAGTAAAAAAAAAATCCTTGTTTAGTTCATTTAACCCAGTGTCTCGCAAACCTTTTTACTCTGCGGCACACTGAATCTATTTTTTTTTTCCGCGGCACACTGAATCTAATTTTTTTCCCGCGGCACACTGAATCTAATTTTTTCCCCGCGGCACACCTAAAAAAGAATTTTTGATGGTTACGTAAAAAGAGGAAAATTGAAGTTTCGTTAAATGCATTTTATTTAAAATTTAGATATGAACATATTTCAATGGGATGTATGAGCTTGCTTCTGCAAACAAATTTGCATTATTCTTGGCTCAAAGTTAGATAAACACACTCGCATCTCTTCATCAATCATCTGAAGCCGCTCACGCTTCTTAGATTTAATTTCAGTCAATGATGAGAATCCAAGTTCACAAAGATAAGCACTACTGTGCCGCGGCACACAGTTTGCGAGACACTGATTTAACCCATTATATCCCAGTGTCCTATTTTTGAGGACAGTATACATAAATTGTATAAGTCAATCATGAATTATTTTGTTATGATGATGATAGTTGTATGTCAGTTATTGAGGCTTTTTAATCAATATTGTACTTAAGCAACTAAGTAATTAAACAACAAGTAATTAAAAATAATAAATTCTACATTATGTGACTTATTGAATATAGAGTCCTATTTTAAATAAATACAGAGAAATATATTTGTGATAAAATATACATAGAGTGTGGCGTTAATCTTTTCTGTCATTATTTAAAGTTAACAATCTTCTCTTTCAGCTATCTGCATTGTTAGCTCTATGTCAATCATCTACTTTATTTTACATTGTTGTGAATTTTGGTGTCCTCAAAATAGGACGCTGGGACTTGCTACTATCATTTGCCACCACTGCAGAAGACTTACTTTGACAACTTCTTCACAAGTCGAGATCTTCTGATTCACCTTGGGTTGGGTTGTTTTACCTCTGAGCGGCACTTTTTTGCACACCATGGGCTAAATGGCCAGGTCACATGGACCCCGAAGGCACAGAGAAGGTTGGGGGAGGGGACCCACTGGAACAGCTGTTGGGAGACAGATGGTAGCCTCCCGTCAAGGCCATCCAGCGTGTTCTTTAATGTTGGGTTGTTTTACTTCTGAGCGGCACTTTTTTTGCACACCATGGGCTAAATGGCCAGGTCACATGGACCCCGAAGGCTCAGAGAAGGTTGGGGGAGGGGACCCACTGGAACAGCTGTTGGGAGACAGATGGTAGCTTCCCGTCAAGGCCATCCAGCGTGTTCTTTGACGTGCACAGGGTATGGCTATCCCGCACACGGGGCCACGGCTTAACGTCCCATCCTACGGACGGCGGCCTTTCCAAGCCCATCGGTGTCCCCTACTGACCGTGGGCAGGGCAGGGAAAATTTGCGGAGAAAAATCTCCACGCTGACCCAGCTGGGACTCGAACCTGGGAACTACAGATTATGGCCAGGTCACATGGACCCCGAAGGCACAGAGAAGGTTGGGGGAGGGGACCCACTGGAACAGCTGTTGGGAGACAGATGGTAGCCTCCCGTCAAGGCCATCCAGCGTGTTCTTTAATGTTGGGTTGTTTTACTTCTGAGCGGCACTTTTTTTGCACACCATGGGCTAAATGGCCAGGTCACATGGACCCCGAAGGCTCAGAGAAGGTTGGGGGAGGGGACCCACTGGAACAGCTGTTGGGAGACAGATGGTAGCTTCCCGTCAAGGCCATCCAGCGTGTTCTTTGACGTGCACAGGGTATGGCTATCCCGCACACGGGGCCACGGCTTAACGTCCCATCCTACGGACGGCGGCCTTTCCAAGCCCATCGGTGTCCCCTACTGACCGTGGGCAGGGCAGGGAAAATTTGCGGAGAAAAATCTCCACGCTGACCCAGCTGGGACTCGAACCTGGGAACTACAGATTACGAGCCTGGCGCGCTACCGACTGAGCCACCCCCGCCCCTTCTGATTCACCTTAGAAACCTGCGTTATCGCACAACTGGAACAGTCAGAGAGAACCGTGTTGGTGATTGTCCACTGAGGAGCAGCAAGGAACTGAAAAAGAGAGCTCGTGGGGATTTTGACTATCAGTTTGATCAGAATGAAAGGTGAAATTTTGCTCGTTAGATGGAACGCCAACAAGTGTGTCACTATTGGCACAAATTTTGACAAAGTTGAATCTCTGGGAATGTCTACTCGGTTCAGCAGGCAGGCAAAACAAAAGACACAAGTACCGCAACCAGCTGTTCTCAAGTCATATAATGCGAACATTGAGAGGAGTTGAACACCATCACTGGTTGGTAGGAAAATATGCAACAGGTATCAGAGGGAAGAAATGGTACTGGGTCTTATTTATACGAATGATAGAAATGTCCCTTGTAAATGCTTGGCTCCTCTATCGGCTAGTACATGGGCCGAAAAGCACTGGACCTATCGAGTTTCAGACGTGCCGTTGTAGTTACATACTAAAACTGGACACTGGAAGAAAACCTGAACGTCCAATGGCTTCCCCGTCCACCATCAGAGTGGTACAGTCGCTCAAAAAGGTATCCGAACACTGTGGTTTATTACCGAATTCAGAAAAAATATCTGGCAACGATTTTTTTTTAAAGAAATTAGTGATCTGGCAACCTTCTTGTACTGTACACAAAGGTTGCCTGATCACTAATTTCTTAAAAAAATCGTTGCCAGATATTTTTTCTGAATTCTGTAATCAGCCATAGTGTTCGGATATTTATTTGAGCGACTTTACCAGATGTTAGGTTTGATGGGATAGGCCATGTCATTACTCGACGAGACGCACAAGTTGGGTGCAAAGGAAAACCAAGGTCATATTGTGTAAAATGTAATGTTACGCGGTGCATGGGGTGTTTTGTACCATTTCACAAAAAGTAATTTGTTTGGACTCAAGTACAGTATAATACATTCTATTGATACTGTTAGATCCCAGCGTCCTATTTTGAGAAGTCATTATTTGCATACCTACATACATTTTCATACAATTGTTCTATTTATTGTCATACATATGGTATAGACTTTACAAATAAAATCTAAGAAAAAAAAATAATCTGGGATTTAATGGGTTAAGGAATTCCCATTTCTTTAATTTAATGAATAATTATTTCATAACCATTAATTAAAAATTGTCATTAGTTTGGTATTTGGAAATATCGCTCTGCAATGTATGATTCAGAGAATTCTGTTCCGTTATTGCTCATGCAATTTAAGTATTTCTTTATTCATCCCTGGAAAAATGCTTGTAGTATTCAAGAGATACTGTCTAGTTTAGGGGTTCTCAACGTGGGGTACGCCGTGAGAGCTCCAAAGTCGCTAGATCTAATAACAAAGTAAAAATAACAATTGTTATACTATAACTATAGTTTTATCTATACAAGGGGTACGCCAGTTACATACACATTTCCAGGGGGTACGTGAAGCATAAAAGGTTGAGAACCACTGATATATATGTTTTATTTTATTCCCATTGTTATACTATAACTAGTTTTATCTATACAAGGGGTACGCCAGTTACATACACATTTCCATAGGGTACCTGAAGCGTAAAAGGTTGAGAACCACTGATATTTGTGTTTTATTTTATTCCCATTGTTATACTTTAGCTTTATCTATCTGTACAAGGGGTACGCCAGTTACATACACATTTCCAGGAGGTGCGTGAAGCATAAAAGTTTGAGAACCACTACTCTAGTAGATGAAAAAAAAAACTCTGTGAGCCAACGACTGTAATTACCTATTATTCAACTCCTGGAGTACCTACCTTTATGCTCATAATGAAGCATAGAGAGGTAGATGTTTCAGGTATGTGTTAATGAGTAAACGAAATTATAAGTTGTAAATGTATAAATTAAATGATGGAAATATACATTACAGAGCTTGGCTTGTTTTGAATATTCCATTTATTCTAATTTTACATAAAGTTTTACACACCATTGCAATAAACATACAGTATACTTGCATGAAAGTTTGAAATTACATTACTCTCATATGACATATTACTACACATTTTGAATCCATAGATCACAAAAAGTTTACATACGACTGTAATTATATAAAAGAAAATTTTTTATGTAAAAATATTCATATTTATTTCATAAAAGTAACTAGCAAAAAAAATCAGTTTTATGATGCATGGTTAAACACATGTTAAGATCGAATAAAATTACAATATAAAGCAATTATATATTTTATTAAAAGTACCACACCTACTAATTATATTGTGAGCAGGCACATAGCCAGTATTTAATTTCAGGGTGTGGGAGCGCTTTTGAATTATTAAAATATTAAGCGGATAGTAATGGTTAAAATGATATTCTACATAGAATTGGACTAATGGACTAAAAAATCTTATCCAAAGACAACCATTTTGGACTTCAAAAACAAGTAGACAAGTTTGAAATTTCGTATGAAGATAATTTCTTTTTTTTTTGGGAGGGGGGAGGATATATTTTAAAGAAATATTAGGTTATACACAGTTCTATGCAGCGAGAAAGGAGTTTGAATGTAAAATAGACGATGCACAGGGCAACGTTTATTAAACATTTCCCTCAAAATAGTCTCCGAGGGACCAAACACTTATTACAATGCTCATAGCTATTTTGGAAAACTCATCTGTTGTGATGATATTCAGCTTTGCCACGAGTTTTCGGAATGCTATTGACCGTATCAAATCGGTCTTTTCTATTTTAATTTCACCTTGGGTTTCAGCAAGTCAATTTCCCCTGACTTGCTGAAACCAAGTCAGTGGAATAAGGGAGGGGAGAATTGAGCACTGCAACTTTTTTTTCTCTCTCTTACTCAAGTCCACGGTAATTATGGACCTTATCAATCACCTATTCATGTTTAGTTCATTTGTCATCATTCCAAGTGTCAGCGATGGTCTCTTGTGTGTCATCTTCCATATCCTCTCTGCCCTCTTGGAAACACTTGAACCATCGAAATGTTTCTGCCCTGAACAAAGCTGTTCATTTCATGCTTCAGTGGGGCTTTGAACTAGCTTTACACATAATTTCATGTTGAGATTGTTGCACTGATGGGCTTCAGATGGTGCAGCAATACACGATGCACAATCATACGAACCAACAATGCAATCCCAACTGGCCATAATTAATGGTATTGCCAAGGTCACATTTCAGTGCATCTATAGCGGCTTCTTGTACTAAGTATATTTTTTAGTTTCATTACTTTCTTGCTGCGTTTTGCATAAATCAATGTCTTATGATGAAAAATGCATATTTTTAAAATTTCCATGGTGAAATTCATTTTTTATATACAAGTTTTAATTTTATATCCACTATTGTTATATGATCTGATACTAAGCATTAAGTGCAACAATTTTATTTCTATCCAGGATTGATAAATATTTTTCCAGATTATTTGCCTTCCTTTCATTATGAACACATGACAAAAAAAAAAAGATATTTATCTTCAGTGAGAACAAAATTTAAGCTTCTCAATGTTATAAAACTGCCACCACAGGACCCAGGGCATTTTGTAATATTTAGGGTTGGGTTGTTTTACCTCTGAGTGGTGCTTTTTTGCACACCTTGGGCTATATGGCCAGATCACATGAACCCCGAAGGTTGGGGGGAGGGGACCCACTGGAACAGCTGTTGGGAGACAGATTGGTAGCCTCCGGCCAAGGCCATTCAGCGTGTTCTTTAACGTGCACAGGATATGGCTCTCTGGCACACGGGGCCAAGGCTTAATGTTCCATCTGAAGGACGGCGGTCTTTCCAAGCCCATCGGTATTCCCTACTGACCGTGGACAAGGCAGGGAATTTTGCGGAGATAAGTCTCAACGCTGACCCAGCTGGGACTCGAACCTGAGAACTAACAATTACAACCCACCCCGTAATATTCAGGAATCTAGTGTTTGCTAATGAAAAACTAAGATTACTGATTTATCTTTGTTAAACATTTTTCTTGGATGCACACCTACCTTAGAATATATGCTTTTTTTTTAAATAGAAAACTAGTAACAACACTATGAATTAGCAATTGAGAGAAAAACAAAATCCCACGCATGGCAAAACCATTTTTTTTTCACCTTATTCTTAACAAGCTTTATTAGTCAGCACCCTCATCTGAAACCAAGCCTGTACTAAAACACTAATATTTTTGATATGAATTTTATACTTCTAATCTTTATTTACATCAGTGGTCTCCAAAGCGCGATGCCAGCACACTATAGAATGCGAATTTAATTATTCCAATTCATAATTTTTTTTAAACTTTAAATTTTCAAAAAAAAGAGAAATAAAAAATTTGCTGTCATTTTATGTACGAGAGACTACGTAGTTTCATAAAGATGTTTGGGTACACTTAGAACTGGCAACGTTTAGAATTGGACCATCGAACCGCTATATCACAATGTGTCAAAACTAAGATTTTCAGAAATTATGAAACATCTTCAGTCACAATGCTTATTAAATTAAACTTTTATGTTTATTTCCTTCTTATTTCACTTGTACATTTATAAATATACATATATCTCTTCATACATAATGGGAATGAGCACTATATTGTTTTGCTGATATAAGACTAATCAAAAAATTTTGGAGAACACTGGTTTACAAATTTAGCTCATTTACTTTTTCTACATCAAAGTAGTGTGTAGGCAGTAATACATATACTCCGTTCCAGATAAAGAATGGAGCGGCAAAGTCTGAAGATTAAAGAAGTCAACAACCTATCAAAGGTTGTCCCACCCACGTGAGGTCTTGCAAGAACTAGCAGATGTAATTCCATCATAGCAAATAGTTTCACACCTTATGTAAGAAATAAGCAATTTTTCTAATGTACATTATGTATACTATACAGAAATGATCAATTAAAACTACCGTTTTAATTTCGGATTATTGTATTAGGACATAATGCAGCAAAATTCTTTTATATTATTGTATAAATAAAAAATAAATACCCCCTCAAGCAGCTGCTTGCCACAGAGGTCTGACAGGAACCTGTCAGTTTATATGCCACAGTAGGAGATCTGAGAGGATGGCAGAACCTCAGCAGAAAAACGACACATACATCCATGCCTTACCCGGGACTCGAACCCAGGTCCCTTAGATCAGTAGCCAAGCGCGCTAACCACTCGGCCATGGGACGGCACTTATTATTGTATATTAACTAGAATTGCCAGGTGCTAATAGCTTCATTTGTATGCAAATTATCTTTTATTTTGTTGTTGTTTTACCTCTGAGAGGCACTTTTTTGAACACAATGTGCTAAACGGACAGGTCACAAGGACCCTGAAGGCTCAGAGAAGGTTGAGGGGACCCATTGGAACAGATGGTAGCCTCCTGTCAAGGTCATCCAGCATGTTCTTTAACGTGCACAGAGTATGGCTCTCCCGCACAACGGAGCAACGGCTTAACGTCCCATCCGACGGACGGCTGCCTTTCCAAGCCCATCTGTGTCCCCTACTGACCGTAGGCAGGGAGTTTTGCAGAGATAAATCTCAATGCTGACCCAGCTAGGATTCGAACCTGGGAACTGCAGATTACGAGCCTGGTGCGCTACTGACTGAGCCACCCCCCACCCCCCCCAAATTATCGAGTTATTTCCGTTTTGATAGAATTTGGTCCGTTGTAATTCCCGTAATACTTGATCGAATAGTCTCAAATTTTATACGTAGGCTCCCCTTTTGTGGCTCCATTTTGGGTTAAAAAAAAAAAATCAGGGTCCTACCTTCAAATAGGATGCCTTAATATATCTTTGGGAATGTGAGGGATCTGGCAACGGTCTGTAGCTTTCTCAATTAGAATTTGCAAATAAGCAGAAACTAAAAATATTTTACCCACAATAGCAATTTTATAACCACCTATCGAGTTATTTTGCACTGCACATTCTCATGCTACCCTTAATCTTCTGCCAAAATTCTAGGTTCCTAGCATCTTTAGGTGAAGAGTTTTGTCGACCACAGACATCTTTTATTATTACAGATGCTGCGACAGAAACTCCTTAACGAGTTAAGGATTGATACATTTTCTGGTGTTAAATCTTGCCTTTCATTGGATTTCGTAATTAAGCTTAATAAGCCACAATTGAACAAGAAACTTTGAGGGAGTTGGGTTGGGTTGTTTTACCTCTGAGCGACACTTTTTTGCACACCATGGGCTAAATGGCCAGGTTACATGGACCCCGAAGGCTCAGAGAAGGTTGGGGGGAGGGGACCCACTGGAACAGCTGTTGGGAGACTGATGGTAGCCTCCCGTCAAGGCCATCCAGCGTGTTCTTTAACGTGCACAGGGTATGGCTCTCCCGCACACGGGGCCACGGCTTAACGTCCCATCCGACGGACGGCGGCCTTTTCAAGCCCATCGGTGTCCCCTACTGACCGTGGGCAGGGCGGGGAGTTTTGCGGAGATAAATCTCAACGCTGATCCAGCTGGGACTCGAACCTGGGAACTACAGATTACGAGCCTGGCGCGCTACCGACTGAGTCACCACCGCCCCTTTGAGGGAGACTTGCCACTCTATTCTTTATGTGAAATAGTGTATGGAAAGAGAATTTTCTCCTTTATAGCCAGACATTTTGCAGAAGTGAGAATAATTTGCTCATAATACAATAATTTTTTGGAAAGACTTATTATACTCCTCTCGAAGTGGATGTTTGATAAGACGGAAAACATTGTATCTAAATTTTCTTTACATTATACTCATCTTTGATTGGCTGATAGCAAATACCTACCCAAATTACAATTGCTGTTACCATAATTTCATTTTATTGAAAAGAGAGAAACTGGGAAGTTAATTTTAAAATGAAAGAAAACCATACAAATTGCAAAATAAATACAATACACGAAACATGCAAATACTCAATGCATTGCAGAGAAATATGTTGTTTTAACCTATGCTTCAACCACATGTATACTGTGGAAACTATACTTTTCATGTGAGATGCACCACTTAACATCAAATGTCAGGATTCACATTAACTCAATACCAATTATACACAAAAATCACTTTTGCAAACAACTATATGCATAAGTAAGCCAACAATGATCACCATCATATTTATCATGATATTGAAATATCAGAAATTATCTTTGCAGAATACCTAACTAGCAGTGGTTAGGGGGCTAGTTAATGCTCCAACAAGAAATTTTGTGTGTTAAGTGATGCAGTGTTCAGCAGTGATTTGTCTTAGTAAGGCATTTCCTTGTATGAGAAGACTTGTACAAACTAGTAGCTTCTAGGATCTTTTACTGTCCTATGTTGCAAACAAAAAAATAAGGGCTGATGTGTGTGTCAGCTGTCAAAAGTGCTGCTTAAGTAACTTTCCAAACTGATAATTTGAACTGAAGTACTAATTTGGTAAGTAATTAACATCATAAATTAATGCTTTAATAATTATGAATAATTATTTATTAACCTTTTCACGACTAAGGGAAACATTTTTCCTATTTTAAAATTGGTGATTGTCGTATTTAATTATAACCTTATCTGCATTTTTTATACAGAATGTCAAAATAGAACGTATGCCGAACGCAATTACGTAAATGGGAACGTTTAGAAAACAAAAACAGAACTGTCAGGACGCATAATATATGTACTATGGGCAATGTCCATCTTTGCCTCACTACCAAAAGAAATTGCTTCGCAGAATATCATAATTAGCACATCATTTTGTATAGTAATTTTATTTCATAATTTTGTATTATTTTAGTTAACATTTTGTTATAATAAACCAATAAATAAAAGACATTGCATAATAAGCCTAACTATAATTTGTGTTACCTTTATAGTCCATTGGGAAAAATATTTCCCATAAAATTCCAAAAAAACTACACATTGTTATGTATTTTTCTTATGATTTTTATTTATTTTACGTCTAAACAAACTAAAATAAACAGTTACATACTAATATTTACTCTTAGAAACCTTATGGTCCTGAAAGGGTTAGCAGTAACAAAAATTTTACATTACGTGAAATATTAGATTAAAATAATAAAAAAATAAATACCCCCTCAAGCAGCTGCTTGCCACAGAGGTCTGACAGGAGCCTGTCAGTTTATATGCCATAGTAGAAGGTCTGAGAGGATGGCAGGACCTCAGCAGAAAAACGACACATACATCCATGCCTTACCCGGGGCTCGAACCCAGGTCCCGTAGATCAGTAGCCAAGCGATGACTAAAAGTGTCGAAACTTGATTTTCTTGTTGACATATGATTTCCAGTAGCTGCATTATTCAATTTCTGCTTGCAAACCAATGGATGTTACTATTACAACTCTAATATTGCCTGTCTTTCTATTGAATTTGTTAAGAAATGAACCAAAGTTGCAAAGAAATTCACATCATCTGCTTTCCAGACAAACTCAAGACCTCCTGGTCATGTGTCAGTTAAGCTAAGGCAGCAGCACTTTCACACTTGATTAATTAAGAACATGAGGCAAGGTAGCAGATGTGATACCATTTCCATGCCGTTCAATTTTCAGGGCGATAGAGCCTTGCACTATTTAAACCAATTGCGAACTTTCTAGTAATCATGCAGCAAGCAAATATATTTACAGAAGTTATTCATAACCAAACATTCACTGTGGTAAAGTAGATCCTACACATCAGAATGGGTTGTTTTTTTACCTCTGAGCGGCACTTTTTTGCACACCATGGGCTAAATGGCCAGGTCACATGGACCCCGAAGGCTCAGAGAAGGTTGGGGGAGGGGACCCACTGGAACAGCTGTTGGGAGACAGATGGTAGCCTCCCGTCAAGGCCATCCAGCGTGT
Source organism: Ryuthela nishihirai (assembly GCA_038380435.1). Taxonomy (NCBI): domain Eukaryota; kingdom Metazoa; phylum Arthropoda; class Arachnida; order Araneae; family Heptathelidae; genus Ryuthela; species Ryuthela nishihirai. The sequence goes on from JAWZYU010000022.1 coordinate 42,462,569, forward strand.
TCTTTAACGTGCACAGGGTATGGCTCTCCCGCACACGGGGCCACGGCTTAACGTCCCATCCGACGGACGGCGGCCTTTCCAAGCCCATCGGTGTCCCCTACTGACCGTGGGCAGGGCGGGGAATTTTGCGGAGATAAATCTCAACGCTGACCCAGCTGGGACTCGAACCTGGGAACTACAGATTACGAGCCTGGCGCGCTACCGACTGAGCCACCGCCGCCCCACATCAGAATGAAACCAGCTCACAGTTGAAAGCAAATGCTACCATTCATAAATAGGCAAGTATTGCAAAAGGTTTTTACACATTTCCCTATTTTTGCTTTCAGCTGTGGTCAGGTTCCACTCTGAAGTCAACACTCTGTTAAATATTAAGCATCTCTATTTTTTCATAACAAGTATCCTTTTATTTTAAACTATTGAAGAGCATAACTTTGTGCTTACCAATAATAAATTTTTGTCTTTTTTTTTTCACTTTGTAAAATAAGAATGATAACAATAAGAAGAGGATCAATGTAATAGATTAATTATACAAACAAAATGAATGTATTGTAAATTTAAGGTGTCGGTTTTAAATCATCAGAATTATTCTCTGCTAGTTTAATAATTCTGTTACCCTTTTCCAGCTTTGTTAATCTAGGTTAATAAAACAGGAATAACATTTACACCTTATTACTATTTTATTAACAAATACTTAGGCATACTATTATCAAAAATTTAATGCTATTATTCTTGTTCCTATATTACTTGCTATATTGAATAAAAACTTATAACTAAGGTATATGCCTTGTTCTGATATTTGTTTACTTAAATATTTAATCAATACTGCTTTTACTCTACAATGCAGATAAAATTATTTTGTGCATATTCAGGTATATCTCAGAATTGTTTGGCATATAGTTAAAATTTTAATTAATGGAAAGGCCACCGTCCGTCGGATGGGACTTTAAGCCATGGCCCCGTGTGCGGGAGAGCCATACCCTGTGCACGTTAAAGAACACACTGGATGGCCTTGACGGGAGGCTACCATCTGTCTCCCAACAGCTGTTCCAGTGGGTCCCCTCCTCCAACCTCCTCTGAGCCTTCGGGGTCCACATGACCTGGCCATTTAGCCCATGGTGTGCAAAAAAGTGCTGCTCAGAGGTAACCCAACCCAACCCAACTTAATTAATGGATCAGTTATAATGTTACAGTATTGCTAATTATTAATATGGAAATTACAGTTTCTTTTCTTACCCTTAGTAATGTCTTCAACTATAAATTGTGCTTTCAATTAAAATAATTGTTATATTTTATGGTTACTATTACAACATGGTGACTCTGGGTCACACGAGAAGAGAATGTGTTCTCCCACATGACATCACAGAATTTAACTGAAGATCCAATAAAAGTGACTCCTTCAATGCATGCAACACATAAAGTGATGTGGTCTGTTTTGACAAGGTACGTTCTCTAATGAAAATGAATATAAACATCAAGCTAATGAAATAATGGTTATATTTAATACTATAGGCTGAAATTTTGGTAAAATCGTCACAATGCTACATTTATCTTCAGATTTTTACATTTAGTCTTTTGCACTTCTTTCTTTTGAATATTTGCTTGATTCAACTATTGTTGATATCAGAATCTAATAATCTGTTATCATCAAGTAGTACAAGTTGTAACTCTGTATAATTTCACAGCAACTACAGAATTATTGTTGGTTGGTTGTTTTACCTCTGCTATTATTTAGCCCATGGTGTGTATTATTTAGCCATGGCTCCATGTGACCTGGCCATTTAGCCCATGGTGTTTTGCCACACCATGGGCTAAATGGCCAGGTCACATGGAGCCCGAAGGCTCAGAGAAAGTTGGGGGAGGGGACCCACTGGAACAGTTGTTGGGAGACAGCTGGTAGCCTCATGTCAAGGACATCAGCGTGTTCTTTAATGTGCACAGGGTATGGCTCTCCTTCACACAGCTTAACATCCCATATGACGGACGGCGGCCTTTCCAAGCCCATCGGTATCCCCTACTGACCAGGGCAGGGAAATTTGAGAGATAAATCTCAATGCTGAGTTAACTATGTACTTAGATGCTGCACTAATTATTTATTTGAAAACTTTTTTTCAAAAGCTCCATTTTTTTATGCTGGTGTGTTATGAACTGTGCATGCAGGAAATGGTTCATTTCATAAAAAGTTTTGTTGGACAATGATGTTATTATTGGTATATTTGCACTACAAACAGATGTTCTTTGAACTGAAGTCAGACTCTAGCATTTAAATAATATTTAATGAGATGTTAATTCCTCTGTATAAAAGTCATCATGGTGCAGAAAATTAATTATGAATGTTACTTTGACTATAATACTGAACTTAATTTGCAAAATAAGTTTGATGGATTGATAAAGAAAAGATCACGCAACTGCCGATTACAAGCCTGGCGCACTACCGACTGCCCCCCACAGAATTATTGTTAAGTCAGTTTTGATAGAATTTTCTAATGGAAAGATTATAATAATCTGGAAACTCCTAATTGACAGGGTAGTTAGGGTTTATTATTATTACTGTTAACACTAGTAGTGCACACAGTAGTGGAAATGAAAATATTTACAATGTTTCAGGCAAAATGCTTGAAGAAACTTAAGATTTCACATATAGAGTATTAATAAATTCATTCAAGTCAAAATAATTTTGCATTACTTTACCAAGAAATTTATAGCACAGAGCAGTAAAGGATTAGTGTTGACACACATATATTTTTCAGTATTATAAAGTATGAGTGGTGGATGTTTGCCAAAAAGAGCATGCAAGCATGGAAATTATTGGATAAATTTTAAAAATTTGGTAATTACACTGCATTTTTTTTTACTTTCAGATCTCCACTCCAGTTAACATCCATCACAGGTTGAATAAAAATAAATTTGTGGGCTCTTACTAAAGCAATTAACAAAGAACTCATTCTGGAATCCTTTCGAATCTGGAACACATTCCAAAAGATTTATCAATAGCATCTCTCTTTTAGCACAAATCATAATCTTTTTTTAACTTTAAAAAAAATTTGATTGACCTGTGAAATCATAAATTGAAATCCAAAGTGAATGCACAGTATTCCCTGTTAAGAAACAATAATTAATAGATTCTGAAAAAAATTCATCGCCGCCACGGCGGGAATCGAACCCGCAGCTCTCCAGATTCATTAATTATTGTTTCTTAACAGGGAATACTGTGCATTCACTTTGGATTTCAATTATATATTTAACGCAGTAGCGACCTTCTCATTAACATCTGATGATCAAATGCAACGACTGTAAACGTTGCATCTCCTTGAGTATAGATGGCGCTGCCTCAGTCACGTCTCAAGAAGAAAAACTTAAAAAGGTCAAATTCTGAAAATATTCGTTGTCCGACGCGTGGTGCAAATGGTTAGCGCGCTCTGGCATGAATCTGGAGAGATGCGGGTTCGATTCCCGCTGTGGCGGCGATGAATTTTTTCCAGAATCTATTAATTAAATAAATATTAAAAGAAATCATAAAATTTTTTCATAGCAATTTTTTCTGTATTGTTCTATTACATTTTCTTGGAATGTCATTTATATTTTTCCCTTTCAGCCCAAGTAAATCTTATTTTGCCTTTCTAGCATCCAACAAAATTTAGCTTATCAAGATTTCAGAAATTTTTAAAGTACATCTTAAGTAGTCTTTTAAAGTACATCTTAAGTAGACTTTTTAAAGTACATCTTAAGTAGACTGTTTTGGTTTTACAAAATTTTCCTATAAAACATTCCTCTACACTTTTAGGGAGCAGAAGTTGGCTCAGTCAGCAATGTGCAAGGCTTGTAATCTGCAGTCCCTAGGTTTGAGTTCCACCTGTGCCAATGTCGAAATTTATCTCTGCTAAACCATCGCCCTGCCCTTGGTCAGAAAAGGTGCACCAATGGGTTTGGAGAGGCTGCCATATGTTGGATGAGATGTAATGTTATGGCCTCATGTGCAGGAGAGCCATACCCTGTGCACATTAAAGAATTCTCTGGATGGTCTTGACAGGAGGCTTCCATTTGTTTCCCAACAGCTGTCTAGTGGGCTGCTTCCCCCAACCTTCTCTAAGCCTTTGTCACCTGGCCATTTAGTCCAATGTGTGCAAAAAGTGCTGCTCAGAGGCAAAACAACCCAACCTATACTTTTAGAGCAAATTTTTTAGAACACCCAATTTTTAAATTGTTAATGAAAATAAATATTTTGTAACAAGATATAAAATAAGAAATATGCATTGGTCTTAATTTGAGAAATCACTTTTTATAGTATCTTTCTTAAAATTAAGCTCATAAGGCACAATAACATTTTGATGACTGTGTTCCAATCTTTCATTATTTATTAAACAGCACTGCATGAACTGTATATATTCATGTCATTCAGTAGAAAAGGCTATATTACCAAAGTTATTTGAATGGAATAACACATTTAATATATCCTAACTTCGAAAATAAGCTTTGTTTTGTTTTTTTAAAATAAACCATGGAAAAATGTCACTAGGGAGAAATTGTATATTTCACTGGAATCTTTCAAATTTTTGCTTTTCAACAATGCTAGTTTAACATTTATAGTAGTAAGAGTTACAGCAATTTCTGCTGTTGTCTTAAATATTTTCTTCAAAAGTGACAACCAAAAGAACTAACACGCAAAGTTCTAAAAATTATGTTACTTTTATTAAATGTCTTGTAACAGTCATTATTTGCATTTTTTTTAGCTTTTGAGATAACCTCTTATTACTAGTAGCACCAGTCTACATATGATTCACATATTATGACATGAATAATGCTGTCTGATATAAAATTTATTACAACAGTCACACAGTTTTACCATTTTTTTTTTTTCGAATTCATTCTGTTGATTTTCTTGTCCATTGGGAAGTCATATACTGCTTCCTGTGGACTGCTAGTTCAAGAGTTCTGTTCTCATGAGAACATGATAGTTATGATGTCCTTTGTAGAAAGTTTCATAAGGTTTGGACAAAGTGTGACATGGAAGAAGAGGACTGTTCAAACTTAAAAAGACTAAGGAATACTCTACTCTGAGCCTGCTGAGGAGTCACTTCTTCATTAAGGGTAAAAACAAGTCCCTGGAAGTACCCCCCCCCCCCCCATGATGATTAGAGGCTTCTGCTACAACCTGCTATTTTATTTATACCTAAAATATGTTGCATTCTACAGATTTTTAAATGTCACAATAAGTTATCTTTATTTCTTTCTAAATTAGAAAAACTTCACAAAATTACCATAGAAAGACAAAGTATGGCAAACTAAGGAATAAATATAAGTAATAACGGAACTGACAAAGCAAAACTGAAACTAACAAACATGGTTTGAAAATTTTCAACTTTCAAATGCAATGTTATATGGCAAATCCTGTTGCAATAGTATCAATGCACATAAAAAATGGTTATGATGCTGTAACCATTCTAACACTGGCTGTTACAAGACAAAATGGACTTAATAGAATATAAGGCATAAAAATTGCAAAATGTATTTTGCTAATTTACAACTCTAAAAGGATATATAAAAAAAAAACACAATGATAAAAGTGTAAACGTTGGCATGTGCTATTTTCCATCATTTTAAATAGTATTAATGTTTAATTTTGAATATTTACTTCTATAACTAATATGTACATATATACATTTCTCCTTCTCATTTGTAAAATGCTAGATACATAAAAAACTTATATTTTCATTATAAAACTACATTTTCAATTCTATATATTACTGAATTTTATGCAGGGCAAAAGAGGCCTTGAAATAAAGTGCCAAGATCAATTTCACCATAGCTGCTGGTTTGTAAAACTTTATCTACAGTAGACTTTAGATGGTGATAGAGAATTTCTTCTTCTTCACTGATCTGCACTTTGCCTTAAAAACAATAAATCATTAATTGTAGCTACTTATTTACAATATTAATACAATAGTAACATTATAATTATTGGTACAGGGTTAGATATAAAACCTTCAAAAGAAATATTGTTACTCAGTATATTTTCTTTTTATATACATGTACAAATGAATAAATAGTTAAAAAAAACTGCTTATTGACATTATTTATTGTTTATCAACCAGCCTAAATTTGCTGAACTTGTAAAGACTTAAAAACTGGGTGGAATAGTTACAGAATTGGGGGGGGGGGGGGGGACAATATTATAGACTCAAAGTATACTCTTTTGCATGTAAGTACATCCTAATTTGTGTATCTATAATGCTTATGGTTCACTCATATTATCTCTGCATGACTCTATTGTTTTATTTCACTGTAATTAACTTTGAAGAAATATTCTTAGGAAAAACTGGCATGACTCAGTCAAATTTCTTTAAATACCAGACAAGTGCTGGAAGTGAAAATTTAAAGTTGATCTTCAGCAGTCAAATTAAAAAGTTATTCATCCAAGTTAAATGAAAAGTTTGGACAGATGAGTGCAAAAGATGAGTGCTCGTTTTAAATAGGTATACAAGCAAGTAAGTAAACTATATTATGCCTAATTTGGACTTGTGGGAGATGAGTGATTTGTTTTCTTGACTGACAAACTTTAGTGATATTTTATGAACATTACTGAACTTGATATCTATATCTTAAGTAATTTGATAAAAAGGGATCTACTACTGAGATAACAAGGAAACATTAATTTGTAAATGGCCTGCAGCTTCTCAGAAACAAAGGTTACCACCTCCAAGGCAGTATAAATTTTCACCCCCCCCCCTTTTCCTTTAGGCCTTTTCATCCCATTTTTTCATCTCCTTTTTCCTTTTTTATTCTTTCCCAATTGGCCACGAGCCTCCTGATAAACTGAAAACCAAGATAAGAAATTATTGTCTGAATACTGAATCCTACTGATATTCAAATATCAACTGAAAACCTTTCCCTCAGTTGGTATATATTATAAAAAAAAATAAATATCCCTCAAGCAGATGCTTACCACAGAGGTCTGACAGGAGCCTGTCAGTTTATATGCCATAGTAGAAAGTCCGACAGGATGGCAGGACCTCAGCAGAAAAACAACACAAACGTCCATGCTTTATCCAGGGCTTGAACCCAGGTCCCTTAGATCAGTAGCCAAGCACGCTAACCACTCGGTCACACCCATATTTATAAGTCTTAAGCTACTTTCACCACACAGTTTTTAGATCACTACTACTTATCTTCCACATCTGTTTCTGCATCATTAGAAAGATCCAGACTTTTATTCAGCATCTAACTCAATATATCCTCTAATTCCTTTCACAAACATAACCATACATGACAATTTAAACACCAATCTTTGCATCACTTTAGTGTGTGAAAATAAATCATTCAAATATCAGATATTTAAAACAAACAGGTTGTGCTTTTACACTATTAACAATATATATATATAACCCAGAATGGGCAATGCAACTTTCCTAGAATGTGGTGCTAGGTACTGGTATGTGCAAATGATAATTATTACACAGGGATCAGGAAAACAAAAGTGTATGATGTCACAAAGACGACTTGAGAACTATGAAACAAAGGGAACTGGCATGTACATATGTAAAAGAGTCACACAACTGGGATTATGCCTAAGAGATGGCATTGCCACAGATCAGTGCCATTTATGAGAAATCAGCAGTGAGAAATCCACACTGCTAATTCCTCAAAATCAGCAGATTTTGTGGTGCCTCATTGTAGAGCATAAAGCTTGAATATCCTGTAGAGAGATGGCACATTGTATAGTACATCATTCCACAATGGTGCTAGGAGGTATTTTGTGTATATATGTGTGTGTGTTTGGGGAGGGGGTCACTGAACTAATCTCAAAAATGAAACTACCTGGAACTGGTGCTCCAGTAAGTATATTGAATATACAGGTAATTACAAAGTAGCTTTAAAACTTCAACCAAATGAATTTCAATATAGTATACAACTATTTTTTTTATGTTGGTTAGGTAATGGTAGTTAAGCTTAATAGGAAGAATTGTGCAACAATTTAACAGGAAGAATTGTGTGACAGGTCCTCTGTGATGATGTACAGAACTGGCTGGGCATAGCACCTAATGTCAACCCCACTTTCTCATGGTGGGTTGTTTTATCTCTGAGTGGCACTTTTTTGCAAACAATGGACTAAATGCCAAGTCACAGGGACTTGAGGGCTCAGAGAGAAGGTTGGGGGAGGGGATGGGGAGGGGATCTATTGGACAGCTGTCGGGAGACAGATGGTGGCCTCCCATCTAGGCCATCCAGCATGTTCTTTAGCCTGCACAGGGTATTACTCTTCTACACATGACCACAGCTTAATGTCCCATTCGAGAGATGGTACCCTTTCCAGGCCCATTAGTGTCCCTTACTGATAGAGGCCAGGGTGGGGGGGTTTTGCAGAGGTAAATCCAGTGCTGGCCTAGCTGGGACTCGAACTCGGGAACTGCAAATTATGAGCCTAGCATGGTACTGACCGAGCCATCCCTGCCCCATTCTCATGGTGCAGGCCATTATACATTGCTGACAGATATTCTCTCACTTGAAAAGGAATAGAAAGGAAGTGCTGCCAGATCAGTTTAACCTATTGATTTGGACTTCTGTGGCCACTTTTCCTTCTTTTCAACCGTGCTGAAGAATGGTCAAGTTCATAGTCTCAATATTGGCTAACTAAACCAACCTAACTAATGACTATGATTTTGGATCATATGCACTGGTAGGCTTCTGCTGGAAAATCTACCACTGTGTCTTCTGCTTTTTGTTCAAAACTTGGAGGGTACAGCAGCTAAGGATGACCTTTTTACTAGATGATGGAAACAGCTGCCCAATGTTCATAGCTGTAGGCCATTTCGTACTTCTTAGCTTACCAGTTCTTTTGATGTGCACTACATGATGCTGAATAGTAACAGACCAATATCGAAGCATTAGATGTAAAAGTTACTCTGCTGCAGTATTTATAGACTACATTTCAAGTTTTCAAGATGTTAGGTGTCAACTTAGTCGTACATTTCCTAGCAGTTGCTAGCAGATATCACTTGGCTGTCCTTATTGTTGATGTCATTATGCATTAACTGGTACTGATAGTCAAAATGATGCACAACACTCATGCTTATTCAAGTTATTTAAAAGAACTTATATTTAACTTTTAAAAAAGGGCATTTAAGCCTGACTAGTTAAAAATTAAAAGTATTAACTCCATAACTATTATTATTATATGTCCAAAGTCGAGGCATAGATAATCGGTTTCCAGTCAACTACAAGCATTGATGTTGCTAAAGATCAAGGTGGTGGGGGTTAGCATAGTGGTGCTAATCAGGGTGGATTAAACTACTGATTAATTCAAAGTGCTAGGCTAATGTATTTGAGCCCAGGGGACTTTGAGCAAGCTCTGGCCAGAAAGGAGAGTGAGGGTGAGAGGAGAATGAATGGATCTCTGAAGCAGTGAGACTGTTGGAAAAGTCATTTGTGATTGAGTGTGGCAACAAAGGCTGTTTGAGTCCAGATAGCATCAGGGACTCACACTGGATTTCTCCCTTGAAAACTGAAGGAGGAGATCCAAGCATATTCATATGGTTTATACATCCTTTTATGGCTAGTAGAGTACAATTAGTCACCTAGATTGCCAGACAGCCCAGTATTCATAACTGTATTTTAGACAATATTTGGATGGTGTTCCATTATTTTTGAATGGCTGCATTCTTGAACAGGTTTCTCCTTTTAATTATCTTGTGAGTATTATTACAGATACTTGTAATGTACAACATGAGATTAACAGAATAGATAATGTTGCTGGGAAAGGATCTGTGTAAATCATGGAAAAATAGATATATACATCTGAAGACTAAAATTAAGCTGTAAATAATTTAGTATAATATATATTATTTAGTATAATATTCACAATAAATTGTTTAAGTTTTTATTCTGCTTGAGTGATTGATAACCACAGACATAAAACTGTCTATAAGACAGGAAAAGAACCAATATGAACTTTACAATTGTAGCGAGTAGGAAGGATCAGAACCAAATACCCTGCCATAGACCTATTACAACTATTGCATCCTGACAGCATATATTCAGCCAGCTGTCTATAAAGATATTACAGAGACCCTCTGGACAGCTGTTAGGAAACAGATGGAAGCCTCCCATCAAGGCCATCCAACATGTTCTGGCATATGTGCACAGAATATGACTCTCCTGCTTGTAGGTGGGCTATGGCTTAACATTCCATCTAATGGATATTAACCTTTCCAAGCCCATTGGTGTCCCTTTTCTCAGCAAAGGCAGGGAGATTTAATTGAGGCAAATTTCAATGTAAATTTCATTCAATGATAAATCATAAATCAATGATCATTTCAATGATAAATTTATTTACTACTAAGGTTGAGGATGAATCAGACCATTTTACAAAAGTTATTCTTGAAACAAGTAGCACTGTTTCGGATAAAATGGAGCATAGGAGAGTCATCACTTAAACAAGGCTATGCAACTTATTTCTGAAAGAAGGGACTGCAGATAAGAGTTGAATCAGCCCCCTACAGATATTAACAGATGACATTTTAGACAGCCTAATAATTGGGTAAATGATCAGTTGAAGACTAAAATGTTTTGACCTAATATCCTGGCTGAGCCACAGCTAGAGAACAAAACAACAGAGCTGTATCAGATTGTTAATGTTTGTGTAGGAGAAAACAGAATAGCATACAGGGATTAAGGGATAAGTATGGTGAGGTTATTGAAAGTGAGGTTTTTGTTATGGGAAGATGGACTGAGCATTTCAGGTATGTCCTGAACAATGCGGTTAGTTCTACTCCCATTGTTTGCAATGATAACAGCTCTATTACTGGCTTTAATAATGACCCTATTTCATGGTCAGAAGTTACTTTGGCTATTATTGTGCCCACAGAGACTTATCCTGTGGACATGACTAGGGGCCAAAAGGTTCAAGAATATTCAATTTGCAAGATGGAAACAAAGACTCTTGTTTTGCCATCGAGTCCTACGAATTTCCCTGATGCCGTTTGCCACAGAAGGCGAGTTTTCGCTTCCGGCATGGAAACTTCACGACTAGAGAGTCGCAGTCAGCATCAAAGGCTACAGGGAAGGTGTACCGACCTGTCTCAGTCACCCTCGACCAATAGCCATCGTCCGCGTCAACTTTAAGCGCTGACCTCCGCTAGAGATCCCGGTGGAAAAAGGTGGGAAGTGTGAACTGTTTGGAGGAAAGTGTGCTTTTTTTCTCTTCGTCTCTCAAGTGATGTGGTTGGAACTCTTCGAGGAGGGTCTGCGTTCCTCCTTTTGTCTTGTCTGAATTCTGCAGATAGTGTGCAATCTGACAATGCCTCACTCACCAGCCAAGCGGCCCATGAACGACGTCTCCACAATGGCAACAAGAAAAGCAGATATGGGTCACTCTCACCATTAAACCCGTGTAATTCCACATGTACGCGTTTCTGCCAGCAACTGCCACCGTGTCCCAAATTGGGACCACGAACTGTAAGAACTTTTAGAGCTAGTGGCTCGGACTTATAATATGGACTTTGAGGAGCATTTTTCGTCTCCACCACTACAAAGGTTGTCCTTGATTAAGAGCGGCGTAGCTGGAAAACTAACCCCAAAGATGGGAGGAATTTGTAATAGAAAAAATGTCGAAATAGTAATATTGATAATAAATAGTGTGTTTAATTGTTAAATATGGTTTATCTCCGTTTTCTGTTTGTTGAATGTTAATTACTTGGAACTGTGTATACAGTGGGAACTGTGTATGCAGAACTGTGTATACAGTATACTTGGAACTGTGTATACAGAACTGTGTTAACAGATAGTGAGTTAAGGGTCTGCCTTAGTCTGGGCAGCGTAGATGGAGTGCGGCCAGAGATTGAGAGATAAAATGATGGACCGCCCTAATAACCAAGGGGGGTGTACATCACTATCTCTAAATTAAAGCTACACAAGTCTCTAGGAGTAGATGAAATTATAGCTGAAATGCTCAGAGCAAGGAATGATTTTGTTATCAGATAGATGACTGTAGTGTTGAATATTTCATATTATAAAGGGTTTGTTCTTAAGGATTTTACTAGAGGTTTTATAATACCTATTTTCAAGAAAGGTGATTGTAGTTCTTGTGATTAAAAGGGCATTAGTATGCTCTCTGTTTCAGGAAAAGTTCTCTCCATTATTGTTCTTAACAGAATTAAAAATTTGGCTAATGGAGACAACTCTTGGCTTTTTGGGATGGACAGTGGGTTCAGAGGTGGCAGGGGCTGTACAGATAAAATCTTTACCTTTAGACAGATTCTTGAGAAATGTTAAGGGTTTCAAAACTTTATGGGTTTTGAAAACCTTACTTGCTTTATAGATTTTAAAAAAGTTTTTGATTCTGTTGACTGCCATAATCTGACTGACAGTGAGATTATATGGCATTCATGATAAGTTAATTAACCTGATGATGGCTCTCTATAACACTAAGTTGTGTATCAGAGTCGATAAGGCTTTTAGTGGCTGTTTTATCATTACTACTGGAGTTAGACAAGGCTGCATTTTGTCACCATTTCTGTTAGGTTACTGATTATGTCAAGAGGAATTCCTTGGAAGGGAAAGACTAGAGATATGAAAATATCTGATTTAGATTATGTTGAAGATTTGTCATTTTTGGCAAATGATATTGATGAATGCTTTTATTAAAGCTGTTAGACTGGTAATAGGATAGGTTTAGCGATAAACAGAGGGAAGGTTTAGCAATAAACAGAGGGAAGGTTTAGCGATAAACAGAGGGAAGGTTTAGCGATAAACAGAGGGAAAACTAAAGTGATGAAAATTGGTAAGATGGATGGTGTTCCATTATTTTTGAATGACTGCACTCTTGAGCAGGTTTCTCCTTTTTAATTATCTTGTGAGTATTATTACAGATACTTGTAATGTACAACATGAGATTAACAGAATAGATAATGTTGCTGGGAAAGGATCTGTGGAAATCATGGAAAAATAGATATATACATCTGAAGACTAAAATTAAGCTGTAAATAGTTTAGTCCTTTCTAAAAATTTGCTACAGTAGTGAAACTTGCACCCTTTGTAAGCAGGATAACAGGAAACTTGATGCTTTTCATTCCATATGCTTGCACAGTATCTTGGGCATTATGTGGTTTCACTATGTAAGCAATGATGAGATTATATGAAGGAGTAATCAATTGCCTTTGAGTGCTTTCCTATGTAAGGAGCAACTACATTGGCTTGGCCCTGTTGCAAAACTACAGATTAGTGAATAGAGTTAAGAACAGTATACCTAAAGGCCTCATAAAAAGAAGACCTAGAATGCAATGAGTGGACAATGTCAAACAGGATCGTGTTAGAAATGAACTGCAATGGCCAAGTGCAATAGCTGTAGCTCTGGGTGAATGTATATTCACAGTCTGGTTGGACCTTCGTAGTCCATACATGATTGAGGATTGTCTGTCTATCTGTTGGTGAGGGGTATAAGAGTAGATATTTTCTGTGTACACTAATGATCACAATAAATCAATGCTCTTCAAGGAAGATCACAATAAATCATATAATGCAATATCAATAATGTTTCCAATGCATTTCAACTGCAAAACAGGGCAATGGAAAAATTGGAATTCCAAATGTTTACTACGGTTTTTGATTCCATCTCTTACCCTTTGGAGGAGAGAGCAACTGCTGTTATCTTCTGAAACCCATAGTGATAGTTGACAGAGGCTTTTTTAAACACCAACTCTTGACATGGGTGGCTGCTTAATGTAAAGTGGAAGTTCATTTTCATCATTTTCTCCATGATGACAACTGATTTGGCTCAAGGGCATTATAAGTGGCAGGAGAGTTGGATGACCATCCACTGCATCAATTGCATTCAGTTTCAGCATTATTTATAGTATTACATAGCATATGATAAGCTGGCACAGTAATGCTAATTTAACGACTTAAAATGATCTGTAGAGACTAAACATATACAAAACTACCTCATCTATGCATTTTTCACCTGCAAATCTCTTCTGCATTTTTAGCCACAGGAAAATATTTGAGCTTTGTGCATTTAACAAAGAGTACATCTTTAATCATAAAAGTTAAAAACTTCATGACAGCATTTTGCACCTTTAATGAGTGGGCATTTCTAGCAAGTTCGTTTGAGATGTTAATAATAGGAAAGCTTTTAAACATTTTGGTAACAAGGAAATATTAAATCCTAACAGTTAATTATAGATGTAATAGGCTTACAGCTGCCATGTGCCTCATAGTATAATAAAAGCAATTTGTATGTTATTTCAATACCTGTTTCAAAGTCATTTTGAAAATTGAGAGCATAGTTACTGAGATTCTGACATTAATTCATAAGGTTAGCATTTACAAATGGTAGGGGAAAAAAATCCAGGAATTTTAATACCAAGCATCTGAAATCTCAAAAAAGATTTCCAATCATTAAAAAAAAGAAAGCAAAGACCACCAATCAGCCAATACATTAAAACCACCTCTGCATTATGCAAAGAAGTGCGCATGCAGCCAATCAGTGTCACATGCCAAGGTTGCGAATGATACATATAATACCTGGGTCGGAGCTTTCACAGGCAGTATTTCGTTTCATCTCAACATGGGAAAAGCAAAGGATTTATCTGATTTCGACAAAGGCCAGATCATTATGGCAAGATGCCTTGGTAAGAGCATCTCCAAAACAGTGAAGCTGGTAGGCTGCTCATGCTATGCAGTAGGTAGTACCTATCAAAGACGGTCTGAAACAGGTGACACTTTGAGCCATCGACAAGGCATGGGCTAGCCATGTCTCATTGATGCCAGTGCAGGCTATCTCGTCTTGTCCACAGCAACAGGAGGACTACTGTGGCTGACATGACCCATAATTTCAATTATGGTAAAGGGCCCAATGTGTATGAAGACACAGTTCATCGTAAGCTCTTGGATATGGGTCTCTGCAGCCGCATAGCCTTTCATATGCCTATGCCATTTACTGTCGTCAATGCTTGCAGTGGGCACATAATCATTGACATTGGACCATAGAAGACTGAAAGAGGGCTGCATGATCAGACGAATCCTGTTTTCTGTTACACCACGTGGATGGATGAGCTCGTGTGCAACATTTACCCATTCTGCCTCGGAAAGGAACAGAAAGCCTTCTCACTTGGGTGCACTGTTGGACGGATCCAGGCAGCTGGAAGGAATGTGATGGTCTGGGCAACATTTTCTTGGAGAACACTTGGACCAATTATCCGTATATATAGAGCAAACTCTGACAGCTGTCACCTACCTGAACATCGTGGCTGACAAAGTACATTCCTTTATGGCGATTGTATTCCATGGTGGAGATAGCATCTTTCAACAAGACTCATGGCACACTGCAAAGAAGGTTCAGGAATGGTTCCTAAAACATGCTGAGGAATTCTATTTATTGCCATGGCCCCCAAATTCGCTGGACATGAATCTTGAGCATTTGTGGTTTGAGTTGGAGAAACAGGTATGAGCAGCAGCATCCCAACCATGTAATTTACAGGAACTGTGGGATCTTCTGTTGCAGTCATGGTACCAAATATCAAGCAACACCTACCAACATCTTGTTGAATTTATGCCTCATCGGGTGAGAGCTCTTTTGGCGGTGAGAGGAGGATCTACATCATATTAGATAGGTGGTTTTAATGTTTTGGCTGATTGGTGTATATATAATTGGGCTGTTTAATATACCTTTCAAATTTATTCATGAGAAAACAGATGCTGCTTGCTTTTAACAATCCATCTAACAAATAACTTATTATTGCCGATCTGCATACTAATTTCACTACCATTTGGTTAACAAATAGCTTCAAATTTCAAGAAACATCTTCTCACTTAAAAAAAATTAATACCTCTTTCTTCAACAGGGAACTGCTCCTTAGCTTTTTCCAAATCAAACAAATAGCTAAAATAAGCCAGTTGCTGATACAGGTGAACTTCTGAATACTAGAAAATTAATTCCACATAAGATAAAATTATTTTTTATAAAATTACTAAATTTTTTAATTGCACTGCTTAAAATAAATATTTATACTTCCATTATTTCAAACTACCTAAGTATATGGAGGTATGTAATTTTAAATAACTATCATTATACAGAATAACTAATCAAAAAAAATGTTAAATAATTATACATTATTACTGTAACTTACACAATAATTTGTAGATGGACTACAATATGCTACATTATGTGCAACAAAAGTTGATATATGTTATACATCACATTTTATTAATTGTACAACCTATCAAATTTCTTGCATTTTTAACAATATTCATAGAATTAAACAAATTAAGTTATAACATATCTGCTACACAGTAATTTTTCATATGATGTCCTCAGTTTTCTGGACATTATTGCTGATCAAGTCCATCCTGCAATGCTGACTTTTTATCCTGCAGGTGGCACTGTTTCATGGACAACAATGCTACTGTCTATTGCATAAGATGTGTTCAACAGTGGTTCAGCAAGCATGACAGCGACTTCCACCATCTTCCCTGGCCACCACCCCATTGAGAATGTATGGGGCATGTTAGAAAAACAGATCCAGAAGCAAAGTCCTCTTCCGTCAAATCTGAGCCAGTTAAAGGACTGTCTGGTGAATGTCTGGTATGCTAGAGATGTAGGCACTTTAACACATCGTGGAATCTATGCCAAACTGCATATGTGCTGTAATTCGGGCTAAAGGAGGTCGAACTCGGTATTGAATAAAGTTTCTAATTGTGTTTGTACATTATGTGTGTGTACATTATGCTAAGTAAAAGCTTGAGTGATATTCTCAATAGTAAGAATGCCTTTGTCTTGACACTGACATCCAATCATGTAGAAGCATGGAAGATTCTGCTCAGCAAGTATTCTGTCATAAACATCAATGGCTTATGACAAAACAGTTCCAAAAAAAAAAAAAAAAAAAAATCACTTTACACTCTTGTGATTGTTGACAACAACTAACATGTTACTGCAATGGATACAGGAAGTTAGCCATAATTTAAAAATTTTCAAAATAGTTTTTCAAATCTGGATATGTAAAATGCCATTTTTATGTTTTTGTTCATATGTAAATTTGTATCAGTCTTGTAATATTTTACTTAGCTGTCAATGACATTTCATTTCAATCATGCATAAATAATATACATGCTTTCCACTTTTATATTCTATATAAAAAAAGTACTTTGTTGGCCATATTTCAACCTTCATTGTTTTGTGTATTTGAACATTTCAAGTCTGTGAGGAGAATGTCGCTCTGACCTTTTAATGAGATTCCAGCACTCTTCTATTTCTCTTGAGCCACAGTCCAGGGCAAACAATCACTGCAGAGACTGCCCTCACATATACCTGATCAGCCAAGGGGAATTTAAGTGACATTGATAAGCTGATTTCTGTAAGAAATCTGTCCTTGAGCAGCAATGTATAATAGAAGGGGCTGGATTCTCATGAACAGAATACTTTCATTCTTCAACTGCTGGTAAAACAACTCTTATGAACAGAATGCTTTCTTTTCTTCACCTGTTCAGTATGTTGCTGATACTGCTATCTCATAGCAGTATCAACAGCATGCTGAACAAGTGTAAGACATGCATTTGTTTGCATCTTTTTTAATTCAAGAGTACAGTGTACTGGGTAAATACACCCTAAAGCTTTGAACAACAAATTCTTAATTCAGTTCTGCACTGTATACATTCATATTGATATAAGAATTAAAACACTGTATTTCAAAGGCATTAAACTTATAATTATTATAAAATCATTAAAAATTAATCAATTTTAATAAAAAAAACTGTGAAAAAAAACCTTAACCCTTCCAGCAATGTTGATAAATTATAAAACCAAGAAAAAAAATGTTTCATTATAAAACTTAAGTTTTTTAAATTTAAATACCTGTCTTAAATATATATATATGCTCAGAAACAATAAGTTTTAAAATTAATAAATAATGTTTACCTTTTTTATCTTATAAAACAGATTGACTTTTTTATAACTTGTGCTGAACAAATGAAAAAAATAGTTGTGCCTCCAGATTCATTCCAATTTTTCAAGCTGGAAACAGGAGGATTTAAATGCTACAAGTAAATCTTAATGTTATGAGTTTTACCTGATGCAGTAGTCTGCAATTAATCTATTTAAATAACTTTTTATAAAACAAATTTTTTCTTTACACTACCTCTGGATGAAGACTAGACTTTGAACAAGCTGGGCAGAGAGGACCACCACTTACAAAAATGAGAGGCATTTTTCTGGTATGGTGAGCACAACCTACGTCTTCACACATTAGAAAACCCTAAACGAAACAAGAATATTCTAATTAATTAAAAAATGCAATTTATACCAGAAAACAATACACACACCTCGGCCATTAAAACAGGAACAGATCTCAGTCAACTCTAACCAAATCTCAAATTTTAACAATATTCATTCAGTTTTTAAAGTTGTGAGATGGAATATTTAACAGCATGATGACAGTTAAAATAACTGACCTGAGAGTTAATACAAATAAGTTAAAATGAAAGGATTAATCATTATTCTAGAGTTAATAAAACACCCCAATGCATTCATAACATTGAAATCCAAAGTGATATACTCAAGGAGATGCAACGTTTTACAGTCATTGTCAACTGTAAAACGTTGCATCTCCTTGAGTATAGATGGCGCTGTCTCAGTCACGTCTCAAGAAGAAAAACTTAAAAGGTCATATTCTGAAAATATTCGTTGTCCGACGCGTGGTGCAATGGTAGCGCGCTCTGGCATGAATCTGGAGAGATGCGGGTTCGATTCCCGCCATGGCGGCGATGAATTTTTTTTCATAATCTATTAATTAAAGCATTCATAACAGTTCTGTGTAATGATTATTTTAAACTTTGCCAATTCTGAAGGATTTTTATTTAAAACAAATGCTTATGTTAAATGAAACATTTAATAAATTGTCTCTCAAGCAGCCACTTGCCACAGGTCTAACAGGAGTTTAATGCCATAGAAAAGGCCCGTGAGAAAGGCAAAATCTCAGCAGAAAGACAAACGAGGAAGAAAATACTGATGTCTTATTCAGGGCTTGAACCCAAGTTCTATTGATCAGTAGCTAAGCATGCCAACTACTAACTGAACAAATATGCAGTGATAGAAAAATATTAGTGACAGATGCAAAAGATATTAGATTCATTTATCTAGTGAACAAATATTACTGAAAACTAAGATTTAAATATACCAAATTGAATTTTTTATCTTTAATCCCATTTTTACCATAAAAAGGATCAATTTACTAACTTCTGAATCTGATTCCACAAAGACACATAACATAGAACTAGTTGTAATAAAAATGGCCACTGAAAATATGCACAGACAATGTATGGCAACTTTTTCAACTTTGAAATCTCGAAAGGATATGAAATACTTGTTCAATAGCAGTACTCCTTTGCTCAAGTGATGCTACTAATTATCTGCTAGCAAAGGCTTCCATCAACTTTTCAATTAACTTTTCAGTTGCTTATTGTCTTTAAATACATTTATTTCTTATATTACAGTACAGCTGAGAAAAGTGTTTGAGTGAGGTCAGGGATTGGGGATCTGAACACTTTCCCCTTTGGGAGAAATTTTATTTTTAAAGAAATCATTAGTTTTTTAATACATTTTAATAAGAAAATCATTAGAAAAATTCTTCACCTCTCTCAGATACACATACAATATAAACACAGTTCTCATAACTTTAATTATACAAATGTTTATAAATACACATCTTTTAATTGTGACCAAAAAAACCTACCAGAAAAACACTTCAAAAAGATTGTACAATAAAAAATGATTTTAATTATCAGCTGTTACATGGAAAATACAGATTACTGTCACAAATTTAATGATTATTCTACAAATTGTTACCTAGAAAGCAAACATGGTTCATGCAATTTAATTTAAATTTTAGATAAACCCAGTAAATACATACTTTTATCTTGTTGAGCAAAAGAATAATATAAAATTTATTACCTGATAATATTTGGATATATAAAATCTGATACTTTTCTGCAATTGATTACAAAGAGCATGTCTGTAATCACAGAACTTCAGATTGCAACTGCTGCTAGCACAAGATGACAAACTACATGATATTTTGTAACCCTAAAAACAATATAAAAAAAAAAAACTCTTACCATAGAACCAAATAAAAATTATTACTTTTGATGAATACTAAAATTTTTAACACACACATTTTGATTAGGTATTATTTTCAAATGTGAAGATAAACAAAAAATACAATAAAGGATACAAATACAAACCTAGGTGTTTTTTAATGTATAATACAATTTTACTTTATTGAATGAAAATTGTATATAGGCTTTATAATAACAGCAAGTATAATAAGTAGTATAAAGTTAATTATTTGTATTATAAATCTAGTAAGAGATGCAAAAAATAATCCCCATAATAAGGGTTTTTTAAACTTTTTATGTATCTGATTGTAAAAGTTTTTCAAATCAAGTGAGTAGGTTGAGTGAAAATTGGTTTTGGTTTAATTTTTCCATTGGCTTGGTGCTAAGTCAATTTTTGCAAGTGTTTGGTAATTCAGATTTAATTTTTCAGTGTGGCACAGTTTTAGACCTTTGCTCTTTAGGAATATCCATAAAGCTCAGAACAGCTGGTGTGAAATTATGATTTAATTCCAATCAAGCAGAGATTAATTATTCACTGCTTATTAAATTCATAAATCAGATTGAGATATTTCCTTGCAATAACAAATAATCTGTTACCTATTTACACTAATAGCAAAATTAGCTCAGATTTTTAATAAACCAGTAATAACAAATCTTACAGATATTGCTGAAGTAAGATATATCCATATACTACAAGATTCATGATGAACATTAATCCATACCTGTTCTAGTGGTTAGCATACTTGACTACAAGCCAATAGGCATGTTCCTATCGGTTTGTATATTGTATGAGAAAATAATAAAAAGGAGTGGCAACAGCTTTTTAAGCTGATGGTTATGTTAGTTTTGTGCTCTGTGATTTCTATTATTTATTCCGTTTTGTTGCGATTGTTTTATTAATGGAATTGAAGATTGGTTCATTAATATGCAAGGTGTGCTCTGAGTAAGCTTTGAACTGTTGTTTTATAATTGCTGCAAAATAGTTTATTTCAATACTTCTCAAAAGAACTGTGAAATCGATTACGAATTTTTCTGTATTATGTTTTAAACTGACTTCATAATGAATATACATGATATTCTTATTTCCTCATGCTCATATGTGGGGAGGGGGTGGCTCAGTTGGTAGCACACCAGGTTTTAATCTGCAGTTCCCAGGTTCGAGCCCCAGCTGGGTCAGCATTGAGATTTATCTCCACAAAACTCCCCACCCTGCCCACAGTCAGTAGGGGACACCGATGGGTTTGGAAAGGCTGCCGTCTGTCGGATGGGACATTAAGCATTTATTAAAAAATTATTTAACATTTTATTTTAATAAAAAATTTTTTAAAGTTTATTTATAACCAATATAAATGACCTTGATGGGAGGCTACCATCCCCTAACAGCTGTTCAAGTGGGACCCCTCCCCCCAACCTTCTCTGAGCCTTCGGGGTCCTTGTGACATGGCCATTTAGCCCATTGTGTGCAAAAAAGTGCCATTCAGAGATAAAACAACCCAACCCATTCTCATATGTCATTATGTGTCAGTAACTCAAAACTCATTATTTAGCCAATCTGTTCAATTGTTGTAAACTAATGATATTCTGACTTTGTGGAAATTATAAAACTTCAATGATAATGTTTTGTGTGTACATTTCACTTGAAAAATACTCTAAAGATAACTGTTTTGATTAATAAGAATCTGTAAAATGCATTACCCAGCTAAATAAGACTCCTTTAGTAAGCAATTATTGCTTACTAAAGGAGTGCCTCGGGCTCAGTTTTAGGGCCTATTTTGTTCCTGATATATTTCAATGATTTCTTTTTTAATAACTTAAAAGGATATCCTATATCCTATGCTGATGACACTGCTATAGTATATAGAAGTAATAATTTTGAAGAATTAAAACCGAATATATCTCATGATTTAAAAAAAATTCAGTTATGGTTTCATCAAAATCATCTTATACTAAATATCGAACAATCATATTCAATGTATTTCAATTTCACTAACTGAGTTATTTCAAAGAAAAAATCATATATCATAGAATTACTTGTAATAATAATGTCTGTACATGTGCAGAAATTAAACAAATTAAAACATACAAATATTTGGGAATTAATATTGATAGTAATTTGACGTGGAATAGTCATACAAATATGATCGCAAAATGTTTAAGATATTTCCTAATTAGAATATATCATCTAAAGAAAATTGTAAGTACAGGTGCTCCCCTACTTGAGAATGTTCAACTTATGAACTTTCAGACTTACGAACAATTTGACCGTACATCTAAAATTTAAATTTCATGCGGATTCAAGGTGTTGAAGTTGATAGCATGGTCTAATTTTCCTTTTTTGGTTATTTACAATATGTATTATATTATTTATGTACAGACATATACATCAACAGTATGTTGTTTTATTTATAATATCGACTCTATGTTACCATATACCACAGCAGATTTTTACCGCATTTGAAACACCTGCTAGTAAGCAGCAACGAGTGTAATGCATTCTAGTAAGTAGATTGAAGGATCAAACACTAACAATAAGTGGTTATTCTGTGTACAAATGTAGTTTTTGACTTACGACCAAAGCTCGGGAATGTAACCTGTTCGTAAGTAGAGGAGCACCTGTACTTCCTTTCTCATAACTCTTTACTATTCATGGATTCAGTCTACTTTACAATATTGTTTAATTAGTTGGGGAGGAATGTATTTAATTCTTTAAATAAATTAATAACATTACAAAAGGAAATTCTGAAACTAATTATGAATAACAATATTACAAATTTAAAAAATATGATTATTGAAAATAAAATTTTGGATTTAAGAAAATTATATATTTATAAAATCCTTCTATTTGTATTTAAAAACCCAGATTTTTTAAAATTGCAACATATAAAAATAAATCTTAGAAATAGAGAACATTATTATATACCTTTTTCAAGAAAAGAAATTATCCATAAACGTTTCATGATTCTAGCTCCACAAAATTTTAATAAATTACCAAAAAGTATAAGGAAAGAAAAAAATAAAAATATTTTTAAAATCAAAATTAGGCAAAGATTATTAAACATAAACAATATTGAGTCTTTATTTCACTATTAAGTGACTTACCTCATTTCATGTCATTAATGAATAAATCTGAAATTATTAATTTTTTTCCACTCTTAAACCTTTGAATCTGTATTATAAAAATGCATATCGATAAAAATAATAATATAATTTGACAACCTGTAGGAGCATAAAGCTCATTGGTTGTTCTTATATGGCTTCTATTTTATTGTATTTCATTTCACACTAAATATTTTACATACATGGGTTTATGTTCAGTTGTATATATTTGTTCATGCTGAATTGTGGATATATATTTCAACTCATTATTTATATGTAAGCATTATTTATTTATTATTAAGTGTATTATATATGGTCAATAAGCTTATTATTATCTCAGTCAAAAAAAGTAAGCCTAATAAGCCCAACAGATGCAAGTATAGCAGTGCCATAAGGTGACTACTAGCTGAATTATAAAACAAATATGAATAAGCAAAGACAACTCAATGAAAAAGTGGAGAGAATGAATAAATAACACTATATAGAGTTGGATGTCATTTCAGCATTTTCTAGATCAATGAGTAGTTCTTAGCACTTTATTTTCAAAAAATTAATTTTAAATCATTAGCTGCTTTTTAGTTAATGTCACTACAATATTAATTATAAATATATATATATATCTTTTTTAGCAGTGTTTTACAACCTTCTAAACAGGTGGGATCAATAAATATACAGCATGATTCAAAGTCTGGACAATGGGTAAAAAGAACATAAACTGGTAGGCTTATGTGAAAAAAAAAATGTTGCTAAGGGTCACCAGTAATATTACTATAATTAGAAAACAAAAAGTTCAACATGGGCACTTGCAAGTTCATAGCACACTACTACACTGCTCACAAAAATTAGGGGATATTTCAAAATGAATATGAAGCGATAAAAAAAAGAAGCATTTGATTTTTTTTATTAAACAAGAACATCAGAAAAGCAAATGACAAGTCAAAGAAAGTTGTTCGATTATGCAAATGAGATGCAAACTCAATTGTCGTGATTGAGTAGAAAGTGACATATTGGTGGGGATGAACAGAAGCATGTCAAACTGGACGAGAGTGCCACACATTGACTGTTCAGTAGGGTGTATGATCACCCAAGACTGCCAAAACACACTGATAGCAATGGGGCATGGATAGGATCAGAATGTCCAGCAGTTCTTGTGGGATCCTCTTCCACTCTTGCTCCAGGGCAACTTCCAGCTCAAGAAGTGTTGTGGGAGGCATTGGACGGTTTGCCAGACATCTTCCCAGTGCATCCCAAGCATGTTCAATGGGATTCAGGTCTGGAGAACATGAAGGCCAGTCCATGCGTTCGATTCCTGCCTCCTGAAGCATGTTGTTGACGAGATGCGCACGGTGGGGCCTTGCATTATCGTCCATGAAAAGAAAGTTGTTTCCAACTGCCCCAGCATAGGGTACCACTATAGGGTGCAGGACCTCATCTCGATATCTGACAGCAGTCAGTGATCTATTTCTGATGACCTGGAGGTCGGTATGACCACCAATGCTGATGCCAGCCCACACCATGATTCCACCCCCACCGAAGGAGTCCCTTTCTCGCATGAAATGTGGATTCTCCCGTGTTCCTCGTTCACACCAGATCAGGACACGATGATTGTCAGCTGCAGACTAAACCGTGACTCATCAGAGAAGAGGACAGTTGACCACTCATCACGGGTCCAATGACGATACTCATCAGCCCACCTTATACGGGTTCTACGATGTTCAGCAGATAATGGAATGCATACCATTGGTCGCTGGGCATACAGTCCAACACGATGGAGCCGATTTCGTATGGTCTGGGTGCATATCCATTGTCTAGTGGCAGCAAGAAGCTGTGTCCACAGCTCTGTTGCATTGCTGTGCCTGTTCCTTCTTGCCAATAAAGTCAAGTAGCGATCATCTCTTGCTGTTGTGGCAGATGGGCGACCCTGCCCTCGTCTTCTTCGTACTGTGCCAGTCTCTTGAAAGTGATTCCACAGTCTGCTTATCACGCTTTGGGATGTTCCAAGTGCTGTTGCCACTGTCGTCTGTGTTTGATCAGCTTCAAGACGTCCTATGGCTCTCCAAGCTTCGCATTTGGACAAATCGTGCTGCAGGGGCATTGCAGGATGTGCACTTTCAAGATCAGGGAATTAAGACCCTTCCAAAAAAAATATATATATATAAATAAACAGCATAAGATGGCAAAAATGCATCTTTGAATCTTCTATTTTCAAATTAACCCTCAGAGTTATATTAGTGCTCAAAGAATTATACCATGCAATAATATCACTCCCTCAATCTGCAAGATTTGTTTTTGGAACATGCTAGCAACTGTAAATACATGCTATTTAAAAAAACAAAAATCGAAAATACATGCTATTATAGCAGCAAATTCATGTGGTTGTACAGATCATGTCCATCTGATCGAACTTTTGGTTCAACCCAATATATATGTGAAGAATTTGGTAAGTTATTGTTAATGAATCTAAGCATTTCTAGTATGTGGGAAAGTAATTGTTATAAAATATACAAGTTGCATACATAAAAAACTAGTTATTACTTGTAAATATAGTAAAAAGTTATTCTATTCATTTTATCTAATTTATGTAGTTACATAAAATCATGTATTATAACAAAAAATTTCCTAACCTGTGGAATTAATGAATTTTCTACAGCAATTTCTTCATTACATTTTTCACCTGGGCATTTGAATCTGAGTTTATCACAATCTTTGAAACGATCTTCATCATCAAATAATGAGTAACCTAAAAGTGTATCTTCTTCTTGCTCTTGATAATGAGAGGATGATTGATACTTAGAAGGGTCTAAACCTGTGGAAAAGATGTTTTTGCTCTAATTAAATAGGTAAAAAAACTATTACCTTGTTAGGATAATATAATATATTTATGCAATAAATGTATTTGAATATAAAACAAAACATCTTTAAACAAGTGCGAAACTCATAGAGCCTATAATTATTTCATAGTTGTAGATCAATTTTTTTTAAGGATTTAGACCAAAATATTCCAGATTTTTTAAAATATGAAAGACACCAAAAAACTTTTTTTTAATCATTTATTTATTGAGACAAATTCAAATAAATCATTCCATATTTACAGATGTCCCACAAAGCTAACAGCTTGTCTGCAGGAGAGAATAATACATTGGCATAAAACATAATATCTTTTTTCTTCCTTAATCTGGTAATCTTAATATATTTATATCACATTGTATTTACTCTGTGTTATCTTACTATTTCAGTTTAGAATTTCGACATTCAATAATATGTTCTCTTTACAAAAATTTTTACCTTTTTTTATTTAGAATATTTCAAAATAACAATAGCATTTTTATGTTTATATTCAGCACCACATAATTTGTCAGTAGGTATTAATATTAATTATCTAATTATTTAGTAAAAATCTGTTTAATTCGTGCTTTATTTCTCTGAATGAATTTACAGCTAGCAGTTCCCTTGGTAATTGATTGAAAATATATGGAATTTTGTAGCCACTTGTGCACTTCCCATAGTTATTTGTAAAATTCGGTAGCTGAAAATAATTTTTTTCTTTAAATCTTGTGTTTTTATCATGCTGGACTTTACTTTTATGTGTGTTGTCGAAAAAGTTACGTATAACTATGTTATATTATATAGGCTCTGGTAAGGTAAGATATCCAAGTAAATAAATCTATCTTGGGCTGTAATTAGATGTGTGCGGTCTTTAATTGGTATAATATTTTTAGCTATTGAGGATTGAATGCATTCTATTTTTCTAATATTTGTTAAGTTGGTTGTACCATGCATCATTATGGCATAATTTAAGAGGGACTCACAGATTGCTTTATAAAACATAATACATGTGTTGGTATCCATAATATATCACAATTTATTTAATTTCAAAGCACAAAGCCTTAATGTGCTGCAGATTTTCTCAGTATGAACGTTCCATCGGAGGACACTGTCGAGATGTAATCCTAGATATTTTATTGTATGTACTCTGTCAATTTTTATGCAGCCACAGTTATCCAGCTCAGAAATGGTTCCCTTTTTTCTGCAGTTTAATTTGTGTGTTTTAATAATTAAGTTATTGTTAATTTTGAAACCAGATGAATGAAAAGTCATCCATTTGGTTTTATTGCTATTTAGATACAGTTTATTTGAGTTTAACCATCGTTTACTAATATTAAAGTCTTTTTGCAAGTGTTTACCAGCATTTTCTTCCAATTCGTTTATATTAACTAAAACTATATCATCGGCATATAAAAACATGGTACTATTTAGTTTCAATTTTAAGTCGTTTATGTAAATCAGAAATAAAAGCGGGCCTAACTGGGATTCCTTTTAATATGCTCAGAGTTATAGCTTAAGAGTTGAAAAGAAGACTAGTTCTTCACCTTTGGCAAGTATACACGAACTCTTAAATATCAACATAAAGTCTTAATTACAATTAGCAGTTTTAGCAGCTAGGTGTTTAGAAAAGCGGACTCCACATTATATTATGAGTATGAGGTAAATTGCTATCCAAATGGAAAGAGAAACAAGCATTGATATAATACCAGTGAATTTAATGTGATAGTGTAATCTTTTTAGTTCCATTCAATGAAACTGAATGACAGTGTAACCTTTTCAGTTCCATTCAATAGTACTGAAATGGTTAATATTAAATTATTTGATTAACTATATCTGGATACACCTTCAAATTTACACTGTGCATCCTTGTTCTAAAGACTGATTTTTCTAAACATTAATAGTCATAGAAGATAAATAGGAAAGCTAGGAAAAAGAAAATATTGTGAATAAACCTGAATATTTTACCTCACTAGGCAGCAGTAGTAAAAACTAATGCCAACGATCTTAGCCCAAAAAGGCAGAATGAAACTGAAAATTATTATATTCAGTAATACATTATTTTATATTGAAAACATAATTTTAATAAGCCATTATAGATTACGGAAGAAAATATAATGATATTAGTTCTCAAAGAATTATACAACAAATTCTATTTTACTCAAACAGGATATAATCAAATAATGCGATTTTGTAAGCATGAAAAGGCACCATACTTTTCTCTGTCATTTTTATGCATGGATGCCTAAAAATACTATGTACATATTTAGCATGCCTGCTCAACTCAGTGGCACATGGGCTTGGCAGGATGATGTATGTGCTTACTATGCCAGATACTATTACTTAGTAGCAATTATGCATGAAAGATAGAACATCAAATGGGTGATTGTGGCATTCCAGACATGATATGGAACGTCATCAATGCAAATGAAACATATCAGTATGGGGAAAAGAAACATCTATTTTCAGCAATGTGGAGGTTGCAAACTCAGTTGCCTGTCAAACACTTGAATAGAGTTATTGCAACACTGTTGTT
The DNA here is from genome assembly GCA_038380435.1 of Ryuthela nishihirai. Classification (NCBI taxonomy): domain Eukaryota; kingdom Metazoa; phylum Arthropoda; class Arachnida; order Araneae; family Heptathelidae; genus Ryuthela; species Ryuthela nishihirai. The sequence continues at coordinate 42,491,124 of JAWZYU010000022.1, forward strand.
GCCTCCATTGAACATTCCCCACAGATTGACAGTAAAACAAGCAGCAGTATTTGGAATGCTATCTTGTGAAAAACGATTTGAAAGCAAGTCATATTTGGCTCACATTCATCAATGATGCTTACTGATACAGAAGTAGTTTACAGTTACAATCTTTTCCAACTGTCATGTTTGAAAGAAAGGTATTTTTCTTTGAAGAATGTGTCATACAAATATACTGCTACTACTATTTCCAAACTGTTTTCTTGAGCCAAGGAAACACCCTATCTCATTAATGAGTTAGAACACAACCCATCATGTGATATTGCATGACAGGTATGATCCTCTCCATTATCCAAACCATATTTCTTCTATAGTCTTGTACTCAACTTGATACCCCAGCAAAGAACCAGGAGAATGAAGCATTATAGTTTATTGACACACTTTGAACTAGCTATGTCTGCTAAATGAAGAAAGATATCTTTGCAGGTTGATTGTGGTTCTCCAATGTTGATACAACACTAATTTGTCCCCCCCCCCCCCACACACACACACACGAGACTTTCCAACACTATACATGCGATTAGTTTACCGACTCGTCAATAATTTAATAATTAACTTAAAAATATATCAGGAAAGAATATTTAAAAACAATGTAGATGGTAAAAGACTGAGGAAATTTTGCATTTTTAGGTAAATTATGCATTATTATAACTGCTTAGATTTGATCATAATTATAATTTGAACTGTACTAATGATTGGTTGTTTGCAGTTTTATGGCACAAGGAAAGCAACTAAGGCAATACTGTGCCAAACAAGGTGTAAAGTACAAAAAGGAAAAAATATGAAAGTCATAGAAACCTACAACCAAAGTTAAAATCAAAACCAACAGTAATATATGGCACAATGAGTAAAACAGTATAACAACAATGGGCAAAAGGCCTTGTGTAAAAATAGGAACAAATGTAAAATACAAAAATAAACAACAGGTGTAGAAAACCAATATAAAAGCAAAAGCAACAAGTCTAAATTTCAAAAAGAAAGTAAAACATTAAATCAATTGAAATAATCAGTAAAGTGTAAAAATTCAAAGATAGGTGTTAAAAATCAGTGATCGGATAAAAGATGTCCGAGTGTAAGGGGCTTGGATAGTTTATACTAATGATAAATGGGAGAAAAAAAAAAGTATATTGTTACTAATTGAAAAAATATGACTGAAATACAAGGACTTGCAGATGGGTATTGTAAGAACAATTACAATGCATTAACAATAAATTCATTCTACTAAAAGTTAGAAGTTATTAGAAATTTTAGGCCTATAAGGAGGGCCTGACTTAATCTAAGCTCACAAATCTAACCTGCTAACCTGAGCATGCAGCCCTATTTAACTCCAGAAATTGTTAAAATCTTAGCCAACCTGCAGAAAAATGTATGCTTAGTTGAGAGCAATATTGGGTAGAAGTGCAAATATATGCAACAATCATACAAATTTCATAAAAAAAAAAAATAAATTTAATAATTGCATCAAATTCTAGACCAGAAATGTATCTGGTATCAAATATTGAAGATATATTTTAGTAGGTCACATGGATGAAATTTGCATATCGACTATACCTAATTATAGATTCTGCTCTCTTTACAAGTAATATCATCATCCCAATACTGTAAGTTTGTGATATGTTAATATTAACCCTTCTAAGGGCCAGCCATTTTTTCACTCTGATCAGGCAAAAAAAAAATAACTTTAGAACTTTTTTGCCATATAACTAATGAAAGGAATGATAGCATGTTATATGCCAAACTAATCAGCATTTAATTATTTATTATCTGAAAATAAAATATTGAACAAAAAAGACGATGTGTTTTATTTTAATGACTTTTTTAGAGTCATGTACAAAAAAAACAAACAAACTAACAGACAGATATGATTATATGCACATGAATAGAAAGCCTATTTATTTCTGAATAACACAAAAATAAATTTTTACTTGAAATACGAAAATTGCCCCTTTTCCAGAATTTTTCCGCTAGTACTATAATTTCAGAAAAGTCCAGGCTTTTAGCCAATTGTTCTGAGTCAAATAAGCAAGTCAAATTTATAATTTAAAAAAAAATAACCAAACAACAGAAATATGTCGTGTTATATATCAAATTAAACAGAATTTAATGAAAATAAATAATTTAAACAAATTTACAAGCATATTGATTTTAATAAGCTTTTTTCAATGTGATGCAGTAAAAAATAGATCAGACTATAAAACTAAAGCTTAATTTTGGAAATTGTGATGAAAAAAATAGTTAAATTATATAATAAAAAGGAAATTTCCACCTGAATAATATCATACTTAACCTGAAACACGATTTTTATTTCTTTTAATGATTCTTTTTAGTATCGTATATTTTAAACATGGCCAGTGTTATACTAAGTGGTTGGACTTTTCACATTCACAGGATTTTTTAAACTGGTTATGAAGTGGAGAAAAACTTACTTGGCTGCTTTTTTTTACTAAACATTACGAATTTTTTCGTTTGGGTATTGAAGTTTGGTGACCTTGGGTAAGTGCAGAAAGGTTTGTGCACCAAAAAAACAAAAACAACAAAAAAACAACAACAACGTTATATTGTCAGAGTGGCACATCCAAGATACTGAGTTGGGGGGGGGGACCTTTCCTGAAATTGCCCTCCCACAATAGGGCTAATTTCCATGCCAAGGAAGCTCTTTTTGCTTTCATATCCAAGACCTCATTTATTTTCAGCAAATGATACAAAATCAAAACTTTTTTTACTGGAAAACAAAGAAATAATAAAGCTAAAAATAACATATTACCTAATGCAATGTTAAAATATCCACAGCAAAAAGTTGTAAGCCAGCCATCCAATGTAGCATAACTCTGATATCGATTGGCCAAAAAATCGATAACTTACGGAAATAAAGTAAATCCACAGAAATGAAAACTAAGGTTTAATTATAAAAGGAAATGAAATACTAACTTTATGAAAGGAGTGTATATCCATTTAATCCATGCAAACAACATGACATCAGCCACTTAGCAGATGGCTGACTTTTCCCACACTTGCATGTGTGAGCAAGCAATTAGAACAACTGCTACTTCCTCCTTTTATTGTGATGCTTTGCATTGAGCAATATAAAAGCTTATTTTTACTTTTATTTCGATCTGAAGGGTGGGACATGGAATGCTGGGATAAATGATTAAAATAATTCCTGGAATGCTGAAATAAATTTAAGGAAAAAAAAATTAGAGATACGTACTTCATAATTACTTCCAAAATCTTTCATTTTTAAAAAGAGCAGTTTTTTGTTAATTTTCAGGTGATTTTCAACAAAGAAAATTTTGTTGATAATAGTTAAAATAAAACTCATGAGCTTAAATCAGGTGATTGCTTCAATACAGAGTAACAATAATTAAAATTACTTTCTTGCTCAGAAATTAATTAAAAATAACTTTAAATTCTCTGTCGTTGAGCAGCAAAATTTTAAAGTTTATCCTTCAAACCATTTGCATGGTAAAAGTTTTTAGGAGAAAACTCAAAAGTTTTTCGTAGCAAGAACAGCGCTCCATCTTCAGGGATGGGCTGTTTTATCTCTGAGCAGCACTTTTTTGTACACCATGGGCTAAATGGCCAGGTCACATGGACCCCGAAGGCTCAGAGAAGGTTGGGGGAGGGGACCCACTGGAACAGCTGTTGGGAGACAGATGGTAGCCTCCCGTCAAGGCCATCCAGCGTGTTCTTTAACGTTGGGTTGTTTTACCTCTGAGTGGCACTTTTTTGCACACCATGGGCTAAATGGCCAGGTCACATGGACCCTGAAGGCTCAGAGAAGGTTGGGGGAGGGGACCCACTGGAACAGTTTATGGGAGACAGATGGTAAATATAGGGCAAAGGTTGTCAAAACTCAAGATTTAAAGATTCAATTAAAAATTCAAACTTATCTCCAGTGACATTTTTCCTTAAATATTTCATTTTAAAAATTGTAGAACTGTGAATGTGGTTTTCCACTGACATATATGTTTTAGTCAATTAACTTTGAGAAGTGTATATAATATATAATGCTTCTTTGCATTCAATAGTGCAATAACTTCCTTATTTTGTTAGTAATTGGTTCACAGATCTAGCAATTTTTCTGCAGGTTATGACAGATAAAAATGACTATGCCATCATAGGAATCAAATCCAGTCTAAATAGCTACAATACCACTGTGCCTCTGAAGTGCATGCTTAATGCTTATTTATGGTGGTGTGAGATTAACATTCTGAAGTAAAATTATGTACACATTTTTTACTTCTATCAATTCCTTCCTCCCCCAACTTTCTTGTCCTTGAGGCTTTGGTATTGTTGGCCTTACTGAAAAAACAACCTCATTGATATGAGTAGCTAATCCAACTTAAAAGTACATTTATTACACTTGGCTTTTAACTAAGTTAATTCAAAAGCAATGTAGAAAAAATAGTGGTTTGTAGAATATTTATGAAGCCATCTCAGATTACAAGACTATAAATGAAGATGGTTTTCTTTTTCATTTAACAAAAAATTTCTCTGAAGCATTCAAGTGAGTTTGAAGCAGTAATGATCTACCTAATAGATAATTGGAAGGATGCTAGTTTTTCTTTTAACATATTCATAAATAAAGTGTACTTTTCAGAGCTACACTGCTTCCTTCATCTGCTCCAGTTGATTGTTTATTTGTTGCCAAATTACAAAGAAGCCAAAATGGAGAATAACAGAAGAATTAGTTTTGTTGAAACAAAGAATGCAAAATTTAGGTGGAACATGCAATTTAATTTTTTATTTCTTGAAGAAATCCACTGGTTATTACGATAAATTTTTGTGACAAGTGTGAGCATTTTGCATCAAAATTTTTTTATTTGTATCTTAATTAACTCTGGTTCAAGTGAAGCCTGATGAACATAATTCAAATGCTGTGCTGGAAGCCTCCAGCACCAAAAACACTGGGGAGATCTGAGTACTTGCAATGCATGACAAAAAAACTATTATGAAAATAAGATATTGTAAGATTTGGCTTATATATTTATATTCAAGTGCATTTTTGTAAAAAAATTATTAAAACACTTGTAGCTTTAAATTCAGCTTTCCTTAGACAGAAGTTTTTAAAATCTGATACACAAGAGTATATCAGTACCATAAAACTTAATTAGTAATAAATGAGAATATATATATATAATAGACTAATTAAAAATTATCACAAAAGTTAAATAACAGCTGCAGAAAAGACTTTCTAAATGTATAGCGGCTGACTGATACCAAAGCAGTGGAAGAAAATTGAATGGACATAAAGTTAACGTTATTTTAATACTTACCAAGAAATTTGGCAATAGCTGAAGAATCAGTACCTTCAATAGGATCACACAGTCGGGATACAACAGGATGTATCTGTTGTGACAAGTAATAGGAAACATCTAACAAAAAATAAAATTAATATTATTTATTTACAGTAAAAAAAACTTAGGAACATAAGCTTCAATAGCAGCAAAAAAAAGAAGCCAAAATTCTGATCATGTGGTTCAAGTCCAACGCAGCTGCCAAGAGCATAAATGAGAATTTGATTGTAGTTGCACATGGCAGACAGGGCCCGATTTCCCATAAAGTACATTAGCCATTTTATCATTTTCAATTGTTAGAAGTAATAAAAAAACTAGTTGAAAATATCCATGGTTCAAAGCACTCTCTCTTCTGTTAACCCTTTCAGGACCATAAGGTTTTTAAGAGTAAATATTAGTATGTAACTGTTTATTTTAGTTTGTTTAGAGGTAAAAATAAATAAAAATCATAAGAAAAATACATAACAATGTGTAGTTTTTTTGGAATTTTATGGGAAATATTTTTCCCAATGGACTATAAAGGTAACACAAATTATAATTAGGCTTATTATGCAATGTCTTTTATTTATTGGTTTATTATAACAAAATGTTATCTAAAATAATACAAAATTATGAAATAAAATTACTATACAAAATGATGTGCTAATTATGATATTCTGCGAAGCAATTTCTTTTGGTTGTGAAGCAAAGATGGACATTGCACATAGTACATATATTATGCATCCTGACAGTTCTGTTTTTGTTTTCTAAACGTTCTCGTTTACGTAATTGCGTTCGGCATACGTTCTATTTTGACATTCTGTATAAAAAATGCAGATAAGGTTATAATTAAATACGACAATCACCAATTTTAAAATGGGAAAAATGTTTCCCTTAGTCGTGAAAGGGTTAATCGAAAGTGAGCTTTAAAAAGAAAATCAATAGTGAGGATATACAACTCAGACTGACTTAAGCTGGTAAGCAAGGTAAGACTGCATTGGATTGCCTTCTTCAAAGGGGTCTCCAATAATGCAGTGCCTGTAAAATATCTGAAAAGGGGAGTTGAAAAGGAACTTCTCATCTGGGGCACAAATACACCTCGAGTGAATACTGATACAACATATTATCAAATGTATTGGGACACTCTATGTTATGTGAATGGAAAACCACATTTAAAAATAGTTTTGTACAGAAAAATGCCACAGGAAATAAATTATAGATCTCAATCAATTTTATCCAAGTCTAGATTTTTAATAATATTCATTTAATATTTAGAGAGTTATTGAAGCTGGCATATTTGACAGAAGATGACACTGTTATGCTCATCTTAATCACTGTTTCATAATTGATGGAAGTTAAAAAAATCATTATAAACTTCTTACATTTATTTCAGTATATGATTTGTTATAACATTTGAGGTAAATTCCTATGACTAGGAACACTGCTATTAAACATTTCAGCTTTCAGAGATCTTTAAATATCAAATATTTCACAAAAATGAGATTTCGTGGTAAAAAATTTAAGATTTTCAATTTATTTTCTATAAAAGACTTGTTTTAAATTTAGGGAGCTTTGAATATCACTTTGCATTTGCAAAACATGGAAGTGTCCCAATATTTTGGTAATTTAGAGTATTTTGTTCATTCCCAGAGCAAAAAAAAAAGTGAGAAAGAAAAATGTTTGAATTTAAAAATGAATAATTTCATTTTTAAATGTTACTGCATACTGACTATGCATATAAATTATATGCTATGTATAATATTTATTACATCAAGTTTTATATTATGTGGTAAGAATTACCTGTCACTGCAAATGATTATTATTGAAATGGATGTAGGAATTTCAATGATAATCGTTTACAATGACAAGTGATTCTTTTTCCTTCATGGCTGTAAAAGGTTCTATAATTTTTAAACAAAATTTAAAAAATAATGTACTGGCATTGGGTACATAAGTGCACAATACTGCTTCCTTGAGGTGTAAATCTGGCTCTAATGGCAGCAATTAAAAGAGGGGATAATAAAAATATATAATGCTTTATATAACAGTTTTTAAAAAAAGCATGTAACATGGCAAGTATCACAGGTTATAATAATTTTATCCCCTATGCTTTCTTCCCCCTCAAAAAAAGAGGTTAAGGTGTAAACAGTTGTTCTACTGCATATTTTGAATATGTGGATCAAACTTTTGTCTGAAAAAAACTTCTGTCTGAATATGGACTATTATTATCTTGGAGTGGAATATTTTGTAGATACATTAAACCCTTCAAAATTTTAAGGAAATTAAACTGAATTGTGGAGCAATGTAATGATCTTATTTTTTAAATTATCACTATTGATCCTTCTTAATGCTCAAATACACCAAATCCCTCACCAAATAATATTAACTTCAAAAGAGGAAAGGGCATTAACATTTTTTGTTCAGTTGGTAAGAGAAATCAGCATTGGCACCCTATCTTCATTCAAAAGCTAATATGAATTCAGTAAGCAATTCAATTATTGGTACATTTTACTTTTTTTTTTTTTCAAGGCATACATAGGGAGATTAGTATTTTTAAAGTTTTAATTTATATATTTTTATGCTTTTTATTGGCAATTTTGCAGGGAATGTTTTCACTAAAACATTTATCTTTCTCCTGTTTCAGGGGAGAAAACTGCTATATTTTCTATGCTACTCTGCATGTCATAAGCTTTCATTTGACATATAACTCATAAAGATCAAACTCAATTAAATCTCTCTTATTTATTTATTTCATTTTTTTTTGGGGGGGGGGGAGAAAGAAAGAGCATAATCTGAAGCACTCATGATATTCTTGATGTCACAAGCTTTCATTTGAGATATAACTTACTGCTGTGAATTACATCTTTTCTCCTCATGATATTCTTGATGTCACAAGCTTTCATTTGAGATATAACTCACTGCTGTGAATTACATCTTTTCTCCTTTTTTAGAGAAGCATGGGGTTGGATTGTTTTACCTCTGAAAAGCACTTTTTTTCACACCATGGGTTAAATGGCTAGGTCAGAGGGACTCCAAGGGCTCAGAGAAAGTTGGGGGGAAGGGACCCACTGGACAGCTGTTAGGAGATAGATGATAGCCTCCTGTCAATGTCATCCAGCATGTTCTTTAACACGTACAGGGTATGCCTCTCCAGAACATGGAGCACTGCTTTATGTTTCATCTGATGGATGGCAACTTCTCCAAGCCCACTGGTGTCCCCTACTGACGAAGATTGGGGCAGGGAGTTTTGTGGAGATAAATCCTAAGTGGGACTCAAACATGGGAACTGCAGATTATGAGCCTGGCACACTACCAAATGAGCCACCCTACCCCAGAAAGCATAGGGAGTAAAATTTTCATAACCTATATAATACTCCCGACATCATAAACTTTCATTTGATATATAACTTATTAAGTTTGATCCACATATTCAAAAGATGCAGTAGAACAACTGTTTACACCTTCCTCTCTTTTTTTGAGGGGAAAGAAAGCATAGGGGTAAAATTCATCATTATGCATAGTAGTTGTGTAAACTTATCCTAGAAACACATAATGTAATGACAACAATATAAGAAAAAAATAAAAAAAATAAAAAAATCCAGATTACAAATTATGTGCGTGAAATAGATTAATGATCATCTACCTATGAGTTTCTATATTCCAGGTGAACACTTAAAGTCTGCATTTTGTTCTTGAGAGTCTCCACTGGACTTCAGCTCAATGAGTATCTGTGGTGTTCAGGAATAAGTCATGATTTTGTCTCTTCCTTCACTTTTGGATTACATGTAGAGATTGCTGGGCCTGTTCCCCATCTTCAGAATGTTTAGAAAGTGCATGGCTGCAGAAATGGTTTGGGTTTATTTGGCACTGAGAGGCACTTTTTTGAACACAGTGACCTAAATGGCCCAGGTCACAAGGACCCCAGGGCTCAGACAAGGTTGGGGAAAGAGGACCCACTAGACAGCTTTTAGGAGACAGATGGTAGCCTCCTCTCAAGGAAATTTGAATTGTATTAAGAAAACTAATATTCTACTACTTGCTATATATGTATTTCACTGTTAAAATCAGTCCAAAGTTCGTTTATGCATGATATTGCATGACTCAATATTGGTGAGATATTCAGTTTCAATTAACAAGTTTGGAACATATGCAATAAAGTGCCATATAGATTTTATTATATGGCACTTTACTGCATATGTTCCAAACTGTTTCTACCATCCCATAAGAAATCTGGGAAACCACACCTTAACACTAACTAGGTGCACTGACGCACATCAAAAGGAAGCAGTGCTGTACATGTATATGGGGGGGGGGGGGGGCAGATTCAATAAATATAGGATACAACTCATTTGTATTTTTAAACCTGTTTGTGTCAATTTTCTCTATTAATTATATCCTTTGTCTTAATCAAACTGATACAAGTCAATTTTCATAGCAACGAGTGAATCTTGTATAAAAATACTTTCAATTAAAAACTTTGTTAACTATCCATAAAGTTTATGATTCCAGAAAATGTTTATAAAATTAGGACTCTTTTTTTAATTTTGCATTTCAACATTTGGATGCAAATATCCAGACTTTTTTTTTATGTTTCTTGCAAGATTAGTAAACTAAAAGTACTACCTATATGCAAACTTTCATTGCTTTTCAGTTCATCAGGGTGATATGCTCTGTGTGTTGCAGGCAAATTGCTCCCATCCTAGAAATAAAAATTAAAGAAAATATTTATACATAAATCAAGAATCACAGAAATAGTAATTTTATTTAAGTTTGTGATCAACTTATCAGTGAAGAAATAAATCTTTAATTATAATAGTTCTCACATTTAAAAAACTAGAAATCTAATGAACAAAGTTGATTTTATGTCAGGGTCCCAAACACATGGCCTGTGGGATGCATGCTACCTACAAGGTCATTTTTTCCAGCACATAAGCAATACATCCTATCTTAATTATGGTAGCAATCTGTGGCTTACTAGCTTGTCTTGACTGTTATGATCTGATACGAGTATAGTTTATGACTGCATTCAGTTGAAAGCACTATAACTGAAATTTAGGTTAATGCTTTGGCAATTAAAGTAACATTTAAATAACAAAACAGTATAGAAAATTATATTTTGATCGATATTGTTTAAAATAAAATGTGGCCTGCCATATAGTGAGAATTAACTAATTTTGCTCCTATATGGTTTGAATTTGAGATCCATGTTTTATATCATACACTTTACATAATTTATCTGAATCTGCTGCTCTGTATTAGAAGCTTGTTTACTTAATAGTCATTTAGCACCTTGAAGCTTTCTAAAATAAACCTTTCATTTTTAACAGTTTTACTATTTAACACTACTCCATTCTATGGCATAATTTGTGAATGCATCAGTTTTACTAACCTTAAAACAATTATACAAAACACATTCTCAACCAACCCTAATACTTCTGAATAAGAAATAAAACCAATGAATTGTTATTGTATCAGACTGCTCTTAATATAACTATATTTGAATCCTAGTCAAAGTACAAAGTCAGTCCCCTTTCTCCAGGTCTTCCATTTCTCACAGAATTTCTGTAAATCATTTTTGTCAGGCTTCCATGGCAAGTGGCTGCCTGAAGATATCTTGATCTCATATCCTCTGAGGAAGCCAGATAATGCAATGCCTATTGCAAATAAGAACAAAATGCAGGATTTTATTGTTCTCCAAAAAAATTATATGCATATTCAAAATTATTGCATTCATTAAGTTTTTCAGCTCATTCTTTAGCCTTTAAGATGTATTATACTTAAATATTAATGCCAAAATAATGCATTACACTAAATATTAATGCATACTTGGGCTTTCATTTCGAATGTGAAATCTTTCATCATTTAAATGTAACTAGCAGTACGAAACAGTTCTTAACACCAATATGCAACATTTCTAATAAAGGTTACAGTTACCTGTGATGAAAATTTTGTGGAAAGAAGGACCAGTTAAGAATTATAGATCAAACTAATGATACATATTAAAAGTCATGCCAATAAGGTATTTATTTTAAATGGCTAGATGCAAGGCTTTAATTTTTTATACAAAGAATTAAAAAAACAAAACTTTTGTATATAAATAAAATCATATCAGTAGGAATTAAAAATATCACAACAATAAAAAAACTTTGTAGAATGGTTAGAAAAACATTATATGTTAGAAGTTCTTTATGCTGTTTTTAACTCATTATACACAAAAATATATAACAACTAATTTCATTAAATATAATATTTTTAAAAGGTAGTTACTCTCTTAATTTAATACAATAAGTTTAAAAATTGTAATTTCACCCAATTTAAACTTACCTCACATATAACGTAAGAAACAACATCATTTTGCTTAATTTTCTTACCACTTTGGGAATTTAATCTTAATGCCACCTGAACATGTGGGAGATTTTTCTTGTCAGGGTAATCTTCAGGATTTTTTGTTAATTGCTGAAGATGAAAAAGAACAAATACTATAAGTAACATAAATAATAAATGACAATATTTAGCATACTTTCATTTTGAGCAAAATTTCAGCTATTAACTATAAAATACTAAAGTTTAATATGCAGAAGAATGGAAGTTTATAGGAGGAATCATACAAGTTTGTTTACACTGGTCTTAGTATAATAAGTCTGCTATACACTGAAAAGTCAAAACATTATGACCACCTGCCTAATATGATGTTGGTCCTTCACATGCCACCAAAACAGCTCTTACCTGGTGAGGTATGGACACTCCAAGATTTCTAAAGTTGTTTTGTGGTATCTGGTACCAGCATGTTACCAGCAGATCTTTTAAACTCTTATAAGTTACATGGTTGAGCTGCCACAGATTGGATATGCTGTTCCAACACAAATCACAGATGTTCAATTGGATTGATGCCTTGGGAATTTCGAGGCCAGGGCAATACCTGGAAGTCTTCCTCATGTTACAAGTGAATGTTTCACGAACCATTCTCGAACAATCTGGGCAGTGTGGCATGGCACATTATCCTGCTGAAAGGCACTACTAGAGAGAAATACTGTTGAAAGGATGTACCTGGTCTGCAATGATGTTTACGTATGTGATACACATCATAGTTTCCTGCACATGAATGACTGGACCCAGGGTTTCCCAGCAGAACATTGTCCAAAGCATTCTGTTGGTTTTCGTTCCACGGTGCATCCTGGTGCCAACACTTCCCCAGGTAAACAATGCACATGTACCCGGCTGTTCACATAGTGCAACAGGAAATGAGATTCATCAGACCAGATGACCTTATTCCAATCATTCAAGGTCCATTTTTGATGCTCGAATGTCCATTGTAGATGCACCAAAGATATCTATACATTGAGATTAAATGGCCACTTGTAGCTTTGTATGGTGCTTTTAGACAGTATTGACGGTGAACCGAGGTTAGCATGGGCACTCAAAACAACCTGCAGCTACACAGCCCCATTTTCAGCAGGTTTGATGTACTCTGTGTTGTGACACATTACTCCCATCACCAGCATTCAAATTACAGGCAAGTTGCGCCACAGTATCCCTTCTGTTGGCACGTATCATACAGGATAGCTTTCGCTCACCTTTAGCATTGATGAGCTATGGTTGGCCCATACCTTGCCGGCAGTTTCTGATTTTCCCCTCCTCGGACCACTTTTCGAAGGTACTAACCACGGCTGACAATGAACACCCCACAAGCCTTGCATCTTGGAAATACTCTGACCCAGTCGTCTGGCCATTGTCAAACTCACTTAAGTCTGCTGCCTTTCCCATCTGAAGAACAAGAATAACACTGATTAACAGAGCTCAGTATCAGGTGTTATTTATACCATTTCATGACCTTCACACACACCGTTGTTTACCTGCAGTTGCTTCGATTTGCATAAAGACACGCTGGTCACAATATTTTGGCTCTTCGGTGTATAGCCATTTACGCCAATTCTGTGTGATTCTATTAGACTTTCTGCATTGAAAATAGGATTTTTTTCTCCCAATCATATATGTACAATTTACCATTAGCATTATATAATGCTTTTTTTCACTTTCTATATAAATGATAAAACAGTTAATATCTTTTCCTGAAAGGCTTTTTGGTCAGTCAGTGTTGTGCATCAAAGATATCTATACATTGAGATTAAATGGCCACTTGTAGCTTTGTATGGTGCTTTTAGACAGTATTTGAATATAATTAATTTACGTTAAAGAACAGCATGTTATCTAGTTGAAATATTTTGGTAGTTATTATAGCACATATTGCTAGGGACAGTATTACAATGTTAGCTTATCACAACAGACTTGCATGTTCCACATCTTTCCTTTAACATTTTTTTCTTGTTGGTAAAGTGGACATGATGCAAATTAGAAGTCACAAACTTGAACAATGATATCAATTGATAGTTTTAACCTATTGTGATGGTTGATATCATGCTGTTCTCTTGAATGTTACTTCACATGAAATGAATGATTGGGGCTTTTCAGTCTGCAGTCCTGGCTTGTTACAAAATGAATTTCCTTTCTCTTCTTAAAATACTGATGAAATAACAATAGTAACATTGCTATTTCATCAACTCTCCTACCCCCTCCATAATATACAAACTAATAATATTTAGCTCTCTTATCTCAAAAATATTTAAAACTTCCAATTCCCTGAAGAATGACTCTGCAATCTATGGTATCATATATGTATTAGCTGTAAAACTATAGGGGGTTCTGTATTGTACTAAGCATTTGCTCTTTGAAAAAATGGATAGCAATGTCCATAAGCAAACTCAATAGGGACTGCCCTTACCTACTTCCTCCAGTTGCCAATATATCATATTTCATCATTAACCTGGAAGATTATTATAACAACTATTTTAAATGCCTGAATGTCTCCAGCTTGTTCCAATGGTAAAAGTGTTTTCATTTCTCCATGGTCTATGCTATAATTTCTGAGTGGTTGGTATTGATGTGTTGGGATAAAATGATTCAAAATCAAAGGATATTAATCAGGTATTTGGATGGATTTGATGGCATCAAATATGTAGGACTGATTTGGTGGTGTACTGAGTTGGGGGAAAATAATGGCACCAGTAATGTAAATAGAACATTATTAATTACATCCACAGCTCATCAGTTTTTACTGGGTAATTTACACTATTATGCTACACTTATTCATATAACAAAAGGATGAAAGAAAAATTGTCTTTAGTCGGGTGGGATCCGATCCCACAACCTACTGATAACATCAGGTGCTCTGACAATTGAGCTACTGAACAATTATCCTCTATTGTTGATCTTAAGCCTTACACCAGGCATGTCAAACACGCGGCCCACCAAGATCGATAACCAATACGTTTATTTAACTTTTGACAACACTGGATTCTTTAGTTAAAATTATAAGTACATACACGGTACATGAATTAAATAAACGTATTTCAGAAAACATTTCCATTTATATATAAGGGAAACTATTGCGCATAAATGTATATGTCGGAGCCAGATCGTAGAATTATGAACAACTATTTTCCACTTTAAAAAATAATAAAACTGCGGAAAGATCAAGATTAACAGACAAGCATGTGCGAGTAATTTTAAAAGTAACCACAGCTCAACAAATTCAACCAAATTTTGAAGATTTGGTTAATGAAAAACGTTGTCAAGTTTCTTCAAAAAAAAAGATATTATTTTATTTAAATAATATTAAATTGAAAAAAAAAAGAAACTTTCCTACATACATATGTATTTTTTAATATGTTTATATTCTGTGTATTATTATTTTGTATGTATTGATATGTTTATAATAAAAGCTATGCTTCATCTTTATTTCCATTTGTTTTTTTTTTTGTTTTGCAGCCCGCGATTTAATATATAATACTTAATATGGCCCTCGGTGGTTAACGAGTTTGACATGCCTGCCTTACACTATAGGTTCAATCTGAAGAACAACCACCTGGCTAAAGACAATTTTTCTTCTATACCTTAGTCGTCATGTGAACAAATACAGTATAATAGTGTAAATTACCCAGTAAATAGAACATTTTTTTAAATGAATAGTAGGTACATGTGCTTTATTTACTAAAGAACAGGATGGAGCATCCTCTTTATGCAATTTGACTTTGTAACATTATTAGACAGTGCAAAGTACATTATCGGTATGAAATGCACATTGTGTAACAAAATTAGATCTCACATTTTTAATTTGTGTTCCTTTCTTTTCAAAATGGATTAATCAAAGATACATCTGAATGCGTCAGGTAAACAGTTAACTCTGTTTCCAGAACTAGGCAATAAAACAGGAAAGAGGACATCTATCAAAGGTAACAAATAAGCAATTTTCAGGTCTTCTTCCTTCAATTATAACATCTGTACTTATTTTTGAATTCTAAAATAAATAAAGGTGGTCTATTCAATACCCAAATTTTAGGTTTACAAGTTTATAGGGAACACAACATCAAGGAAGTTTAGAAAATATGATTCATAGTCTGAAGACCATTGAAAACAAGTGGTTTTAACATATTCTTTATAGGCAATGCAACTGCAATAATTTAAAGAAATCATACTGAAAAAATATCTCTTACCAAATTACTATACATGTACCTTTGAAATTTAAATGCCCATGAAAAAAATAAAATTCACTCCATTGTTTATACCAAACTTCGAATTTCAATCATAATTGAGTGAAATATTTGTAGGCATTCAATCCATTTTTCCAATTAATAGAGAGTTAAAAATATAAATTTTTAGTCAGAAGTCAATTTATATTGATTCACAGTTGTTTGATATAAAGTAGGAATCATAATGTAGATCAATATATTATCATTGATGAATGTTCTTGAAAATATTTTGTTTTTGGAAACCTATTATTATTTTAACTATAAAGGAAACATTGTCTTGAGGATATGAATCCAAGATAGATGATTGCCAATAGATTACTATATTAAAATTGCCCTAGATTTTGCTAATTCTCCTTAATTAAAGAAATAAATCCCAATCTTCAAAACTCACCTGAATTTTACCAAGTCGCTTCGAATTTTGCCAATTTACTTTTGGGGGGAAGCCTCCCACTAAAGGTGAGAACTTTCTAATTGACATAGCATCAAACATTAACAAAGAGCTCTAGAATCTATCAAAAGGGGCAAATATGCACAGAAAAAACTCAAACATTTTGAGAAGTGCAAAGTGCAATCTCTAAGAACATGTCTAATCATTTAATACAGCGATTTTTGTAATATTAAATTTTATTAAATTTTTATTATTGTACTTTTAACTAAATTTTCATTCATCAAAATTTTTTCCACATATGCACACTTACAGAATATTTCATATTGCTAATCATGAAATAGCAAAATAATGCATTTTGTACTTAATTGTTAATATAGACTCCAATTACATTCTTTTCCAAAGGATTGAGCATCAGAAAAAAATTGCTCTTATTAGTTGCTACATGTTTGCCTACAACAATGATGTAGAAGTTGAAATGAAGTATATAATTATAATTTCTGAAAGAAGCAAAGATATACAAAAAGCAACAACTAAAGATTGAAAACTTCACAACTGTTTGATCATTATTCCACTTAATATACAATAGAAACCTTATTTCATCCAAAGAAAGAAGCTTGATACTATCATGAAAATTTGCTTCTATGAAAGCAAAGCCTCATTTGTATAAAGGAATTTCTCATTGGAAATTTCTGCCCCCCCCCCAAAAAAAAAATAAATCAAGAGAGCTCCTTAAGAAGGATAAATAAGTGACCAAGTTTCATGATTGTCATATAAAAAGCAAAACTTTTGCATTTTAGTGAAGCAGGATTAGAAAATTTTAATATATTATTCTTTAAATAGCAACACAACATTAGTAATAACAAGAAGAATAACATATTGTCCCTGACGAATATGGGACACTTGTTTTCAGAGAAAATTAAGTTTTTCATTTTCCAAATTTTGCACCCTTTAGCAATAGTAATTCGTACTAATTGGTGATTGGAAATTGCAAATAATATTATATTATTAGCCCTATAAAACACAAAAAGCGTATTTCATTTATCCCTTAAAATGAAAAAGTTCAATTTTCTTATTTCCCTAAGATTAACGGACAATTCATCCAGTGTAATATAAAATAATTTATTTATTATTACTACACTGAAATATTATTGAAAATTTTAACAATAAGTAATAAATTTATAAAAATAAAAAGCAACCAGTCGAATATTAACTAATTGTAATTTAATTAAAAATCATATGACTATCAATTATTCTGTTCTTGAAGAATAAACTCTAAAATTTTATTGCTCGACAGAGAATTTCAAATTATTTCAAATAAATATATAGTTTGCAATATTGCTTCAAGTTTTACATTTACTACATTTAGTGCCCCTAATGATGGGAAATTAAAGTCATTTAAAGGATTTAAAAATTATGAATCATATTTCATTAGTACCTATTCAACTCAAAGATAATTTTTCCTTAATATCTCAAAAAAAAAAAAAGTTGCATTTTTGCACATACACCCTCCCCCTATGTGGGTGAAGGGCAAATTGTTGCTGCCATTGTAAACTCCTTAACAATCACACTCAACTATTAAAATATAACGTATCGAGCCCAAATGGATCATTTGCAATATTCAACGAAAATTCTGAAATTTTCAAACTTTTCTACTATCAGAGGGTGAATTTAAAGCTCATGGGAGGTCCAAAAGCATGAATCACAATAGTTTATCAATACCTATCCAACCCTAAAATAATTTTGAAAGTATCTCTAAAAAAAACAAACAATTTTCACTTAACA
The DNA here is from genome assembly GCA_038380435.1 of Ryuthela nishihirai. NCBI lineage: Eukaryota > Metazoa > Arthropoda > Arachnida > Araneae > Heptathelidae > Ryuthela > Ryuthela nishihirai. The sequence goes on from JAWZYU010000022.1 coordinate 42,509,195, forward strand.
CACAAAAAAAAAGTATCACCCCCCCCCCTCCCTTGCCTCTGGCAGTAAAAGTAAAAATCATTGTTGTATTCATAGTTCACAAACAAAATTTCTAATTTAATTACATTGCTTAAAATATTAGTTTGAAATTTTGCAATTTTCAACTTTTTCCACTGCTAGAAGGCAAAATTATAGCTATAGGAAGATTTTGAAAGTGTGAATCATAAATATTTCATCAGTATCTATCCAACCCAAAAAGAATTTTTTTATCTCTAAAAACAAAACAAAACAAAAATTAAAAACAACTTTAATATCTACTGATGGACTACAAAGTGAAAACATTAGCTCATTTTTCCTAAAAATGATATAAAAAAAAAACATTCATTTTGGACCAGTGCTTTTTACCTCTGTTAAAACATGGATTAGTGTGCTATTAAAAAAAAAAAAAAAAAAAAATTCGCAATTAAAATACGTTTTAGCAAACCAGATATTCCAGATATCTTAATATTTCTAGAGTGAAACTCGAAAATCTCCATTACATGTCAGGTGCTTATACACATTTGAACCACTGTACATGATAAATGGCTTAATGTTAGCTATCAGGAGTCCCAGATGTAAATATAAGGCACCTTATCCAAACTGAGAGGGCATAATCTTCAATGGTCACTTTAACAGAAACAGCTCTATATTATCTCAACAGGGAGTAAGATTTAAAGCTAACTTAAACATGTTTTCATATGGAAAAATGTGACTGAAAATGCAATTATTAAAATAAAAGAAAAACAATAAATCTAAATGAAGATAGAAATCTTAATGAATTCTAATTAAATATGAAATTTTCATTCGAGCCCCGGATAAGGCATGGATGTATGTCTTTTTTCTGCTGAGGTCCTGCCATCCTCTCAGACCTTCTACTATGGCATATAAACTGGCAGGCTCCTGTCAGACCTCTGTGGCAAGCAGCTCTTGAGGGGGTATTTATTTTTTTTATTTCATTTATTATTTGTTCTGTATTTAAAGAAGTTATGAAAGTTATATAATTAATAAGTTAAAAAAACTGATATGAAAAATTAATTCCAAGAGGTTAAAACAGAAACAATAACTATTAAACTTTGCTAAAATATCAAGCATAGATTTTAGCAGTTTGCATAAAGATAATTTCAATTTTTGCCAATTTTGAATGATTTTTGCAAAAGTTATTAAATAATGTTATATAACACTGATGTATATTATATAGATAATTAATCCTTTAAAATTACATAACAGAAGACAAAAATGAATTATGCAACATATGTAAATTTTAATGTCAAACTGCAATACACCAACAATTTCAATTACCTTGAAAATGAGAAAGTCTGAAACATTTTTTTTCATGGATTTTACTTCCTCTCCTAAAACAATGAGATGTGAATGTATATTTTCTACAATTTCATCCCTTGATTTGCTAGACAAGATTTCTTTAATGACAAATCTATGAAACAAACAAAACAATTTATTAGAGGGTAAAACTAAGAGTGTACAATTGTGTTACAAAATCAAAAACCTTAGAACTATACAATAAAATAAACATTATTTTAATTTTTGCAGCAAAGAAGAACATTTGTTAAATTTAAAGTCAGAAAGATTAGAATTTAAATAACCACCTTTTAGTCATAATTAAGATATACATGTAAAATCCACAGAAATTTTAAATTAAAAGATAAACTAGAAAAAAAATGGGAATGATGAATTTTTTTGAGTGCTTTGGAGCTCAACTGCCATTGCTTGCAGTGTTTCTGGTTGTAGAAAGAGCTTTCTTAGACTTTTTGAGTTTATTAAATTTTTTAAATTTAAAAGTGAATTAATATTGATCACAATGGCCTATAAAGATAACCTGCAAAAGAATAAGAGAAGTGGGAAATGTATAATCTTTGCGAAAAAGCAATAAATCATTGAGAAGTCTGAAAAGGGGTTAAGAAAAGTGCACTTGCTACAGAGTAGTTTGTCTCAGTCAACCATTTTGCTAAACAAGGAGAAAACAATAGCTACCAAACTGAGTGATGCTTCACCATAATATTTTATGTTTTATTTATTGATTCCTTTATTACATTTTTGTTAATTTTAATCTTCTGTCACATTCTTACACCATTTTGTCAAGAATTAGTGTTTAATTTTTTCTACACTTTTTTTTAATACTAGAAATGCTAACTTATGATATTCCTAGAATGGATTATGCCTTTAGCAGGTATTTCTCAAATTCACATGAAAGAAGAGTTTGTTGAACAAATTAAATTCAATGTGCAGGGCTCCAATGTATTTCTCAAAAAGATATCTGTGCTATTTCTAATGTATTTCATTACTAGAACAATTTAGAAGACAACTTAAAGAAAAAATGCTTGCTAGGCAAAATATAGAAGCCATTTTTGAATTGATAAAATCAAGTGCCGAGACCATATCATTACTGGCTAACTTATCATATGGACACACATTACTGTAGTAGTGAATGGAAAATGGAATGATTCTGATTACACTAAAAATAAATTTGCAAAAACAGTAGTTTAATACAAAGAAATTTCTTAACTTCTTTTGTCCCAGTATAAACTTTAATAAAATTGTTTAGGGATCAAGAAGTAGTTTGTGCTCCTTTACAAGTCAGTTGCGTTGTTTTACTTCTGAGTGGCACTTTTGTACACAACTGGCTAAATTACAAGGTCTCAGAGTTGGGTAGGGGACCTACTTGACAGTTGTCAAGAGACAGATAGAAGAGTGTTGTGTCAATACTATTCAGCATGACATCAGCCATCAAGTCATAAGGGAAACTTTTCATTTTGCATTTAGATAAAAAGTCCAAAACACTGAAAAATTAGAACACACATCGCCTCTGGAGCATATGGAAATCTCATTTTCAAAGAGAATAAAATTTTTTGTTTACCTACTGTTTTGCTCCTTAAAAGTTTTAATTCTAATGGATTCTAATGGAGGGGGAGAGAAATGTAAACAGCAGTATTTTATTAGCACTTAAACAGCATTAAAAATATTTGTCTTTTATTCTTTCAATATAAAAAAGTTATTTTTCCCACACCTCTCTGAGAAAAGGGGGCAGAATGTTGCTGTTATATCTACTGACTCTACCACCAAAATTCTAAATTTCTACCATAAACAGATCACTTGCTTGTATGGGATTATTTTACCTCTGAGTGGCATATTTTTGCACACAATGGACTAAATAGCCAGATCACAATAACCCTGAAGACTCAGAGAAGGTTGGGGAAGGGTACCCATTGGAAGAGGTGTTGGAAGACAGATGGTAGTCTCCCATCAAAGCCATCCAGCATGTTCTTTAACATGCACAGGGTAGGCTCTCCTGCACACGGGGACACAGCTTACTGTCACATCTGATGAACCAGCAGCCTTTCCAAGCCCATCGGTGCTCCCTACTGATCATGAGCAGGGTGGGGAATTTTGGGGAGATAAACCTTAATGCTGGCCCAGTGGGGACTCGAACCTGGGAATTGCAGATTACGAGCCTGATGCACCAGATCACTTGCAACATCCGCCAAAAGTTTTACTGTTTCAATATTTAGTGACTTCTAATGATATAAATTAAAATCACCTAAATGTACATTATAATATTCCATTAGTACCAATCCAACTAAAAAAGAGTTTTCCAATTATCTCTTAAAACAAAACAGTTGATTTTCCCACCCACCCTGGGCATAAGGAGTCAACTCATTGTTGCCAATGGAATCTTCATAACCATCACATTCTGCCACCAAACCTTAAAATTGCAGTATAAATATATTGTTTGCAATATTCATTTAAATTTTGGTATTTTTGACTTTTCCACTATTAGAAGGTGTAATTACAGCTTTTGGGAAACTTGAAAAGTGTGAATCACAATATTTTGTTAATACCTAGCCAACCCAAAAACAATTTTTAATTTATTCCTAAAAACAAACAATTATCTCTTAAAACAAAAAAAAAAATGTGTATTCCCATCTCTCTGGGGGTAAGTGGTCAACTCGTTATTGGAAACTTCACGACTTTCACATTTCACCACCAAAATTTCAATTTCCCCACAAAAATATATCATTTGCAATATTCCTTTAAAATTTTGCATTTAAAAATTTTTCCATTTTGTTAGAGGGTGCAATTATAGCTTTTGGGAGATTCTGAAAGCACAAATGTAATGTAATACCTATGCAACCAAAAAAAAATAATGATTAACTTATCTCTAAAAACAAAAACATCCAATGTCTACAAATGAACGGAGAGGAAGGCAACAAAATGAAAATATTATCGTGCTTTTTTTTAAAATGGGATAAAAAATAAAAGCTTACATACCTTCCATTTGTATAGTCAGTTAAAAATGCAATTTTTAAATAAAACTACTATAAAAATCATTCAGAAAGGGTAGAGCTATTTTTTTATGTAAATTAGTATGGAAGTGTGGGAGAGTGTTATATGCATATATAAGGGAAAATTGTGGGTCTAGCAACATTTAAAATGTGGTGGATGACGCAGATTCTATTAGTTGTAGGGAAGGTTGTCATTGGGGAAAAGTGGACAGTGTAGATTAAAGAACCAAATCTGACCAGCAAATCTGGTTACCATCCAGATTGGCAATGCCATTTGCATGTTGTAGATGGATAGTTAATCAACTCAGTGAGTTTAAGTGAGATCACATCATAGATCTATGTAAAGCAGAATGATCTATGCGATGGATCACAGTGCATTTAAGACATGATCTGCAAGCTGGCAGAAGTGAACATGGGAAGGTGTTTCACTTAATCATTCAGGATTGGGTCATCCTCAAGTGACTAAAGATCAGAATGATCAGCAGTACCAGATGGCTGTCAGTACCTGAAATGCAACTGCCTGACAGACATTCAGTGGCAGAATGCTGATCAGGCACTGCCAGCATCTTTCAGTACCATTCATTGACACCTGTACGACACTGGTATGTGAGGGAGGGCCCCAGTCTTCAATTGCCGTCAGATATATTTCCAATGACTAACTCTATGGTATAATGTTTAAAACCACTAATAGAGGATGATTGTTTGGCAGCTGGTAGCTCAGCAGTCAGAGTACCTGACATGCTATCAAGAAGTCATGGATTCAGATCCCCCCGCCTAATGACAATTTTCCCTCTATATTTATTCAACATATCACTAATAGGTGCATATCTGTGATTTTCCTTTTTTATTTTATGAAAATTTAAAATATATAAAATTAAAAGTAAATTATAAACACAAATATAATTAAGCTCTAGGCAGATCTGGCCTGCCTAGAGTTGCCATGACTGCAGTAGACCAACCGTGATATTACATTTTTTTCCTGCTTGGGCATGGATTACTTCAAAATAAACGAATAGTGCCCAGTTATCCTTTCAAATGAATTAAAATTTTTTGAGTAGTCAATTTTTAAAATATCCTACACATAAACATATTTTTAATAGATACAATACTTACTCTCCAGCACTTTTTGCTAATTGTGACCAATCTCTCCTAACTATATCAAGTCCTTTCATCTCTTCTTTTGTAATCAGTTGACCACTTGATGAGAGACTTATGGAAAGTGCAGCATACTTTTTTTTCTTTAGCAAAAGCATTGGCTTATAGACACCATCAATATCAATTTCCAGTTGCTTGTACAATTTGTTAACTTCTGTTTTGATCTGTAAAAATATAAATAATTAAATCAATTTTAAAACTAAGTCTCAGAGAAAAACTACAAAGACATTTATGATTACTAGCAGAATAAATGGATGTTCTGAATATATACAGGGTGTACAAGAAAGATACATTTGAAACATGTTGCAAGAGGAAATAAAGAAAAATTAGGAGAATAGTTTTCACCATATGAAAAAGCAACTCAAATAGTTTATTTCACTTCAACCTGATAAAGGAGGGCTACATTTAAAACATGTTTCATGAGGAATTAATGAAAGTTAGGACAATACAGTTTTCATCACAGGAAATAGCAATTAAAATGAATAACGACACAAGAGTATGGTTTTCATCACATAGCTGCGACACTACTAATTTTACATGCTGCCTATTTCAAAGAGAGCACATGTGAATGCATGCATGCACAAGTTTAAGTGATAGCTGCATGCTTAACTGCTGAGCAAAGGGACCTGGATTAGTACCATGCATAAGACATTAATGTTGTTTTTCTGCTGAGGTCTCACATTCCTCATAGACCTTCTACTATGGTATATAAATTGACAGATTCCTGTCAGACCTCTGTGGCAAGCAGCTGCTTGAGGGGGTATTTGTTTTTATTGCAGAGATCACTCACCAGTTGTGTCTAGAATGGCAACTGATAAGCAGACAGTTGCGTGTGTGTGGAACTGCATGTATGTCGGAAAGGGTGGTCCCTTTCCATGGCCTTTCTTCTTGTGGGGACACAAAAAGGGCCAGGTGTACCACACACCACTCACATCTTTACAAGACCTAAAAGACCACATCATCTTTGCTGTAAAAGGCATCACACCTCAAATGTATGCCAATGATTTATGCGCATTTGAATATTGGATGGATATCGTAAAAGTGACAAAACAATACTCAGGTTGAAGTGCTATAAACTTTTTGAGTTGGCTGTTCATATAGGGAAAACTATATTCTCTTAATTTTCTTTATTTCCACATGAAACATGCTTGAAATGAATCCATTCTTTCTCAGACACTTTCATTTCCAAGATACAATAACACTTGGTTATAATACACTCCTTACGATAAGTTATAATGCAAAAGACTGGGCAGCATACTTTTCACACAGAAATGCTATTTTATTTACATTAAAGCATATTTTGTTAAAAACGGCAATCTAAGCTGTTGAAAATTATATAGTATGCAAACTAGCTTAAAAAAAAACCCTGCCATGTATTCATTTCTTTTAAATGTATGTAATAATAAAATCAAAGGACTTGTGTATCATTCTGAACCTTAGTACCTCACATATATTTCTTTTCTGTTTCTAGTACTATATGCATCATTTTGAGTAGAACATTTTTCAAAACTCTTTCAGCACTGCACCAGAAATAAGTACCAAAATGATCATGATTCACAATATTATAGATTCTTGTAAACCTTTCATGCAAATGGGAAAGACCACCAATACAGATGATTACAAGTTTTCTGTTCATACAAATGGATTGATTTTAAAGTTTAGTTTGGGTTGTTTTACCTCAGTGTAGAACTTTTTAACACAGTGGGCCAAATGGTCAGGTTACAAGGATCCCAAAGACTCAGAGAAAGTTGAGAAGGGGATCCACTGGATAGTTGTTATCAGACAGATGTATGCCTCTCATCACAGCCATGCAGCATGTTCTTTATTGTGCACTGGGTATGACTCTCCTGCATATGGGCCATGACTTAATGCCTCATCCAATGTATAGCAGGTCTTCCCAAGCACAATTGTGTCTCTTTCTCATTGAGGGCAGGATAGGGCTTAGCAGAGATCAATCACAAGTGGAATTCAAACCTGAGAATTGTAAATGATGAGCCTGACATATTATTGGCTGAGTCAACCCTTCATCGGGCATTTGAAAATTTAACACACTGTGATCCCTTGTATGAGTGATTGCACAAAAGCCTGTGGGTAGTACATGTTTAGTTGCAACAAAAGTTTTACTGCAAAAAAAAAACAAAAAAAAAAAAAAAAAAACATAATATAAAATTAAAAAAGGTAAGAAGAAAGCTGATGCTTTCTTTGAATCATGCTTGTTAAATTCACTGACATTTTCCATTTGAATAAATAAAATTGTCAGTGTGTTCAAGAAAAATGGCTCTAAAAGACTAAGTATATAATGAAAGGAAGGGGGGGGGGGCTCTTTGCATTTCCCCTAGGAAATTGGCATTAAAATTATGACTATTAATTTGATATCTCATCTTGGGAAAAAAAGGTGTTAAACTTAGTATACTGATAAAAAAAATATGGAAATAACTTGATATCCTATGTAAAAAAAATGTAGTGTATAAAGGGTAAAACTACAACTCATGGAGCAAACTTCAGGTGGTTATAAGGGTTATTTTCAATAGGAAATGTCAAGCAGAGCTGCCAACCTTACATGATAAAAATCAAGATTTGGAAGAATCAAAATTTGGAGCCTTTATCAGGTTAGTTGATCATGACTCACAATAATGAAGGAAGTTGTAAAAGAGCAAATGTGAACCACTGATTAACCATTTTTGTCATGGGACAGAGCAACATGTCTGCCAGCAAATGGCCAAGTGCATGCAAATCTACATTGTTCTTAAAATTACATCCAGTGAAAGTTGAATGCAAAACACTTGAACCCATTATCATGTTAAAAGGGTACAACCACATATGCAGCAACCCATATATTATGATGTCAGTTTGTAATTTTGTTACTGATTACTGCAGTGAGCAGCTGCTGATCCAAACTTTGTGAATCTGGTTATGAATCAATGAATCCTATTTCATCAGAGATAGAGTAATTTGCATAATCTGCACTTTTGGACTATTGTGAACACAGCTTGGCAAGACAAGAAATAATGATTTACTGAAAATTATAAGGAGAATAAAAAGATGTTTCAAAGAATTCTTTTATCCTTAATAACTCCAAAATGAATGGAAACTGGACAAATGGTTACTTGATGTTTTCCTCTCAAAATGACATCCCTTGCTCCACAGGATATGTAGTTCACTCTTATTATCACAGCTAATAATTTTATAGTAATACACCTAACAAATTTTTTGTTAGCAAAATGTTTAAAATACATGAGGAAAATTAAATTCTTACTTTACTGCCTAACTGACTAACTTCATCATATTCAGCAGAATTGGTATTGATCATGATGGAATCTGTATCTCCATATATTACATCCAAGCCCATCTGAATAAAGGAAACAACAATTATTATAATGGTACAAATTTATTTAATAGCAACTGAGCAACATTAATGTGCTTCTCAATGCATTTATTCTTAGTCAAGTACTTTGTACCTAAACAATTAGTTTCCACAAGATCCTCTTAATATACCAACCACCTCATATATTATTGACCTCTTTTCTATATAGTGGAAACCAACTTTAACAATTGAAATAAACTATTCTGTATTTCAGGGTTGTAAACTTTTACTGTCTGAAGATCAAAACCAAGAACGGTTTTGCTAGTGTTGCTGCTTCCCTTATTTCTAAATTTAAATTGAAATTTTCAGTATCTAATATATATAGATCACTGTGAGTGATTCACTGACTGACAGGGGTCATGCTAATTCTAATTAAGATGCAGAAATGGTAGAGCTATGAAAATTTGCACCTAGAGTTCCAGGTCATAAATCTTGGAAAAAAAATCAGAAATTTGACCTCCAATGCATTTTTTAAGGCCAAATCTTGATCTACAAGTGCTAGAAATGTAAAAATTGGTGTCTACAGGTGTTTTGGGTTGATATGTTGGAAATGTTATGAAATTTCAAATCTGGAGGTCCTTCTAGGTCAAAGGTCAAATTCAGATCTATTGTTGCTAGAGCTAAAAATTGGTCCTTGGGGGTATTTTGGGTTTTAGATCACAAAAAGATTGTAAAATTTTGGATGCAATAGGTCCTTTGAGGTCAAAGGTCAAATATAGATCTACAGGTGTTAGAGGGCTAAAAATTACTGCCTAGAGGTATATTTTAAGTCATAAGATTTTAGAAATTATGCCAAATTTTGGATGCAATGAGTCTTTTAATGTCAAAGGTCAAAAATTTTTGATATACCAGTACTGGAGAGCTAAAAATTGGTGAACAGGACTATTTCAGTCAGAATTCAGAAATAAGAGGAATTTTCTGGTTCAGTGTTATATTGAAGGTCAAATAGGGGGTCAAAGTGATGGTTTTTGAAATCAAAAGCTGTTAGGTTATTAAAATTTTCTTTTTTTTATAATAAAAAAAATTAAAAGAACAGTTTTATGTGTTGTACTAAAAACAGATATAGTTACTTCAGCCTCACATTTCGAATTCTGTCAATGTCTATAATTAACAAAGACCCTCTATAATTAACGAAGAAGTTGGAAAGGTTAAAGACAAATTCAATACGATGTGGCAAAAATTGGGCTTTCTTAATGCATTTAGTACATTTCATAGCTTGTTTAAAACATTTCATATTTTTTTACTTCAATTATAAAAACATATAATTTTAAATTTTTTTCAGTGGGTTAGCTTATAAGCAAACTGCATGGCATAACACAGTCTGCTAGCTTCTTGCTCTCATGTGCAATGGTCCCACAGACACTGTTGAGTAATCAAACTATCAGGATCAATCTCTGTATTTGAGTAAAGTGTAGTTGTCTTGAGCTTCAAGCAAATTTCCTAAGCATTTTATTAAGTACTGTGGGGGTAAAATGTTACAAAAGAAAATTTCCCATAGAATTTAAGAAGCCAATTTTAGAAGATATCGAGAATGCCGTTAAAAGTCAATGTTTCTAAGAGACATCAATTATGATCATATCACAAATTATTATTTATTCTATATCTCAGAACAGCTGCCAACAGGAGGTGGATAAAACTGTATTTCAGTGACTTTTCAAAGAACAAAACCCTGTAATAAATTGACTGATTTTGCATAAACAAGTTCAAAATTATGCCATATTGTTCAAAAGTGGAAAGAATTAAAGGCAACACAGAAAACAACTAGTATTATCAGTACACCAAAATGGCCATACAGTCTTTGTTAAGAAATTATTTAATAGATTTCATCATTAAATCAACATATAATTTCAAAATTTGATTTGTTAATTTTCATACTGATTTAAAAAACAAAAAGGATTTCTGATTTTTTAAGCATTGGTCAAATTCAACAGTGCAGTGGGACTTTGGCCTTTGTTTTTATCAAATCAAGAGCAAGGTTCAAGGTGTTGTAAGTTCATGGTGAAATCAGCCTCCAATAAGGGGCTCCCTACACCAATCACAACAGAAGAACGAGATAGCAGAGGCAGAAGAAACTGCCTCTCAGCTATCTCTCGAAGCTAATAAGAGTACTAATCACGAGAAAGAAAACATTACACCTTGCAGAAGAGACCAATGTTCTGAAAGAAATCAATGACCAGTTGGAAGGCGTTCGCTGCAGCTTCACATTGTGGTGATTACCATGTAGGCAAGTGATGGAATAGTCGATGATTCCGATAGCCTGAAACTCCCGGAACAAAGCTTCTCTTTCGGCATTGTAGCAGGAGCAGTGGAGCAGAACATGGGATACAGTCTCAGGTGTGCTGCAAGTGGCAGTTTGGACTGTAAGCTCTGCCAAGAGTGTGAAGCATAGAGTTGCTGTAGATGACACCAACTAGGAGATGATGAAGGAGGGTCTCCTCAAATCTGAAGAGGTTACTGAGGTTAGGAGCACTGAGAGAAGGGTCAATCAGGTACCTGAATGATGAACAGCTGGTGTCCCTCTGTCACTGAGCAAGATACTGACTCATCAGTTGTGAGACAGAACTCTTGCAGTCACTGAAGAGAGAGAGAGTAATTAGTTACACACCTCTGACTCTCCAGCGCCTCCTTTGAGGTGTGATCAGCGAGCTCATTGCCAGGTATCCCTACATGGGAAGGGATCCACTGGAAATGAACCGTGATTCTGGCAGAAGTGACCTTGGAGCAAGTCTCCATGATCTGGATGAGGAAGGGGTTGCAGCTCTTGCTGTCTCACTTCTGGAGAGCGTTCAAGGCTGACTTCGAGTAACAGAGGATGACAAAGTTGTCACTCTCGAGGCTGAGGATGAAGAGTACAGCTTCAAGGATAGCATGAAGTTCTGCACAGGTAGACGAAACGAGATGCGGGAGACAGAAACTTCTGTCAATGCCCATATCGGGGATGGCAAAGGCAGAGGCAGCACTTAGCCTCTCAAGGTCCACAGATCCATCAGTGTAGACCTCAGAATATCTCTCATATTGTGCAGTGACAAAGGAGATGGAGAGAAGTCTGACGGTCACTGGATCTGAGTCGCTCTTTCAACCTAGAGAAGGGACAGTGACATTGATCATAAGATCATTGTTTCTCCACGGTGGAAGGTCAGGGAAGAGCGTATTGCCAGCAGTGGAACTGGCAGGGACAACTCAGTCGTAGAAGTCAGTGGCAGACACGGCGATGGCAGAGTCTAGCCTGTCTTGCAACTTCCTGAGAAGTTCATGGTTAAAGTGGAGGGAATGGAGCCTTGAGAGATGACAGTATATATCTCTCTTCCAGTGCAGGTGGAAAGGCATGTCATCAGCCTCTGCAATGACAGATGCATTTGGTGTGTTGGGGCAGAGTCCAAGACAGAGGTGCAGAGATATCATGTGTACAGTGGCCAACTTGCTCAGAAGTGAAGCAGAGGCACTGCTCAGAAAGTGACCACTGTAGTTGACACGGGAGATGGATTAAGTGCCGGTACAAGACCAGGAGGGTCTTGCAGAAACTTCCCCAGTGGGTACCAGCAAGGAAAGAGAATATATTTCTCTGTGCAGTGGCAACTGTATTAAGATGCTGGATGTGAGGCCCCAGGTCAGCCTGTTGTCCAGGACCACACCAAGGAACTTATGCTGTTTGATGACCTTGATGTGATCTGGCCCAAGCATGAGGCCAGGGAAGATGGGTAGAAGGAGTCTCTTCGTGAGAACCATGGTCATAGTCTTATTGGTGGAAAGAGTGAGGCTTAAGTTGTCAAAGAATTTGACAACTGTGGACACAGCTTGTTTCATCTTGAGCTGAGCACAGGAGGGGTCCTGGCTAGGGAACCAGATGCAGATGTCATCCACATAGATGGAAATATCCACTTTATTCTCGATAGGGTAGGCCTGACGGCAAGATGTTCAGTAACATCAGGCTGAGGACACCCCCTTGAGGTATTCCATGATTGATAGTGTGGGAGAAACTGAACGTGTTGCCCAGCTTCACACGAACCGTCCTGTCGGAGAGGTAAGCCGAGATCCAGTGGATGATATTGCCTCTGAGGCTGAGACCATGGAGTCTGCAGAGAATATATGAGTGTGACAGGGAGTTGAATGCCTTCTGAATGTCGAAGAAGACAGCGACTGTAGTCTGTCACTTGGGCAGCGTCTGATTAGCAGTGGAGGTGAAGTCGATAAGATTATCAGACATGCACTTCCCTTTGTGGAAACCCGAGAGGCTGTCAGGGAGGAGGCCCTTGGACTCTTAGATATCATTCTAGGCATCCAAGGACCAGTCTCTCTAAGATCTTGCAGAGGCAAAATGATAGAGCAATGGGCCTGTAAGAGGACAGCTCAGTGGCGGGTTTCCCTGCTGCAAAATAGGCATGATGTGTGTTGTCTTCCACGACCCAGGTACTGTGCAGGTGGTCCAGGAATGATTAAAGGTTTAAAGAAGCACAATCAGAGCCTCAGGTGACAGGCTAGCTAACTGAGTATAGCTATGCCGTTAGGGCCCGGGGCCGACGAGCACTTCAAAGCCCAATTGCAGAGGTGAGTTCCTGCAAGGTGAAAGGATCATTATAGTAAGGCTCAGTCCTAGAGCAGGACTGCTGAGCTGTATCCTGATCAGTCACTGGTGGGGCAGGAAGGAAAGAGGTGAGATGACACAAAAAGGCATTAATAGTGGTGGCTAAATCCTCCCCACGGGACAGGACAAGGTTATGTAAAGGAAGGGCAGGGCAGGCTGCAGCTCCCCTGTCAGGTTCCTGATGTACTTCCAGACTTTCCCAGAAGGGGTGAAGACATTATGCTGGAGTAGAAGGATTGCCACCTGGACCTTTCACAGCATGAAGAATATCTGGAAATCTACCAGAGCAGTAGACGTGCCTTTCGGCTCGGCGGCGAATGGTATGAAGGCACTTATAGTGGATATCGGGAGGGGGAAGATGCCCAGTGTCGAGATCATAACAGTGCAGGCATCAGAGCCAGCAGTGAGGGCCTCTGAGACTGCACTGAGATCTGTAGCTTCGATGACAGTGAGTCCTTCAGACGAGATCTGCTGAAAGAGCTGCCAATTGGTAAGCTTTGATGCTCTTCTCGGAGCTGCACGTCCCTTGGGAAGCAAGGAGATATGCAGCAGGAAGTGGTCATTGTCCCAGATGTCAGAGTCAATTGACCAGCTGAGGCTTTGACCAATGCTGGAAGAACAGGTGGTCAGGTCAATGGAGCTGTAGGTACTCGGAGGTCTGTAGAACATGGGTGAGCCATTGTTGGTGATAAAGAGATTGTGCTGAAAGATAACAATCTTGATATCCTTCCCCTCGCTGATCATTGATATCTCCACCCCAGGATGGACTGTGCGCATTAAGGTCCCCACAGAGAATCCAGGGTTGAGAGCACTGCGGATAGAATATCCTGTAAGGTGAGGTGTAAGAGATACAGAAAAGACTGGATATAACAGGATATCAGGGTAATATCATGGCTGTTCAGCCGGATGCGACATGCTACGAAATCATTGTTCGCATCAGTGAAAGTGAGATCAATAATGTGTGACATTCTTGTGCACAAGAATTGCAGGAGAGCAGATGACTCTTGCTTGTGTGCATGATATAAGGCTTGAAGACATAGTGATCAGGGAAGTTGGCCTCGCAGAGAGCAAGGATGGGAACTGGCATGATGTTGATGTAGTTCCAGATGTCAGCAGCCTTGTTACTGAAGCCCCTGCAGTTCCACTGAAGGATGGAAGGGACATTAGGCACTCCGTTGGCCATGCACATAGTCAGGGTGGGAAGAAGGAACCTTGGAGAAAAGCTAGTCAACACAGTGTCTAGCAGTCCACAAAGTGCGATATGGAGACTAACTGGTTGAAGATCGTCAAAGTTCGAGGTCAAGATTCCTCAGGTACAGCGGAAGTTACAACCTTGATGACATCCACAAGTAGAGAGAGAATGATGGGCAGGAGGACTGTGTCCCTGTGGTCCTTCCTGAAGTCCTGATGCATCAAGGAGAAGGACAGTTTGCAGACGCTAGTGGTTAACAACCATAATGTTGATCTGACTGCATCTAGTGCCTTACCACTCACTGTTGTGTAATCAGCAATTGTTTCTTGGTGAAGTTTGTTTTGCATTACTTCAATCAAAAGTTCTCAAATGAATTTCATTTTATGATTTATTAAACTACTAATAAAATTTTTTTTGCATTTTTACTCACATGCAAAAATCAAAGATATATCCTATATAACAAGATGTCTGTTAGAGAGTACTTTTCTTTCTATCTCTTCAATCTCATTGTAATGAACTTTTATTGTACTATTTATGCACTGTATTAATAAAAAAAACAACCTATGTCTGTCACTGACAAAATCAGTGAGCCTAAAATTCATCACCGATGATGTATGGATATAAGGTTACATGAAAGCACTTAGCTTCACGTAATTAACTTTCAATCTACTAATGGATAAACAGAAGTAATCAGCATTTTATAGCTACTGTATGCTCTAAATGTTACAAATGCAACTTAAAATTAATATTTGTTTTCATTACAGTTCATCATTATGGTAGTTAAATATGCCAAGAATTAAGGGATTTAAATATCATGATTTCAAAATGCTTCATTCTTCCAACTAAGTATTGCCAAAAAGTGAAGAAGTACTTACCTTTTGAACAAGTTCTTTAGTTCTCATTAATATCTGCAAAAATAGATGGCTCATCAAAGATTTGCTTATTCATTTGATATATTACATTAAAACAAATTAAAATCTATTCAGTAGAAGAAAGCTTTGGATATGATACCAAGTTTTCAATTTAATATATCAAGAACTAATTCTATCTGAAATCTATAGATATTGTACTTTCATACAGTTTAATACAGTGTCTCGCAAACTGTGTGCCGCGAGAGATTTTCAAACTGACACTAGATATTCGAAAGATTTCATTTTGACTTGACTTGTGCTATCGACGTGCTTTAATAAAAATCTTTCAGATTTTATCAACTGGGATCTTGTAAGTATTTATCAAGCTTTTTCCAAATTTTGGTATTAATTTTTGATTATTTCAAGCCATAGAATGGACAAATATTTAAAAAAAAACACTGAGTTATGAATTAAAGAACGAGAACAAATCTTCAAGTAAAACCAGGCTGATGACTTCAACAAAGCGCAAATATAATGACAATTATATAGAGTAGTTTGCTTTTATTCTTTTTTAGGTGTGTCGTGGGGAAAAAAATCAGAATCTGTGTGCCGCGCGGGAAAAAAATTAGATTCAGTGTGCCGCAGAGTAAAAAAGTTTGCGAGACACTGGTTTAATATATAGCACTTTAACAAAGAAAATGGATTGCTAATGAACATTTAATTAATTTTCTTTTCATTTTAGTATTAAAAATGAAAACTTATTTTTTGTGATAATGTAAAATATTATCTCTTCACACTTAGTGACAGTTACAACAGAGTATACTAATTATTATAATGTTAACAACCCTGTGTAAAATCTGTATAACCAAATAGTAATCGAATTATGGAGCTAATCTGCTAAAAACTGGAAAAAAAAAATTCCTCTTTTTAAGCCCATAAATTACCAAAACCTTAAGCTGCAAATATTTAATTCATAATACAATACAAAAATTAATAAATATTTGAGATAAGTTTCATTTCTGAAGATAAAGCATAATTTTAAAGATATTCCAGTGAAAAAATAACAAATTTTGTGAGCCATGAAAGCATTTTTAAACTGTTTTGTGTCCTAATACAGTAGTAATTTTTTTAGACTGCATACCTTTTTATCCCCTTTATCCCCTTGGGATATGCATACTATTTCAACCCATTATTCTCAAGGATATATAAGAAATATTTGATAATGGCAGATAATGAATTTTATCTAATTGGTATGAGAAATGTAGAACCCATTATCAGACACTAATATTTGACAGGACTCTGCATGCATATTTACAATTCTTCTGATGTGTTTTGATTTGAATTATATATAAAACTATGATTACCTCTCGTCCTCTCCTTGTGATTAATGCAGCCAATGGTTTAGCATAAAACCGAGAATGTGTGAATCCAAGACATCCATACATGCTGTTTGCTGTTAATTTTAAAGCTTTCTGTCTGATATCATACTGGAAAAGAAAACAATCTGTACAAAAATATATGCATATGCATAAATTTTACAAAGCTACTTTTTCAGAAAAAACATATTGGCAATTTAGCAGTAATTTGTAAAAAAACATGATCTCCTTACAGCTATGGGGACAAGAAGCTATAAGTATTGCATAAATAATAATCATAGGTCATTCTGACACTATTTGTCAGCTTTTTGCATTCAGCCCGATCTTTTGTGGCATGCAAACTAACAAGCCACATTCAAGTTATGCATATGACTTGGCAGTTTTTCAATATACACACATGCTCAGTGTTTGAGATCTCTATCTCTTTTCTTAATAGATTTGGATACCCACCCATCCCTATTTCTCAGGTACTTGACCACTTTATCCCAAGTTTTGCTTATAAGTTTCTCCCAAGCTACCCTGTGTTTAATTATGAAACTGAGTCTATTTCTAACAGAATTTGAGTTTGAGTTTAAAATCACTTTTATTTTTCTTCTTCAAGGACTCAGTGAATATCAACAAAATTTACTAATAAGTAATGAAACTTGAAGATACACACACACCAGCCACTGAATTAGAAACCTTTATGCAGAGGTACGTAAATGTCACTTGCACAGCATATATGCAAAATATGTGGTCACATACATCACCATGTGATCTAAGTAACTATTTAAGACTGCTGCTCATCAGTAATCACTGTAGTGTTGATCACAATGGGAAAAACAAAGGATCTTTCGGGGTTTGATAAAGGGGTTATTGTGGGTGCCCATCTGGCTGGAGCGATGATTTTAAAAACAGCAGAGCCCTACTTGTTTCTCAAAAGATGAGATATTTCAGGTCTTTAATCAGTGGAAAAATAACCCACATTGCTTGTCGCAGAGGCGCAAGTGTGGCACAATGACAATTTGTCAGGAATGAGATTGCTGTTGTCTGAGAAGGCTTGTATGGAGAAACAGAACTTCCTGTGTGCAGCAATTGTCTGAAGCATTCAATGAAGGCTATTCCCAACCCATATCTCAGCGAACTATGCATAGAGAATTTAAGAAGATTGGTATTAGCAGTCATATGACTATATGGACCAATGATTTCTGTGAAGAACCAGAAAATTCGTCTACAGTGGTGTCAGGAACACCGTTACTGGACACTGGAAAAAAGTCATGTGGTCCAACGAGTCGCGATACACCTTGTTCTGTACTGACAGTAGGCAGAGAGTTTGGTGAGAATCCCACAAAGCAATGGACCCAGCTTGCCTTATAAACACAACTCAAGGTTCTGGAGGCGGTGTCATGGTGTGGGGCATGTTCTGTTGGTACAGAACGGAATGGATCTCCTGATATTACTGGAAGGTCAGGTGTCCTCCAAGGATTATCTGAACATTGTTGCCGATCATATCCATCCTGCAATGTTGACTTTTTATCTAGTAGGTGACGGTTTCACGGACAACAATTCTATTGTC
This sequence comes from Ryuthela nishihirai, assembly GCA_038380435.1. Taxonomy (NCBI): domain Eukaryota; kingdom Metazoa; phylum Arthropoda; class Arachnida; order Araneae; family Heptathelidae; genus Ryuthela; species Ryuthela nishihirai. The sequence continues at coordinate 42,527,586 of JAWZYU010000022.1, forward strand.
TATCGCACAAGATGGGTTCAGCAGTGATTCAGCGAGCACGACAGTGACTTCCACCATCTTCCCTAGCCACCTCAAAGCCTGGATCTGAACCACATGGAGAATGTATGGCACGTTAGAAAAACAGATCCAGAGGCAAAGTCCTCTTCCGTCAAATCTGAGCCAGTTAAAGGACTGTCTGGTGAACACCTGGTAATCTGTAGATGTAAAGACATTCCAACACCTTAAATTGAATACCAATTAGCTATACATTGTTTTGTATAGCTAATTTTGTAATAAACCTTGTGAAATCTATGCCAAACCACATACGTGCTGTAATTCAGGCTAAAGGAGGTCCAACTCGGAATTGAATAAAGGTTTCTAATTCAGTGGCTGGTATGTGTATTAAATTATGAATAACAATAATATACTTTGATTACTTATGTAATGAAGGCTGTTCAATAATAATGGACTGATTTCAATATTTTACCCAATCATTTCTTAATTTTCAATTTCAAATTCTGGTTATTTTTCTAAACAACTTTCATAAGATGAAATGCAACAATTTCTTTAGGATTCAAGATTATCAACCTGTGGTATTTTAGAGGTTTACACTCTCTTAGAATTTTTAAACTACTGATTAGGAGTATATGAATCTAACTAGAAGAACGTATAGCCTTTGGTGAATATTGAATGCTTATTTTGAAAGAGAATTAAGTTAGTCATTTTCCAACTTTATCACTCTCTAATAGTGGAAATTCAAACTAATGGGCGATTCAGAAAATATAAACAGTAATATTCCATTAGCTTTTCACTGTTTCATACTCACCCTTGGGTGTAAGGGGTAAATTACTGCTATTAAGTATATCACGAATTTGCAAAAATTAAGTTACAAGGACAAATATGTTGATTGCTCAAATGGGCCTCTATGGATTTTAAGGAAAATTTATTTATTAATAACTGTAGTATGATTTCAATTCTGAAAACAAACAGAGATTATAATAACTGAATGATTAATTATCATGTTTACATGAACACACAAAAATAAGTCTAAGAAATAAGAAGGTGAATGAAAACTCACATTAATAAGAGGTGTGATCATTCCTGACAGCAATACAGGGCTGAATGGCTCTTTCATTAGTGCACATTAGCCTCCTCATATTAGAGGATTCTAATGTGCAATGTAGGACTCATACTGCTAACATCTCCGATTAATGCTGATGGCAGTAAAACCCAATCCACTAGTACAAAAGGTTTGTTCTATGACTATGAAAGCTTTTAACCTTTAACATGTCAGCTTTGTAAAGCAGAATTCACTCTGGTGGCTGGGTTAATTTTAATGTTTTCAGGAGAAAAAAAGAACAACTTTAAAACACTATCCTGAAATAACTAATAGATATAATTTGTCATGCCTTATACCAAAATAAAGAGTACTTAATTGTGAATTTTAAGAAAACAAAATATTTGACAAAAACAGCAAACATCAATTTTAACAGCATTTTTTAAAGCAATATAGTAAAAAAAAGAGTAATTTCATTGGATTTAAACCATATTCTTAAATATCTAATGAACAGAATATCACAAGTAATATTTTAAACGAAGGAGCATTTCATTTTACATAATAACATGTAAATAGATTTTTCTGAATCATTTTAACAAACAGCAAAAAATGGAAATATAGTAAAAATCCCAATGCTTAGATAAATGCATTCTTATGAAATGATGCAAATATCTTCCATTCAAAAACATCCATTGTACCAGTTTCTTTTGTGCCAATTCTAAAAGTAAGAAAAAGATAAATGGCAACAGTTCAAATTATATTCTGCACGAAACTTTAGTTTGGAAACATTATCTGAAAGAAGTAAAACTGCTAAAAATGATTCAGTGTGAAATGAAGTCACAAAAATGGTTACCAAAGCAATGTAATATTTTCTTTCTTTTGCTTTTCAACTTTACAGGACATCTAAATAATCAGGCATCTTTTTTTATTATCTAATTTAAATATGTAAACTTTCAGGATTAAAAAAAACCCTCAAAAACTGGCAATTTCTATGGAGAAAAAATGGAAACTTTGAGAATATTCTCTTGGGAACTACAGTTTCCATTGGATATGAGACTGAATTTGAATTTGGGAACTACAGTGTCTTCCACATTAAGGGCTAAGAGGACAGATGAGACTGCCAATCCTTCTCCCCATGGCATCCCAAATAACATTTAATAGAACTGAAGTTGGTTCTTGCAGGCTACTCCACATATTCAAAACAACTGTTGTTCAAGATTCGTTCATGTCCACCAGGCTATGTAAACATGCATTACTGTCCATTAAGATGAACTCTGAAGCCGCAAATAGGTGAATATAAAGTTTGTGGATCACATCTCAGTACCTCTGGGCAGTCAGAGATACTCAATCAAGCAAAAAGGAGATAATAGAGGTCACTGATGTTGATATCTGATCAGGCCATCAAACCACCACCTACATATTGGTCTCTTTCCCTGATGTTAAAGGGATTGTGCCTTATCCCACGTTCTCTCTGGATGAATGTTCATTGAGAATTTCCAATTTGCAATTCACAGCAAATAATAAATAAGAATACATGCAATAATAATAATAATAAAGAACACACGCAATTTGTGGGCAAATAATAAACAATGCAGACTTGTTAGAGAGAGACTTTTGTACTGGCATCAATTCATTTGCAAGTTTGGAGTTTCTGAAATAGTTTTTACCACTGATTTAAAAATCATCACATAACTCAATTTTAGATTTTCAATTGAATACATTTTTCAAAATATTGAAGAAAGCCAATGTGCAACTTTTGTACTTAAGGGTGTATATTTTATTCCTCTACATATGAAACCAATCTCACAATTGATCAATCAAACTTTATTATTAGTATACTTTAATACACATTATTTTGAAATAAAAGAATGCAAAAGATGAGCTCTTTTGAGCTGCTATAATACATAATTCACTGTTATTTCCCAATACATGAAAAATATGCAAAATGACAAACATAAGCTTATGTAAACTATCTAAAAGAAATCCTTAAAATATAAAAATTATTCAAAAAAAGATATATGCCAAGTCAGTAACTTATTATTCTACACTGAAGTGCCATTGAATTAGGTATAGGAGATGTTATCCAAATTCAGTACATTTTTGCAATTGTGTGCGATTGCGTGGCTGAAACTCTGGTCATATATAGCTGTTGGCTTCCCAAGCATTCATTGTGAGAAGCGTAATGGGAAAGATGCGGGATTTAGATGCATTTGACAGAGGGCAGATCATAAGTACCCGACGGATGGGACACTCGATCTCCGAAATTGTCAATGAACTTGGATTTTCTCCTATGACAGTTTCAAGAGTGTACCAGGAATATTAAAATTTCGGCAAAAAAACAAGCACCCGGACAAACTGCAAAGGACAACCAGCCTTGAATGATCGTGGGCTTCGCCGTCTGACCCACTACGTACAGACTGATAGGGGCCAGACATCATCTGAAATCATCTCCCATCTGAATGCAGGTTCCAGCTGGGAAGTCAGTGCATGGACCATGCAACACTCACTTCATCGTCTTGGCTTCAGGAGCCACTGACCTACGAGAGTCCCACTTCTAACAGCACAACACCGGGCTCAACACCTTGCCTGGGCTAAAGAACATCAAAACTGGACCATCAAAAATTAGAAAACAGATAGCCTGGAGTGATGAATCCCAATTTAAACTTCATCACACTGATGGGAGTCCAAGGTTATGGCACCAACCACATGAAGCCATGGATTCTGCATGTCAGGTTGGAACAGTACAAGCTGGTGGTGGCAGAACAGTACAAGCTCACTGATGGCCTGAGGTGCCTTCATTTGGATATCTGTGGGACCCTTGGTACATGTACTGATGACTCTCAATGCATCCCAGTACGGTAGAACTCATGGCTGACCATTTACACTCATTTATGGCCATCATGCATCCCAATGGAGATGGTGTCTACCAGCAAGACAACTGTTCATCTTACAGGTCCAAGTTGGCTACTGCGTGGTTGCAGGAGCATTCTACTGACTTTGAAATAACGAATTGGGCATCAAGAAGCCCAGATTTAAATCCCATCGAAAATCTTTGGGATACCGTCAAGCAGAGTGTTCGGGCCCATATCCCTTCAGCGATGACCTTGAGAGAATTGTGGACAGCTCTGGAGGATGCATGGGTCACCATACCTGTGGAACATTTATGCAAGCTTGTGGAGTCCTTGCCTTGTCATGTAGTGGCCATTATCAGAGCCAGAGGGGATCCAACACGTTACTAGGTTGCTATCCCTAATTCAATAGCATTTCAGTAAACTTTGTACAGTAATTAATGCTAATAGTCTTATAAGTTCTTCCTTACAGCAACAGTCTATTGTAAATATAGAATGTATCCTAGTATATGATCTTCATTTTTGTATTTACTTTTGATAAATAATGAATTTTACATATTTGGCCTGATATTCAATTTATGATTGATTTTTATACCCAAGTAAGTCTTGTCTACCATCTTACAGTTACATAACATATCCTGATTACAGGCATAACTATGCATTCTAATATACAAATACTCTATTATTATATTCATTAAGCAGTTATACATACATTTTGCTTTATTTTAAATTTAAAGTTAGTTCATTGGCATTAAACCCTTTTTAATTAATTTTGAATTCATTGTCAGTTAATGTTTTTAAGTTTCACATTTATTAAAACGAAAAGAGATAGCAAGATCATCTAAAAAAATCAATTTTTCCTGATATATTTCAGAAAAATCCTTAATTTAAGTGAAGAGCAATATTGTTCCTACGAGAGAATACTGCAGAATGCCTTATTTTACCTCCAACTATGAGCTGCTTAAAATGTTTTCTTTTACAACTTATTCCTATTCATTAAATAGATAACCATGTCAGAAACATCCTTTGATACTATCTTATCCAAAATTATCTTACAGAACATAGTATCAAAGGCCTTTTGCATATCAGTAATCAATAATAAGAAAATGGATAATATTAAATAATATTTTCAAAGGATTCATATAGAAAGGTCACTCAAATTAAAAACTACAAAATCATAAAATGCAAAAAATAATGATTATCTTGTATCACATTATTAATTAAAGTCTACTGGCAACACTGAATGCGCATATGGCTCTATCTGCTGGTGTTATTCATAAACAATCATTTTCAAAGAGAGCAGCATACAGTTGTATCAGAATAATATGACCACCTATCATAGTATATGTATGGTAGGTGGTCATATTATTCTGATACGACTGTGTATTTACAATCCTGTTCTAAGATAAAGATCTGATCTGCAATTAGATTTCTGAATGCTGAAAGAATAAAACTGGCTGAAATTTATTGCAGAACATTGGTTCAGTATGGTGAACAATGCATGAGTCAACAGCAAGTTTACGAGTAGGTGGATAAATTCAAAAGTGGTATTGAATATATATAGAAGATATTCAAAGACACAGGCATTTTGTGATGTCACTGCACCATGATATCACAAAATATTGCAAAAATGGAGGAGCACCTGCTTGAAAATCGGTGCATTACCATTGAAAAAACTGTTGCTTCACTGAACATCAATGTTGGGTTAATGCCTATCATCAGCAGGTTGCAGCTTTGAAAAGTGTGTGTTCATTGGATTTATTGTCATTTAACATGTGAACTGAAAGAACAATGAACTGATGTGTGTTCTGTACTTCTTGGATGGTATAAGTGGGAAGACCACATATTTCTGTTAAACCATATATGTCTATTTTACCATATATATATTATGTAGGGTCATTATAAAAGAATACACTTAATTTAGGGTGATAAATTTTATTAAAAATATTAAGCAACAGAAGTATTTGCATGCACAAAATGCCAAAAAATTCTAAAAGGTTCGTTTTATGTCCAACAGATTTCATTGTGGATGTCATTGGTGGCACATGATAGTCAACTTATGTCTGTACTCAGCTTATCATATTTTGCACCACACTTACAACAGCTGCAATGTTATTTTCTTTATATACTGTAAGATTTTTTCAGAATAATCAATGCTTTTAATGTATTGAGAAAAATCCAATGGTGCCAAATCAGGACCTCTCAGGAACCAAAAGATTGGTCCACCTCTACCAATCCAACAATTTGGAAATTTGGCAGACATTACAAGTGATGCTAACTCAATGCCATCATAACAAGGAAACAGAGTTTCTTTACATACATTTACTTTTCTTATTTAATGAAACATAATAGTATAAAATATGGGTATTCTTTTATAATGACCCTGTATAATAACTGAACTTTGCAAATTATATCATTTGATTAGAGCTTAAAATATAATAACTGATGAATTAATTATTAATTCTGACCTGAGCTAATCGATCAGGTTGTAAATCTGTAGCTTTCATCATATTCTTAACTTGTTTTCTGCTTTCAACTAATTTTCGAATCTCTGTAGGAAGAATTCCAGGTTCCATACCAGGTTTAGGAAGATCTATCTGTGGCTCTTCTTCCTATAAGGAAATATTTGAAAAAAAATGCAGTACACATTTTGACTCAGAAATATAACAATAATTTGTGTTGGAAAAGGATCTCAATATGAAAAAATATCACTAAGGCTACTGCTAAGTCAGATTTTCCAATTCAATAGATACCCTGTTTTGAAGCATCAGAACACACAAAATGAAGGGCACTTCTAGTGGTATAAAAATTATCTCCTAAACATTACATCATTTCCTGTAGATAAAATGCTTTATTTCAAAACATGAGATATATGTTGTTTTACAGAATTATTATTACAACTTATGACACCCACTGATAAACATCATTAACATTAAATATAGTTTGCGAAACTACATTATTCCCTTCTACCATTCAGTTGTGGTATAATACTAAACAACCTGATGTAAATTAAAAATATTAACACTAAAACAAGTTTAGTAATGCAGATGAGTCTAAGGTTTAGTAATGCAGATGAGTCTATGAAACAGTTGAACTGATACATCAAGATGATGAAAATTAGCAGACTTGTGATAATCAGGGTTGGGATGTTTTATCTCTGAGTGGCATTTTTTTGTACACAATGTTCTAAATGTCCAGGCCACAAGAACCCCGAGGGCTCAGAGAAGGTTGAGGGAGGGGACCCACTGGACAGCTGTTAAAAGACAGATGGTAACCTCCCATTAAGGTCATCCAGTGTAGTCTTTAGCATGCATATGGTCTGGCTCTCCTATACGTGGGGTCATGGCTTAATGTCCCATCCGATGGACAGCAGCCTTTCCAAAGTCCATTGGTCCCTACTGAATGAGGGCAGGGTGGAGTTTTTTGAAGAGATAAATTTGAAAACTGGCCCAGGTGGGACTCAAGTCTGACATACTATTGAATGAGCAACTCCCTTTCCCTGTAGATAATCAGAAGATTATTGACTCATATCAATAACAGAAAATTAAAAAGAGATCCAGTATGCTCTCATCAAGCAATCCAGTATGCTCTTTAATGTGCACAGAGTATGACTCTCCTGAACACAGGGCAGCAGTTTAACATCCATCTGATGGATGGCAGCCTTTCCAAGCTCATTGCTCTCCACTTTCTGATTGCGTGCAGGGATTTGGGTTGGGTTGTTTTATCTCTGAGCAGCACTTTTTTGCACACCATGGGCTAAATGGCCAGGTCACATGGACCCCGAAGGCTCAGAGAAGGTTGGGGGAGGGGACCCACTGGAACAGCTGTTGGGAGACAGATGGTAGCCGTCAAGGCCATCCAGCGTGTTCTTTAACGTGCACAGGGTATGGCTCTCCCGCACACGGGGCCACGGCTTAACGTCCCATCCGACGGACGGCGGCCTTTCCAAGCCCATCGGTGTCCCCTATTGACCGTGGGCAGGGCGGGGAATTTTGCAGCGATAAATCTCAACGCTGACCCAGTTGGGACTCGAACCTGGGAACTACAGATTACGAGCCTGGCGCGCTACCGACTGAGCCATCCCCGCCCCCTGCGTGCAGGGAGGGGGGTTACATACATACAAAATCATCATGAAGCCATGGCCTATGGACCAGCCAGACTGCGTAATTTTTTCTCTCCAAAAACATCTGTCCTGAGCTACAGCTGCTGTATTTAGTTGGGTTGGATTGTTTTACCTCTGAGTGGCACTTTTTGCACACCATGGGCTAAATGGCCAGGTCACAAGGACCCTGAAGGCTCAGAAAAGGTTGGGGGAGGGGACCCACTGGAACAGCTGTTGGGAGAGATGGTAGCCTCCTGTCAAGGCCATCCAGCATGTTCTTTAACGTGCACAGGGTATGGCTCTTCCACACACGGGCCACGGCTTAATTTCCCATCTGACAGACGGTGGCCTTTCCAACTGTATTTAGTTACTGTAGGTCAATTCTAGCAAGGTCTTCTTTGACATTGTCTGACAACAACTGTAAATGGCAGCTAGGTAGTCACTGGAAGGAGAGCTATGCACCAATCCCTTGTGATGATGCACAGAACTGGCCAGGCCTAGCAGCTAATGTCCGACCCTGCCTTTTCGTGGTGCAGACCGTTAGTACCTTTCAAAAGAGATACTCTCTTGTGGAAGTGAATGGAAGGGGAGGGCTGCCAGATTAGTGTGGCCTACTGATCTGGACAACTATGGCTACTTTTCTTTTTTTTCTACCCTGCTGAGGAGTGGTCAACCACACAGGGTACTGGTGCTGACCATATAAACCCACTGGACTGGACTGAAATAAAGCTCTGAGCTTGATTATGGATCCTGAATTTGCTGCACTGGTGGGCTTCTGTGAAGGGAAAATCTTCTGCTGTGTTTTTGTTTGTGGGTTGACAGCCCCAAGTGAATAGCTTCACAGGATATGTTTATCAGCTGGTGGATAATCCTGAGCAAAAGTCATCGCAAGCACCTGAACTCTTTGCTTCTATTGGCATCATCCAATTCTACACTGGAAGAAGTCTTCCAGTGTAGATGGCTTCAGCCTTTAGTGGTGGGGGAATGGGTCTTTGCCCCATGTCTGTGACTAGGGGGCTGTTTGATATTGTCAGCATTCCCTCTCTCAATAAACATAGTTGCCTAAAACATCCCACTAACCATTCTCTCTCCATAGGTAGTTGGACTGTGAGGACTCTGCACAAAGCTCATTCTCTTGATGTCCTCACACATTCTACCATATTAATTTAGATATTTACAGCTTGCAAGAGACCAGATGGGCAGATAAAGGTCAGATTCTTAAATATAATCTTAAATTTCTCTTTTCTGGGAGGGAAGATAATAAGCATCACAAAGGTGTAAGTCTACTTCTCAGCAGACATGCCAATGATGCTCTTCTAGGATTGCATTAACAAAAGGTTTCTTACAGCAACTTTTCAGACAAATATTAAAGAGTTGAATGCTATCTGCTTTTATGCCCCCACTAAGGATGCTGGTGAGAATGAGAAGGATAGATTTTATGGACAACTTCAGGATATTTTTAATTCTGTCAAGAAAGGAGATATTACCCTTGTTCTAGGTGACTTCAGTGCCACAGTTAGTACTGACTCTGACCTTTGGGTCCTTTTGGTATTGGTAGCTGCAATGGCAATGGGGAACGTCTCCTAAAAGTAAGTAAACTTAATGGTTAAGAATAACTTACACCTTTTACAAACACTGCGACATACATAAGTACATATGGGCTTCACCAGATGGGCTGCATAAGAATATGATAGATTATATATTAATTAACAGCAAATGGGCTAGTTCTGTTAGAAATACCAGGGCATATAGGGGAGCTGAAATTGGATCTGACCATTACTTTGTTAAAAGTGTCTTGCAGCTTAAACTTAAGTGTTGTGCTCAAGTTAAAAAAGTTACCTTTAATTCTGAAGCTCTGAATGACCCAGTAATAGCTAAAGCTTACCATGATAGGTTACTTAGTCACTATGGCAGTCATGGTTCACTTATTATTGAAGTTGAGGAAGAATAGGACCGTTTTAAACAGGCTTTTTTTTAGAAACAAGCAAACAAGCTAACAGTACTAATGTTAAATAAAAAAAAAACTAACAGTACTCTTTTAAAGAAAAAAGGAGCAGAGGAGGCAATATTATTTGAGTGATAAGGCACTTAAGCTTATTTAAAAAAGAAAGAACTATAGGAATGTCCTTAATCAATATTCTGCTAGTCCTAATAGAAGGAATTACAGAGAGCTTAATAAATGTGTAAAGGATCAGTTAGCAACTGATAAGAATCTTTGGTTTGATGGCTTGGCTGACAAAATCAAGGAAGCAGTTACACAGCACAATAGCAGAGAGCTGTACCAGATAGTTAATGTTTTGTGTGGTAGAAAATGGACAGGTATACAAGGATAAACAAGGTAAGGTTAAACAAGGTAAGAAGGGGAGGATTCTGTCATGGCTAGGTGGGCTGAGCATTTCAGTGATGTTCTAAACAATGTGGTTAGTTCTACTCCCATTGTTTGCAATGATGATAGATGCATTGGCAGCTTTAATGTTGGCCCTATAATGCAATCTGAAGTTATTTTGGCTATTTCTAAACTTAAACTTGTTAAAAATTAACTTATTAACCTTTATTAACTAACTTTATTAAACTTGTAAATCCCCAGGTGTAGATGAAATTACTACAGAAATGCTCAGAGCTGGGAATGTTTCGGTTACCACTTGGATGACTGAAATTTTGAATAAATTTTATGATAAAGGCATGGTTCCTAAAGATTTTACCAGAGCTATTATTATCCCTATTTTCAAAAAAGGTGATTGCAGTTCTTGTGATAACTATAGGGGTATCAGCCTACTCTCTGTTCCAGGTAAAGTTCTTTCCATGATTGTGCTTAATAGAATTAAGAATCTGGTTGACAGTCAATTGCGTGATGAGCAATGTGGATTCAGAAGTGGTAGGGGATGTGTGGATCAGACATTTTCCCTTAGGCAGATTCTTGAGAAATGTTTAGAGTTTCAGAAACCTTTGGTTGCTAGCTTTGTCGATTTCAAAAAGGCTTCGACTCTGTTGATCGTCATAATTTGTGGGTTGATTGTGAGATCATATGGTATACCAGACAAGTTATTTAACATAATGAAAGCTCTCTATAATAACACTGAGTCGTGTGTGAGAGTTGGTAAGGCTTGTAGCAATTAGTTTAGCATTACTTCTGGTGTTCGACAAGGGTGCATTTTGTGTCCTTTCCTCTTTAGTTTGGTTATTGATAATGTTATGCGAAATTCACTTCAAGGGAAAGATTTTGGCCTTAAATGGACTGGAGATACGAAAATTTCTGATTTAGATTATGCTGATGATTTAGCCCTTTTTGGCAAATGATATTGATGAGATGAACTCTTTCATTTGAGCTGTTGATGAAACTGGTAGTAGAGTAGGTTTGGTTACAAACAGAGAGAAAACTAAAGTGATGGAAATTGGTCAGACAGGTTGTGTGATTCAGTTCATCTGAATGGTTGCAGTCTTGAGCAGGTGTCACAGCTTAATTACCTTGGGAGCTATGTAACAGATACTGGTGATATGCGGCATGAGATTAACAGTTGAATAGGGATTGCTGCCAGGACTTTTAAGAATCTATGGAGAGTGTGGAGAAATAGGCGTATACACCTAAAGACTAAAATTTCATTCGAGCTGTTGATGAGACTGGTAGTAGAGTAGGTTTGGTTATAAACAGATAGAAAACTAAAGTGATGGAAATTGGTCAGACAGGTTGTGATTCATTCATCTGAATGGTTGCAGTCTTGAGCAGGTGTCACAGCTTAATTACCTTGGGAGCTATGTAACAGATACTGGTGATATGCGGCATGAGATTAACAGTTGAATAGGGATTGCTGCCGGGACGTTTAAGAATCTATGGAGAGTGTGGAGAAATAGGCGTATACACCTAAAGACTAAAATTAGACTGTATAATAGTTTGGTTCTCACTAGGGTTAGTTATGATAGCAAAACTTGGATGCTTTGTAAACAAGATAACAGGAAACTAGATGCTTTTGATTCTCGATGCTCATGCAGTATCTTGGGTGTTAGGTGGTTCAACTTTGTATGTAATGATGAGATTAAGCAAAGGAGTCGATAGCCTCCTTTAAGCAGCATAATATGGAGAGAGAGTACAATGGTTTTGGCATGTTGCCTGAATGGATAATTATAGATTAGCGAATTTATGAAAAGTGTGCTAAAGGCCTCAGAAAGAGGGGGAGACCTAGGATGTGGTGGACAGACAATGTCAGACAGGACCTTGTTAAAATTGGCATGCTGTGGCCAGATGCAGCATATATAGTCCAGGACAGTTATGCTTGGAGAACTAAATTTTGTAGTCTGGTTGGATCTCTGTAGCCCGTCCTGAACAACAGCTGCTGTTTTCAGCCACTGTAGGTCAATTCTAGCAAAGTCCTATTTGACATTGTCTGACAACAGCATCTTAGGTGTCCGCCTTTTCCTGGCACCTTTAGGCACACTGTACACTGTATTTGCCAATCTGCAGCTATACATAAGGGCAAGACAGCAAAACCACTCTATCTGCACAACATGCTAGTCAAAGGTGATTTCAGACTCTTTTGTCTAATGACATCATTACTACAAAGTCAAACCACCAAATGCTCAAGATATTGTGCAAGCATCTAGAATCAAAGGCATCAAGTTTCCATTTATCTTGCTTACAAAGGCTTCAAGGTTCACTATCATAGCTAACTATAGAAAGAACCAAACTATCCTACAGCCTAAGTTTAGAATTTAGATGTATTTTACTGCATTCTCCATAGATTCTTAAAAGTCTCAGCAGCAATCCCTATTCTTTCGTTTGCTTCATGCTGCACAATGGCAATATCCATTACACAGCTCTTGAGATAATTGAGACACCTGCTCAAGAGTGTAACAGTTCAAAGCAATTGAAGCACCACCTACCTAACAAATTTTTAATCACTTTAGTTTTCTTTCTGTTAATCACCAAACTTACTTTATTACATCTCATCAACAGCCCTAATGAAAGAATTAATCTGATCAACATGATTAACCAACAGGGCCAAATCATCTGCATAATATAAATTAGAAATTTTTATATCTCTTAAGGTCAAAATCTTTGCTTGGCACAGAATTCCACATAACATAATATACCCTTGTCAAACTCCACTAACAATGCTAAACCAATCACTACAAGCCTTACCAATTCTCACACACCTTACTGTTATTATAGACAGCTTTCATTATGCTAACTAACTCAGCATATAGGTGATATAATCTCATGATCAATCACAAATTATAACAATCAACAGAGTCAAAAGCCTTTTTGAATTCTACAAAGCTAGTAACCACAGGTTTCTGAAACTCTAAACATTTCTCAAGAATCTGCCTAAGTGAAAAAAAAAGATCTATACATCCTCAGCATTTCTGAATTCACAATGTTCATTCTACAGTTGTCCATGATATAAATCCTTAATTCTGTTAAGCACAATATAATGCAAAGAACTTTACCTTGAACAAGAAGTAAACGGATTCCCTTATAATTATCGCAAGAACTGTGATCATCCTTTTTAAGAAGAGGGATAATAATAATAGCTCTAGTAAAATCCTTAAAAACATCGTTATTATTAGAAAAAAAAAAACACCAAAAAATTCAGAGTTTCAGTGTTAAAATAAATTCTCTTAACCTCAGCACATTTCTTAAACTTCGGTTGCAAGGTACTTTTGATCAGGTAATGGTCAGACCCAATTTCCGCTCCCATGCATGATCTAGTATTCCTAACCAAACTAGCCCATTTGTTGTTAATATATAATCAATCATATTCATAAGCAGCCCATCTGTTGAAACCACATGTATTTATGTATGTCACTGTGCTTGTAATAAGTATTAATAATTCACAAACTATTAAGTTTATTAATTTATAGGAGACATTCGACATTGCACCTAACAATGCCAAAGAGACCTATCATCCCTGTCCAGTAGGTCAATTCTAGCAGTCAATTCTAGTCTAGCAAACAAACCGAAAACACGGTGGCAGATTTCCCCTCAATAGAGGCCCACCAGTGCAGCAAGTCCAAGATCCATAATCAAGCTCAGAGTCCTTATTCCATTCCAGTTGGTATATATGGTCAGCACCAGGTCCCTGTGTAGTTGCCCACTCCTCATCAGGGTAGAAAAAAAAAAGTAGCCATAGCAGTCCAGATAAGTAGGCCACACTGATCTGAACTATTATGCTGAGTAAGATGGAAATAAATAATGAAGTCACTTCATGCTAAACAGCATGAAGTGATTCATTATTTATTTCCATCTTACTTAATGCAATAAAAAAGAAATAGTTGCCACCCGAGAGATCACAGATGGTGCCAACAGTAGGCGCCGAAAATCTCAGGAAGAATTTAAAGTCATATTATAGTGGAAAAAAGGCAGAGCTGGCATTAGTTCAATGGTAGAATATGCTGGCCTGTTTCTGGAGAGATGGGTTCAAGCCCTCTATGTCAACAAAATTTTTTCCACTAAACGTTTATTACTATTACATGCAAAAATTACGCAAATAAGATATTAAAACAGTAATTTTAAACTTTGTGGTGATTAAACAACAAAAAGTATGGAAAAATCAAGATGTCTTAACAACTTATAAGACTGCATGTTAGGTTGGGGAGGAGGCAGTTAACAGGCAATCCTACAAGCAATCATTGAAATTTGACCAAATTAGCATGCAGTCCTACAAGCAATTATTTAAATATGGCCAAAGTATTGAGAGTAGATTTATTTTGGACTTTGGTTCTAATTCAGGTTAAATTTAAAAAAATATATCCCAAGCTTTATTTTTCACTTTAAACCCATATTTTACAGCTCCAGCCAAGTTAAAAAAGATCAATCTATGCATACCTCTAAACCTCATGCTACCTGCATTTAAGACAGTAGGTCAACACTGGAAATCAATAAGGACTGAAAAAATATATATATTGATTCAATGCAGAATTATAGAATTTTGAATATTTGGTAATAGTAATACCAGCCATGATAATTTACCTCAAAAGTTAATTGGAATTTAAATAATAAGTATTGTTTCTCCCATTTAATAAAAATAAGTGCATATTTTAGATATTTGCATAAATATTTTTTCATATTCATTAATATTATATATTTCTTACTACTGACATTGTTGCTGTATTATATTCCATCTTCAAAATCAAATACAAATATTGTTAAAAATCAGGATTTAGACAAATTTCATTGTCTTTTAGGTTTTAGAGTTCAAAGTTCGCTTCACAGTGGCATAACATTAAATTATAAGTTAACTTTTGGACACGTGTGCTTATTCTTCATCCTCCACATGCTTTGTTTCACTACTTGATAGTAATTGAATTTAAAATTAATTGAATCCAAAATTTGTGTTTAGTTTTATCAAGCATTATGATACAATACTTCAAGTACTTCATCAAGGTGAATGAAGGAAGGGTGGTGCCACTCTGCGAGGAAGCATTTCTTGATGGTCATTGGCTAGGCATTTTGATATCACAGCAGAGAGACAACCGTAAACAAAGCTTATAAGAAGCATACGATAATATAGATTTCTGTTGGCAGAAAAGGAGTTAAAAAATTTAAGTTTTTTTTAAATTGTTTAAGGTCTATCTAGCTATCAGGGAAATATTTATTGTTATAGATACACACTCAGCAGCCACTTTATTTTACGTACAATTCTGTGTTGTGTCAATAATAACTGACATACAGAACTGGAAAGTCTGTAAATGGTAGATAGGCATAAACTGGAAGGAGAGCTGTGTAACAATCCCTAGTGATGATGCACAGAACCGGCCAGGTCTAGCACCTAATGTCTGACCCCGCCTTCTCGTGGTGCAGGCCATTAGTACCTTTCAAAAGAGATATTCTCTTTTGGAAGGGAACGGAAAGGGAGGGCTGGCAGTTCAGTATGGCCTACTGATCTGGTCATCTATGGCCACTTTTTTCTTTTTTCTTTTCACCCTGCTGAGGAGTGGTCAACTTCATAGGGTCCTGGTGCTGACAATTTATACCTACTAGACTGGACTTGTTTATGGATTTGAGCTTGATTATGGATCCTGGACTTGCTGCACTGGTGGGCCTCTGTTGAGCGAGAATCTGCAGCTGTGTTTTCTGTTTGCTTCTGGGTTGCCTGCCCTAAATGAACAGAGGCATGGGATACCTTATATCAGCTAGTGGATAATCCTAATCAGAGGCCATTGCAGGTACCTGAACCTTACTTAGCTAGTTGGGCATTGTCAAGCCTAAACTGGAGTAATGTGTCTCAGGCAGGCCATATAGCTCTTGAAAAAGTCCACTTTAAAAGGTGGTGCCTGAAGTTCCTACCAGCATCGGTGACTTCAGCCTTTAGAGGAGGAGGAACAGGTCTTTGCCCCATGCCTGCAATCAGGGGGCTGTTTGATATTGTTGGCCCTACCTATCTCAATAAACCTATTTCTTTAAAAATCCTACTAATCATTTTCTCTCTGCAGGAACGTGGAATGTGAGGACATAATATAGAGATTATTCTCTTGATGTCCTCACGCAGGAATTCCAGAGCTATAACCTAGATATTCTAGGTTTGCAAGAGACCAGATGGACAGGTAAAGGTGAGATACTTAAAAATAACTTTAAATTTCTCTTTACAGGGATGGAGGATGGAAAGCATCACCAAGGCGTGGGTCTGCTGCTCAGCAGACAAGCTAGTGATGCTCTTCTAGGATATGAGTGCATTAATGAAAGGTTTCTTACAGCAAAATTTCAGACAAGCATTAAAGACTTGAATGTTATCTGCTGTTATGCCCCCACTGAGGATGCCGATGAGGATAAGAAGGATAGCTTTTACGGACAACTTCAGGATATTTTGAATTCTGTCAAGAAAGGAGATATTACCCTTGTTCTAGGTGACTTCAATGCCTGACTCTATCTAGCTGACTCTGACCTTTGGAGATACTGACTGGACCTTTGGTACTGACTCTGACCTTTGGAGACTTTTGGACCTTTGGAGAGGGCTGATGGGCCCTTTTGGTATTGGTAGCTGCAATGGCAATGGGCAACGTCTCCTAAAGGTAACTAAACTCAATGGTTTCAGAATAACTAACACTTATTACAAACACCGTGATACACATAAATACACATGGGTTTCACCTGATGGGCTGCATAAGAATATGATTGATTATATATTAATTAACAGCAAATGGGCTAGTTCTGTTAGGAATACCAGGACACATAGGGGAGCTGAAATTGGATCTGACCATTACCTTGTTAAAAGTGTCTTGCAACTTAAACTTAAAAAGTATTGTGCTAAAGTCAAAAAATTTACTTTTAATACTGAAGCTCTGAAAGACCCAGTTATAGCTAAAGCTTACCATGATAGGTTACTTAGTCATTATGATAGTCATGGTTTGCTTACTACTGAAGTTGAGGAAGATTGGGATCATTTTAAACAGGCTTTTTTGGACACTAACAGTACTCTTTTAGGAAAAAAGGAGCAGAAGAGACAGAATTATTCTGTGTGATAAGGCACGAGCTTATTTCGAAAAGAAAGAACTGCAGGAATGTCCTTAATCAGTACCCTATTAGTCCTATGAGAAAGGATTACAGAGAGCTTAATAAATGTGTAAAGAATCAGTTAGCTACTGATAAGAACCTTTGGCTTGATGGCTTGGCTGACAACGCTGAGGAAGCAGTTAGGCAGCACAACAGCAGAGAGCTGTACCAGATAGTTAATGTTTTATGTGGTATAAAACGGACAGGCATACAAGGATTGAAGGATAAACAAGGTAAGGTTATAGAAGGGGAGGATTCTGTCTGGCTAGGTGGGCTGAGCATTTCAGTGATGTTCTAAACAATGTGGTTAGTTCTACTCCCATTGTTTGTAATGATGATAGATGCATTGGTGGCTTTAATGTTGGCCCTATAACACAATCTGAAGTTATTTTGGCTATTTCTAAACTTAAACTTCATAAATCCCCAGGGGTATATGAAACTACTGCAGAAATGCTTAGAGCAGGGAATGTTTCAGTTACCATTTGGATGACTGAAATTTTGAATAACTTTTATGATAAAGGCATGGTTCCTAAGGATTTTACCAGAGCTATTGTTATCCCTATTTTCAAAACAGGTGATCGCAGTTCTTGTGATAACTATAGGGGTATCAGCCTACTCTCTGTTCCAGGTAAAGTTCTTTCCATGATTGTGCTTAATAGAATTAAGAATCTGGTTGACAGTCAATTGTGTGATGAGCAATGTGGATTCAGAAGTGGTAGGGGATGTGTGGATCAGATATTTTCACTTAGGCAGATTCTTGAGAAATGTTTAGTTTCAGAAACCTTTGGTTGCTAGCTTTGTTGATTTCAAAAAGGCTTTCGACTCTGTTGATCATCATAATTTGTGGTTGATTGTGAGATCATATGGTATATCAGACAAGTTAGTTAACATAATGAAAACTCTCTATAATAACACTGAGTCGTGTGTGAGAGTTGGTAAGGCTTGTAGCAATTGGTTTAGCATTACTTCTGGTGTTCGACAAGGGTGCATTTTGTCTCCTTTTCTCTTTAGTTTGGTTATTGATTACATTATGCGAAATTCATTGCAAGGGAAAGATTTTGGCCTGAAATGGTCTGGAAATACTAAAATTTCTGATTTAGATTATGCTGATTATTTAGCCCTTTTGGCAAATGATGTTATTGAGATGAACTCTTTCATTCGAGCTGTTGTGAGACTGGTAGTAGAGTAGGTTTGGTTATAAAACAGAGAAAAAACTAAAGTGATGAAAATTGGTCAGACAGGTTGTGATTCAGTTCATCTGAATGGTTGCAGTCTTGAGCAGGTGTCACAGCTTAATTACTTTGAGAGCTAGGTAACAGATACTGGTGATATGCGGCATGAGATTAACAGATGAATAGGGATTGCTGTCGGAACTTTTAAGAATCTATGGAGATTGTGGAAAAATAGGCGTATACACCTAAAGACTAAAATTAGACTGTACAATAGTTTGGTTCTTTCTAGGGTTAGTTATGGTAGTGAAACTTGGACGTTGTGTAAACAAGATAACAGGAAACTAGATGCTTACATAGTATCTTGGGTATTAGGTGGTTTAACTTTGTAACTAATGATGAGGTTAGGCAAAGGAGTCTGCAACCTCCTTTAAGCAGCATATTGTGCAGAGAGAAACTCCGCTGGTTTGGCCATGTTGCCCGTATGGATAATTATAGACTGGCGAATAGGATTATGAACAGTGTGTCTAGAGGCCTCAAAAGAAGGGGGAGACCTAGGATGCAGTGAGCAGACAATGTCAAACAGGACCTTGTTAGAATTGGTGTGCAGTGGCCGGATGCAACAGATGTAGCTCAGGACAGATATGCTTGGAGAATTAAACTGCATGGTCTGGTTGGACCTCCGTAACCCATGGCTGCTTGAGGATGATGATGATACAGAACTCTGGAACATCTTAAATAATCATTTTTTGAAAAAGTGTGACTGAAGACAATTTAAAGATCTGAAATCTATTTCAACCTAGATTTTTTAGCAATATTCATTCTCTATTTAGAGTTAAGGAAATTGGAATACTTAGCAGAAATAATTCCAATTTAAGTACCTGCTCTCAAAAGTTAATAAAAACAAGTTAAAACTAAAGCAATACCTGTTATACTAAACTTTACTATTACATCTAAGGGTGTTTTTAGTAGTTCACGTGAAAATTAGGTTAAATTTCGCTAATTCTGAATGATATTTTGCAGAAAGATCTAACTTGCTAAGCATTTCCGCTTCGTAACTCTTGAAATACTGAAAGCATATTGGAAATTGAGATTTGGATTTGATTATATTCCTATATTATTTTCAGTTATATTTTTAATAAAAATATTATTTAAGGAGTTAATAAGCCCTATATCTGCATTACCATTAACATAATGTGGAATTATACCTAATAAAATGGACCTTTGAATATATGTTGATATTATGGATATCATGATTATATCATTTGTAATATATATCAAATTATTATAGAATTTATATTAGATGATTCTGAGAAATTACTCTGATCTTGTGCTTAAAATTAAATTTGATTGAATTAAATTACTTTAGCTTTGCTCTCTCCGCTGTGATGTCATGGAGCACACCCTTTCAACGACATTTGAATGACCTTGGTAAAACACAGCCTTTTGGCACCACTCTATACACACTCATCCAGAATTTCGCTATATATTTTATCCAGCTCTATATAAGAAAAATTACACTAACCTCATTTTTTATTTCTGAGTTTGACATCCTATCTACAGTTGTGAAACAAATGTTGTATTCTTGAATAATTGATGGATACAAGCTATTAAAGTCCATGAGCAAAATGTACTTGTCATAGAAACCTGAAAGATAGATTTACTTTTTATTAGTTAAATATGGATTTAGAAAAATTTTATACAAACCAAATTTTTAACTTTACTAATATTGCAATCACACAATATTCATTAAATGAGAGCAACTTATTTTTAGTAATATTCCAACTCAGGAGACACCCTACTAAGTTGGAATATTTGGTAGGAGCAGAATTTACACATTAGGATAATATACACTCAGAATGCTATATCACAGACACCTCTTTAACTTGGAACCTTTTCTTTTCTAAGTTGGAAACTTGGTACTAATTGCTACAATTTTGGTCAAAGGGAAAATGATAAGGTTTGCACTGTTCAAAAGAATTAATAATGCTTTGGGAAAAGGCTGAAGGTAGGAGGGGTGAATGGTCAATTGAAAGAAGGGTAAGATGAGGATACTTGTAAACTAATCCCAGGGAGTATTTACTCTCCATAGAGGGTGGAAATAAAGGTGGTTGGTTGCTGTTCCACAGATCATTTCCTGCATTATCACTCACTTACCTAACCAATGCAATTGTCCATTAGAGACCTGTCAATTGCTGCTGTTTTTTTTCCTTGAGGGGGGAGGGGAGATTTTATCTGAATTTTGGTTTAAAATCTAAATCAGTCAATGAAAATACAAATTTTGCATTTTTTTTTTAGCTTTGATTTAAAGAAAAACCTTTCACATTTTAGATTATTTTTACCTTTTTCCCAAAAGGAGAATGGCAATATATGGGGAAAAAAACTCTGTATTAACTCTTTTGTATTGCACTAAAGGAGCATCTCTGTTCTCACTTCCTATTCTGGGATTCACTGTCAGCTCACCTACACACTATTGCCCAGAAATTCAGAGGGAATATACAGGATTTAATCCTCCCAGTGTCCATGACGTCTGTATAAGTTCGCAGAATTTGTAATGAAAGGCCAAGGACAGCTGTATACTTTTTAGTACAAAAAAAAAAATTTTAAATAAAAATTGTCTTTGTAAAAATTTTTTAATATATATCTTATAAAAATATATAATTCAGGATTGAAAAATAATATTTTGTTTTTCCATTTGATACATATTTTATTAAACTACAATATAAATCACTTGTTAATTGCCATTTCTTAGAAGCGCTATACAGTATTGCCGATTTATTTGTTAACGTTACCTTACAATGAAGCAATTATCTGATTTAAGCTCACAAGTTTGATGTGAACTATTATCAACAAATTTTTCCTTAAAGTTTTGAAATCTCCTATAAATTAACAAAAGATTGCTATTTTTAAAAACAGAAGGTTTTGGAAGTAATTGCATAGCACGTACCACCATTTTTTTTCCCGTTTTACACTACTTTCTGCCACAAACCTATTTCATTATTACTAGAATTATTTTTATCATTTATTCCAGCATTCTATGCATCTTTCCTACCTTTCAGATCAAAACTGTAAGTAAGAAAAGCTTTCTTAGAAAGCAATCTTAGTTGCAGTTCAAAAGTTCCCTGCAGTCCAGAAATGCAGGTCAAGTAGCAGGTGCAGTGGCCTTGTTATTGCTCACATGTGCAGTAAATTGACTTTATAGTGAATTTTACAGAAAGAGTTCTTCTTGGATATAGGATAATGTGACCATACATCTATCAAGTCAGTATTAACCTTCATTTTCATTTCTGTAGATTTATTTTATTTCCTCAAATGTTAATTATAATCATCAATATATGTAATATATTGCTCCAAGTACAGGAATTTATTTGTTCACATAACACAGTGCAGCAAGAAAATAATGACACTTGATATAAAAACAATACATAGGGCATGTTTATTAAAACCATTTCTATCATATAGTCCTCAAGGGACCATATAAACTTTGGAAGACTTGAAAAACTCATCTGCTGTGATGGTATTCAGTTCTGCCATCACATTTTCTGAATATCATCGATCATATCAAATTGGTGACCATTCAATCTCAATTTCAACTTGGAAAGCATAAAAAAAAAAGTCTGCTGGAGCTAAGTTGGGTGAATAAGGGTGAGTTTGTGCACTGCAACATTTTTTTTTTTTTTGGGGGGGGAAGAAATGTCCTTATATTGATACTGTGTGAGCAGAAAAATTACCATGCAAAAGCAAGTCTTAATCATTACTTACCTTATCGATTCCTTATTAACATTTAGTTCACTTGCTGTCAATCTGAGCATCAATCAACGGTCTTTTGCAAGTAAATTATGCACTTTGTCCACCAATTCTGGGTTGGAGGTCATTTTTAGTTGTCCACTGCAAGAGTCATCTTCCAATCCTTTCTGCCCTCTTGAAAATGCTCAAACCATTAAAATGTTTGTGCTCTGGACAGAGCCTACTCCCATAATATGTTTGTAACATTTTGTGTATTTCAGTGGGACATTACACAAAACCTGATGTTGGCACGATCCACTGATGGGTTTCTGGCATCACAGTAATTTAACCCATGGTACACAATACCCAAAGCATGTCCATATGAAACAAAAACACAATTCCAAATAGTTATAGCTAGTGAGACAGCCAAGGTCACACATTGGTGCATCTTTAGCATCTTCTCAGAACAATACTTATACTGCATACTTTTATTTCAGAAAATGGTGCTAGAAGAAAGTATTCTCATTACTCTCTTGCAGTACTATATAAATGCTCATAATTGCTCCAAATTTCAGTTCTTACAACTCAAAACTTTCATCATAAAAGGTTGGCAGCTCTGTCATTAACTTTCATAACTTTCACAGTGCCAACACGTAAATGGGCATTTAGAGTAATGGAAAAATCATTTCTACTGCTAGTATAAAAAGGTGAGAAGAGAATGTGCAGCGCTGAGTATAAATTTCATGTGTAAAATCTTTTTTAAGTTTCTTGTGTTGTGCACATCATTTAGTGGTTTTAAGGAAAAAAGAAATTTAGTTGAGCTCACCACAAGAAAAAAAAAGAAGTTTTAGTTTTTTAGACCAAGGTAAAAGTTGCAGAATATTTAAGCAACCTATGCAGTATCTCAAAATCTATAATTTCAAATACAAAGAAAAAAAAAATGTGAGATTTTAGAATCTTAATAAACAACTGTGATAATGAATGGAATAGCAAAATGAAGAAACAGAGAATAAAGAGGCGAATTTAGAAGTCCAGAAGATTTTTCAAAAGTGTGAGGCAAAAAAAAAAACACTATAAGACCAATGGTGCAAGAAGCCATAAGAAAAATACAACTGATCTATCATACAACACCAGAAATGAATGGGTAGAAGAATTCAGAGAAATAAAATACAGTTCAATAAGTGTTGTGGACAATCAGTTAATGTAAATTTCAATCAGCAGAATAGTTAAAAAGTGTCTGACCTCCTTAATGGATTCAAACCAGCAAAACATATTTAATGTCAATGAAACTGGTCCCTCTCTCTTCATCAAATGTTGAAGAAGAACCTTACTCTGAAATGGGAAACATGGAAAAATGTCAGAAGAACATGCAAGCATTTTGTTCTGTTGCAGTGTAACAAGTGAAAAGCTAACTTCACTTGTTATTGGTAATGTTGCACAGCCATAAGCTTTTAAAAAAATGGGTAACTTTCTGAATATCTGTGCATTGGTTTGTTTAAAAAATCCTGGGTGTCAACTTAAGTTTTTAGAGAATGGCTCCATCACAAAATGGATAATTACACTTTTTTTTCATTTAAATACTTTTAATTAACTTTTAAATATTATGAGTTAATAAATATACCAAGATTTCTAAGAAATATTTTTTCCATAATTTTGAGATTAACCTTTTTCGTAGTGAAAATAAAATTTTCTCAGCGTGTTTTGATAAGCTCCCCATAGAGAAAACAAAAAAAAAAGTTTTAATTTCCTTGGATGAAGGAAAAAGCTGCAGAGTATTTAAGCAACCAATTCAGCATATCAAAATCTATAACTTTAAATATAAGGAAAAAGTGAAATTTTAGAATCTTGTAGATTTGAAATCAATTTCAATGCTGAGTTGAACTTTATATTTAACTTTTTCCCAAATTTTTTAGCTCCTTTTAGAGATATATTTAACAACTGTTTTAAGATTACTGTGTTTTAGAAGCAAAATAAATTTTCAAAGCACTATGCTGTTAGGCTTGGTTTAATAATATTTTTATAAATTTAAAGGATGAAAACTGAGCACGAGTTCAAAAGTATGCTTACCAAACATAAATATGAATGAAGTAATCTATTACAAAGGTATAAAATCATACAAATAAAACAATCTTACCTAAACACAAGTTTTTGTCTTCATCAGTATAAAGTTAAACCATAAAAAGAATGATCTATTATGCTTAACTAATTTTCTAAAGTTTATATTACAGTGTTGTCAATATTTACTCCTAGTACAGAATATAACCATTATTTCATAACATTTAACAAACAAATTTATGTTGAAATTAATTTGTGATATATGGTTACCTTAATAATTCTTTACAGTTTATTAGTGCGAGGCATCTGATGATGATCTCTCCTAAAAGAGGACTTAAAACAAACTTTTCCTAATGACTTCCTTTCACTAATGGAACTAGGCTTTATCTAAACCAAATAAAAGCAACCTTTTTACTCAGAATCACATAACACAACTTCAACACATCCTTCTTTTTATTACTGAACTAGAGCTTTCATTCTCCTCCTCAATTCTTATTATTCAAAGTATCTCTCTGTCCCAATAAGTTGATGACGTAATTGTCACGCTGAAGCATATGTGACGTTGATGACACATCTATCATGGGTTCATTGTAGTACATTCATGTCATAACAATATCATTGGTAATTCAATATCTAGAAAGTCCACATATAAAAAACAAATTACCCCTCAAGCAGAGGCTTGACACAGAGGTCTGATATCAGCCTGTTAGATAATATGCAATAGAGAAGATCTGTCAGGAAGGCGAGATCCAAGCAAAAGGAAACAGCCATGCATTACCTGGGGATTGAACATGGTTCCCTTTGATCAGTAGCCAAGCAAGCTAACTACTCAACCACATATGTAACTAAATATTTCAAAAGAAATAAATGAAAGAAGCAATAAAATATGAAATATATATCACAATAATTAAATATGCCTAGAAAAAAAAATGCAAAATTAAAATTTGTTTAATGAAGTTGAAATTCTTTAGTTAAATTTTGTCATTTTTTGCAAAAAAAAAAAAGAAAAATTTTCATTCACCTTTTATTACTTTAGAATATTTCTCACTTTATTGCTCAGAATTAATGTTAAAGGTTCATATTTATATTTATTTGTATTTATTTCACAATATGGTTATAAAATGTTTTTTTTTGTTTTTTTTTTTTCACTGAAACACCTCAAAATTAATTTTACTGCCAAGCTGAATTAATTTATGCAAACTTAAATTCTTTAAAAATCTGCCATAATAATATCTGTTCAACCTCATATATTCATCACTATGAAACAGCACTCCATAACAGTAGCTTCCAATATAACATACAAGTAAAAAAAGGCTTGGAAGAAAATAAAAATTAATTATTATAAATAATTAATAACAATATTTTCAAAGATCATGATGACTCTGCACTTATCTTTAAGCAGCACAGCAAACAAAGAGATATTATTAGGGCATGAAACTTTGCAGGTTAATAATGATATTATGATGCCCAAATAATAGCTTATAGAAAGGGCTATTTTTAAAACCATTTCCATTTCATTTAAAGTTTGAAAAAAAAATGCCTTTAGCAAGTGGATGCTGTGGATTCACTCTGCTCAAGACAATATTTTCAATAACTTTAATTATTTGTGAATTTTCACTTATTGAAATTTTTCTTGTGACTATTAAAAAATGAAAAGCATAATATTAAAAGATAATGTAAAATGAAATAAAATAATTAAAATTAATGGTAATTAATTTTACAAAATTTAAATTCTATGATGCAAAGTAAAATATAAAAAATAATACTTTTCCAAACCTATATAAATAATTTACCTTTCTTTGGTTCTAACACTAAACCACCTGTATAAGCAGGCTTTCTTCGACCACGTTTCCTGTCCGACAATGGTTCTTGATTTTCTATACCATCATACAAAATCTACGAAAAAGTGCAAGAAAATATTACTGAATATTTGAATATTAAATAAGTGTATTTCACAAAGTATACAAATACATATTCTTAGTGCTCTTACTGCACTCAAGTGCAAAAGTACAAACACAAAAATCTCAATTGTTGAAACAGGTATCTATAGATTTTAGGGAAAATTTATATATGGATAAGTTCTGGTATGATCACAATTCTGACTAAGAGTAATCCTGTAGAAGACTTTCCTCATTGCCATTGGAATTACTAATGCCAAAAGGACCTAATACTCCAGCCCAAAGGTCAGAGTCATTACCAACTTTAATACTGAAGTCACCTAGCACAAGAGAAATATCTCTTTTCTTCACAGACCTGTTAGTGTCTTTTGTACTGAAGGTTCATTTCATTTTCAGAGCCTCTGAAGCAGTTTTACCACTGATTTACATGTTTGCCACATCGTATATTAATAATTAACATGATGATGAAGACTTCCTTCTTCTAATGTACTTGATAATGCCATTAGAAAAAGTCTGGCAAAATCCATTCATGACCACTAACATTATGCCATCAGCTTTTTTATTTAATTTTGGACAGTTTTTTTCTTCTTTTATTATATGGGATTTCTGGTATGCTAGTATATGATTGTGCCTTAACTACAACAAAGATGCACCATATTTGTTATCTGCTGCTGTGCAAACACCAGATATGTACATTTCTTCAATTATGTGCTTTACAAGTTTTAAATTTTAAAGCATTTTTAACTAAAGTTAAAACATTTACTGAAACCTCATTTTTATTTGTTTAATCAATTAATGACAGTAAGCTGCTGATTACCTCAAAGTGAATTCAGATGCTATTGAATAATATTTCATCCAAAAGTGTAAAATATGTTTATATTACTATTTATAATCTCTATGTTATTTGTTACACATGAAAATTACTTTACATATAATTAGGAGCATTATTACATATCCTGCCAATTCACAAGATCAGTTTTCACCAAAATGAATCAGGAATGAGATATTGCTTTAAGAAATAATATCACAATGACAATGTCATGTATTCTAAAAAAAATTCTACCATTTAAATGCATCCACAAAAGATCTCTGTTGTTGTGAAAAAAAAAATGCTTAATGGTAGTGATAAAAACACCCATGGAGAACACTTCATTTTTGTCACATCTGCTGTTATAAAAATTTTAAAATTCCATTAATGCTTTCCTTTACATTATTCAAAAATTATGCTATTTCATTATGTTAAATACTTAACATTTTCCAACACTTCCCTCACAGTGGTTTCAGTTCATCACTTCATAAATATCTGAGTGACCAAGATATGTAAGCTGGTATTTTCTTGTTGTTAGAAGTTGAATTACTTACATAAATGAGCAGATGTCAATAAACTGCAAGTTCATAGAGTGCATCTTATATAATATTAGACATAGCCCACAAAAGTGTTTGCACTGTAGTGACATTGCCCCTTACAGGTTTCTCTGTTCACGGAAATTGTAATAAACTTGTCACAGAAATGAAATAATTTATAGAAGAGCATTTACAAACACTGTGGCAAACTGATCTCAGATCCCCCACAGCCACAAAGTAATTCAGAATTCTAAACTATGTTCCACTGTAGGTAGGGATTCAATGTTTTAGTGCAATATGAGGTGACATAAGGGGGGGGGGGGACCCACATATTAAATTTGGCCCCTGTTGGAGTAAATATCTGCTAAAAGAGATAAAATTCTTTCAACAGTTTGCATAGTAAGCATTGTCAACAATGAGCATGCATGTTGGAGAAGAGCCAATATCGGCATACTGTAAAGAAATGCATGCATATTTGACCAGTGCCTATGTGTGTGCCCAATCATCCATATTATTTACATTAGATTGTAAACAAAAACTGCATCCTATGCCATGAGTTTTTGTATATACTCATGGCACAGCATATATACATATTTATGAATAAGCATGTAGCAAATTCCAGAAATGTTTATATTTGGCTATTCCACCTACTAAAAAAGACACGAAAATAATTTAGAAACCTGGAGTAGCTTTTATGATTCTTCAGTCCTATACATAGCAATAACAGTAAAAATCCTACGATTAAAACATTTTTTTAAAATCCCAAATAGAAACTTCTTTACAACAATATAAGCAAAGCATGTCTTCATTTGCTTGATTTCACCTTATTGCATAATAGTTCTTTTTTCTCTACCTCAATAATTACAGCATTTGCTTCAATTTACTTCAATATGTGGCATATTTTATCCTACCATGCAATAAAGTGTAATTCTTCATTACCACATTGTAATTAGAGAAAGGTTAAGGTTCATCATCATCATCATCAAGCAGCCATGGGCTACGGAGGTCCAACCAGACCGTGCAGTTTAATTCTCCAAGCATATCTGTCCTGAGCTATATCTGCTGCATCCAGCCACTGCACACTAATTCTAACAAGGTCCTGTTTGACATTGTCTGCCCACCACATCCTAGGTCTCCCCTTCCTTCTGAGGCCTCTAGGCACACTGTTCATAACCCTATTCGCCAATCTATAATTATCCATATGGGAGGTTAAGGTTACTTTGTGATAAACATGACTCAATACACAGCAGAAGGGTTCTTGCTCTTTACACTCTTTTTGATGAGTGATATGAATATAATATAAATCAATATGAATACTATGAATACAATAATTTTTTATACCTTTGATGTCTTCTTTTTCTGTGCTTTAGATGGACAAATATAATCCTTTTCATAAAAAGCATGTAGCAGGAGATATTCATTACGTTCTGAACGTCCACCAAGCAATGTTCGTGACTGTAACCAACATTTGTTTAAAGAAAAACAATGCTTTAAGCAACATTTAAAATGAACAATGTTATATTTATTATGTTTGTTAATTCTTAAATTTTTTCCATTGTAATTATTTTTAGTCTTGAAAATATACATATTTAACACACATATAAATTTACTGTAAAAATTATAATATCCAAAGCAAAGAATATATAGCATCTGCCTTTCCCATGTTTCTACAGTTTATTAAAAAGATAATTTTTTGCCTATATCATCCTGACATACAAGTATACTGAATTTCAAAGTCACAGAATGTATATATTGCTATATAGCTTTAACCTTTAGAGGTCCTTTTTAATGAATGGGAATTATTAATGAAAAGTACAATAATCACAAAGCTTAAAACTGGTTTGGGGAAAATATTCTACTGAGCCTTATTAAAGCTAGGCGATACTTCCTATTAAGGCTATTCAGCTGTTTTCCAATATGATGGATTGCTTTATTTCTGTGTGGCACTTTTTTAGACATAATGGGCTAAATGGCCAGGTCATGAGAAACCTGAGGGCTCAGAGAAGGTTGGGGGCCCACTAAACATCCATTAGGAGACAGATGGCAGTCTCCCATCAAGCATGTTCTTTAATGTGCACAGGGTATAGTTCTCCCACACACAGCCATGGCTCTACATTCATCTAATGGACAGTGGCCTTTCCAAGTCCATCAGCATCCCCTACTGACCAAAGGCAGGGTGGGGAGTTTTGTGGAGATAAATCTCAATGATGGTCCAGTTGGGTGTTGAACCTGGGAACTGCAGATTACAAGCCTGGCATGCTACTGACTGAACTCTCCCCCCCTCTTTCCAACATAAATAATAATAAAATAATAAATACCCTCTCAAGAAGCTGCTTACCACATAGGTCTGACAGGAGCCTGTCAGTTTATATGACATAGTAGAAGATCTGAGAGGACGGCAGGACCTCAACAGAGAAACAACACATACATCCATGCCTTACCCGGGGATCGAACCCAGGTCCCTTAGGTCAGTAGCCAAGCGTGCTAACCACTCGGCCATGGGACGGCTAGTTCCAACATGTACTGAGCAAACGATTTTCCTGCCCTTGAGCCATGACTTACTATCCCAAACAACAGATGACAACTTTTGTAATCACAATTCTGTTAATTTTGTGCTGTTTGAAAAGTTTATTGAAAAACAATGCTTTTTTTTAAATAAAAAAATTGCCTTCTTCAAATTATTTAGTAAAAGTTAAACATATTTAAATAGAAACTTTGCATCAGAAAAAGTTATGTCTGAGTTTATAAACAAATACAAGCTTCAGGGACATACCATAGGGAGTGGGGACCAGGGGTCTGGACCCTCCAAAAAAACAAACGGTTTTATATAAAATCTCAAACTTGTCTACCTGCTTTGAAATCCAAAACAGTTGTCTTTGTATAACTTTATTTCAGCTTCATATTTTATGTTCAACACTAAAAATATAAAAAAAAAAACTATAAAATCTTATTCCATTATAGAGTATTATTTTAACCTTTCCTGTTAAGTGGAATATTTCAGTAATTGGGACCAGAGGGGGATACCAGCTCCCCCCAATTAAATTCTTGTTGAACTCCCATTGAAACTGAATTCTTGGATCTCCCCTAAAAACTAAATTTAAATTCTCTGACCTCCCCCCCCCCCCCCCCTCCTACTTCCAAAACTAAATCCTGGGAACATCCCTGACAAGCTTACTGAGCTATTTGTGTGACTTTAAGCTGGTCAGGGATGTACCAGGATTTAGTTACAGAAACAAAACTTATTAATAGTATTATATTAGAAACTGCTATATAAATTTTTTACTATTGAAAATTTATATTACTCTATGCAGTTTCATTTTGCTAATACAAATAAATTTTAGCATTTTTTTCTCTGCTTTATCTTACCATTAA
Source organism: Ryuthela nishihirai (assembly GCA_038380435.1). Lineage (NCBI taxonomy): Eukaryota > Metazoa > Arthropoda > Arachnida > Araneae > Heptathelidae > Ryuthela > Ryuthela nishihirai. The sequence goes on from JAWZYU010000022.1 coordinate 42,558,621, forward strand.
ACAGCCTGCAATTGTTGTTATTTGCAAAGCCAAAGGTAGTATATTGAGTTCACACATGAGGTGAAGAACAAGGTCAACATCCTTCATTCCATGATCTGTTAGCTTTAATAATGAATCTGATGAACTAGAAAAAAGAAAATCAGCAATTAATCCATTTAAGTTCATCATTCATCCACATTTTTTTTTTAAATTTATGAATTACATTTACCCATATGCAAAACTTTGTAAGATAATTCCAGATTTATGAGTTAAAAAATTAAAAGTAAACTGGTCCCCATAAAGTGCACACAAGACAATACAGTTTATTTGGCTATATATTCATTCATGTAGCCCAGTTGTTATTTTAACCTGAAGCTCAGACAATTTTTGCAGTTCCAAAGTTCAGTATGCAGTTTAAAATTTGTGAAGTGGTATTTTGAATTTTTGCTTGCTAATGCTGGAGAATTGAGGAACTATAAATAGCTCACAAACTACACATAGCATGATTCCCTGAAAAAAGGAAAAAAAAAACATTTTTTGATGTAAGCAATAGTTAATGAATAAAATAGATTCAAAATTGATCAATATCATTTCTGGTTCGAGAACATGTATTTCATTTTTTATCCATACAAAGGAAAAGTCATTGTGAGACATAATGAACAAAGTATGTCTGACATACATACATTAAGGTGTATGAAAATATGATTCAGAAAAGACACATATGAAGAAATGCAATGGAGCACCAAGCAGGTAATTTGAGGCTGCAATGAAAAACTTACCATGAAGCAGCAAAGAAACTGTAGCAAATGGTAAACCCGACAACCTTGCAATATACCATAGTTTTGATAATTTATGGGAATGCAAAAGCCCATATAAATCAACACAATCAAAAACTTATTTAATAAAATGCACTGGTGAACAACAGGAATGTTGGTGGTAAGACATGAATGATATGTTGCTCATGAAAGCAACACTAGCACACACAGCAACAGGGTCCAGAGTAATGGAACCAATCCCATATGCAAATCTCTATAGCAGATGCTTACATAACAAGGGAAAAGTTATTTGTTTTCTTGATATGGCTTCTGCCATATCGACCATGAAATGGGCAGGAAGAGTCACACCCATCACTCCCGTGTACCTCAGTGTGCACAATACGCTAGAGCTAGCCACATGCTCCAATTATTTCCAAATTAATCGCAGCACCTACCTCCAAACCGAGGGAGTCTCAATGGGTTCATCCCTCTCGAACCTCATGGCCAACATGGTCCTCCGCCACATCGAGAACACAGTCCTCAGCGGACCCGGGACTTGTCACTGCTATGGGCGAGATACATAAATGACATTTTTCTTGTCTGGGGAGGGACCACATCCAAACTCCAGGAACTATTACACATAATTCCGTTATTATCATCATAGAATAATGTAATTCCCATCATAAAATTCACCCATAAACCCAAAACCGATGGCAGCATAGCATTTTTGGATATTGCCATTCAGAGATTCCAGAACTCCATTAGTACCACAGTATCCCGTAAACCCACATTTGTCCTCAATTTTATTCCCCTGAACTCAGCCCACCCCAGCTCATATAAAAAGTCAACATTAATGCGTTATTTTTATGAGCTCTGAGATACTGCTCAAAAGAACTCTTCTGCAAACTGAAATAAAATATATTAAAAATGCAGGGAGACAAACAGGATATACAGACAAGTTTATGGACACAATATATCATAGAATTTGGGACCAATTTCAGAACTCTCACCCAACAACCTGAAATTAAATACACTATAGCATTTCCCTACATACCCCTCACATTGAATCCCTCAGCAGCATCATGAAGCAGTACAAGTTTAAAATATCCATATCAGTCAGAAATACTATCTCCAATCTAGTACAGAAAGATTGTGACCTATGAAAACCTGCTGGCAGAATTTATTTGATACCATTAAGTGACTCAAACAAAGTACTGCAAAAAAAAAGACAGATATATTGACAAAACCTCCTGAAACTTTGAAATTCACCTGGAGGAGTACCAGTGGGACTTCCGAAACAAACTGCAACTCACAGCCCTCACACAAACAACTATCACTAAAAAAACTACTCCACAGTTCAACATGGCCAAAATAATAAGCTCTCCATCCACCAGATACCAGCTGAAAATAATGGAAGACCTCCTCATCTACATCAATGGGAATTTTGTATGCAACATGGACATAATATCACCCCCTTCAACCTGGAAACTGCTGCTAGAAGGAATGCATAAACTCCTTCCGCACATCAGGCGAACCCTGACCCTGCCAATGTTTAGACCAGGGCTCGCATCTGGCAATGCTGTTGGAAACCAACAGAAGATCATCACAACCAAGGAAAGTGGATAGGGGTTGCAAATGACAGAGAAACAAAACAGCCATACTACCCAAAATAGTGCAGCAAAATATCTGAGAAATATAGCCTTCTGAAATTCAAATTTACTCTAACAGTTAAATTGTCAATTCAATTCAAATCTATTTCACACTTTTGTTACATTAGAAACATATAATTCAAAGGTTGTAACAATATAAAGCAATAAATGTTTTTCTTCTCCAATGTAAATAAACAATTTTGAAAGTGTAAAATACAAAACTCCACATGAGCCAAAGCTTGGCTGTGAGATATTAGATTTTGAAAACATGAAACAGTTTATAGCAACAATGTTAACTTACCTCTCACTAACACATAATAAACCCATTAACATTATGACTCAAATGTATATTTAAACACTAACCATGTGAGATGCAATCACTATAATAGATTTTCTACATTTTGCCCGAGTATCCAATTCATAATTAATTTTAAAAAAGATAGAATTTCTTTCATTCTTTATGCTATTAGGTAATACTTAGTTAAGTAAATAAGAGTTAGTTAGGTTAGTTAGTTAGGTAAATAAGAGTTGAATACTTTGTAAGCCTGGTATATACATACTGCTTACAAAACACTACTTTTCTGGAAGAAACCACATTTAAAAATACCACTGTCAAAACTCTAGTATTTTATTAAACACTTTTACACTTGAATCATCCCAATCTTTGACATGTTAACAAGGGGTTAATATATAATTTTGGACTTGTAAACTTGTAATGAACTATAATAATTTCAAATACTACCCAACTTTCGTTTTTTTTTCTTTGAGTATACACCTCAATGCATAATTTGAAAACTTAGAATAGGTTGCAAACTCAATTCAGAATGGGCACCCCATTAAATAATACCTCCTCCAAATAAGATGTTTCCAAAAACTGTATATTACTTTTACCTTGAACAAATTCAAAAGCTTCAAATAAAGTATATTCTTGAAAGCCTAATAATCAAGCTTTATACTAAATTCTTTACTTGCAATTTCCATGTGAGTTTCCAATCTATAAATACTGGTTTTGACAGATAGGATACACTAATGACAGATAAAGTTCACCTGATACTCAGTAATTTAAATTCTAAAACTTATGCAACTTATCTACAATGTTCTACCATGTAGTACTGAAATTCTGGACTGCTCTTATAAACACTCAATCGCACAGGCCCAGTGCAGCTCGGAGAACACTTCTGATTCATCCCCCTTTCATGGCACCTCAGAGGCAAGCCCAGTCCACTTTGACCTTGCACAGGTCCCATGTACATCCACCAATCGAGTGCATTGCGTCTCTATATCATCCTGCTGTCTGTCTGATGCATGCCGAAGCAGATGGCATGAAAAGCGTCGCAATGCCTGGTCACCAACATCTCGTCTAAGTAACTGGCTCAGCGCACAAATAGGAGCACAAAGTTTAGAACGACACCAAGTGACTCCTACCACAGAGGCAGCAAAGTGCAAAACACTACACTTAAGAACTCTAGCACCAAGTGAGAAGCAACAATATTAGACCAGTGGAAACATCAGCTACCTCTAGAAAAAAGAAGAAAATGCAGGCATGACTATTTAACCTAAACTTCACTGCACCGATCTATGACCATCAATTACCACATTAGTGTCAATAAGCTGATTGTTTGTCATGATAACACTTGACTAGTTCAGCACCTACAATGTTTATAAAGTTAACTTCCTCTATCTTTAAATAAATTTAATTATTTAAAACTGATGAACCTGATTGCTTAATATATTCTTAGACTTATATTTTTACACTATTCCAAAAATACATATAAAATATCCACCGAACTTGGTTTTATATAAAATGCAGAGTTAGAAGAATGAATTTGTAAACATGCATTTTTTTTAACTTGCATATTCTTTTACTTTCTTGAGCTGCTTGTTTCATCAAAAGTCTCTCTTTTTGGAATCCAACAATAGCCTACTATTGTGCTCACAATTCTAACTTTCTTGGTACCTCTTTTCTGGAATTATTTTCCTTTAAATAAAATTTTTTGAAGAGGTTTTTGTGTGTGTGTGTGGGGGGGGGGGGTAAAATCTTCTCAGTGTTGGAGAATGTGTGTGTGTGTGGGGGGGGGGGGGGGGTACAGATTAAAATGCCCTCAAAAAATTGGCCTAATTTCCAAATAAATCCATTTTGCTTGTGCATTCAAAGATCACATTCATTCTTAGGAAATGACAAAGTATCATAGTTTTTTACTGCAATCGAATGAATAATAATAATAATAAAAATTAACATCTAACCTACTATGATATTGAAAAAATATATATATATGCAGCAGCTATAGTTGTAAGCTGGTCGTCATCATCATAACCAGTCATGTAGTATAACTCCAAAAGATCAATAAAGACATATAAATCTATAGAAATAGAACCAAAATAAATTTATGGAAATAAAAACAAAGTTGATTTACTTCACAACTATCACTGTTGGGAGATTTATGTCCTCCTGTGTTGCAGCTAGAGATGCTAAGCGATTCGATGGTTATAATTCATTTAGGTGTTGTGCAGTTAAAAGCTTATGCATATTTACCGCTACGGGAGGATAATCCTTGGTGGCACACTCACTGTAGTTGCTGCCAAGGTTTTACGCTCGGTTGCTGTGGTGCTCTAGTCGTAGGTACAGTGGTCCGATAGCATTGCCGGGTTGTTGTTGGCACTGTCTGTTGGCACACAGAATGTTCATATGTTTAGTCCATGTCAGTGCTGTTTTTCTAGGTGCGCTGCAGGATGACATGCTATGGGGCTCAGTCGCAGTGGAGATGTTCTTCCAGCTTTAACTGTGATGGTGGTAGAGGGTCATCTTCTGCTGCTTTACACATTTGACATATATTCTTTAGCATGATGTATTTTGTCAGTCTGCTTGTTTTGCCTTCAGTTCAGCATCTGATGATGTCGACAAAACAGACCTTAAACCCTTTAATTACACAACACCTACACGAACTATAACCATTGAATCATTTAACAACTCTAGCTGCAACACAGAGACATAAATCTCCCAACAGTGATAATTGTGAAATAAATCAGTTTTTTATTTATCACTCACTGTGTTCACTCGTAAAGATTTAAAAACAAATTTAATTATAAAAGTATAAACAAAATATTAACTGAAAAAACTGAAAAAGATATTCAATGTTGAGTAAAATTGGGATGACATTATATGCAAGCACTCTGCACCTACCACATACGCAATAGTGGCATCTGTGTCTTGCTCGGCCATGAACTAGTTTATGCAGCATAATTGCACAAACAAGTGAAGGTTTTAGCATCAGTGCAGAAACTGTAAGGTGAATGCTGGGATAAATGATAAAAATAATTCTAGAAATAAGTTTAAAGCAGAAAAGAAAGAGTAAAATGAAAAATAAACAAAAACAAATAAATATATGTAATTCATTATTACCAATTCTTCCAAGCATTATTCCAATTCTGAAAGTAGCAGTGTTTGGCTAATTTTTTTGGAGAATTTTAAAATTTACAGAAAAGTAAGTTTGTAATAGTTCAGATCAACTTATGAGCTTAAATCAGGAGGTTGCTTGAATGTAGAAAAACAAGCAAAATGACTTTGCCATAACTGCATCTACAGAAAAGGGTGATCAAATAACATTAACAAATTATTTTTATCATAAAAAAATAATAAATACCCCCTCATCAAGCAGCTGCTTGCCACAGAGGTCTGACAGGAGCCTGTCAGTTTATATGCCACAGTAGATGATCTGAGAGGATGGCAGAACCTCAGCAGAAAATAACACGAACATCAATGCCTTACCCGGGGCTTGAACCCAGGTCCCTTAGATCAGTAGCCAAGAACTCTAACCACTTGGCCACGGGATGGCTAGCTTAATAAAATATGCATCAAATGAAAACAGTGTCATTTTTCATGCTTACAGTACATATTTTTATAAGATTTCTGCAAGAAAAATTTAAAACCAGAATTTCTGTTTTCAAAAAAATCAAAGATACATTATATGGTACTAAAAACAAATATTTCTGGCCTCTCATTTTCTGGCCTCTCATTTTGGATTCTGTCAATATGTATAATCAATGGGAACTTAAGAAGGGTTAAAATGAACTTATGCCTAAACTGTAACCTTAATAATTTACAATAGAATTTAACAAAGAATTTGATTTTATACCTAAAATTTTACTGGAATAAGATTTTACTACTATCAAGTTTTCTTACCTATACAAGGATCTTATATTTTCTGGTGGAATCTCAATACGATTCTGATGAAGAATATCACATGCTAGTTCAGTTAGATCATAGCTTTTGCATCGCACCAGTTCTTTGGCAGATATTTTAACATCACATATAAGCCTCCCACATGTAGCATTTTTATCAGACATTCCTGAACTCATATTATTCTGAAATTATAAATAACAAATATCCACAAAAAATACAACTAAATATATTTTTCAAAAAAATCTGTAAGTGAAACAAATATTTATACACACACAAAACAAAATGACACTCAACTGTTACTCTTAATTTTGAAGTTTGAAAAAAAATTATTCAAATATTTGCATGTCTTTAAATGTTTTATCTTCAAAAGCAATGCACTAATAGAATACAAAATAGCATTTAAGTTGCATACACATTAGTAAAGCTTATTATTAATTACCATATACACAGTCATATCAGAATAATATGACCACCTACCTAATAATGGGAATAACCACCCTTGGCCCGGATGACAGCGATGAGGCGGCATGGACACAATGAGGCCCTGGAAGATTGCCAGAGGCACATGTGCCCATTCGGACTCCAGCAGAGCATGGAGGTTCCAGAAATGGCATGGTTGTGGGTCCGCACGCCAAACCTGTCGATCCAAATGGTCTCACAAGTGCTCTATGGGATTGAGGTCGGGTGATTTCGCTGGCCAAGGGAGAACAGAGACATCTCTGTATTGTTCCTGGAACCAGTCATGCACTATCTTAGTGACATGGCAGGGTACATTGTCCTGTTGGTAGACATCATCACCACCAGGTCAACGTCCAACATGAAGGGATGCATGTGGTCAGCAAGGATGGACAGGTAGCCATTGGCATTCAGGGATCCATCCAGTGGTACCAGTGGTCCCAAGTCATACCAGGAAAACATCCCCCAGACACACACTGCCACCGTTGGCCTGTACTTGACTGACAAGCATGTCCGGGTGTTGGTTCTCGTGTGTCTGATGCCATATCCACCACTGTCCGTCACTTCTGTGGAGTAGAAACCTTGATTCATCAGAGAAGGCAACCTTTTCCCACTCTTCCACTGTCCAATGACGGTAGTCCCGTGTGAGCAGCAGGCATCGCTGCCGATGGACCTTGGTTAACATGAGCGCCTTTACGCAGCATCGACTCTGGAGACCCATGCGTAACAGGGTTCGCTCTACTGTTATCGGGGACACATATGCGGGTGCCCCAGCATTCATTTGAGTGGTCAAACTGCTGCATTGTTGCATGTCGATTGCCCTTTACCAGTCGACTGAGATGACATTCTCCTCTGGGGTCGATGGACTTTGGTGCTCTACAGTTATGATGTCTGGAGGTACTCGGAGTGCCAGTGGTCCATTCTTGGTACACCCTTATTACAGCACCTCGCAAACACCCCACGGAGTCTGCTGTTTCCGAGATGCTTCCACCCTTGGTGCAGTAGCCGATGATCATTCCTTTTGGAATGTCCATCAAATAAATACCTCTGCCCATTGTGCTCACATTACGCACTATGGCTCATCTGTCCTGGCCAGCCACTTATATCTCCGTGTGGTCGACCTTGTCATGTGCACTCTGTGACGTGCCTGGGATGGTACATTGTGATTCCATGGGTGGTCATATTATTCTGATATGACTGTGTATCTTATTTGTTGCATTTTCATTAGAGATAACTATAAGGTACTATGGAATGCCTGAATAATTGTGCAATATAACAACTTTCTATGTAATAACATTATAAAATGTGTAATAGTATGAAGTGGCTGCAGTGGTTTTAAAATGAAAATGCCAGAAAAGGACTATATTTATTGTTTTCATTTTATGTTGTTGATTTATTATGGGATGAAAATGCCTCTAGAATATTAAATATTTGAACTACACTGATGAATTAATTTTGCTCACAAGTGCTGTTCATATTCATTACAAAAAATTATTACGAAACTGACCACAGAAATCATGTTCGAGAATGTGAAAGCAATAAAAATAGTGCATGAGTGAGGCTTTGGTGTTTAAGGCATTGATTAGAAAAATATATCATGTTAACTATTTGTAAGTTAAATAATTAATACTAGTAATGCAGAAATTGAAGGAAATGAGTTATGTTAAAAGTGAAGGAATTCACCTGTGGTTTACCAAAGAAAATCATAAGGGCTACTGTATAAGAATTAGATCTGTCTATAATTTTTTAAAAGATAGCTTTCATTTTGTAGCTGACATGATTTATAATAAAAAATACCAATGCATGGCTGAGTTCATTAAAATTGATTTGGGGGATTAATGGATAAAATATTATGTTTACTAATGTAATGTCCATCACTGCATAATAGCTGCACCCTAAATGGAAAAAAGTGTTATTTTTATTTTGCTTTACTTCATGTGACTTATTCACTAGCTAACATTGGAATTCAACCTTAAATAAAAGATAGACTGCAACTTTAAATATTTCTGCTAATTCATCAGTGTCAAATATGGAAACAATTAAGATTGTTTATATAATTACAAATTATCACCTCTATGAGAATAAATACACTACAGAATGAGAATGTTTTGTAATAAAATTGCTATTAGTTACAGAATAAGGAGGAAGAACTCCTAAAAGCTAAGACCATCAAATTCAGTACACAGCTTCCTCTTATCATAATTTAAGCAATGTAATGATTTGAACCTCCCCTCCAAAAAAAATCTCTTCAAAAGGGAAAAAAATGTACAAACTGCCAAGCAAATCGAATTATATCTCAAATGAAAGCTTCCGACTTGAGAAGTATCATGGGGTACCTCAAATTATGTCCCATCCTTTCTTACTCCCCCAAGAAAAAAAAAAGGGGGGGGGCACTGAATGTAACAAGTTTATGCCAAATGAAAGCTTGTGGTGTGGGGAATGCCATCATCTACTACATATTTTAAAGTTTAACTTATGGAGATAAGACCTAAGCAATACTTGATAATCTACAAGCAAAGAACAGAAGCTAATAAATATGTCCAAAAAATTGATTACACCAATACCATAGTTTGTGTCATTTTGCTATTGTGTTGATGGTACATAACAGACAATCTTCAGTTGTGTAACCAAATTCAATCAAATATGTAACATTTATTATAATTTTATAGTTTCTTACATTCATGCAATACATTTCTTTTTATTGTAGACATTACACATTAACACTTTAATTAGACATTGATGTCATCAATGTCTAAAACAGTAGACATTACACATTACACTTTAATTTGCAATTCCATTACATATATATATATACCGTATTTCTTTGATTCTAAGACACACTTTTTTTTTTATATAAACGCCTCTAAAAACGGGTGCGTCTTAGAATCGATGGTGTCTTAGAATTGCAGTTTTTTTTTTTTTTAATTTTCCTGCGCTTTACACACAACACCACACATTTTGTTTTTACGCGGAAACCCCACCTCCAAGAGTGACCATTATCGCAGTCTCCAAATGTGGGTATTTTCTCGCGCTTTCCAAATGTGAAGCCACCGTTATTTCATTATAGTGGAGCTCTGTGAGTGAATTATAGTGATCTTGGAACCTGGTTGTTGATTGACAACCTTCCACTGATACCTTCCGGAAAAAATTAAGCGCCGGCATCAAAATTGGTAGAATGGGTATCGACAGCTTGGAACTAATCCCAGAAAGAATAGTGCAGCAGTCATTTAAAAAATGTTGCATCACCAATGCTCTTGATGGCTCAGAAGACGATATATTATGGGATAATGAAGATAAAGACGGCTCAGAAGAATCAGACTCTGATATTGATTCAGAAGTAAGTGATGAATAACATACCTACTGATAAATAGGTAAAAATGTTGTAAGTAAATTGAATTATATTATAATAAAAATATTTGTTAGATATATTTTAGCGTTTTATTTTTTTTAGAACCAAAGCTTTTTCTCTGTTGGTGGCAATGAAATTAAGGTGCGTCTTAGAATCGAAGAAATACGGTATATCTTTTTCCTCTATTATTTAATATTATTCTCCCTTTTAAATGTCATGCACATTACACTTTAATTTGCGGCTCCATTACACACACACACACACATATATATATATCTTTTTCCTCTATTATTTAGTATTGTTTTTCCTTATTAAATTTCAGGATTGTTTATGAGTAAGTATGAGGCACTGAAGTGACAAAATATAGCTCCGATACTTTTATTATTTCTTACAGAAAATTCAAAGTTTTAGTTCTTACAGGAAATAAAAATTTGATGTCATTTCACTTTGTGTTGTCTTCAAGAATGGAGTAGAGTAGTACACAAAACTTAACAATGAGAAAGCAAATTTTAATCTGAATTTAGGTTATGCCTTTTCTTATATCATGTCTCTTTATTAACATGCTTCGGTTCAGATTTCATCCTTTTATCCTCTTAAGTGGTGTTTCCCAATTTAATTTGGCCACAGAACTTTTCACACTTAAAAATGTTTTGCAGAACACTCAATAAACTTCTTATATATTAAGCTAAAAAACTAGAACACAAATAAGTAAGGATAATAATAAATAAATGTTAAACAAGGATATGGGATCAACCTATTATTTAATTACACATAATATTTTACAAACCAAAATAGTTCATATATGTATACAAAAATGAAGAAAATTTTAAATTATAATTTTTTACACTCTAATGGAATTTCCTTTCAGAATCCTTATTTTTGCTTCATGGAACACCAGAGTTTTACAAAGAGCCATTTGGGAAACACTGATCTAATAGATAATCCAATAACTATTTACTGGATATTTATCTACTTCCCGAAAAACATGTTTCATAACTATAGCACTTGCAACAAACTTCTAAAAATTTGTATATGATAGTCCCATCCACTCTTTCAAACAGACAACTTAGAATAAAAAGTGCAGCTATTACACAAATAATTATATATTATTTGTAGCAAGAAAGTTAATATATATTAAAACTCCTATAGGCTTTAAAACAAAGGCATTTTTATGCAATCTGTAAATATTGAAATGAGGAGTAATGCAAATTTATGATACACCCCAGTATATGGGAATTCACTGCATGCTAAGACACCTACTAATGGTAATTTGTTCTGCTTTCACAGTTGGTCAGGTAATAAAATTCCATTAATCAACCAATATTACAGTAGTTGAACTTGGTTGGTTTTTTAACCTCTGAGCGACACTTTATTGCACACCATGGGTTAAATGGCCAGATCACAAGGACCCTGAAGGCTCAGAGAAGGTTGGGGGAGGGGACCCACTAGAAAAGCTGTTGGGAGACAGATGGTAGCCTCCCATCAAGGTCATCAAATGTGTTCTTTAATGTGCAGACGGACAGTGGCCTTTCCAAGCCCATTGGTGACCCTACTGACCGTGGGCAGGGTGAGGAGTTTTGCGGAGATAAATCTCAATGCTGATATAGCTGGGGCTCAGGATTGCTAATTTTGAGACTGGTGCACTACTGAATGAGCCATCCCTACCCCCAGTAGTTGAACTAATATAAGTTTATACTGAAAAATAAATCATAATCATAATATATTAGTTATCATATTAACCTATTCCAACTTATTGTAAAAACATAAGTTTAAAAACCATAGCAGAAGAAAATTAACTTACATTTAGACGAGGAGCACCAGCACGCTTAAGTTTGCCGATTCTGGACCAATTGGGTATTTTATTTGTGACAATACGATGAAGTAAAACTTCAAGATCAAACCCAATCATGTCATGCCCCTGAAAATTTGCACAGTTGTAATGACACTAAATTTGAGCAATATTTTCTAGCACTTTCAGTTGTGTTATTCATAATTATGAGTATACTTTTCAGTAATCTTAGATGACTTTCTTAGAAAAATTTGAAAATGTATGCATATGCAAAATATTTAACTTTTGTGCAGTTGTTTATTTTAATATTTTTCTTTTTAATTTCTGACTTTTTTGAAGTTTGAATAAATTGATTACATCACACACATAAAGAAGTTTACCTTTAAAAAAATCACAACTGAATAGAATAATGCATTTATTAAAATCCTATTCCAGTCTTCTTTTCATTTTCTTCTAACAATACAGATAAAATGTGCAACATTTTGAAATAAATATTAAAACAATTAAAATATTCAAAGCATATCATGTAAGAAATCAATGTTAATATATTACACATGCTTTACAACTATGGAGCATTATTGATAAGTTTTAGTTGTGTTACCAAAGCAACAAATTATTTTGAGTACTTATAACAACAGTGTGAAATAAAAGTTTAAGTACAGAAGTATTATTGCGTAATGCACTAAAATAAATAATATGAATGAATAAAGGAAAATTATAGGTAAAAATTAAAGGACTGTGCTCTCATTTAAAAGTCTTAATCTGAACTGTAAAAGCTGTTCAACTGAACAGAAAAGCCACTTAAATACAGTCAATATGCCTGAGAATGCAACTGAACAATTTGTGTGTAGTGTTAATGGAACTATTGTGGAATAATTGAAACTGCCAAAGTTACACAATAAAAAAAATTAAGATTTTGAAAAATGAAAATTCAGAGCAATTATATGCATTTATGCAAAGTAATAAATTCCAGTATTTAGACAATTTATGTAAGATATCAATTATTTATCAATGAATAATGAATACATATTGATTAATGGTTACTAATTATTAGCAAAAATGTCAAAAAGTATGTAAAATACAGATTTCGGTCATGGTGCTGCAAAACCACTGCTTCTTGAACTGCCTGCTAGGAGTAGTAATTGTCAGTCAAAGCACTTTAGCAAAAATATTACAGACAACTGGTATTTCTTGCTATTCATTCTGTTCTGTAGTGTCTATTTATGCAATACTACAGAACAGAATGAATAGCAAGAAATACCAGTTGTCTATAATATTGGACCTGATTAACATCATAAATAAGTCAAATTAGTGGATATCAGACTGATTAATAATGTACATATATGTCATATAATTTTTTGAAAAAAAATTGGTTTTCCCATGAGTGGGATTTGAAACTATGTCTCCTGGAAAGATGCCAGTTATGCTACCACTACACCATCAATGGCTAACATTTTCTTCAGCTAGTGCGACATATAACCTATCTGGATTTTTTTTGTTGATTTGCAAAGTGGTGCCATCTATCTGGGAAGTGAACAACTCTGTTGCCTCACTGACACGGAATTTAATATTTGTCACTCAAGCTCATGGTGTTAAAACCAATAATTCAGTAGTAAAGAATCACAGAATATGTCACGTAGACATGGAACTCATGAAATAACAAACTGAAAAAAAAAATGGTTTTGCCATGAGTGGAATTTGAACCCATATCTCCTGGAAACATGCCAGTTATGCTACCATTACACAACCAATGGCTAACATATATGTCACACTAGCTGAAGAAAACGTTAGCCATTGATGGTGTAGTGGTAGCATAACTGGCATGTTTCCAGGAGACATGGGTTCGAATCCCATTCATGTCAAAACTAATTTTTTTCAGTTTGTTATTTCACGAGTTCCATGTCATGTAGACATGGAACTCGTGAAATAACGAACTTTAACTACTGATTAATGAATAATCATGAAATAACAAATTCTTTACTACTGATTAACATTTTCCACATTCCAGTTGGGTTGTTTTACCTCTGAGCAGTACTTTTTTCAACACAATGGACTAAATGGTCAGGTCACTAGGACCCCAATGGCTCAGAGAAGGTTGGAGGAGTGACCCACTGGACAGTTGTTGTGAGATAGATGGTAGCCTCCCATCAAGACTATCCAGCATGTTCTTTAACGTAGACAGGGTATGACTCTCTTGCAAATAGAGCCACAGCTTAACATCCCACCTGAATGGAAAGTGGCCTTTCTAAGCCCATCAGTGTCCCCTATTGGCCAAGGGCAGGGTGGAGAGTTTTGCAGAGATAAATCTCAATGTTGGTCCAGCTAGGAGTCAAACCTGGGAACTGCAGATTATGAGCCTAGTGTACTACCGACTAAGTCACCCTCACTCCCCACATACCAGTGACCTAAAAGTTGTAATTGTTTTTTCAAATAGAAATGAGCAATTTTTTTACTGTTTTTAATTAATTTCAAAAAGGACACATAAATCTATATAGTGTTTTATCTGTTGAACAGCTTGAAAAAATGATAGAAGTTCAAAAACAATGCAATACTTGTATACAGAGCACTCACTGCTTGAGTCACCATAAGTAGCATGAAGAAGTGCTGCATTAATTTATGCCTTTCCTTTGTTGTACTACATATATGTACATTATTAATCAGTCTGATTTCCACTAATTTGACTTATTTTTCTGTTTAGCAAAGTTGTAATTCTTTCTAAACCCTTAACATAAGACATTGTATTTTATTACTACTGGAATTTGCATCATCCAGCAACCATGAACATTACTTTCGGCCAATATTTTACAGACTTTCAATTTTAAAAGCAGCTTTTTATTTTGCTGCCTTATGAGTTTCAATCCATTACAGGTGAAACCAAAATAACCTTTTGCATTCAAATGATCGAAATTTAATGATGGTCACTTTACAGAATACATTAATTGATTGTGAATTAAATTTGCTATTTGTTTGTTTACAATTTTGCAGTACAGAAAGTCTACAACCTGCATATTTTTTATATTAAAGGAATTTAACTTAATCATTAATAATAGACCTCATATATCGCAAAAATTAACATTAGAATGCAAAGAGAATAGTAATGGATGCCAATGCATCCATTTCTCAACTGATTGTTTTTTGAAAAATTCTTGCAACCTCCAGTAGTGACAGCTTGGCATGCAGCACAGGTGGAAGTGGCAGCAGTAGCCATGCAAATCTATGGTATGTGTACTTTTTAGGTTAACAGCAGGAACTACTGTATATAATTGCATGTAGGTATGTTCATGGATAATCCAAACTCGAAATTTTAAACCTTAAAACTGAACAAAAACTGCAGATATGCAACTCAGATAATAATAGACATGCACTGAGACCCATTCCCATTGCAATGTCAGTAATGACTCACAGATCAGAACCACTTCCTAAATTATGAGTGTGACCTCCCTCACTTTAAAGCTGTTATCTTTTTCACTGTTTGGTAATGAAATAACAATCAAAACTTGGTGCATAAATAAAAGAGCATGATAATGCCTTCAACACCAAACACTTCACAAATAGTCTGTGAATTTTGCTTTTTGATTTAATATGTTGCAGTTTTATCAAAAATGCTCACTTAGGAGTGGAATTTTATATCATTTGTCACATTTGTATGCTGATTCTTAGCATATTATATTGGTGTGTAAATGAGTGCAACTGAAAAATGGCAAATTGCCTACAAGGAATATGATGAGTGATAATTACAGCCAACTGAAGAAGCCAAATGCAAACTGAAGCACTAACTAGAATTTATGGAAATGATCTACATCAGACAATGGGCAACAATTTCTTTACTTCATTTACTTTAATTATTTACAAAAATTAAGATGCTTTTCTTTATTAAAGCAATTTTTTTCTCTAATTTTAAATGCATAATAGAATCTGATAAGAGAACAATACATGTTTGTAACTATAGCTTCAATTCACTAAAGACTAGATATCTAAAGAATTTCATGGAGGAAAAACCCACTCACCACAATGACATCTGGATCCATTTTATGAATTTTTGCAAGAAGAAAAGCCAATAAAGCTCTTTCAGAATCAAGACGCTCCAGCTTAGTATGTTTATATTTTGTTACAGCATCTTTGAAGTCATATGGAAAAATGCAATTACTGGGCTTTGTTAAGGCTGTAAAGTAATACCAATATTAATAAATAAAATACAATATGATGAATACCTTTTTTTACAACTGTTATAAAAACAGAAAATATACTTTTATTTCATACTAGTGTGACATACTAAAAACTGCTTCATACTAAAGGTGACACCCAGCGCTGACAGGTGCCACTTTTAATCTGTATATTCTTATTATCACTACACTAAAAGTTTTTTAAGTACTAGCCCCCCCCCCCCCCCAACATTTTAGCACAGATTCAACATAAAGAAAATTTCCCAGTGTCTGCTGTCTGCTTGGGTCATTGCTAACATCAGAGCACTCTCTCACAGCCCATGGCTTAGTTTCTACCTAAAGTATTGAGATTTTTATTTCCATTATGATAGATTTTACAGTCCTATGGCTCCTGTAATACTTCACTGCATGGTTCAAATTTACTGCATGGCTTCCCCTGTGTGCCCCAGTGGTTGGTTTAAAAAAGGTTCCTACTTGCTTGGCTTGTGGCTACATTTCTACACAAATTGTCACAGCTTGGGGACTGGTAACACAAAATATGCAAAACATGAAAATGGTAAAACAACAAAGAATAAGTGTAGAAATAACACATTAAACAATGAAATTGGTAAATAAATACAAAATCGACCCAGGTGTAAAAGACCCGGTAAAAAAATGAAAGTAAAAAATACAGAATACAAAACGACAACAATGTAAAATTAAAGGCTAATAAAATAAACAGTATGCCACAAAAAAAGTAAAAATAGCGTAAAAAGCAGTAATCAGATAATAGGTGTTTGTGGAAATAAAAATCATGAAACTAAAATTAAAGAACTGTTTGAGGTTAAAAGCAATACATTCAATTAAAATATGTTTAACAGTTAAAATGGTGCCACAAAACTCACATAAAGATTCATCAACCACAATCAACAGTGCAAAAATGATGTTTTTCAAAATGTGCTTCCCTAAAAATAGATTCAGTTTAAACACTAGGGTCTGTGCTGAATGAAACACCCTACATTTTGAATGCAACTAGTGGTAATGCAATTTATCAGTAAACTTTAATTATAAAATGAAATTCTGAGAAGAAAAATATAATGAAACCAAAGATATTAAAAATGCTGAGCATCAATATTAATAGCAGTTAACTAAACAAGGGAGGAAGAGGAGTTTCAATAGCTATGATACACACAATGACCACTGAATTATGACTACCCAACTAATACCACATATCCTCAGAATTAAATAATTGCATGAATATGACTTGCATGTATGCTACTAGATTATGATACACCTAAGGAGATCAGCCAAACTGACTAATGTGTAGCTAGGGTGTTCTGTGTCTGAGGTCAGGCAACAAAATTTGCATACCAAAGTCAAAATGAAATTTTTGATTCCCAACACCCCTTATTCTTCTTGCCTGGTGGCAAACTGTTCTCTCCCCCTTCCAATATGCCACAAAAGCTGTTTGTAAAGCACCTACAATTGAATAACAGTGGCCCATGGTGCATCAGTCCATCTGACTGCCAGTTCCTCAACAGATACTGATGAGTTTGAGATCTGGTAAGTTGGCTAGCCATGTGAGGACAAAGAAGTCAGAATATGCTGCAAACCATTCCTGTATGAGTCCAGTGACATATGCATTGTCTTTTTGAAAGATGCCATCATCATTGAGGAACAACATTAACATTGAAGGTATACCTGATCCGAAAAAATGTTCAACAAATTAGCTCACATTCTTCATATGTTATCATGCCTGTATCAGAGGATCCAATGCATTTCAAAAGAATATACCCCAGATCACAACTACTTTAAAAAGTTTTTTCGTACTTCAAAAGAATAAAAATTTATATCTTAAAATGTATTCATGTCATATATGAATTATAATAACTGAGTAACTAACACAATTTAATGAAAGAAAAGAATTTTTTTTTACCAATGTTGAAATCCATGTCATTTTTATTTCATAAACCCCTCACTCATCATTCAAAATTATTATTCCATATATATCAACTATTCACTCATCATTCAAAATACCTCATTCAAATTAAATCTAAATATATTAAGCAACAAATATACTAAATTAAATATATGAATACTAAAATTTTGTTTTATATTTATTATCATTAAATTATTATGTTATGTAAAATGCAATTTTTTTAGTGCTGGCAAACAAAAAGTTTATAAAACTATAATATAGGGAAATAACTGTTCATACATTTTCCTTTTTTTAGGGAGGGAGGAAAGATGAAGGTAAATTATTTATAGTTTATGACACACAACACTTGTGCCATATTCTTTCATTTGGTGTTATAACACATTACAATTGGTCACCAGATTGGGAAAGTTATGGTGGAACAATTTTGACAAACACAAACTTCATGATATTGTTGTACTTCCGGAATGATATTTTTGTGTACACAATGGGCTAAATGGACTGGTCACAAGAGTCATTCAGAGTAGGTATGGAAAGGGGGCCTACTAGACAGTTATTAGAAAACAAAAGCTTCCCATTTGGGCCATCCAGCATGAACTTTAATGTGTACAGAGTATGGCTCTATTGTATACAGGGCCATAGCTTAATATCTGAAAGTTATCAGCCTTTTCAAGCTTTTTGGTGTCTGAAAATTTATTGTTCAGAAATGTTCCCCATTTCTCATCCATGGCAAGGTAGTGGATAGTGAAGATAAACTGAATGATAAATGTCAAACAAAAGGTAAATGGAAGATAGATAAAAATAAGCAGTATTTGGATAAAGTTTATTTCAAAATCTGTACTTTATGGTCTTTTAAATTTCCAAGTTGTGATCTGTTCTGTAATTATGGTCATTATATGGATCAGTCGCTATGCAGGTAGAGGAATTACATATTAAAACTTCAAATCCTGGAACCATGGAATGTGCTTTTTCTGCACTAAAACATATACTTTATAACATTTATACCCGATTATTATACATCAATCAATTTTAAACACAATAAAGCAAAAAGAGAAAAAACATAGTAAATACAGAGATAATTAAGGCATAAAAAGTAACATTTTTATTTCGAAGCATCTGTTACACTGAAATCTTTGAGTTTGGCCCTTTTTGTAATATAATTCCCTGACACAGGAAATGGGCCAGGCCATACTCTTTCACAATTTATTTTGCTACCCATATCATACTTTTTGCTAATTTCAATTTTAGTTTTCAGTTAAATTCTTTTTCTACTTTCCTTTTCACTTTGAGGGCCATTGTAACACAATTTAATCTGAAAGTATTTGAGAAGTTGTGATAACATCAAGTTTGCCACAGAGCTCTAAAAACCATCAAAATGTAACAATCAATGAAAACAAAATCATAAGATTCATGAATGGGTGGCAGTAATTGGCTGAGGATCACTTTCCAGCACTCTGATTGGCCAAAATTGACAGCTGTGTGCCTGTCATCAGCTGCTATACATGGTTGGAGTAGTTATGCAAACAAGGGCTATTGGAGGCCATCCATTATGTAAAATCGTGCTATGCAAGCTGGTCACTATGTGGGTATCCACTGTATAGCTAGATTTCTTTTAAGCACAGCATAACTATCTCTAGCATCCTGTTACCATCTCACATGCACAATACAAAATGGGAAATTACAGAATAAAACAAACTTACCACAAAAATGTGTTTGGTATGGTGGTGAAGGTGCAGCTTTGTCCAATGGAAACTGATGATGAGCAAGACAGGAAACTGCTGCAATCTGAGATAGAGTTTCTTCACCATTTTGTAGTTTCATTTTAATTTAATTAAATGTGAACTAATTCCATTTAAAAGCAATTATTACCATATTCAGCAAAATGCTTTGCAGTCCTGATTAATGACAACTATGAAAGCCAGTAGGCTGACATTCTAAGACTAACTTAAGCAACAGCTAATATAATAAAAAATGCAGTTTAAAAAAATTAATATAGGCTGAAAAATATTCAAAACAGCATAAATTAAAATGCATTTGTTCTCTACTACATAGAGAATGTCCTATTAATGGTAGATAATCTTTCTGTAGTCTCATCTGTCATATGAAACTACCTAACAAATGGTCTGAGGTTTGGATACTGAGGAAAATGGCCACAAAGGTGTAGTACTTACTGGGTAAAATACTGTAATAAAAGGGGTAAAATACTAAAATAGGGTAGCCTACTGTAAAAAAAAAGGTACTGCAGAATTTGACAATCAGTATTTATTTTCCAGAAAATTACAAAAGTGATTTTGAAATAATAGCTTTTGCTTTTCTCTGCACAATAAATATTGATTGTCAAATGCCACAGTAGCATTTCTTTCAGAGTACACATAAAGGTAATAGGTACCAATTGGTTGCCATTCAACACCTTGCTGGCAATTTTTCTTCTGCCAAAAGACTTTGATGCAAAATTACCTCAGAATATTTGGTAATGTGGTTTTTGACAAAGGACTGAGCTACAGGATTGCCTGCCATTAATGGAACACCATGTACATATACAGGGTGTTTCAAAACTCTCCTTACAAATTTCAAAGGGAGATAAAGAACACCAAGACAAACCTTTTTTGTCTATGAATGTATGTCCACTGATGTAACCCTTTGGTGCTAGAGGGCGCTGCAATTGGCTAGAGGGGGCGAAGTGGGAACAGAGAATGAACTCGTGTTTGCCATAGGCATTCATAAATCAGACACATTACATGTAACATGGAGTGTTTCATGACTGCTGAGGTAGCTGACATGCATTTGGTGTATAGGGCTGCCAATGGAAACAGAAGAGCTGCTGTGAGGTTGTACCGACAGTGCTTCCCAAACAGACATGTGCCAAACCACCAAACATTTGTGTGTTTGCACTGGCGAGAAACTGGAACATTCCATGCAAACATGCATGACACTGGTCAGGAGAAAACAATGTGCACTCCTGACATGGAAGAAGAGATCCTACGGTGGATTAAGGACAATCCAGGCACAAGCATGCGAACTGTTGCATGTAGCCGTGGGGTGAACCACGCCCTCGTCGAGGAGTGTTGCATAAGCAGCAGTTACATCCGTTTCATCATCAGAATCCAGACATTGCAACCTCAGGATTACCCTCTTCATGTGGAATTTGTGCGCGGTTTCTGCAGCAGACAGCGGTGCAGCCTGATTTTCTGGCTCATGTGCCCTTCTCAGATGAGGTCTCTTTCACATGTGAAGGTGTGTTTAATGTGCACAATTCTTATGTTTGGGCATAATCCACATGTCACAGTGACACATGGTCATCAACAATGTTTTACTGTTAATGTTTGGATGGGTATCATCCATGACATTTTGATTGGGCCATACCTGCTGCCTTCCCGACTCAATGGGCAGATTTATTGGGTATTTCTTGAAGAAATGTTGCCGAGACTGCTGGAAGATGTTCCCCTGGCTATTCGCAAATGAATGAGTTTCAACAAAACAGGATGCCAGCACACTTCAGCAATGATGTGCGGAATTATCTGAATGCCACTTTTGGGAGTCGCTGGATAGGCCGGGGTGGACCCATTGCCTGGCCACCAAGATCTCCCAATTTAACATGTATCGATTTCTTCCTCTGGGGACACATGAAGAACCTTGTGTATAAGACTTCCATTGACTCAGATGAACACCTCATTGTAAGAATCGCTGTCACAACTGCAACTCTTCACAAAATTTCGGGAAATTTCAACATGTATGGCAGTTAATGCTTCGATGCTGTCATGCATGCAATGCTGTTACCAGTCACAACTTTGAGCACTTTCATTAAATAAACATGTTATTCACATTAGTTTCCATTCGTTTATGTACCAGCTCCACTGATATTTCTGTGTTAGCGCACTCTAGCACCAAAGGTTTATGTCAGCAGACATATAGTCATAGACGAAAAAGGTTTGTCTTGGTGTTCCCTATCTCCAATTGAAATTTGTACAGAGAGTTTTGAAACACCCTGTATATATATATACACTGCTCAAAGTGGAAATTGCAACATTGCAAAGGACATGATGTATAACCCAAAACTGACAGGATGGAAGCTATGAGGGTAGATGTGCAAATGATCAAAAAACAGAACGTAAGAATGCAAGCTATGTTTGCTTATTGTAGATTCATCAGTGCCCCCCCCCCCTCAGGCAGTTATACAAGCCTGTAGACATCTCTATATTCTATCAATCAGGATGGTTAATGCTGCCCTGAGGTATGGCATTCCAAACAGCATCCAATTGGGAATGCAACTATACCAGCTTCACTGCCAGAGGGAGCTGGTGAAGGCACTGACCCATAAGGTCTCATACATGATCAATAGACAACAAGTCCAGGAAGGATGGAAGCCATGGGAGAATGTCAACACCTTGGAGACTGTCCATCGTTGCACATGCAGTATGTGAGGTGGCACTGTCCTACTGCAGAATCAATCCAGGCATGTTGGTAAGGAAGGGTTGTACCACAGGATTAACAATGCCACTGATGTAAAGTCTCCCCATTAGTGCATTAGAAACTTGGAGCAGAGGTTTCTGGCCACCATGGTGAGGAGCTGTATGGTGGCTAATGTAATAGGCTTCCTCATGTCGTTGATGATGGCAATGCCTTGCAGACAAATGGCCATCTGACAAGCTGTAACAGAATCGGGACTCATATGCAAACACTCTCCCCCATTCTGTAGTCCAATGTTGCCTCACTCGACACCAATGAAGACAATGTAATAGGTGATGTCGCTACAATGGCAGATGCCAGACTGGATGTCTTGCCCTCATTCCAGCAAACATCTAATGGTTTGCTTGGAGATCACAGTATTCATATCAGTCCACAAATCACTCTACAGCACAGTCATTGTGGTAAAAGGGTCGTGAATGGCCCTCCTGCAGAGCATGAATCTTCACATCCTGTGGTGCACCGTGCTGGTCCTATACCTGCCCTTCATGTCATTTGGTGCTCCATGATGTTGTGTGAGATTCACCATTGCACAATACTGACATTGTGCCACATGCATGCAACGATCACTCGAAGGCTCAATCCAAGCTCTTGCATATCAACAATTTGCTCTCTTTCAGAAGGCATCAATTATGCAAAAGGGTTCCACCAGCATCTCAAAAGACATGTTCTGCATTTTTCACAACATGCACTCCAACCTCAATGTCGGTCGTGCTATGATACAAGCTCATGGGTGCATGGCATTTATCCACGGCTTGGTTCTGGTGTCACGTGTCCATTTGCTGAGGAACTTTGATCATTTGCATATCTCCGAAGGTCAATTGCCTCCTGTGATTTACATATCTCTACTTCCATTCCTTCTTGGTAATTTCTACTTTGAGCAGTGTACTTTAGTACAGTATAACACTTGTTTTGAAATGATTATTACAAGTTTCAAATTATAAAATGAGAAAGAGCTTTTAATTAAATTTCATAAATTCTCACTTTAAGTAAATAATACGAGGGTCATACAGAAAGTAATGTCTAGGGCTGTAAAATGCATAACATTTATGCATTTTGCAAGATATGTATATTGTACCTTTTTATATCTTTTGTATCATCTTTAAAACAGATCAGTGCTGATGAACCATGGATATAAAGCTAAAACACAAAGAGCTATCATCGAGCTTTTTGAGGAAGGAGGCTGCAGTGCTTTGACATTCATGCCAGGCTAACCAACTGTAGCCATTGATTACAACTGACTGACAATGGATGGATGACTTGATTCATACAGACAGGCACATAACCAAACATGGTGTACTGTAACAGTAGACAGTGCCCACTATATTGTGACATTCAAGAAGCATGGGAAGACCTCAAATCCTTCCAGCTACACCTTGACAAGGCTCACCCTAACACATCTTTTGCCACAAATCATGCAATTGTAAATATGAGCTTCTATGATGCTACATCCTCTTTATAGCCCAGATTTGGCAACATTGGATTTTCAGTTATTTGGCCTGATGAAAAGTATCTGGTGACAAAGAATTGATGTTGTGGAGGCATTAAAGCTGCTTTGAAAACATGGATCAGACATTTCTCGCAATGTTTTCTCAAACAGCATTCCAACCTTGGGTTCAGTGAAGGCACAAATGCATTGAATATGCCAGAGATTACTTTGAAAGATAGTTTTGTGTAGCACAACAATAGATTTACATATATGTGTAACTGGAACATTCTATTCATTATAATTTAACAAGTATTACTTTCAGTATGCCCTGTGTAGAATACCATGTACAACGTTATCTTAGAAGAAATAAAACAAATTATACAAATCTATAAATTTTAAGCTTAAACAAGCTTTTATTTCTTCTAAAACAGCTTTGAACATACAAATATATTTTTTGTGAGATAAAATACTTGAAAAAAATATTTTTTTATTTTATTACAATATCAATATAATAATATACATGAATGAAATTCAGTGTATACCTGCATTGCCAAAAAACAGTATCTACAAAAATAATAGTAAGCTGAAATATATAGTGTAATAAGCATTACATGCTCTCATATGCTGTAGTATTGAGAGCATATAATGCTATTAGACCCTAATTGTGCTTTTCTTATAGGCCTTTAGGCTTGTATATCATGGATTTGTTGTTTGTGGCAATATTCTGGAACTTAACCTTACAATTACATTTCTTAATCCCCACAATCAGAAAAGTATAGAGTAAGGGATCTACTGGATATTTTTTTATTATAAAGGGATCTACTGGATATTTTTTTTATTATAAAGGGATCTACTGGATATTTTTTATTATAAGCTTTTATTTCTGAAATAGCTCCCAACATATGATTTTTTATGTGTTCCTTTAAAAAAAATATTTGACTAATGTTACACATATATTGATACAGTTCAGTGTATATCAGCATTACCAATAACAGCAGGATAAACCCTCGTGATTGCAGGGTAAAGTTCCTGAAGATTGCTGCAGCAGCAAATCTGTGATCTACAAGTCTAAAAGACTTTGACAAGAATGCACAAACTCCACCTCATTTAATAATTTAATCCATCCCACAGGAAAATTGGATATAATTTTTTTAATCTGGCTCTACTAAAGTGGCCGATGTTTTAATAAGATGAATATTTGAATACCATTCTACTACTTATGACAACATTGAAGTCAAATGTTCAGCAATTCATTTCTGGGATCCAGTCCCATCCTACTTCATCAAGTCAATTTCAGTTTTTGTGTTACATTAAACTTTTTATTTATATTAACAATAACTATTTAATTTTAACATTCAGTTTTTTTCCTTATTGTTTTGCACCTATACTTATGAGAAGTAAAATGTAATAAGCAAAGTTAAACATTTCTTGTTCTTTTTATTGCACTTCCCCACTTTTGGCCCACAGTAAACATAATACTTCTCTTTTCAGTCAATGCCAAAAAAATTGGGCCCCATTGGCCTGTGGGAAAAGCAAGAACAGGGACCAACAACATTACACACTTTCAACACTATACAGTATATGCGAGTGTGTAATGATTTATTGCATTGTATACTTCAGTTTACTCAATTGAGAAAGCTTAAAAAAATAAAGCATTTTTAAATAACTGCATTTGTGAAAAAATTACACAATAAATATAAGATACAACAATGATTTTGATGATTATGCTAGAGAGGGTTAATAAGTTGAGTGTCCTATTCAGTATTATAAGAGATGGCAGAGAGACCTCTGGAAACTTACAAGGAGTTAAAGAGCAGTGGTAAAGGTGTAATGCTAGGAAGCCTAGCCTGAAATTAGTAAACTGTAAAAAAGTTAAAAATGAGTTTTCATTTTTTAGCATATAACTCTTATGAGCCATTACATTAAACAATGCTTGCAGCTGGCAGTGGTTATGATTAATTTTTGTTGTTGGTATTAAGTATTTATCTAATAATGGCAATATTGTGTGTAGTTTTTAGCTGTATGAACCATCAAGAGATTGCAAATAAAGAATGATAAATGTTATTTTCAAAGCTTTACATGTTTTTAATGAAATATTAAAACCTGGCTTCTAGGTGGATCACTAGATGTTTATTTCTTAGTTAAATATAAATATAGCTGTTTCACATTAGTTTTATGTTTATTGGTATCTTATGTGATAAAAGAAATCTTAAGTGATTTCAGAAAATGATATGATACTATATATAATAACACATAACAGTAAGATACAGCTTTTTTCACATGCGTGATTGTCACACTTTTAAACTCGAATAGAAAAAAAGTGTCACATCAATCAAAGATTTCATTATCCACTTATTATATTACTTATGTTAAACAATTTAAGTAATTAGCAAATTTGATTACACTTAAAAACCCAATGTAATAATTAATAAAAAAAAGATTTAGGGCTCTATGAACTGTCAGAACTTACCTAATGACAACAATGATTACTTCAGGCTTACCTTCATACTGAGGTTAAAATATATTCTGTATGTTAATTTAGAATAAGACCAGATACAGTTACAATAATTTAATTATTTCAACATTTGGAACATTTAGTTGAAGTGCTTTTAAATTATTTTAAACAGTTACATGGTGCATTAAATCCTTTTAATTATCCAATTTGATGAAAATTTCATTGATAGTTTCAAATTAGCATTTAAGAAAATGTATTCAATAATTGTTATCTATAGTAACATCTTGGCCTGAACAGTAAATCAGGAACTCAAGAATTTTTCCTTGAATGGTAATCTACAACTGGAAAGGGCCTTACTGTATTCATTAAATATTTCCAAGAGCTTTATTATCAGCAAATCTCAGAAATTTTCATATTACATAAATAATACACAATGCACAACATTATCTTAGCAGAAATAATAAAAAACAAATTATATGAATCTAATAAATTTTAAGCTTATGTAAACTTTTATTAATTTCTGAAATAGCTTCCAACATATGAATATTAGAGGTAATATGTTAATTGTTTCTATCAATTGCATGTTATTAAAAACATATTTTTTCTTACCTCATTTTGCTGTGTTGCAGAATTCACAACTGTTGTTAAACCAAGACACACAACAACAATTGGAGGAGGGGGGCATACCTCTTGAACTGGAATGATGTGCTGAATCTTAGTGACAATGGCCTACCAATATTGGTAAATAGAACAAAAATACTGATTTGTAACATTCATAAAATTATTGGCCTAGTTACTTTCCTACGATATATATATATATCCCTACATTACAATTCTAATCACATAACCTTCATTATACATATTTGCATACTTTCTACAGTAATTAGTAAAATGAGACTGAAGTTCCATCCAATTGTAAGCACAGTGACCCAAGACAGTCACTAACATATCAGTATGACATGCATGCTTTGGGCTCATTAAGTTACTACATTTGGTAGAAAGTTTATATTCTTACTAGGTACTATGATGCAAAAATATTAATAAAAATCTGTTTTTAATTAAATGGCACATAAAATTATGTGCCTTGTTTAGTGAACTCAGCCTATATGTGTCATTTAATAATATTATACAGTCAAACCTGTTTGAAACGAAATCAGTTACAACAAAATTACAACTATAAGGAAGCAAAGCCTATTCCCCTTCAATTTGAGTTTTATAACTATGCTACAAGCACTTTTTATTATGAATACTATTTTTGATTCATTACTGATATAATGAAACTTTCCCGTTATTAAAGGTCCTTTTACTCAGAACATATGGAATAGTCAGAATCAACAAATTCCCTTGCTTTTTCCCTAAGAAAGTTAATAATTTTGCAGTAATACTGTTTTCAATACCGGCCGACTTCTGGGGACTCTGTTTTGTCAGTAAAGCAAAATGTTCATCTCCATTCTCTAACTTTTGTACAATGCATGAAACTTCATTTTAAAAAAATAAAACTGCAGTTTGAAAATTTTCTTAGATATATTTCTTCAAAATACATAATTCAAGCTCGAAAAATTATATTTTCTTTTTTCATTTGATGCATATTTTATTAAACTACAATATAAATAATTTATTAAAGCCATCTGATAGTAATTTCTTAGAAGCACTAAATGGTATTGTCAATTTGTTTGCTAACATTACTCTTTGCTGAAGCATCCTTCTGATTTCATCTCACAAGTTTGATTTGCACTATTATCAACCAATTTTTCCTTAAAGTTACAAAAATCTTAAAAATAACAAAAAACTGCTATTTTTAAAAATGACAGATTTTGGAAGTAATTGCATTATAACCATTTCTGTATATTTTTTAAAAATAAATTTTTATTTGCATTGCCAGATGTATTTTTTTACTACATGCCTCTATAAAATCCAATTAAAATAAAACTAGTCATCTTTTTTTCTAAAATACTTTATTTTCAGAAAATCCAGAATCAAATGTTGATTAATTTGGCATATAAATGTCATAATTCCTTTCATTAGTAGTTTGGCAAAAAAAAGTTATAAAGTAATTTTCTTTTTTTGGCTGATCATAGTGAAAAAATAGCTGGGCCTCTGGATGCAAACTAGTTTTTCAGGTGAGACCCTGGAAGGGTTAATAATCACTGCCTGACCATTTAAATTTAACCCACATACACATAAATAATCCTCATTCAGCCAAGGCTACAGAGGTCCAACCAGACTGTGTAAATTGTTCTCCAAGCACATCTGTTCTGAGCTACAGCTGTTGCATTTGGCCACTGCAGGCCAATTCTAATTCCTGTTCCACATTATATACCCAAAGAATTCTGTCTTTCCTTTTTTCTGACACACTGTTGATTATGAACTGTTGAAATTGAATTATGAACAGTGTTCATAATTCAATTCACTAATCTGTAGTCTGCAAGCAAACAATATGGCCATATCAACACAATCTGTCTCCACTCGTGATGCTGCTTATAGGTAACTGCCAACTCTTTTGTCTAATTTCATTATTTTAAACATACTGAAATCACCTAATATTTAAGACATTGCATAAGTATCTAGAATCAAAAGCAAACTCAATCGAAATGAAAAATAGTAAAGAGGAAGCAAGAGACTGAATTTCCATTATAGCATAACATTTCTCACTTTGTTTTAGAAATCTTTAAAAAAATTCTTGAAAAATGCATGAAAAACTCATTAGCTTAATAATTTTTTTTCCCTATATTACCCTTACATCTCAAGGGAAATTCAGCTCTGGATTCAATGGTCCAGTTCTGCATATATATTGTTTTCTTTTCTTGAAAGCAATGATTATTTTACAAATATATTCCTGGGCCAATTTCTGTCATTTGTTTAGATGCTTCCAAGATATTTCTATCTATTATTTAGTCCAATATGTTTATATTAATTACACCTTCCCAGAAATATCAGCAGCTATGAAATATTGGGTATAAAAAATAGCCAATTTCATTTCTGCCTTATGAAAATTATAGTAAGCAACAACTATCAAAGTCAGCCATGAACTCTAATGCAATTATCTGTGAATAAACTTTCTTACTTTCTAACATTCATTAAAAAAAAACTGATTTTATAAGCTATCTGCAGCATTTTACAACATAATATCCGTATTCAAAAGGCAATTTCTGCTCAAATGCATACAATGATTAATGCATTTGCAATGATATTCAGAGACTTGAAAAATAAATAATTCCATTTTGAGGCACATATTTAATCTTACGTATTTGTAGATCCATTAAACATCTATGTCCAGTGGCTGAGAGGTTAGAGTGCTACTGATCAAAGAGAGGATGTCTGATCGAAATGAACCTAGGCTTGAGTCCTGGAAAGGGTATGGCTGCTTCTTTTCCGAGTTGTCTTCCTGCTGAAGTCTTGCTTACCTCAAGGATTTTCTCTGTGGCATATTTAACTGACAGGCTCCTGCCAGACCTCTATCACAAGCAACTAATTGTCAAGAAATTCATTTATGGCCTGAATTATATGAATAACAGTAAGTTGCTCTGTCAAAAGTATGCCTTTCACAATAATGCATGGGGCTTAGTAAGTTTCAATGGAATAACAAATTAATACAATAATGTACATTTTCCTCTATTTTCTATAAAGAGATGTTATCTGTTATATGCAACATTTTGTGACATTATAATAGCCATATTTGAGTGCCAATATCTGTTCAACTGCATACGATTAATGCATTTTGGATGAGGTTCAGAGACTTGACAA
Organism: Ryuthela nishihirai; assembly: GCA_038380435.1. NCBI lineage: Eukaryota > Metazoa > Arthropoda > Arachnida > Araneae > Heptathelidae > Ryuthela > Ryuthela nishihirai. The sequence continues at coordinate 42,588,948 of JAWZYU010000022.1, forward strand.
ATAAATTTTAATTTTGAGGCACACATTTGTGTACCATTTTATTCTTCTATAGCCTGAATTACATAAATAATAATTGAAAGTTGTTTTATCAAATGTGTGCCTTCCATTACATATGCATGTGGCTTAGCAGTTTTCCAATGGAACAAATATGCATGCTCAGTATTGAAGGGTTTATCCCTGTTTAAACAGATTAGAACACTCAATCCCGCAAATTTCACAGAAAACTGATCACCCAGTATAAAATTTGGCACTTGGATTCCTCCATATCAATCTGTATTGCATTAAAAATTGAAATCTCTAACTCTCAGAAAACTTGAGTTCTAGTTTAAAACTACCTTTATTTTTGCATTTTGAAGTCACACTAAATTTCAATGGGGACATTGCTAGTAATGAATGCATATAGAAAAAAATACCATCAATTGTGACATAATTGAATTATTAAATGTAATCAACTACTGAATTCCTTTATTTGAAAATACAGCTATTTGCTACTGATCTACGGGACCTGGGTTCGAGCCCCAGGTAAGGCATGGATGTATGTGTCGTTTTTCTGCTGAGGACCTGCCATCCTCACAGATCTTCTACTATGGCATATAAACTGACAGGCTCCTGTCAGACCTCTGTGGCAAGTAGCTGCTTGAGGGGGTATTTATTTATTTTATTTCAAAGTAACAGGCAATTAATGACAAAATATGTTCCAAATTATGCATTTATAATTCTCACTTAAAGGTACAAATTTTTCCATAAAATGTTAGTCTAATAGTCCTTGTACATATTGATAAGAATGTGCTTGTGAAGGTATCTTTGAATGTGACTCATAAACCTACACTTATGAGCAACATGTATAGAGACTATTCATTTGAAAGGTTATGCATACTGTGTTTGAAAAGAAATTATTTATTCAGACCTCTAAAACACATTACACATTATACATGCCTGAACAGAAATCATCCTGCCATTCTGGATCTGTTCATCATACTACTTACCATAGGTAGCATTATAACTTTTTTTCTGGGAAATACAGAAACCTTACAATTTTACCTAATTTAAACAAAGTTGAGACTATAACAATAATAATCCAGTTCAATTTTTTATTTTCTTCTGGAATAAACTTACCTCTATCTTACACCAGCTGACAGGTGGATTAGATACATCTACCAAAAAATAAATACAATAAGTTTTCATAAAAAACTATAAAAAAATTTACAGATATAATGCATAAAATTCACTTTAAATACCTTTAATATCATTTCACTGACACAGTAAACATCAATCTAATGGATGTCACATTTAGTGGAATCAGTTTTCTTCACCTATTCATCACCTTCCTAACTAAGTTTGTAACATAAAGATTTTTATTTCAGTTTGCTACAAGAACCTTGTTACGGTTACTTGCTCCGATTCCTTCTGAAATTCTCTACACTCTTCTTTGGTAAACCTCTTCTTAAGTTTAAATTATGTAATAGCCTGCTGATGATCAGAAAGTTTAGGTGTTGAATCACCTTGGATGATGCTTGAACTTGAAATGATCATATAGCCTTATGGTTTTTACACAAAATAACAGGGCCACTCAAAGGAACATTTTTCCAGTTCTGCTCTTCTATTCAGACTCTCAATATATTCTCATATTTATTAACTGGCCATTATCTTCAAATAGCTCTGTTTCCAAAAAATTGGATTTAGATACTTTGAGTTTAATAATAAAATGTCCAATTCTGTATATATAGATATTGCATTCCTTTCTTACAAGCACAAACATATTCCTTATTATTGCACAAATGTATTCCTGGAATTATATATTATCATACTTCTTATTTGTTTGCTCAAATTTTGTGTCAAATCCAAGACCATCAACTTCATTTCAAGCTGCTTCTGCTTCCAGTTTTTGAAGCTTATCCATATCAGATCTATAAATCTTGAATTACCATTGTGAATAACACACAAATACAGTAATGTATTATAGTAAAATGTTAAACTTTTGAATATAGCTTTCAGTTTTTATTTCAAATATTTTTTAAATAAAATTTTTGAATGCAGTTTTTCAATTATTATTATTGCTTTTGATCGAATGGACTATGCTCCTACTTCAGTCCACTATACCAGGTTTCGAAAATGAAAACTCAAAGTAATCCATCATTGCATTATTTGTGATAAAATTACCTTTCACGAATAAAACTTTCATTACAAGTTTTCTTCATCATAGCACACATATTTATATAAACATTGAAAAGACATCAAAATAACATAAAACAATATATTTATTAAAAATTCTATATCACTGTATAGTTTAAAACATAACAGTGCACTATAGTTAAATTGAAGAGATACGGTAACACCTAAAGACCATTTGTCAAAGACAATTCAAATTGACCTATGTGCTTATATGCTAAAAAGACTACAAGCATCTGTATGACACATTACTGTCATAGATAAAACTGAAATTTATCCACTAATTATTATAAAAATATGTGCTACAATTTAACATGGATAACTAAGTATTTAACAGACAAATTGTTAACTTATTATTATTGTCTAAGTAAGGTACAAAAATGTAAGAACGATTACAAATGGTATTAAGGCCAAGCAAGGCTCCATTGTGCTATGAATACTAATGATTAAACTTCTGATAAAACATTCAATGAGATGAAGTAGATGAAGAATTCAATAACATGCTGTAGAATTTATACACAATCTGCATTTGATGCCTCCATGCTGCTTAAACATAAGTGGCTGGAGATGGTGTTTCCCACTACTCAAGAATACTTTGCCGTACATGAGGCACTTGAGTTAGCTACTACTAATAATTGGTTTTCTGCAAATAATCAGTTATATATTCAAAAGGAAGGTGTACCAATGGGTTCACCATTATCCGGTTTGTAGGCTGATGCCATAATGAGACAGAGTGAGTCTAATGTTTTACAAAATTGTCAATTTAAGCCCATATTTTATTGTCATTATATCGACAATATTTTTTTAATTTGGCTTTACGGCCCTAATGAACTTACACAATTAACAGGCAGGTTTAATAACTTTTCCCCTCCATTAAATTTACCCATGAGGAAGAGATTAACAGTACTATTCTGCATTTGGATGTTCTGATTCATCGCTTTCCTACGCATATCTCTACTGAAGTATATCGAAAACCTATGTATTTACCGACGTTAATCCCTTTTACATCTGCTCACCCACATAAATATAAAGTATCATCTTTTAATGCTTATTTTCGTTGAGCTATAAACTATTGCACTCAAAAACCCTTGTTAGTTAAGGAGCTGAATTATATATATCAAATTGGCTTAGATGCCGAATATCCACTCCATTTAATTAGAAAGCAGTATTATAAAGAGAAATATCAATTGAATTGCGGATCACAACCACCTCTAAATCAATTGCAAATCATCAAATCTAATAAAAAATTTACCATTGCATTTCCTTACATTTCAATGATTACTCCCATCTTGAATAATATATCTGTCTGCCTATAGTCTGCCTATGGATATACGGTCCCTACAACAGTGAGGCATACTATACTCAATGTCATATGTAAAGATCGCAACATTATTGCAGCCTCTGGAGGTGTTTATTATATTCAAATACCCAATCCTCAGAAAATAATTTCCCCATGTACAGGATACGTAGGAAAAACCTACAGACCAATGGCACTTCGGTTTAAAGAACATAATTCTGACATTAAAAAACGTAACCTAACCACTGCATTAGTACAAATCATTATAGAACATAAATTACTGACAGTAATACAAGATCCCCATAAAATTATTTCCCCACCCACTAAATTTCAGTTAGTGTACACTGAAAATTTGATTATCAGCCTTAATCAAGATACATTATGCAATACTGATATCGCCCCTTTACCATTACCAGGGAAACTACTATTTAAAGATTATTCGCTGTCACTTGAAAGTGATGCAAGCAACTATGTAAATTAACAGAGCAGCGGACACATAAATAGACGATGATATCTTCATTCACTTACCTTGAAAATTCGACCAAACTTTCGGGTCAAGAAACATGTTGGCCCATAACAGAATTGCAGCCCTTGAGGGGAACGGTAATGTTTTATTGATTTATTAACCTTGTGCTACTGATGCAATTATCTTAGATTACTATGCATTTACCTTAAGAAAATTAGATGTTAAAAGCAGTTTGATGTAATATCTAAAATTTGAACAGTCCTTGCCTAGAGCACCATTTAGTATCGATACGTACATCTATGTATGTATACATTACTGCTAATAAGGTTCATCAAAGAACTTTGGTAAGGTAAGATAATAGGTCAGGTACACGGACCTTTAGAGTGTATTGCTCAACCATGGTAAGGTAATTGGTCAGGTAATAGAGACCAACTGCGACAAACTGTGCATAAATTCTACAGCATGTTATTGAATTCTTCATCTACTTCATCTCATTGGACATTTTATTGGAAGTTTAATCGTTAGTATTCATAGGATAATTGAGCCTTGCACAGTTTTAATACCATTTGTAATTGTTCTTATGACATTTTTTACATTACTTAGACAATAATAATAAGTTAACAATTTATCTGTTAAATACCTACCTGTTATCCATGTTAAATTGTAGTACATATTTTTTATAAAATCAGTGGATAAATTACAGTTTATCCATGACAGTAATGTATCATACAGATGCTTGTAATCTTTTTAGCATATAAGCACATAGGTCAGTTTGAATTGACATTGACATTTGGTAAATAATAATAATATAATGATAAATTTGCATAAAGAAACACTGTGTAATACAGAGATACCTACCTGCCCACAGCATGAAATTTCCTGCTGCATGAGTAACCTGCTATATGAGTCATGCAGACCAATGTAAATGAATCAGAATGACTCATATAAAAACCACCAGCAGTCACCATCTCACTGCAATCACATCTGAGGAAGCTCTGAGAAGGGTAAGGGGTGAAACGCATAGTGAAATCGTTTGGAATTTTAAAATGTTTTAATGTTGACTTTAGTTGAGTGTGTGATAATGATTTCTTTTTTAGATTTTTAAACATTCTTGAGGTACCAGGTTCATTTTAACCACATAATAACAGTCATTCTGAACTGGAACTTGAAACACATGTGCAAGAGTTAACCAAGGCTCTCAAGCATAACAGCTATATGTCCAACGAAAGCTCAGCTGAAGAACATTCAAAGTCAAGTGCATGCGAGAATCCAAACCAGACTGGTAAACATAACTGTCGTGATGTTATAAAGAGTATCATCTTCAACAAGGTGAAACACAACAGCAGTAACCTAAGAAGATTAACATCCAGAGGCAACCAGCCTCTGTGCCAGCCATTGTCAACGTTCAGAACTGGTAATATCTTTTCTTATCTTTTATTACCTTTGCTTGTAAAGGAGGATTTTTTTTTAGAAAATAGAATAGTTTTAATTGGGATATTGCAAAGAAGACAATGTACCTTAGACAATGAAAAAGGTTGGTAACAATGACCACCTCAAGTATCATTTATTTTAAAATGTAATACAGCTAGAAATTGTGTAATATTAAATTCAATATAATCATAGCTATGGTTGAAATTTATTTATAATTAAATTAAATTTCAAGTCACAGATTTTTGACTGCAGCTGACACAAGCCACTGCTTCCCATGTCACATGGCAAGAGTTGCCATTGCTGATCCAAGCACTTTCCTAAAAAACCACAAGTGATTGGTATTTCCTGCTATTCCTTCTGCACTTCTTACTTATTAATTTCTGAAATATTTATGCTTTTGATAATTGGAATATCTTATTAAGGCTTATATTACACAAAATTTAAATATGACTATTTCCCAGCCAATATAAATAAGTTTTTACTATGGTTTGAAATACTTGAAATTTAACTCAAGCTTTCTTACATGTTATTAAATCACTTTATCATGTTCCTCAAACTGTTGGTTTAATGTAGTGTTTTTTACACTACAAGTAAGGATTTATTACTAGATTCTGGAGAATTGTTCATTGGGTCACAAATAGGAATAAGTCAATAATATGAAAACCTCAAATTAGTACATAAACTTAAACAATACAGTTTTACATCACATTTTTTATCTGAAATATATTTTTTATTCAATTAAATAAGTTCAGGTTAGTATATCCATTATTTTTGTCATGTTTTTATTAATATTCTGGCAATAATTTCTTCCTGTGGGTTGTGGATCCAAAATGTTTCTTACATAAATCTTAAGCAGAAAAAGTATGAAAAATGCTGGCTTAACATGTAATAAGTAATTTTAAAACTGCAATATCAGAGTAAACACAATATATTCTAATCAGGAATACACTAGTGCATGAATAAGTACTGTAATCATAACCTATTCACTAGAACCATTAACTCATGACGTGTTCGAAATTTAAAATAATACTTACGTGGGGAATATATATCTAGCCAACCTGGGCCTTTCAATTTTTGGTTCAATAGCAACATTTCCAAACTAGAAGTATCAGTCCCTAATATATGACTAAATGTAGACCCACTAATATCTGCAGGAAAGGATGAATGTTCTGCCTATAGAAAATACAAAGCACAAATATGCATTTTTCATAATAATATGAAATTAACTGTAAAGTTCCATATATTCTTTTTTTTTAAAGGAATATTCATAAAAATTGTTTTTGTTGACTCTGACTACTCAGCTTTGGCTGACAAAAACTGTTCTTCAATAATTAGGAAATAATAATAAAATTTCAAGATCATTTATATTTGATTTTCAGGATTACAGCATCCTCAAAGCCATACAATTAATATTTGGTTGCAAAGGTTAATGCAATGTTGTATTCTATAACACAGCCTCTCAATCATGAGAAGAAAAAGTATTCAAAAGGAAGCAAAAAACTATATCACTATCACAGCTGTACTTTGCATCATGGTAAAAACCTAAAATAAAAAATAAATACTTTACCCTTTTCACCCATCTACCCAGAGCACACTAATCTTATAACAATCCTAAAAAAAAATTTGTAAACAATCCACCACCAATCCACAGTATAAAAAAATCCTCAGGAACTAATTAATCCCATCAGACAACAAGTTTAAAAAACACGAATTATCGTAAACAACTCGTAGAAGATCATCAGTATTAAAAAAAAAGACCACAGAACTAAATAATCCCATCAGAGAAAACAAGCCTAAAAACACGAATTATTGTAAACAATTTAGCGCTGCTCCATAGTATAAAAAAGCCTCCTGAACAAAATAATGCCATCAGAGACAAGCCTAAAAAACATGAAATATCGTAAACAATGTATTGCCATCTGCATTATTAATAAAAAACACTAGGGTTATGCCATTTTAAACAGAGCATATCGCTAAAGAAGAAATCATCCCATTTCCAGCTCAACACAATAATAGGTAATATGCATTAACTAAATATCATAAATCGACTGCAACTTTCAGTAATTACCTTTCAAATTTACACCATTATGCTATATTATATTAGAATTAAATCCAGACTGCATTAAAAAAAAATACATTTGTATGAATAGCCCATCCCTTCAGGTTAAATAAACTCATGACTTTTATTCACCTCAGAGATTGAGATCTGAAAAAAAAAAAAAAGCCATACGAAGCATTTCAAGAGATAATAATCCAATAAATTTTTCAATAAGATGAAAGGCTATTATACTCTAAGTTATCACTTACATTACACATCTTAACAAATTTGTTACCACTCGTGGTGACATCTAGTGAGTGAGTGCTGTAAACTGCAGGTGTACCTGCTTATTGTTATTAGTTACCAGTTATTAGCGATTAAAATATATTTACATAACATAAAATACATAAAAAAAATCAGTTTAGTTACATTTTTGGCATGTATGCTTCTTCGTATTAATGAAATTTAATTTAATCACTAATAACCAACAATATGTAGTAGGCATTAACCAACAATTAATATATATATATATTGCAAAAGTTAACATTTACAATACAGAGAGAATAGCAGAAATTACTGCACCCATATATTCAATGTTTTTTAGTGAGCAGTGCTTGGATCGTCACTTCATATGCAACAAAGAAAATGGAGCTTGCTACAGCCAACTGAACTGCATCTGTATGTTTTACCCAGATATAACCCCATGGAACCAGTAAAAGAGTTTTTGATATTAATGAAAGTTAACTTAATCGCTAATAATTAATATTCAGTATGTAGGCATCATCCCCTGATGAATATATTTCAAAAGTTAGCATTACAATACATCAGTAATAACAAATGTTGTTGCAACTTTTTTTTTTTTGAAAGTGCTTGATCGCCGCATGACAACACAGCTTGTCATGAGGCATGCTTACCGCACACTGCATCAGCACATTTTTGTCACTAGGTCAATGCATCCATACGTTTTTGATATTAATGAAAGTTAATTGCTAATTATTAACTAACAATCAATATGGTATATATTTAAATAATAATAAGCTAAAAGCTTCTGAGAGGCATTTTCATGCAGATTGGGTGTAAAACAATCCAAACACTTACCTCTTGTGATCAGCTGTTGGTTACAAAGTTATGGCGAAACAAAACTGACATCGGCCAACAAATGACAAGCAAAATGCAACAGGAAGTAACATAACAGTAAAAAACATAAAGTGCATAACTGATTATAATTAAAAGTACCTCAATTCTAGTGAAAGAAAAGTTTTAATCCCTTATCAATCAAATAGTCCAACCCAGATAACAATAGACATGCATGAGAAGCATTCAAGTTGCAATGTCAATCATAGCCCACAGATCTGCGAAGTTCTCTAATCTGTATTATTTCCTTCACTCTGAAGTTTCTGCTTCTAAGCAATCCAATTAGAGTTTAGTTGGCCAGAGCAGGGAGAGTTTGGTATAGGTTCAATAAACACCCATTTAGAAGTGTGATTGGTGTGCAAGTGAGCCCACAAGCAAGCACAGATTAGGGAGTGGTGACACAGCTGCACCTTTAATAATAATTTAATAATAATTAATTTAATAGAGTACAAGAGCTAATTCAGAAACAATTCTTCCATTTCATTAACATTCTCCTTTTATGAAAAGGGCAAAAATACTGTACAATTTGAAGGCAGATATTCTTCAGTGTGAAACTAAAAATCGGATTTTCAAAGGCAAAATCGGGTTTTTGGATTTTAACCCAAAAATCGGACAAAATCCGAGAAAATTAGAGTAGTTGGCAGCTCTGGGCTTAACCATCTCAACTAAATCTTTCTAATTATTTTTAACAACATTCACTGTTCTTAGAGTTACAGAAGGTGGAATGTTTAACATCATTGCTTGTTCTAGGAATGTTTTCCAAAATTGACAAAAATCAAAAATAAAAATCACCAAACTTTTAAATATACATTATATTAATTATTCGCTAATTTTTTTATTAACTTCGTATAAATGTTTATGACTGGCAACATGAATACAATATATTCCAGCTTCCATAACTTTTTTAATAATGAACAAAATATTATTCAGAATTAATATTTATCCAAGATCTTCAACTATATCACTATGTAAAATATTAAAATAAAAAGTACAATTCTCTATAACCTTTTCATGATAATATCTAAGAATTTAAATAACATATACACAAAGTATTAAAGTTCTTATCATTATGATGTTTAAATGATATAACAATGCTTGTAAGTGTCAAATTCTCTTTGAAGTTCTCATTAGTACACTGCTTATAAAGGTCTGCTATTACTGATGTCAGAGTTCAATCAAAGACTGCCACTCTTAAAAGTGTAAAGGTTTTCAAGTAATGAAGCAACAGACTTGATAATGTAGCAAATTAATTTTACAACACATAGTGAATAGAATTGCAGTTAAGTTGTAAGCTCCAAGATGGGAGATTTAAAGGAATCAGTAAATTCAGTTTAACAGAAGAGACATTCAATATTTTTTAAATCCAAATATTAAGTGTATTCATAATTATTACTTTCATTAAGTTATCAGTAGACACAAAAATGCAGAATTATAATTAAAGATATATTATCATATACCCTTAATATAAATATATCAGCTAAATTACTTGTATTTAATATATATATACAATTGTGAGAGACTGACTGACAGGGGATCACACTAATTCTAAATAAGCTTACTGGACAAAAAAATTAGTCATCTCCCGCTGTAAGAGGGTTATGTCTGTTCGACAGCAACAGAGGGCATAATAGGAATAAACGCGTCCTACAAAAGCTGTGCCGTGCACTACAGAGTTCATACAGTGATAAGAAGTGTTTGTGTGCCACGTGTGTTAGTTGTTCTGTGAAACATGGGTTGCACCAAAGATGTGAATGAGTGACAAAAAGGTGTTATTGCATTTGGCCAAGCCACAGAGCATAGTATACAATAAGTTGCTATCTTTGCAGGTGTGTCAAAACATATTGTCCAAAGGGTCTTCCAGCAGTGACGTTCATCGCAGTTCACCTCTAATCATCTCCAGAACTGCCAGCAGAAAGACTGTGCTCACCAATATGGACTGCCACAGTATGTCACACACTGTTAGGGCAAACCACTTTGCAATGAGGCAGGAATTGCTCCAGTCAGTCAATGCAGGCCTACAACAAGCTGTTTCCAAACAAACACTCCGAAGGAAACTGCATGCCATGGATATCTGAAGCACAGTACCATGGAAGAGACCCATGCTAACAGCTCTGCACAAGGCTGCACGACTACAGTGGGTATGGCACCAAAAAGACTGGACTGTCGACACTTGGAAGCATGTGGTCAGATGAGTCACGTTTTTACTTGTACTTAAATGATGCGAGGCATTGGGTACATCATAAGCTGCATGAAGCCTTCCATGCGGACTGTGTGCAAAGTTCTGTTGAAGCTGGAGGAGGCTCTGTGATGTTCTGGGGGTGTTTCATGTATGAGGAAAAGGGTCCTTTGCGGTGGCATCACACTTGAACCAGAAGGGGCTATACAGAACTACTGGACGACCAGAGGTTGCCTTTTGTGCAGCATCTCCACAGTAAACACCAGAAGGAGACCACAGTCTTCCAAGACATGACAATGGTCACATGCACAGAGCTCGAAGTGTGTCGATTGGCACGATGAGCATTCTTAAGCCTTTGAACATCTTGACTGGCCCACCAAATCCCCGGATTTGAATCCCATAGAAAATTGTGGGACTATTTGGGGCAATGAGTGAAGCGCTGTCCCAGCCATCCGACCAATCTGGCCGAACTGCGGCATTTGCTGCTGGAAGAGAGGATGACTACTGATGTGCACTACATCCGCACACTGGTGGCATCCATGCCAGACAGGATTCCGGTTGTTCTTTGGTCGCACAGAGGTGTTACATGCTATTAGGTGACATTCAGCCAGGGGTGAACTAATTTTTTGTCCGGTGAGCTTATGATAAAGAATTGGTAGAACTCTTGAAAATTTAAGGGAATTCAGGTTGTAGATCCCAGGAAAATTCAGAAATTTGACTCTGTCATGTCCTTCAAGGTTAAATAGAGGGGTCATATAGAGTTCAAATCATAATCTGCGAGTGCTAAAAATATGAAAATTGGTATCGGTATATTTCAGGTTGTAGATGTCAGAAACATTATGAAATTTTGGATCCAGAAGGTCATTTTTAAAAAAAAAGAAAAGAAAGGTCAGAAAAGTCCTTTTTAAACGTTAAAGGTCAAATTTAAAGCTACCACTGCTAGAGAGCTCAAAATTAATTCCTGGGGGTATTTTAAGTCATAGATCTCAAAAGTGAGAAATTTTGAATATGCTTGGTCCTTTGAGGTCAAAGGTCAATAGCAGATCTACTGGTGTTAGAGTGCTGAAAATTGGTGCTAGAAGGTATTCTGAGTTATAGATCTCAGAAATTATGCCAAATTTCTGATGTGAGTGGTCCTTCAAAATCAATTGTTGAATTGTTTTACCTCTGAGTGGCACTTTTTTGCACACAGTGGGCTAAATGGTCAGGCCACAAGTATCCTGAAAGCTGAGAAGGTTTGGGGAGGGGACTCACTGGAATAGCTGTTGGGAGACAGATGGTAGCCTCCCATCAAAGCCATCCAGTGTGCTCTTTAACATATATAGGGTAAGGCTCTCCCACACATGGAGCCATGGCTTAACATCCCATCTGACAGACAGCGGCCTTTCCAAGCCAATCGATGTTCCTTACTGACTGTGGGCAGGGTGGGGAGTTATGCGGAGATATATCTCAACGTTGATCAGGGACTCGAACCTGGGAACTGCAGATTATGAGCCTGGAACACTACTGACTGAACACAGCGCCCCCCCCCCCCTCTCCCCAAAGTGAAATCTCGATATACTGGTGCTGGAGAGCTAAAAACTGGTGAATAAGACTACTTCAGGCAGTAGAACTCAGAAATAAGAGGAATTTTCAGATCCAGTGTCACATTCAAGGTTAAATAGGGACCAGAGTGATGGGTTAGAAAGCAAGAGGTCCCAAAGGCACTATTGATATCTTGTATTATGATGCATATATATATATACAGGTAAATCCTGTTATAACATGGTACTCGGGGTTCAAACAATCGCAACGCGATATAAGCTGGATCGTGTTAGCAAAAATTCAAGCCTTTTTTGTCATTCAAACTTCGTACATCAGCCAACTATGTCTGCTTGTCTTTGTCACTTTTTTGCATACTATAAATTGCAATAGAAGAATTCATGGAAAAATCAAGTAAACAATATTATTACATGGAAAATTAAATTAATTAATATGATATATTGAATTGTTTCAATCGTGTCTTGACATATGATAAAGTATTTAAACCCAGTAATAAAGTTTGTACAATAAAAACACACATTTTACCATTTTTAGCTTTCCACGTGGTGTATTAATTACATTCTTGTTTTTAAATTGACCAACTGTTTAACAAAAATTCGAGAGAAAGCAAACAATCATAATGCACTCAAATCTCGTTAATTATGAAGTACAGGTAACTACACACAGAGTTACAGACATTTCCCGGATTTCTGAACAGGCGAACACACATTAGGATACATACAGGTGTATTAGTTTTCAATTTGTCATTTTTCAATAAAAACCTATCAAGGGTTGACTGTTTCATTGCTTGCATTTGTTTCTTTTTAACCATTTCAATCATGTTTTAACTGTAAGATATCGTCCATGTGTACACAAGTAATCCAATATGTAGTTCTTGAGTAAAAAATTATGTTTCATATGACAGAAAAAAAATGGGAGCCACACTTGCATCACTATATTCATTCTATGATATATTTCTATGATATATTCTATGATATTCTTGCATCACTATATTCATTATAAGTGAAATTGCATTCTATCAGATTGCATTTTAACAGAATTTACCTGTATATAGCATTTGCTTTAAAACATTCTAAAAATTTACTAAAAGAAAAACATTATTTCACACTGAAAACATACTTACAGAATACTGTACTTCCAGATATTCACATTTATTGGGAATGTCAGTATTATCAAAGGCATATTTTTTTGTCGTTTTCTATTAAATGAATAATATAATTTAAGAAGAAATAATAATTTTCATCTTCTGATGATCAAAATCAATATTACTATTATTACTATCAATAATAAAATATCATTTACAATCAACATTCAGTAGGAAAATGCAGAAGGTAACACAAGCTTATCCAAAGAATATATTATTACAAAAAACAGAACTGTTCTGTTTTTTGTAATAATATATTCTTTGGATAAGCTTGTGTTACCCTCTGCATTTTCCTACTGAATGTTGATCTTCTGATGATCAAAATCAATATTACTATTATTACTATCAATAATAAAATATCATTTACAATCAACATTCAGTAGGAAAATGCAGAAGGTAACACAAGCTTATCCAAAGAATATATTATTACAAAAAACAGAACTGCTCAATACCAAAAGTATTAATTTTTAAAAATGCTTATGTAATAAAATTATGAGAAAGTAAAAATTATATTATATAATTTTTATTTATGTATATTCACTTATATAAAATGTTACATTCATATTTGAAATTTAAGCATCTGATAAACATAGAAATTTTTTATGCAGTCTTCACAAGATGTTAAGGAAAATGGCATATCAGAAATTTGAATTTTGCAACTGAAATGGATTCAAAATTGCTTGATTAACCCTTACAGTGTAAAGTTTCTGAAATTAAAACTCACTGTAGTGGCAGAATTTATTTTAAATTTTTTTCAGAAAATAAAATAACAAGCTTTTAGAATCTCACCCTGAAGAAACTAATGAGTGAAAATAGGTCATGTTACATACCCAAAGAGTGTTTAATTGTGATTAATAAAATATCAAAAATTTGTAGAAAAAAGGGTAAGGGTTTTAAGCATTTTTTTTTAACATTGCAAAATTTTACTATAATTTTTTCCATTTTAATTAACTTTCGTAAACTTAACCCCCCCCCCTTTTTTTTATTTTTTTTATAATTCCAATATAAACAGTTCATAATATTTCTGTTAATGCTTATATCTTTAATTTACTTAATTTTTTAGTTATTTATGCATATAATGCATAATGCATAGGCTTAGACTTTTGACAATTGGCAAACTTTAAGCCTATGAAAAACAGTGTCATAAAAAAAATTTTGCTTTAAAAACAAGATAATTTTAATAAAAATTGAAATATATATTTTAAAAATAAAGAACTACAAAAAAATTTCAATAAAACATCCCAAAGCATTTAAAGTTTAAGTGAAGCACTATAATTGAGAATTGTGTTACATGAAACTGCATAACTGCTACAAAAAAGGAGTTTTTAAAATATTCCAGCAAAAATTTTGGTTAAAATTCAGAATTTTCTAACCTTAATTAGTTTATTTGGTTGAAATGTAATTAAAAGTATTGCTAAAGTAAGTCCTAACTTTTAAATATCTCACCATGAGACTAATTACTGAATCGTACAGTTCTCCTGATATTTGTCATTAGAGATTACAAGCAGTTTCGTTTTCAATCGTTTCAAATTAATTATTGTTTATAATAGCAGTATATATTTGAGAAGCAATAAAAAATAATTTTAAAAGCATTAGAGTAAAAAAAAGTTTTAAAAATCTAAGTACTAAATATTGACCAAAAGTCGATGTGCATAGTTCCCAGACAGCAAAATTTCTGGTATTAATAAAATCAACATCTTTACATTAAAAGTTTAGAAAGCATTACAACTCTGCTAAGAGAGGGAACTAGGTAAAAAAACTGGAAATCACAACTGATTGATAATCTGCATACGAGACAACAGAATGAAAGCATAAGCTAAATCACTTAAAAATTAGATTCAACACAGCTTATGTAATCAAACTAAATATATTTCACAATAATAGCTGTACATTATTCATGTCTAAAATTACTAAGTCTCAAAAATTAGGAATGCAACTGCTTTTACAAATAACAAATGAGCTAGTTGTTGCTGTAATTGCTATAACACAATTTAGCTAATGTAAACTATTAATCAGTCTAAATATTACCTTATCATCTATCTAAAGCATATCAGGCTTATTATTATTGTTAATTAGCCTGATATGCTTTAGATAGATGATAAGGTAATATTTAGACTGATTAATAATTTACATTAGCTAAATTGTGTTATAGTAATTACAACAACTAGCTCATTTGTTATTGTAAAAGCAGTTGCACTCCTAATTTTTGAGACTTGGTAAATTTAGACATGAATAATGTACAGCTATTATTGTGATAAAAATAATAAAAAAATAAAAAAATAAAAAATAAAAAAATAAATAAAAAATAAATTCAGTAACAATGACAGTTGCTCAAATCTTTTCAAAATAGACATTTTCACTAGCCTATTCCAGTGACACCCTTTAAATACTGAATGGTTGAGCAATTTTGCTAAGTTTCAGATTTTTGGTAATGGTTTCCTTGACTAGAACTGATTGATGGTGACTAATTTTGTTTCCTTAACCCCTTCCAGTATTCACATTGCCTGTATACGTTCGTAGAATCCATAATGAGAGGCAAAGGATATATGTATCCATTTTTAGTACCAAAAAAAAAATCAATTTTTAAAAAATAAAAATTGCCATTGTAATTTTTTTTATATCTCTCATAAAAATATATAATTCAGGCTTGAAAAATAATATTTCGCTAAACTACAATATAAATAATTTGATAGAGCCATCTGATTACCATTTCTTAGAAGTATTAAATGGTACTGCTGATTTGCCTGTTAACGTTCCTCTTTGCTGAAGGAAGCTTTTGATTTAAGTTCACAAGTTTAATTTGAATTATTATCCACAAATTTTCCTTAAATTTTCCAAAATCTCCTAAAAATTAACAAAAAAAACTGTTATTTTTAAAAACATTTAACAAACAACAATTTTTTTTTATAAAAGGTAGATTTTGGAAGTAATTACAAAGTAACGTACTACCGTTTTTCCCCCGTTTCATATCCATTTCTGTCATAAACCTATTTCAGTATTCCAAAAATAATTTTTATCATTTTCCCAGCATCTTTCCTGCTCTTAAAATTGAAACTGGAAGTAAAAACATCCTTCTTAGAAATTCTGGGTGCAGCTGCACTTAATTACGTTATGGTTCACTGAGGCAAACAAGAGGGCAGATGGCTGACACATGCTATCTCCATTCTGTGTGCTATAAGTGGCTCCCATATTGTTTACAGTTTTGGTCCAACATATTGGATACCCTTTGCAAAGGGGCGGGGGTGGCTCAGTTGGTAGCGCGCCAGGCTCGTAATCTGTAGCTCCCAGGTTCGAGTCCCAGCTGGGTCAGCGTTGAGATTTATCTCCGCAAAATTCCCCGCCCTGCCCACGGTCAGTAGGGGACACCAATGGGCTTGGAAAGGCCGCCGTCTGTCGGATGGGATGTTAAGCCGTGGCCCCGTGTGCGGGAGAGTCATACCTTGTGCACATGAAAGAACACGCTGGATGGCCTTGATGGGAGGCTACCATCTGTCTCCCAACAGCTGTTCCAGTGGGTCCCCTCCCCCAACCTTCTCTGAGCCTTCGGGGTCCATGTGACCTGGCCATTTAGCCCGCCCCTGGTGTGCAAAAAAGTGCCGCTCTGAGGTAAAACAACCCAACCCAACCCTTTGCAAAGCTAGTATTTACTTTTTTTACATTTAAACCTTAGTTTTCATTTCAGTAGATTTATTTTCATAAATTAGCGATCTTGTAGCCGATGGATAAGTATTGATTTTTCAGAGTTATGCTACATTGCTGGCCTACAACTTGTTGCTGTGGATATTTTAGCATTGCATTAGGCTATAAGTTAATTTTTATCTATTATTTATTACTTTTCCAGTAAAACTTTGATCTGGTATCATTTTCTGAAAATAAATGAGGTGTTGGATATGGAAGCAAATTAATTTCTATAGATTTATTTCCATTGCGGATATTTTATTTTAACATCTCATTAGGTTATATGAAAATTTTATTTTATTATTTGATGGTTTCTTAGCAAAAAAACTTTGAGTTACATAGTTTTCTGAAAATGAATGTCTTGGATACGGAAGCAAAAGAGACTTCCTTGTTATGGAAATTAGCTGTCATGGAAGGGCAATTTCAGGAATACTTCCCTTCAGCTAAACTCGCTGTGAACCTTTCACCCCCCCCCCCCCCCCCCCCCGCTCCTTCCCAGTATCTTGTCTGTGCCACACAGATGATATAATGCTGTTTTTCTTTGGTGCACACATCTTTCTGCATTTAGCCAAGATTGTCAAACTTCAACACCCCAAAGAAAAATTCACAATGTTTAGTACAAGAGGCAGTGAAGAAAGTGTTTTTTTATTATTTCATAACCAGTTTAGAAAATCCCGAGAATGTGAGAAGTCTAAGTCACTTTGTATAACACTTGCTGCATTTAAAATATACGATACTGAAAAGAATCATTAAAAGAAATAAAAATCATATTTCAGGTTGAATATTATATTATTCGGGGGAGAAATTTCCTTTTGATTAATATATAATTCAACTATTTTTATTCATCAGGTTTTCCAAAATGAAGCCTATTGCATGTTGCGATCTTTGTTTTTTTACCATATCACATTGAAAAAGGCTTATTAAAATCAATGTGCTTGTAAATTTGTTTATATTATTTATTTTCATAAAATTCGCAATTGAATTCTGTTTAATTTGGTATGTAACATGATCTATTTCCGTTGATTGGCTATTGTTTTTCAAATTCTAAAATCGAGAAAAGTCTGGAATTCTCTCAAAGTATGGTACCGAGAAAAAATTAACAAAACGAGAGAAATATTTACTTGAAACCAAAAAAACTAATTTTTTCATTATTCAGAAATAAATAGCCTTTCTATTCATGTGCATTATAATCATTTCTGTCTATTAGTTTTTTTTAAATAAACTTTTATTTGTCTTACCAGATTTATTTGTTTACTACATGACTCTAAAAAAGTCCTATTAAAATAAAACTTGTCTTTTTTGTTAAATATTTTATTTTCAGAAAATTCAGAATTAAATGCTGATTAATTTGGCATATAACATGCCATAATTCCTTTTATTAGTTATTTTGCAAAAAAAGTTCTAAAGTTAATTTTTTTTGACTGAGCATAGGGAGAAAATAGCTTGGCCTCTGGATGGAAACCAGCTTTTCAGACTGGACACTGGAAGAGTTAAAAGCCATGCAAAATATACCTTAATGACAACTGTGTGCTAATTGCTGATGTTTGATTTGAGAGGTTAGGAAGGAGGGAGGGAAGTGAACAGTTAACCTTAAAGAAAATTGTGATTCATTTAGATATTGGTAGTTCTCGTATTTTGGATATAGCAATCAACCTTCCATGCTAATAGATGTGCAAATAGGCAATAAGAGAATCATAAGAACAAATGCTGCATAATGGTAACAACCAATTCAAGTTACCTTCTTTGATTATATTTATTAAATTTTTGTGCATAAAACACATTGTTCTACTTTAACAAGAGTTTACGTGTTTTGTTTCAATATGAACAAAATTAACTAGTTAAATCTTAAAATTTCTCTGTTCAAACTTTCATTGCTCCATTTTACCTTATGGTCATTAACAGTTTATATCTAATCTGCTTAATAATTATGGAGTTTTAAAAATTTTGTGAAAAATCGAGGTAAATATAATTAAAATGCACTATTACACTCCAACTTTACTGAGAGGGGTTAAATCTTAAAAAACTGCAAAATGTATGCCCTATTTTCGTTTACTCTGCAATAAATTAAAACCCAAATATAAGGGCTCCTGAAAGTTTAAAATTCCATAACTTTGAAGCAAGTTAAACAAACAAATCAAAATTTGCAGTAAATAATATCTGGTAGAATATAAAAATTTGAATTTTTTTCTAATATATGCATGTATAGTGAAATTGGGGTCTGAAAACATATTTCTTTTTCATTTCATTCCCAAACATTTTTGAACATTAAAATTTTTGGGTTGGATTGATATTGACTAAATATTATGTTTTACACATTTTGAATTTCCCAAAAATTTTCACTGTGCCCTCTAATGGTGTAAAATTTAGAATATTGCAAATGATGTATTTATACTATAAATGGAAATTTTGGTGGTGAAATGTGAAGGTCATGCGGTTTGCATTGACAGCAGTGAGTTACCCCCTTACCCAAGGGGTGCAGTGGGTGGGAAAATGCAACTCTTTTCTTTTAAGAAATGTTTGTTTCAGAGATAATTAAAAATTTCTTTGGGTTAGAGAGGCACTGGTGAATTATTTAAATTTGCATTTTCTGAATCTACAAACAGTGTTAACAGTGCCTTCTACCATAGATAAAGTTGGAAAAATGTTACACTTGTTTTGAAAATGATCTACTTGTGCCAGAAATTTTGGTAATAGACAGTCATGGTCAAGAAGAGTACAATGATAGTAACAATTTGATTTTTACTCCCAAAGGTGGGATTGAAAAACATAACTTTTTTTAGTGAAGAATTAAAAATTTTTGGGGGTTGGATAAGTATTTACGAAATATTATCAATCATAATCATGTCAACAGGTATTCTGTGTCTTAACTATTGATTAATTACTATTAAGTAATGTAAATAAGAAAGACACATTAAGATTAATAAGCCACATTAGCAGATAAATGGTGGAGTAGGTACCTAGTTTAGTAGTTATAACACTTTGGCATGAATCTAGAGAGACATGAGTTCGAGTCCCATGCATCAGCAAAAATCATTTTCTTCCACATAAATATTTATTGATTTCTATGTCAAAAGGTAATTCTGTGTATTACTATTGATTGACTATTCATATATGCTCAAACCCAGATACAATGAAGTCAAAGAGAATAAAAACATTGTCACTAATCAAAAGTCTAGGAAGTTAACTCACCAACTTTCAGAGATCTAGGTTCAATGGGAGGAGGGTTGGGTTGTTTTATCTCTGAGCGGCACTTTTTTGCACACCATGGGCTAAATGGCCAGGTCACATGGACCCCGAAGGCTCAGAGAAGGTTGGGAGAGGGGACCCACTGGAACAGCTGTTGGGAGACAGATGGTAGCCTCCCATCAAGACCATCCAGTGTGTTCTTTAACGTGCACAGGGTATGTCTCTCTCGCACACGGGGCCACGGCTTAACGTCCCATCCGACGGACGGCGGCCTTTCCAAGCCCATCGGTGTCCCCTACTGACCGTGGGCAGGGCGGGGAAATTTTGCGGAGATAAATCTCAACGCTGACCCAGCTGGGACTCGAACCTGGGAACTACAGATTACGAGCCTGGCGCGCTACCGACTGAGCCACCCCCGCCCCAAAATGGGAGGAGTGATAACTAAGTTATGCAATAGGAAATGTGACTAATGTATGTCAAAACAATATTCATCATGCTAATGACACCTGTTTTCTGATCAACTCTTTCCTCCACTTTCATTTATGGGTAGATTAACTTGAAGGGAACTATATAAAAAATGATTCTACAGCCCTTCTTATTGCATACATACTCTTTTCATTCCTACATTTCAACCTTACCACAAAAACCTTTGAATTCCATCAGTTTTGCCACAAATAGACCTGTGATCTGGATTGGGAAAGCTTAAGTGACTTAAATGGATTAGATACTTTGAACTCTAACTCTGCTATCTATCAGTTATTTTTATGACCTTCTAAATCTACATAAACACTCAAGGTCATGTCTTCTAGCTGTGTACATCTTCCCTCTCACTAATCCCCTTTGAATGTTTATTTTGCTACAGTAGAAAAATTTTTATTTGACCTGGTCACCAACATAAAACTCACTGAAATGGGAATAAACATCTCTGAATCTTCAGCAGTTTCAGAAATTTTAATTTTTTTCAAACGGTTGCATTATATTGCATACTGAATTTCACTATATCTGAGCTAGCTATATCTGGGTTTGACTGAATAAAGTAAACAGTATCTGTATGAAACAAACTGCTGGGGCATTTAGGAACTGGTATCCTAAATCATATTACTTACACCAAAGCTTATAAACAAAGAAATCACTCCTCAAGCAGTTCTTACCAGAGAGGTCTGACAAGAGCCTGTTGGTATAATATGCCATAAAAAAGATCTATGAGGAAGGGAAGAGCTCAGCAGAAAGACAGTATAAGAAAATAAACATCAATGTCTTACCCAGGACTCATCTCAGGTCCCTTTGATCAGTAGTCAAGCATGCTAACATTTGGCCACAATTTTTAAAGAGATATATAAAGCAACTGTTTATTCCAATGAAAGTGTGCAAAGAAAATCAAAAATGTTTTATTAATATGACTGCATTTAACAAAGCTATTAATACATTAAAGAGAAATGCTGAAGATCTACTGAATTCCATTGTTTATGGATTTGGTTGTTTTATTTCTGAGTGGCACTTATTTGCACACAATGGGCTAAATGACCAAGTTGTAAGGACTCAGAGATGGTTGGGGAAAGGGGCCCCACTGGACAGCTGTTAGAAGACAGATTGTAGCCTCCCATGTATGGCTACCTGAAGTGTTTTTAAATATTCACAGAGTATGGTTCTCCTGTACACATGGCCACGACTTATCATCCCATCTGATGGACAGTAGCCCATCCAAGCCCCCTTTCTGACAGGGCAGGGTGGGCCTTAGCAGAAATAAATCTCAAGCTGGCCTGGTGAGATTCAAACCTGAGAACTGCAGGTTGAATGGGGTCTGCAAGATCATTATTGATAAACACAAAACTCTTTTTAAGAATCACAGCAAATATGAATGTAGAGAAATTTACTCTTCTGATTAAAAGTCATTACAAAATATGTGCATTTTATGTGCTCAGACATTAACAGAAATCACAAAGTTGATCCTGACATTGCTTAAAAAAAAAAGACCCAAATTAGATTAGTCCCTATGACATGTAATATACTGCTGGATGTGGGAATTAATAATGCTATATAGTGTTAGTTGATAACATTATGAACCCTTAACCATGTAATTAAAAAAAAAGATAAAGATAATCTAGATCAATCAAGCTTGCTATGGTTTCTCATACAGCATACAACCTTGCCATCCCAGGACTTGAACTCAGATCCTAGCAAATGCAGTCACTGTGAGCCAATATGATACCACTATGCTACCAAGGTAGGCCATAATGGTCCAAAACAGTCGAAATTTGAAATGGATAATCTATGGCTATTCCTCTGTCTTTACTGCCCTTTTCTGGACAGTCTTGTGCTTGTGTGGGTTAAAGCACTGAAACCTGATATATCATTGGGTCATGAGTTGCCTTCCCTTAATAATCCTATCTTAAACATTTTAAAACATTTAAACATCCTTCCCTCTTCCAAAAACTGTCTTCGCTGTGTCATTTTGATGATATTAATGCACCTCTGAGCAGATTTTTTTGCACACAGTTGGCTAAATGGACAGGTCACAAAGACCCCAAGAACTCAGAGAAGGTTGGGGGGGGGGGACCCTCTGTTAAGCTGAACTGTTAGGAGACAAATGGTAGCCTCCCATCAAGGTCATCCAGTGTGTTCTTTAACAAGCACAGGGTATGGCTCTTACACACACAGGCCATGGTTTAACATCTCATCTGACAGATAGTGGCCTTTTCAAGCCCATTGGTACTCTATACTGACCGAGGGCAGAGTGCAGAATTTTGCAGAGATAAATCTCCACACTGGCCAAGATGGGACTTAAACCTGGGAACTGCAGATTATGAGCTTGGCATGCTACTGACTGAGCCATCCTTGCCTCCATTGGGACATGATATATTACTGGGACCTAGAAGTGCCAGTTGACAAAAAATATCATTTCATAGCATTATGCTAGAAAATGTTTTTTAATAAAATTGGCCTACTGATAATATTTGAACTGAATCTGAAAGATAAATTTCAAACTGAAAAAAAAAATTACCTACCGATTTATTTATCCAAATACAGTTGATGACATATATTTAATAATCCCTCAATGAACAATGAACATTGAGCTGACACTACTGTATATTTTCTACAGAAAACAAAAGTTTCATAATGAAATAATCAATTAGAAATGCTTTCTGAATTCTTGCATAACTTTCTCCATAAACTGCAGCAATTTGTCAATAATCGACGAGAAAAAAAAATTTCCACAAAATTTGAAGAAATGCACTATATTTTGTAAATTAAAGTTTAGTTTTTCCTTTGCATTTTATTATCTTTTCAAATTTAAAATATCAAATCTTTTATTGTGAAATTATTTTTTATTAATTAGATGTGCATTGGTGGTTCATGAAACAGCATTTTTTAAAACATTAATTGACCATGAATCTAAAACTGAAACCAATTCTGGGAATGACACTGTGTTTAACCATTGCCAGAAGTGTAGCTGCACACTAAAGGCAGTGGTGGGAAGAATAATAAACAAGAGCTTCAGTGTTTATTATATGCAGAATAAAGTTCCAAACTGTTTGCTATTTAATATTGGATAAATGCTTTACTCAGTGAGTACTAATTTATATCTTTTATTAAACTTGTGTAGCTTTTTATATATGATTTTTTATTTTTTGAATAATTGGTGTATCTTAATCAAATATTTCTGATTTTGAAATCTGACAACTAGTTGCTTTTGAATGTTGGATTTTTTCAAAATTCAATTTAGACTTATTTCTTGGTTTTCATCACCAAAAAATGCTGTCTTCAATCAACTCTTGAGGTGGAATGAAGTCTCACTAGCAGAAATGATTTTCTTGGCTTAAAAAATGACCTCATCTCAACTTCCCACTGCTGTGAAGCTGACACAACTTTCACCAAAGGGGTGTTAACATCCCTTGGCAAGTTCACACATGCACATTAAATATTTTAAAACATTTAACATTCCTCCCTCTTCCAAAAACTGTCTTGGTTGTGTCACTGTGATGATATTAATTTCTTTTTAGCCTTAGTTCACCTAACTTTCATGAATTACTCCAGGAAGATACAAAACTGCAACAGTCAAACAGAAAATATGTGGTTTGCATTGCAAAAGCATACTATTGTCTGTGAATAGATATCATCAAGTGATCCTTGTGGTAGCATATGGCTATGGATTAATAGATCTGGGCTCAAGTCCAAGATATGATGTGGATGGTTCTTTTCTGTGTAGTCTTTTTGTTGTTGTTCCTTACATTTTCTATATCATATACAGGCAGGCTTCTGTCAGACCTCTACGGCAAACAGATGCTTGAAAGGTAATTTATTATTTCAATTATACTA
Source organism: Ryuthela nishihirai (assembly GCA_038380435.1). Lineage (NCBI taxonomy): Eukaryota > Metazoa > Arthropoda > Arachnida > Araneae > Heptathelidae > Ryuthela > Ryuthela nishihirai. The sequence continues at coordinate 42,613,526 of JAWZYU010000022.1, forward strand.
CAGCCATAATTTTTTTGCATGCAATCTTAAATTTGATATTAAGGAGATAAAAAAAATTAAAAAAATATCTATCTTTCTATATGGGCCCTAAAAAGAAGAAAATAAACCTAAAGCATATCGATGGTGCAATCAGTCAGAGTTTGTATTCACTTCAAAGAAAGATAGTGTACCAGCAATCTTGTTGTGTAGGTAAATTGGCACCCTATTTCCCTTTGAAGTGAATACAAACTCAGTGACTGATTGCACCATCGATATTCTTTAGGTTTATTTTCTAGCTTAAAAGAAGAAACATAATTTCAAAAATTCTACATTTCAACCCTGCTAACAATTTAGACAATTCATTTCTATTTGACGAAGCAGATTGAAGTACATTAAATTCATATTTCTCAAATTTTGTTCAAGTAATTTTTAAGCAGCTTAATTCTGCTAAGAACAACTAAAACTGATAGGAATTACCTTGGTTTTGAATTCATTTATCTTTAACTTTTCTGCAAAAGACTTGAACTCTGCATAGACATCTTGCATAGTAACAGGTTTTCCCAGATCCTCCTTTGTTTTAATATTTATGTGCTTGAAAGAAAGATTTAAAAAAGCTGGAATAAAAAGTTAGTAATAGCAATAACACTTTTATTATAATCATAAAAATATTAACAGATAATTGAATTCTTAGTAATTTCAATGATAAAAAAATATCAATTACTACACCTTCAAAGTGCTTATTGTAATAGATAATAATATAATTCTGGTAATCATATGGGGATAGGTGATTACAAAAATTAAGGTTATTGTTTACACTACAGGAATCTATTACAAGGACTAGAGAAATGCAATTAAAGAAAATTTTAACTTGGCAGAAAGAGACAAATAATCTCTCAGAAAGTGATCTGCTTTATTAAGGATTCTGTTTCATATAAAAATACTTTATTATGATATTAACACAAAATTTAGCATTGTTTGGTCTTTAGTAATGCAAACTTTAATCACTCATAATGCTTACTTATAAATATGGCATTTATTCTAATCATTATGCTTCAAGGCTTAGGTTTGATTCCTTGGGAAGATGTTTTTAATCATCCTAGTGTTGGTGTTCCTACCATGTAAAACACCTGGACAAGCTAAAATAAAGGTAGTCTTTCCTTTATATTGAAAAGTTTCCCTTTATTTTTCAAATTAAAAAAACAAAATTTTAGAATCTTGTGGTGACTCTTTACAAAGATGACTATTGTGTTAGGTTCCACGAATTTCAAAATTCCACCGAAGAATTATAATATTAATATGTTATTCAATATATAATCTAACAATTTTGAGTCATGCTAGAGGGCCTAAAAATTTTGAATTTTTTTTCCAATTCTTGTGTCACAATACACTTAGTTCTCTTAGTTATGCAATAAAAATAGCCGTGGAAATGAAAAATGTGCAAACAAAGAACTATTTACCATACACATATTTCAATGTAAGGCATAATAATAAAAAAAAAATAAATAAATACCCCCTCAAGCAGCTGCTTGCCACAGAGGTCTGACAGGTGCCTGTCAGTTTATATGCCATAGTAGAAGGTCTGAGAGAATGGCAGGACCTCAGCAGAAAAACGACACAAACAGCCATGCCTTACTCGGGGTTTGAACCCAGGTCCCTTAGATCAGTAGCCAAGTGCGCTAATCACTTGGCCACTGGATGGCCAAAGCATAATAATTTGAAGTTATTTCTTAATTTTATTGCAATCAATAAACATTGGAAAATGTTTATTAAAAAACATATTTAATACAATAAATCTGACATTTAGACATTGGAATCAAAATTAAAGAGCCTGACTCATGACTAGACAATATTATAAATTGAGAACATCTTAGCTAGAAAGTACACACTTTTTTCTGAAGTAAAAATACAATACAATACAATAAAGAAAAATAGCACAGTATTACAATTGGAATAATCATACCAATCTAATGGCAGAATATCTGTCTGGAGAAGGAAATCTAGGTATTTAATTTCTTTCTTTCTGGAAAGAATGAGATGATGGTATTAATGTTGGAATTTCTTCCTGAAGTTCATCCTTATAATCAGAGGGCAGAGTATTTACACCTTCTTCCAGCAACAATATTGAGGCAAAGGATGTTGACAGAGCTGCAGATGAAAAAGAAGAATGCAGACAAATCAAATTCTTACAAATAAATTTAGTCGCCAGGACAAGTTACAATGTGGTTTCAGATGAAAATGTGAGTGCAGATGAATCAAATAAAATTCTTCCAATATATTTAGTCACAAGGACAAGTTAAAATGTCTCTACTTCAACAATTAGGTGAAAAACTACCTGTTGTTAGGGTAAGGATGACACTGCCAGGAAATAATTACAATAAATGTTTGCAAAGCCTCCTTTTAGTGCAACTCTTGAATTTCATGTATCACATTTGCATTTCTGCATTTTTAATAGCAAAAATATGATTTTTCTTCTTCTCAGAATTGCATATCTCTGAGAAGTGGGGTATTTTCTTCAAAAGCATTTATCGCACAAGGACAACTAGGCCATATTGTGTCAGTTAAAAGGAACACACAACGTAAACAAAAGCAATGAAAATGGCAAACACACAAGTATATATCAAACAAACATAAAAAAGGGTAAAAAGTCAACAAGTGTAAAATAGAATAATCAACAACGGGTATATAGGACCTATAGAATTAGAGCAACAAGTCTAAAGATTAAAAAGTTAAAATCATCAAGATCGAGTAAAATATCGAGCATATCGAAATGTAAAAATTCAAAAACAGGTGTTAAAACCAAGTGAAGCTAGTGGTAAATCATTTTGGAGATTTAATTGTAAGACAAACAAGAACTAAAATCCACCTAAGATTTGAAATCAGACATTGGCTGTTGCAATGTAAACATGAATCAATAGGACATCACCAAGCCACACATGCAATGAATTGGATTACTAAATGATATAGGACATATATCATTGAAAGTAAACATATCTGTCTACTTGAACCAAATTATTTGAGATTTATCTCATGACATGATATACATGTTTATTTGACTGATTAATTAGGTGATGTTTAAATTTAAAAATAAATTACAGCAAACCAATATATATATATATCCAACATAATACAAACAATTAGCATTAAACTCTTATTTACATCAAGCATACTGATATTGTAACAGAGAAGATTTATTGCAAAATGAAATAATATACAGGGTGATTCAAAACTTATCGTTCAAATTTCGTGGGGAGGTAGGGAATATGTCAGGAAACCGATTTCACATAGGAAAGAATGTCCGCAAATGTACGCATGCGTATGTAGAGGGCGCTGTGTGTACCCAACCAGTGTACAGCTCGCCCGACCACTCCTGCTGTCATCAGTGTACGAGCTGACTTACTAGTGATAAGATGAATCGTTTTACGCATCAAGAGCTAGCGGATATGCATCTCGCATATGGGGCAGCTGGTGAAAGCGGCCGCCGAGCTAGGCAAGTTTACGAAGACCGATACCCCAACAGAAGAATACCGCAGCATCAAATGTTTGCACGTGTGCATCGCAATCTGCGCGAACATGGTTCACTGCACAGCAACATGCAGGATACGGGGAGAAGACGACTGACGCGGACTGTCAACATCGCAGAACAAGTCCTACAAGTCCATCGAAGATAATCCGAATACCAGCACACGAGCTATTGCTCAGCAGCTTGGGGTCTCTCAGTCAGCAGTGTGGCGGATACTGAACAATGAATGTGTGCATCCTTACCAGCTGCAAAGGGTGCAGTTACTGCATCCTGACGATTATCCGAAGCGTGTGGAATTTGCACAATGGTTCATGCAGAAAGGTGCCGTGGACCCCAGTTTTCCAGCTTCTGTCCTTTTTACAGATGAAGCTTCATTCACTCGTGAAGGTGTGTTCAATACACACAATTCACACGTGTGGGCTTACGACAACCCGCATGGTACGAGAAGTCACGCTGCGCAACATCGTTTTGCCGTAAATGTGTGGGCTGGAATCATTGGTGACTGTTTGTTGGGACCTTATTTGCTACCACCCCGATTGGACGGCCGGAAATACCTAATATTTCTCGAGACAGTGTTACCGACTTTTCTGGGCGCTGTTCCCGCGCATATCCGCCAAGATATGTGGTATCAACATGACGGGGCTCCAGCCCATAGCACAATTGTTGCGCGTGATTACCTGAACTGAACATTCGGAGCTCGATGGATCGGTAGAGGTGGACCGATCGCTTGGCCACTCAGGTCACCTGATTTATCGCCCATGGATTTCTTTTTGTGGGGGGCCATGAAAGACCATGTGTACGAGACCCCCGTCGACAGTGAAATGGACCTTGTTGCACGAATAGTGGCTGCCGCAGGCATTGTCCGTGATATGCCAGGCGTTTTTGAAAATGTTCGGCGGTCAATGCAACAGCGCTGTGAATCCTGTGTCCGTGTAAATGGTCGCAATTTTGAGCACCTACTGTGAACCTGTACTTTACCTTGTTGGAATAAAAGTCACATTCGTTACCACTTAACTGTACTGTTTCCTTGTGTTCACTTTACTTGTCCATTTTGTTCATGTAGATGACGTTTGCGGACATACTTTCCTATGTGAAATCGGTTTCCTGACGTATTCCCTACCTCCCCACGAAATTTGAACGATAAGTTTTGAATCACCCTGTATATATATACATGAAATGGCCGTCCTGTGGCCGAGTGGTTAGCGTGCTTGGCTACTGATCTACTGGACCTGGGTTCGAGCCCCGGGTAAGGCATGGCTGTTTATGTCGTTTTTCTGCTGAGGTCCTGCCATCCTCTCAGACCTTCTACTGTGGCATATAAACTGACAGGCTCCTGTCAGACCTCTGTGGCAAGCAGCTGCTTGAGGGGGTATTTATTTATTTTTTATTTTATACATGAACTAGTTCAACAAGCTGGTTGTCAGATCCAACAAATAAACAAAATCAAAAGAAAGTTAAATCCTGATTAAAGCAGGATTCCCCCTCCCCCCTAAAGAAGTTAATTATACAATAGAAATTCTATATATACCGAAATTCAGAGATCATCTAACATTTCTTAAGATCCTATAACATACAAGTCCCTGCCACAATTACAAGTGTTAATGACAGAGATCAAAGTCAACCCTCAGGAGGGGTATATAAAATTAAATTAAATGATCCTAATAGAATCTTAAATGATAAAAATAATTATATAGGTACAACATATATAACAGTAGAAATGAGAGTACAATAATATATGGACGATTTAAATAAGAATCAATTAAAAACTTTAACCCTAACCATGACAGAAAATCATTTACCTAAGGACTTACCAATTGATAGCTAACATATTAATTTGCCCCCCCCCCCCAAAAAAAATGGTTGGAATTAAATTTTACAGAAAATTTATATATAAATCTTAATAGAGATAAAATTTGTAAATACCAAAAGTACACAATTACCCCTTCTTGGAATTTACTCTTTAGAGGTTACCAAACACATTATGTGAATTAAGCAGACTAACAAATACATATGCAATTTAGGTACCAACTATAAATTGAGTCACTTCTGTCAACTTATTGACCACTTGATAATGCTGGCATAGTTACTATAGAAATGCATTGAGGTTGGGGTTTTAAGATTTTAATTTTTAGTTACATTTATGTGTTACAGTCCAAGATTTGTAGTATGGTAAAGCAAAGAAACTGTTTTCATAACCATCAAAACATTGTGCTCTTAACAAAAGCAAACATCAACAATATAGTGCTTTTAACAAATAACATTTTTAACAATGAAAGTTATCGTTGCAAAGAACTCAGTCCATCTTATTAAAAAAGAGGACTGGTATCCATAGGTAAATTCATCGCCACAGTATGACAATGCCACTTCACCATCTATAACCAACATGAATGAGCCAGCGAACAAGGACGAAGCAGTAAAAACATCACTGTGAATATTTGCGTTTGTTAAGAGCACTATGTTACCGATGTTCACATTTGTTAAGAACACTATGTTCTGATGGTTACAAAAACAGTTTCTTTACTAAACAATACTACAAATCTTGGACTGTAATACATAAATGTAACTAAAAATTAAAATCTTAAAACCCCAACCACAATGTGGTTTCTATGGTCACATTATCAGGTAATCAATAAGTTCATGGAAGTGACTCAATTTATATTCGGTACCTAATTTGCATATGTTTTTGTTAGTCTGCACAGCATTAAAGATACCTGTTGCACTGAAAACTGGTAACTTCAGTGCCTTTGTCCAGGCAAAGATGAACTGTAAGCTTTGGAATCCTTTACCTATCAGAGTTGTTTTCATTGTAATAAGCAATGAAAAATAATTATAGTGTGAATTCCAGACTGCTACATATGTTCCAGGAATTTTAATTTAAATTAACAGTGAAATTGTCAAATTTAAGTAATTTAATGTTTAGGTGTTCTACTTAGATTTATAAAAAAAAATTTGATGAAAAAATTTACTTTAAACAATAAATCCATTAGTCCACTCCTGAGTCCACAATTCTAATTATTTCATCACTGATATTTTAATTTTAAACTGATAAGATAATTTCAAAAGTTGAAAATTTCAGAAAATTCCTATAATCAATTATTTTTTTAATTTGAAAGCTGTTTTCTGAGTTTTAATGTTTATCTAAGAAAAGCATAAAATTTATAAACAGACTTGTTTATATATATATACACCAAAGATGGGTTACAGTTTAGTGGCTTTATTAATGATGTCTCTACAAGGGAAAGTCATTGATCCAGTTGCAATACTTAAAAATTTATCATAATTGCATTAAAAAAAATATATGTTGGCATAGTGAGGGACTTATCAGCCATTTCCTTAAATGTCCACTCAAGATATTTTATATGTGTTTTTAAATGAAACATATAGGAATTAATGATAGTAGCTCCAGGGATGGATACTGAATACATGTTTTTAAACTATATCACATGAATTGGCATTTAAACTATTTGAAATTAAGTCAATGGAGAGTCATATTCACTGTTCCATAACTGAAAAAATAAGGGTATTAAGGAAAAATATTAAGACAGAAAAATAAACTATTTTAATGAGATCTTTTCAAATACTAAATTTTATTGATCTTTTTTTCCTTTAGAATTAAAGGAGTTATGAAGAGATGAAAGTTGTTGAATGCTGCATGGAAACTGTACAGAACATTTTCTGTAGTACAATCAGTATAACAAAAGTCAGAAAAACAAAATATTTTTCCAATTCTGGACAATTTACAATGTATTTCTGTATAAAAACGTTTAATTTGAATGAAAATATCAATTTAACAAAATTAAAAATTTATCCTGGTGCAAAAAATATGACCAATATAATGAAACTTTGAAAAACAAATTCCTTAAACAATATTACACAATGCACATTTTAGCATAGCAACACTGCAATAATTTAAAGAGCTGTAAAATATCTAACAAATCACAGCTATGAATCATGTGTATATAGTGCAGCAAGCATTTATGGCCATCTCACTGAGTGGCATAGATGCCCTCTACATGGGTCATCATAATGCTTTAAAGCAACATTGCCACATTATTCGAGCATAAAAGGGGATTTTCAAATTTGGAGATCTCGCAATTCTGATTGCATTGCATTTAAAATAATGGTAGCATCAGTGAAAAGTTCTATCGAAGCAGTTCCAATACATGTTTCATTTTATTATGTTAAATTTAGGTTATTGCTTTATTTGTTCATTATTATTATTGTTTTAAATAAGTTCATTATTAGCAGCTGATATGGCATGAAGTCTTCATTATTTCATAATGAGAAGGAAAGATTCTGGAAATGTGTTGGAGAGTTCCAAAATCATTTAAGAATTAACAGTGAGATTTTTTTAAGAAGTAAATCCTAACACATGGTATATTTCTTTCATATGATTATTTTGTACTACATAACTATCATAGTATGCGTTTCATTGCATCTTAGTATAATGAAATTTCAGTATGAATATATTTTGAAAGTATAATGAATATTGATTTTGATTTTGAAAATCTGCTCAATTTTGTTATACTGACATTTCACTGTACTCTGATGTATTGCTTTTAATTTACCTAGGCAGGAAAATCTACCTTTATGTGGTGTTTTGTTTCACTGTAACCTCAGATTAAAAATGAAAACAGTGCAAACTTCTGACCTTACACTAGCAACTAAGGTTTTGCAAAGTGCACACCTGGCAACTTACTTCCAGTTTTACACTATACTGGAAGGTTGCATCATTAACTGATGTAACTCTAACAATTTTCTTTTAGTTATTTTCACTCTTCAACACAATCACATTTAGAATGTTTTCCAATATTGCAATTTCTATAACTCTATCAATTTTAAGGAACATTCTATGAAATTTAATCTTGGAAGGGATAACAACAAATGGGAAATGGTATGGGGGAAATCACAATAATGTTAATATGAACAGCCTCCAAAATGCTATTGTAGGTCATTCAGTTTAATTTGTGAACTGCTGAAAAGGTCAATTACAAAGTATCCATTAACTAAAAAAAAATCATGATTTAAAATTTACAATATTTTTATCTTAAAAAGTTTCTTTGTATGCTTATGTGATGCTATTGATACAAATCCAATGAATCAATAATGCCAAAGGAGAAATTTTTCATACTTGGCAATTTCAAAAACTCAATTTACTAGACAGCATTAAATCATTTTTCTACTGATATTTTATATCATTAAAAATTGTGAAGACAATTTATTTTTCTTATAAAGTAGATATACTTACTGTCTCTCTTGGAAGAATAAATATACGTCTCTGGATATTTTTTACTATCAAACAGCAACTGATATAAGTATTTGATGCTTGTAAATAAACTTTCCCAAACAGATACACAATACCTGGAAAGAAAGAAAAAAAAAAAGCTTTTATCCCAATAATTCATTTATTAAAAATAACTGATATTTTAAATTGTAATCAAAAATACAATTATTTCTGAACGCTTCTTCCTTGCTCTCCGAGCAATTATATGCATATAAATAGGGTGTTTCAAAAAAAAATCTATTAGAGAACAGCTGTTTATTAAAAAAAAATTACAAACATTGCTGTACATATTTTGTGAACCTCCTTAACAATTTTACTCTCAAGATGCCAATTTCTGGCATCATGAAAGTAAAAAGATTAACAGCAATGCTATTAAATTTATGATGAATTTTACAAAAATTACACAACTTATAAAATTAACTTTATACAGTAAACAATTTCATGTAGATTAACTATGTTTGAATTGTTTTGAAAAAATAATTTAGGATTCTCAATGCTGTTGTTAAATGCTTCAGTTTCTATTAATCATTAAATACCAAACAAATATTTTGGAAAGATAAAAATTTGTAGACTTGATTTTGTTCTCCGAGTGCAGCATTATTTACATAAAATACATATTTCAGAAAGTGTGGATTTATGACAAACTGGAATATACACATTTACATAACTGAAATTTAACTACATTATAAATATAATTTTTTATGATATAGGACTTAAATATTATTTTAATAATAAAAATATCAAATACATACCAGGGTGCTTATATTGATCTTCAAAAGCATCGAGCCAAAAAAATCTTAAGACTTGTTCTCCTGATTCTGATTTGCTCAAAGGAAGATGTTCAGCATCCACATACACTTCTGGAACATTTATGCTGTAGAATAACAAAAACAAAATATTTCACATATATATATATAGGACATTTCGAAAATAAGAGTATTTCAAATATATTTCAAAAGCTTTTCCTGTCACAAAATAAATTTTCTATTGAAAATGCCCATCCTTATTTTTAAAATATGCTTTGGATGCTGAACAGCAAATTTCAGTCAATGAAATAATAATGCATTTTATAAGACAGCAAAAGTTATGCTTGAAAGAATATTAAAAGGAACTGGGTATGGGTTGAGATGTTTTAACTCTAAGCAGCACTTTTTGAACATAAGGACTAAATGACCATGTTACAAGAGCCCCAAGGGATCAGAGAAAGTTGGAGAAAGGGATCCACTGGACAGCTGTTAAGAGAAAAATTGAAGTATCCCATCAAGGCCATCCAATGTGTTCTTTAATGTGAACAGGGTATGACTCTCCTGCATAAAGAGCCACATCTTAATGTCCCATCCAATGGGCAACAACCTTTCCAAGCCCAACAGTGCTACCTTTCTCACTGAGGACAGAACAAGGATTAGTGGTGGTAACTGGTTGTGGGAGATATTTTGTTCCTCATGCTGTGTTTCTGTTGAGGTCACAGACCCTCTAAGGAATATTATACTGATGGAGTTTCTCTCAGATCTCTGTGGCAAACAGCTACTTGAGGAGTAATTTTAAAAATATAATCTTGGTTTTCAATTTGCATAATAGTTATACAATCTTTTGAACTAAACTTTTATATCTTGTTAATTTGGTGAATATGCAAAATAGGTGATAAAACATATAGAAGTGGCAGATATCCAGATATGCTACACAGTTACAATGAATGAAACTTGTGAGTTTACTTTGAGGATTTGAATCAGAATTAGACTATGAAAAGCCCTCCTTATAGATTGAGGGGTTGAAGAAATACTACAAATTCAGAAGGCAGTTATGAAAAAACAGTTATTACTATGAACAAATCCAGATCAGGTAGGCTTAGTGTTTTTCCATTATTTTAAAAGGTCATATTATATTATAGGAAGTATCTTGAAACTTCATAAAAGGTAAAAATCTTTAAAGCTGTAAGATGAAAAAAGAGTACTAAAATTTGCAGCAATAAACCTAGGTACACTTGCTTCTCATTGTAAACTGTTTTGTGACCTCATTCAATGATAAGGTGTTCTAGAATTTTATAACTTGTTAAAATATTGTCTACCCAGAAGTAATAGATGGGTTCTAATGAAATTAAGCATGCATGTAGAGCATGATGAGTTACACAAATGATCCAACTGCTAACAAAATCAGAATTATTGCAGAAATAACAAATGCAGCCTAGCTAGAAGTGTCCAATGTACAGGTTATTCCTCAGCTGTACTTCAACAGTACTGAATGTTACATTTGTTCTGAAGCTAATTGGATTCTGGTAGACTGGCTTATTAAATTCATGACATTTCTGCCGTGTTGGTCAAAATATGATGGCTGTCAGTCAATGCTGATAGCAACAGTATAAGGTACCCCACAATCATTATCCAGGCTTTAGAGCCATTAGATACATGATGGAACATGTGATTCTGTGACCAAAATTGGCCAATCCACTAGCAAGTGACAACATATGTTTGTGATGTTATATGAAATTAAGATCACTGTACTGCCAGCAGTATGCTACTTTACCTCACAGGGTACCATTTCAAAATAGCTGGCAGAAGCTGGGCTATAATTATGCAACCAGTATGTTTATCCACAGATGACAATGATCGCAAAGGTGTCAAAATATAGCTCATTGGAGGGTTGTTGTTTTGAGTTATTTTACCTCTGATCAGCACTTTTTTGCACACAATAGGCAAAATTGTCAGGTCACAAGGACCCCGAAGGCTCAGAGAAGGTTGGGGGAGGGGACCCACTGGAACAGCTGTTGGGAGACAGATGGTAGCCTCCTGTCAAGGCCATCTAGAGTGTTCTTTAACATGCACAGTGTGGCTCTCCTGCATATGGGGGCCAAGGAGGCTTAATGTCCTATCCGACAGACGGCGGCTTTTTCAAGCCCATCGGTGCTCACTGGAGGGAAGAATGAGAATGCATTGTTCTCATAACTACCACTTCTGTTTGGGGACTGATGAATGATTGCAGCATGTTTGGAGACATTATGCAGATCAAGCATCACGACTATTCATTTTTAGCATTCATTAAGACAGTTTGAATGACCAACAGTATGTTGATACCATCCTCTGACCTGTTGCACTACCATTCCTTAATGATTTGCACTTCAACAACAGTTCCTCAATACCAGTGTCCTGGGGAATAATTTTTAAATATGCACCTACTACTGATGTGCGTTTGCATTCATTTTTCATGAAGAGTAACAATTCTGCTAGAATTGTGCACTAATAAATTTCTGCTAGAATTATTATTATTATTACACAATTCTGCTAGAATTGTGTAATAATCAAAAAGTGTTTTTTTTGCACGATTACTTCAAGGGTGCACAGTTGGGACAGGACAAAGGAACCTAATAGATGCTAGAATGCAGATGGAGGCCTCCTTTTAAGACTATTCAGTGTGCTTTAAACATGCATAAGGTATATACCTGGTGGAAGGTAAATTTATACAATTATTGTAAAAATAAATGTAAAGGAAAATTTTAAATACTAAATGTGTTTGTACATAACTTGTACAGTTTAGTGAAGTTTTATTCATCAATCCAGCTCACCAATTTCCTGCCTTGTTTTATTTCGATAATAAATGCCCAGGACCCATGATTTCAACAAATTTATGATCACACTAAAAGCACACTGACAACTTGTTTGCCAAAACTTATAAAGAAAGCATTTCAGGGGATGTTTGTCGGTATTTTTTAATTTTTCTTTTGGGACCTAGAATACATCACTGAATTTCCACTGCACACTTATGTTACATTCTGAATAACAACTATAAAATAATATTTCTAATTAATTTATAATACTAGGTATCAATAAATGTAAAGTTAACTTGAAAAACTATGTTCATATATGAATGGGAAAGAAACAACCCACAATGATCCAACTAGAAGTCAGACTTAAATATTTCACTACAAATACAATACAATGCAATGAAAGTAACATTTATCATTTTTAACTTCTATTCTCTTTTTGTGATTTGTGCGGTTAAAAAATGTATACAATATTAGTTATTAACTAATATTTAATGTGAAATTAATCATAACCTATGGAAAAATAATAGCTGTGGAATGTCTTTCCTCTTTGCAATGCAGGCTGCAAGTCTTACTGAATTTTGTGAGATTTACATGCCAAAATGGTGAAGGCCATGACCTTAATTTCCATGTAGCTCAATGGGCTCAAGCCTAGGTTTGCTAGTATCATGCTGTCGTGATTTCTTCACAACCCCTTGTAAGTTTCTGAGGTCTCTGTTGTCCCTTAATGACATTGCAATGGCACTCTCATCCAACTAATTCTGCTCAATGCAATCACCAGCACAATCTCATCACATATTCTATTTTGATTTCAAACACTACTATATATTGTATTACTTAAAAACAACTTTTTCAGTTACTGTAAGCTGAAATGTACCCTTCAATAAACATTATTCATTCTCATATGCCATACAATGTTGAAAGTGCCCAAAAGTGTGCATCCCTAACCCCACTTTTGCTATAGATCTATAGTCTTTTGTATCAGAGATTTGCTGTGATAGGAATATAGCCCACCTCCATGAATGGCAAGGGTCAAATCTTATTTATTATGCCATTGCTATCATAATTCAGCTTTGTAGTATAGTATAAAATTAACAGTGCATAAACATACTACTTTAATGTGCTAAAAAGTCAGAACGCCATCATATATAGTTGAATCACAAAAACAGCTGCACTTTTACCTGTTGAGGTTATCAAGATAGAGTCATTATTGAACATATAACTGAGTGATCATTGAATTATGACCATCTCCTTCCATGTTATGTCAGTGGAAGCTAACTCCCAAGCTCTATAACTTCTAAAATAAGCATTTTATAAGAAAACATGACTGAAAATAAAGGATCAAGTCTATTTAATCATTTACAATATTCACTCTGTATTTAAAGAGTTCTGAAAGCCTGAATATTTAACAGCAACAATGCAAATTTTAAGAAAAATGAAAAATATCAAATTAGTTACATAAACGTTTTTAATTAGGCAGGGGTGGCTCAGTCAGTAGTGCACCAGGCTCGTAATCTGTAGTTCCCATGTTCGAGTCCCAGCTTGGTCAGCGTTGAGACTTATCTCCACAAAATTTACCACCCTGCCCACGGTCAGTAGGGGACACCACTGGGCTTGGAAAGGTTGTCATCCGTCAGATGGGATGATGGCCCCGTGTGTTGGAGAGCCATACCCTGTGCACATTAAAGAACATGCTGGATGGCCTTGATGGGAGGCTACCATTTGTCTACCAACAACTGTTCCAGTGGGTCCCCTCCCCCAACCTTCTCTGAGCCTTCAGGGTCCATGTGACCTGGCCATTTAGCCCATGATGTGCAAAAAAGTGCCGCTCAGAAGTAAAACAATCCAACCAGCATTTTAAATAAACATCCATTGCATTAAATGATTTGAATTAATGCTTCTTATTCAAACTATAATTCATTTCTGAGGTAAAATTCTAATGTTTTTCATTTTGTTGTTAAATATTCAAACTTTCCATAACTTTTTAAATGCAAAGCAAATATTGTTGAAAATCGAGATTTAGGTACTCTACCATTTGTCTACCAACAGCTGTTCCAGTGAGTCCCCTCCCCCAACCTTCTCTGAGCCTTCAGGGTCCATGTGACCTGGCCATTTAGCCCATGATGTGCAAAAAAAGTGGCACTAAAAACTCTATTTGAGATTAGGTATCTTTATCATCAGTCACATTTTCTCATAAAATGCATACTTTAGAAGTCATAGAGCTTCATAATTTCCACTGATATAACATGGAGGAGGGGGGAGGTCCTAATTCAATGATTACTCAGTATATGATGAATATTTGAGATGGCAAGCAATAGTATGTTCTTTTATGGATATAGCTGAATGACAGTGTACAAAGGGGGAGTCCAAACAAATGTAATGGAATGTATACATGAAAATCTCTGAAGTCCCAGAACAATGCCTGTTGATGAAAAGCTGATGTATAGAATAATTCTTTTAATCCAGGACTCGCCAACAATGATTATATAGCAACTGTACAGTTATTGGAAGAATCTACTTAACTATGCCTATGACTAACACTGATATGACCAATGATTACTGGCAGATTGCTTTTAAAGATTTAGTATAACTTTTTGTTACTGGCAGAATTTACACATTTTTAACCACCTACTCTATGCTACTGCAAAATTAAAGCAAAAGCATAAATAATAAAGAAGTCCATCATTTAAAAATATAATAACATTATGCATTCCCCTCCCACCAGTGAGGACTTCATCAGATGATCTAATGAATGGGCCTCAAACTCAAATCATATAGTGGCCAAATCAATTACTCTTCAATATATGGTGGGCCATACTTTATTTTGCACAATCATAGAAGAGCAATATCAGTTACTTCTCAATATATGGTAGACTGCATTTTATTTTAAGCAATAACAAGGAAAATGCAATTACTTACATTGCTGTTTTATTATTTAAATGTTACACATTTAATATTAAAACATAAACCAAAATTTCCTTTGATGGCCTTATCTTCAGCTGAATGTGACCAAATTCTCCATACTCATGCAAGATCATCGCAGTTGAGCCAAGCTAGTAAGCTGCAGTTCACTAAAATGATTATAATAGAATGCATTGCTTATGGAATGCACAAAATGATTTCACAGATTGCTTATGAGGTGAGGAGTGAGAGAATTCTAATCTCAGGATGGGTAGGAGGAATGCTGGGACAAAAATTACCAGTATATATAGTATGTCAGTCACACAAACTAACACCCCATGGGTATTACAATTCTAGGTTTTCAGTTAATGAAAAAAACTGTTATACGAGTAATGTAAATTTTTTACATTTAAATTTTAAACTATTAAGAATATATGATCTTCACTGACGCTAATTTTTATTAAGTGTTCTATTACTATTTGTGCAAAAAAGGATTAAATTTTCTCCCAAATGGGAGAAATGCTATATTCTATGATGGAACATGCCCATCACATGTACAATAGTCACAGGTTTAGGCAAACTCTGCTGCATAAGTGTACCATTGCTGTATAATTATTGCTAACAGTTCTATATTAAAGGAACTCCTTGTTACCTTAACAGGCATTGCTCTGAGACATCAGAGCTATGTTCTTCACCTATGCGTTCCATTCCACTTATTGGACTCCTTCAATGGATGCCATAGGTTATATACCATCATTTAATTACCCCTATAAAAAGACTTACTGTCTCAAATATTCATCATCAAATGTATATGTTCAATAATAACTTATTGTGATTCAATTATATATAACTTTCTGCCCTTTTTTAGGACATTAAGGTAGTATGCTATGTGCACTGTTAGCATTATGTATTTTGCAATGCTTAATTCAGATAATAATAGTACAGTAACTTGTTTAAAAGTATTTTAATTTTTTAGCAGTGTTACTAAACTATTAAATTGCTATTTTGACATCTTTACACAGTGAATTATTCTTTTTCTTAACTGAAGTCAGTAGATGGGATAAAGATTGGATTGTTTTACCTCTGAGAAGCACTTTTTTGCACACAATGGGTTAAATGGCCAAGTCATAAAGACCATAAGGGCTCAGAAAAGGTTAGGGGAAGTAGAACTCACTGGATAGCTGTTAGGAGAAAGATGGAAGCCTCCTATCAAAGCCATCCAGCATGTTCTTTAATGTGCACAGAGTATGGCTCTCCCACACATAGGGTGAAAGCTTTACGTCCCATCCAACAGAGGTCTTTCCAAACCCTTCAGTGTCCCCTACTGACCAAGGCAGGGTGGGGGTTTAGCAGAGATAAATCTCAACACTGGTACAGGTGGGACTTGAACTTGGGAACAACAGATCATGAACTACTCCTGGCCCTCTTATGTAGAGCATTTAATTAAAAGATTTACCCATCAACACTCATGCCAACAATGAAATTAAAACTGAATTTATTTATTCATTAACATTTCTCATGGAGTGCTCTACGAACATGATAAAAATTGTTAGAGCACATTTCCAAATCCTGTGATTATATTGAGCCATTGGTATAATGTATTCAATGCAACTTAATTTTAACTTTTAGGGTACAAAAGGGCATTAAAACTACTCTAAACAGGTAAAGGTGTGTAGGGAATTTATTTTTACAAATCTTTACTACTACTATAATAACACTTTTGAATACCTTAAAAATTAGCAAATATCATATAGCAATGGAAAATATATATAATTTACTTTTGCAAATGAATGGATGCACTTAATGGTCCATCTTCAGAGCTTTCAGTGAACTGTGATGCATTTTCTTGATATGGCTGTGTAGCATCTTTGATTTCAATAGGACACTCAGGAGTATTATCAACATCAATAAAATAATCATCACTAATCTCACCTATTTAAGAGAATGAGAAATATTAAATTTCATTTAACTAATATGACATAATTTAATACACCAAATTCTGTTTTAACACAGTAAATAGGTTCCTGAAAAATCAGTGCAAAAAAAAATACAGTGCATAAGAAAAAATAGAAGATTGGTTCCAGACGTGGAAACCCAATACAAATAATAAGTTGTTTTCTAACAAATAATATCAAAATCTTTATTTGTTTTTATTCATTTAAATGCATTTTTTATTTTATAAATTTATAAAGATAATTATATAGACATATATAAAGTAAATTATCCTTCATAAAGAAAATAATATGTCACTAATTCAAGAATACAAAAGTGCAAAAAAATGACTTACATATGCTTATTAACTAGATTTTATTCATTGTCACTTTCTGCCAATAGACGCATTAATTTGTGTAAGACTGGAATTAAATCACTTTTATAGCTTGAAACATTTTGGCCATCGTGTTCATACTCCAATGGTGAAATGCTCTCTGTGACATGGGGAACCAAATTATCACTTGTTTCCAGTGATTCTGAAGTTTGATTAGTTTTGACAACAAACTCTGTAATCAATCGTTGAGATCCTGCTTTGACTAGATCTTTGTATAATACTTGATAACGCACCATACATGACTTCAGTTCATGTTTAAACTGCTCAGCTCATTCGACAATGGAATCATGTGTAGGAAAATGACTTTCCAATTTACTATCCATTTGAAGCCCTTCTTTAATTATACCTGCAGTGAGTGAAATTTCTTCATCAATTGAATTAACTGACATCGTGTTAAGGCTTATGATAAATATTTTAATTGCAGTTAATAAATCAGATGATGAAAAATTGTAAATTACCTATCAGCAAAATTTAATAAATTTATATTATGCACACAAAACAAATTTTTTTTTTTAATTTCTTCTATTAAACATCTAAACACTTCTAACTTTAAACACGAAATGAGAGACCAAGACTAACGTATGTATTGAAGATAAAATTGAGGGGAAAACTCAATGTCGCCACTTTATTCCAAATGAAGTAGGTTTCGTAAAATTTTTCCATAAAATAGACAATAAAATAGAGGAAACTTGTTGTGTAGTTATGATAGTGTAGTTTTTATTTTGGGAATTTAGTGCACAAAATGTGTATCTATAGTACATTTTCAAAGTTAAAATTACTTCGAAAAATATGACCATAAAAGTGGCATCTTTGCTACAAATGTAAATTTTAGGAATTTTTTGTTGAATAGGAATATTTTTTTCAAAATTAAATTCAAATGGAGATTTTAAAAATGTGCCATTTGAACTGTGTTAGATCAAAATAAATTGCGTAAAAAGAGAATTGGAATTTTTTTCTAAACCATGTTAAATCAAAATTGTGTTGGGTTGTTTTACCTCTGAGCGGCACTTTTTTGCACACCATGGGCTAAATGGCCAGATCACATGGACCCCAAAGGCTCAGAGAAGGTTGGGTGAAAGGACCCACTGGAACAGCTGTTGGGAGACAGATGGTAGCATCCCGTCAAGGCCATCCAGCGTGTTCTTTAACATGCACAGGATATGGCTCTCCTGCACACGGGGCCACAGCTTAACGTCCCATCCGACGGACGGCGGCCTTTCCAAGCCCATTGGTGTCCCCTATTGATCGTGGGCAGGGCAGAGAGTTTTGCAGAGATAAATCTCAATGCTGACACAGCTGGGATTTGAACCTAGTAACTGAAGATTACGAGCCTGGTGTGCTACCGACTGAGCCATCCCCACTACCACAAATTTGTGTAAAAACAGAATTGGGTGTATTTATATTCCGTCACCAATACATAGCAAATCTTTTGCAGTTCTACAAACTTGAATAGACTATCATGTGAATCACACTACTGCAGATATAGAAAGGTTACAATACTTTTGTTGATTGACTGAAAGCCTTTTTCTAGGGGAGGTAAAAGGAGCAATTTCAAGTGCTTTATTATTTTGAAGGTCCTAAAAGCTGCTAACTTATAGAATGAAATTACAAGCATTATGCTCAAAAGAGTGAAAATTCAGAACAAATATAAGCACTTAAGCAAAAATTATGAACAATTAAGAACACTTAGATGAGCAAATATACTCTAGTATTTAAGCATTAGGTTGGTTCAAAAAATAATGGCCGAATTTATTTTGTCCTATTCCTTATTGTTAATCATGAAATAATATATATTTGGTTCATGTTATATATCATTTTAAAGCTTATTCTTTGCTTAATCTATCTATGCTAACATTGTTTTTAAAAAGTTTAATTTTTGCTATTTTCATTTCAGTCATTTTAAAGTTAGTTGGGAAAAAAAGAATTGTGTACAATATTGTTGCAAAGTTCACACTTGGCCACAATGTGACCCAAACAACTCATAATGCTATTGAAGCATGAGGTGAGGGGAGCACTTCCAAACATACTATGCAGTACTGGTTCAAAAAGTTTCATAGTGGGGATACAAGCCTTGAAGATGAGGAAGGTTGAGGGCATCCACCTTCTTTCACTGGATTTTAATAGTTTTAACAATCTCACTATTGAACATGGTATTTTAAGCACATTACCATTATTTTCACATGGATTTACTATTCATATCTCAAATCAACCTCATAAGAACATTCTTATTATTAGGCATTTTAGTATTTGTTCAAGTGGCTCTGGTGCAACTGCCATACCTTTTTGTATCGTTGCCCCAAGGTACACAACTCAGTGGACCATTTCACCCATTGGTCAAGGGTTAGTGGCACTCTTCATTAGCGAGACATCCATAAAAATACAATGTGCTGGTTGTCATGTGTAGCTCAGCTGATTATCACTGACATTTCTGCAGATTTAGTGCATTTTCAAACTTGAAACATACTTTTATATAAAGAATTTAACTATTAAAAACCAGAATGATTCATGTAACTATTCAAGATACTACTGAACATATAAACATGAAATACTAAAAGGTCCAACAGAATAACAGACCTTTGTTCTACTTGCTAAATGAATTTCAAAATGCAAAAAGTTTGAAAAATCTACCTATCAGTTATTGGCTTTTAACATCTATTTTATGTAAGCTTTTAACATTTCCTTAGTACTTTACATTGAAATAATTTGGTGCTGCTAACTTGCAATATAGCATATCATTGTACACTTATGGATATACAGTATATATATATATTGACTATAGAAATTATGAATATGAGAAAAACAGAAAATTTACCTAGCTCCATTGTTTCTGAAGTACTGTCAATTTCATGATCTAAAGTTTCATGAGATTCTTGAGCATTATGTTTTGTTTCCAACTCCTGTTTACTTGACTTAGCCTGATTTATTACTGATTTATCATGGAAGACATCAGAAAATTCATTATCTTTTGGTACGTTATCAAAATCTACAACCTTTGGCTGTATTAGCTTCTTAGGCATAACATGCAGCCCATGATTTCTTTTAGGGCAATCGCTGAATTTATTAGTTATTTCTACATTTAGAGGCCTTGCACGATTGACTGCAAAAGGATTTGAAGGAAACCTGTGAATTATAAATTATTTATTAGCTATGAATTAAAAAGTAAAAGTAAAATAAAAATGAGTAAGGAAAAAAATGCATCAAATTTATAAATTCAAAACCAAAATTACCATATACAGAGTGATGCATATATCCTGCAAACCTCATCAAATATAAGAAGAAAATTTATTACAATGCATGTTTGATAACCTTATAAAATAAAAAAAAAAACTACAAAAATATTACTAAGAATTGGAAGCAATGTTTTGTATGATTAGCATTTTTATTAATGTATTTCCAGGAACTTAAAAGTTATGCTAAAACAACACTGCTCATTTTTCATAATATTAACACATTTTTAAAAATATTTTATGCTTGTTTGCTATTCAAAAGTGAATATTAATAATTTCTTTAATTCAAATTTTGAATACTGAAAATAAAGACTGGGATCTCTGCATTCATCATTTTATTTGCTTAATGAACTGCATATCCTATTATTAGCATGACAGCTTTTGGTAAAAGGCTTCATTTTCCCTCTGCATTATCTGAGTACATACAAGGTGTGGCAAAAAGAATGATACTAAACGCATACATAATATCCCTTGTCATGGAAGATATCACCCTTAGTTTAACATCGAATCCAAATTTAGAGGAAAAGTTGTCTTAGCCAGATGGGATACAAACCTATGACTTCCTGATAACATGTCAGGTTCTTTGACCACTGAGCTACCAAATTGAGTGCAAAGGTTTCATATCCCACCTAGCTCAAGAAAATTTACTCTAGATTTGTTACTGATGTTAAACTAAGAGTGATACTTTCTTTAACAGTTGAATAAAAACATTGAAAATTTTTCCACTAATAAATCAGCACTTTAGCGTCAATTCAAATTTTAGAGGAAAAATTGTCTTGAGCCGGGTGGGATACGAACCCACGACCTCCTGATAACATGTCAGGTGCTCTGGACCACTGAGCTACCGGCTGCCGATCAAGATCTTCTCTAATTAACACTATGAACATTTCTTTTATGTCTCATATAGGCACATAAAAAAAATTGAATCGACGCTAAAGTGCTGATTTATTAGTGGATATGAAATACGTCGAGTTTATTTCATTATTTATCATTAGCATACTTGTAATCACATGCTTCCATCTATCGGCAAATAGAAAGCTGCTTGTGGCTAGATTGCCTGAATAGCGCCTATATGAGACATAAAAGAAATGTTCATAGCGATAATTACAGATCTTGATCGGCAGCCAGTAGCTCAGTGGTCCAGAGCACCTGACATGTTATCAGGAGGTTGTGGGTTCGTATCCTACCCGGCTCAAGACAATTTTTCCTCTAAAATTTGAATTGACACTAAAGTTCATTTCATATATACAGAGGGCCTGATGATGGAAGGGGTCCAGCATCTTGATCCAATGATCCAAGGTGCTGGATCCCCCTCCATCACCAGGTCCTCTGTATTTGCACGGGAGCCTTCCGCACCTCACCAGTCCAGTCTTTATGTTGAGACCGACAACCCATCTCCTATTAACCATTTTCTTCCCACAGCTGCACAGAATATAAGCCTCTATGCAAAGATTATTCTTCTGATGTTTTCACCAAGAATTCTTTCTTTATAACCTGGACATTCTGGACTTGACAGAGATCAGATGGACAGGTAAAGGTCAGAACTTATAATCTTAAATTTCCCTTTTCAGGATGAGAGGATAGCAAATATCTGAAGCGTGTAGGTTTGCTTTATAGCAGGAATGACAGTGATGCTTTTCTAGGAAACGATTCCATTAACTGCCCTTTTAGGCCATGCACGATTGATTAGCATTTGAATCCCTAATGACATTGCACACTTGACTAGCATTGTCATTAGGGAGCAAGCTATTGTTCCAGCAGGCATGGTTTGTTGAAAAAAATGTAGTCTTGCCATGAGTGGGATCCAGCTTATGGCAAAACTAATTTTTTTCAGCAATTTCATGAGTCTTATGTCCATAGACATCTACTGTGATACTTTACTACTGAATTTATATGTTGCAATAGTTCTATCTCAGTCAGTAGTCAGCACTGACTTTGCTCTTAGTAGGGCATGTCCTTTTACAAGAAACTAAGAGTAATTTCTAGGACCCTTCTCCATCCTATATGTGACATTATCATTCAATAGAAAATTAATAAAAACTAAATTTAAAAATTAAAGAGCAAATTTAATTACACCCCAAGTAGCTGCATATCACAGAGCTCTGACAGAAGTCTGTCAGTATAAGTCATAGTGAAGATTTGTCAGTTAGGCAAGATGTCGATAGAAAGATATCAGAAGAAACATCATGTCTTATCTGGAACTAAAACCCAGGTCCCTTTAATCCACAGAGAAGCATGCTAACCACTTAGCCACAGAAATAACACAATTTTAAAATGGTGACTCAAGATTTGAATATTATCTGTTGCCATGTGCCCACCAAGAACTATAATTAGAATGAGAAAGACAAGTTGGTTGCATAGAAATGATTGATTACATACTAATGAACAGAAAATGGCTGGCAGTTATAAAAACCAGGGATATAGGAATGCCAAAATTGGGACCGCCACCTTGTTAAAATGTCTTGAACCTGAAGCTTACAAAGTGTTGTGCTAAGGTTAAAAGAATTACCTTTAACACTGAAGCTCTGACTCAAAAATGCCAATGCTCACCATGATATTTGCTTAGTCATTATTACAATTGCGGATTACTTACTACTGAAGTTGACAAAGAATGGAACCATTTTTAACAGGCTTCTCTCGAAACTAAACGTACCATTTTGGATAAAATAGATTATGAGAGACAGAGCTATTTGAGCGATAAACCTATGCAGCTTATTTCTGAAAGAAACAATTACAGGGATAAACTGAATCAACATCCTACCAGTCTCAACAAACAGTATTACAAGGACCTAATAAACATGTAAATGATCAATTAACAGCTGATAGGAAACTTTGGTATGATAATTTGGATAACAGAGAAAGCAGACAACAGCAGAGTCATATAGTTAATGTTTTGTGTGCAAAGAAATAGATTGGTACATAGTGATTGAAGGATCAGCATGATAAGATTATTGAAGGTGAGGATTCTGTTATGGTTAGGTGGGCTTAGCATTTCAGCAATGTTCTAAACATGTGATTGGTTCTATTCCCATTGTTTGTAATAAGGGTATATGCATTACTGGTTTAATGTTGGCCCTATATCATGATCTGAAGTTACTTTGGCAATCTCGAAAGTACAACTGCACAAATCACCAGAGGTAGATGCTACTGCTACTGAAATGCTGAGAGTTCAAAATGTTTTTATTGTCACACACTTAACTAAAATCTTGAACTCCTGTGATAAAGGTGCTGTTTCAAAGAATTTCCCCATAAGTATTATTATTATTGTTGTTGTTTTCAAAAAGGCTATTGCACTTCTTTCAGTAATTGCAGCATCATCAATCTACTTTCTCTTCCAGTTCTTTAGGTTATTGTTCTTAATAGAATAGGAATTTTATTGTAAATAACTTCAAAATGAATAGTGAATTCAGAAGTGATAAGAGCTGAATAGGCAGATGTCACATTGGCAGATTCTTGAGAAATATTTAATTTCAAAAACCTATTGTTACTAGCTTTATAGACTTCAAAAAGGCTTTTGACAATGTTGACCATCAAAATTTGAGGATGAGATTGTATGCAGGATGAATATGAATTTGATATTGAGGATGAATTTGAGGATGAGATTGTATGCAGACCTGATAAGTTAATTAATATAATGATGGCTCTCTATAATAGCCATTACTGATTGGTTTAGTATTACTTTTGAGTTTGACAAAACCAAATTTTGCCTCTTTTTCGCTTTAGTTTGTTTATCATTATAAGGAATTCACTGCAAGGTGATGAGGCCTTAGATTGTCCAGAGATCTGAATATGTATTATTTAGACTATACTGATGGTAAGATTTATAATATGGTAGATTTGGTGAAAATGAGTTAGCAGTAGTGCTTGTTTTTGTGAATGGTTGCACTCTTAAACAAGTTTCTTAGTTTATCTCAGAAGTTGTGTAATACATAATGATGATGATGTGTTAAAAGATAAATATAACATGCATTGCTGCTAGGACTTTTAAGAATCTGTGGAGATTGTGGAAAGATAGGTATATAAACCTAAACACTAAAATTAGGCTATATAATAGTTTGATCCTGCCAAAAGTTTGCTATGGTAATGAAACTTGGACCTTTTGCATGCAAGATAAAATGAAAGTTGATGCCTTTAAGTAATGAGGCTTAAGTACACAGTTAATGAAAAATCAGAAACCACTTTTAAGGAGCATATTATGAAGAGAGAGACTGCAATGGTTTGAATATATTGACTGCATGCAGAGCATAAGATTACCAAACTGAGTGCACCTAAAAGCCCCAGAAAAAGGAGGAGGTCTAGAATGCAGGAGGCAGACAATTTGGATGAAAAAATTACACAATCATGTTGTACCTCCATACCTTATGGCTGCCTGGGAATTTCGTAAAGTCAATGTTCTGAAATCTATAATAGTTTCATTGTTATGCAGTTTAAGAGCATTTTAAGAGGATATCTAAAATATTATTTAATATTTATATTCAAGCCTCATGAAATTTAACTCAGATTACTAAAATTTAATATCATTTCAAAATAATATCAAAATCAAAAAACATTCATAACCTCTCTACTGGAGAACAATGGCTAACTTTGGGCTTCTTTCTCAAAACTGTTGGTTTAGGTACACTCAGTGAATTGCTGTTATTGTGGATATCTTCCATAATGTTATCAAGAAGACCATCATCATCCAGCTTTATTTCATGCTATAATTAAAACATATATTAGAACAATGATTTTAAAGCATATGACATTTTCAAATTAAATTTAAAAACTCATTTGATATTTTGCTGCACACTAAAATAACAAGTACTTTGTTTCAATATAGGAGCTTTAAACTTGCATTTTAAAAATTCTACTATCTAAAATAAACATGGATGGTAAAAGTTGGTTTGGTAATATGTGAGCAGGGTGGGTTGTTTTACCTCTGAGCAGTACTTTTTTCCACACAGTGGTCTAAATGGCCAGGTCACAAAGACCCTAAGGCCTCAGAGAAGATTGGGGGAAGACTACAAACTAAACCACCCATGTCCTGATAATATGAGGAAAAATTAAACAAA
Organism: Ryuthela nishihirai; assembly: GCA_038380435.1. Lineage (NCBI taxonomy): Eukaryota > Metazoa > Arthropoda > Arachnida > Araneae > Heptathelidae > Ryuthela > Ryuthela nishihirai. Next base: position 42,639,349 of record JAWZYU010000022.1, read on the forward strand.
AATATTCTGTTAGAATGAATAGGTCACTAAAACAGCTGATACTCAGTCAGTTCAGCACCTAGTCCAAGTAAACATAAAATTACATTTTTAGGCAGTATATTTTAAAGCTATAATACTTAAAGATATTATTACATTCAACATAAAGTCAAGTTCTTCAGACAGTGATCCATTATGAATTATCTATACAAAATGGAGCATAAAAAATTAAGTTAAATTCTTGCTTTGTAAAAGAAATAGCAAGCTCTTTTCTTTGGAACCTGTAAGAACAAATTAAACTCTTATCTACAAAACAACTTTACAAAAAAAATTGTCACAGATATAAGACTGGTGGCAGTACTTTAATCAATTTTTGTTCTAGGCAATTACTTAGTATTTGATCATTTGGAGTTGTTGTATGATGTTTGAAATGTATGTTAATTCAATACTCACTGTGTTGGAGTGGGCAATTAGATCTATCAATGTCAAATAACACTAAATAAACCAAAACATTTCAATGTTTTGGTTTATTTTTCATTTTCAAAAAAAAAAAATGAATCTTTTGATTTTTTTAGCACATACAGTTTGTTTAGAATATTTTTACAATCTAAACAATTCATAATTCAGTAGTAAAGAATCATAGGAGATGTCCTGTATACATGGAACTCGTGAAATAAGCTGCGAAAAACTATAAGCATGAGTGATATATATTACCCTCCATCCTATGTGACAACATAGTTGTCCGTTTCTCAACAGATGGCACTACTGTATGAAACAAATAAAAAAGACGAGGAACGTTTATGTCACACTAGCTAAAGAAAAAACGTTAGCTGTTGATGGTGTAGTGGTTAGCATAACTGGCATGTTTCCAGAAGATGTGGGTTCAAATCCCACTCATGGCAAAACCAATTTTTTTCAGCTTATTATTAAACAATCCATTTTTTTGTGTATTTAGTATGGAGTATTTACAAATCTATTTATCTGTTATACACTGACAGGTTAATATCTTTCGATTTAGGTGCTTGATCCTACAACTGAACACAAAAAAAATAATGGTTACCTGAAGTTTTGTGATAAAAATTTACTAATTCAAAACTAGCCTATGTCTGAAAAAGCTTTAAAAAATGCATATAGAACAGATATAGTGAGGGACTGCAATTGTTTGGCCATATTGTCTGCATGAAATTTTTTGGTTTTAAAGGGATTTTAACAACAGAAGTTTTCTGGGATGTCATGATGCATGTGTGTCACCAAATATTTTTTAAGAAATTTAAATTTTTTGACATGTAAAGTACTTTTTAATCATTTATATTTTTCTTTCTTTTCTATCTTCAACTTTTTTCCTAAAAAACAGACTCTGAAAATAGGATGCACACCTTACACATGGGTGTGTGGTACACGAAAATGTGTATGTTTTGTACATGGCAATTACTTACTAAAACTTTACTCACTAAACTAAAACAGCATTTACTTACTAAATAAAGTCATAAGAACAGTTCTAATTACTACAGGGATATAAATGTTTTTAGGTGCTAACAATTACATAAAAATCTGCATATTTTAAAATGTTACCTCAACTTTCCTCTTAACTGGTAAAGCTTTAAACATGCTTTTGATGTCAGAAGGTTTCCCCAACTTCTTTTTTTGAGGCATTTCATATTTTTTCTTTCCTGCTGGTTGTGATTGTTTTTTACCTAAAAAGTGAAAATACTAAAAATCTTACTTTCAAAACAAACAAAAAATTTAAAACTTCTCTTACACTTTCTCAGTGCAGAATTTTCAAAAAACAGTGCATATAAATTTTAGCTTTAAGCATAATTAATATTGCTTTACAATATTATGTTAACTGCATTTCCTATAGTAGTATTTCTACATGACTTTAGTTTTAATTACGATGATAATGCTGTTAGATAAGCTTTTGCCTATGGGCAAGCTACCAAAATTACTCTGTAGTTAGCTACCCTGCCCTATCGGCAACCACAGAAACTCACATTTCTAAAATTGTTTATAACATGTGCATTTTGTTGCACAAAATTGCTCCATCCTGAAGGAATGAAAGCATGAATCAGATAAATAATACATGTATAGATGGTCAATAGGGTAATAAGCCATTCATGAGTCAAAGCAAAATGGAATTTAACCAGAAAAATCGGCATGTGAGTATAGTAGGGTTGTTTTAACTCTAACCAGCACTTTTTTTTTTGCATACACTGGGTTAAATGGCCAGGTCACAAGGACCCCAAGAGCTCAGAGAAGGTTAGAGGAAGGGAACCCACTGGACAGCTGTTGAGACAGATAGGAACTTCCCATCAAGGCCATCCAGTGTGCTATTTAATGTGCACAGGATACGGCTCTCCCACTCATGGGGCCACAGCTTAAATCCTATTCTGAGACAGAAGCCTTTTCGAGCCCATAGGTGTCCCCTTTCTAATGAGGGTGGGTATATAAGTAGGAGGTTGGACCCTGAACAACAATACAACAGTATGTGTTGTAACATTAACCTGAATTGATTTCCTCCTGGGGATAAACATACCATATTCATGCAGTTACTGTTGAATAAAGTAACAATTTGACTAAAATAAGATATGTGGTAAACTATTATCCAAATGCATTCCAGAATTGGGTTGAGTTACTTTTGCTCTAGGCAGTACTTTTTTTGCTTACAATGTGTTAAATGTGCAGATCACAAAAACTCCCAAGGGCTCAGAAAAGACTGGGAGGAAAAAATACCTTAGAGGTAAAAATTGTTTTACCTCTAGGGTACTTTTTTTGCACATAATGGGCTAAATGGCCAAACCACAAATACTCCAAGGGTTCAGAGAAGGTTGGGGGGAGGGAACCCACTGGACAGCTTAGGAGACAGATGCCTACCATAAAGTATTCTTCAATGTGCACAGGGTGTGGCTCTTTCACACATGGAGCATTAGCTTTGTCCCATCCAACAGAGAGAGGACTTTCAAAGGCCCATTGGTGTTCCCTACTGACTTCATAAGTGCAGGGTGGGGAGTTTTGCAGAGATAAATCTCATCACTAGCTCAGCTAGGACTCGAACCTGAGAAGTGGACAGCTGTTAAGAGACAGATGGTAAAACATCCCACAGATATGCTCAAAGGTGACAAAAATGCTGATATCATCTGATGTCCACATGCAATGTTTTGCTGAAAGATGGTAACCTAACTGCCATCAAGGAATGGCAATGTAATTTGTTTGTATCAATATGAAAAAAATTTTTTAATCTATTTATAAGTTTGTATCATTTAAAACAGTCACCAACTCTAAATAAAAACCAAAGATGAACAGTTATGGTAGCTGCTGGTACCCCAAACCAGGATTCCTGTCATTTGTGTTGTATGATACTGGTGAAAGGATATCAACAAACACAAATCCAGTGGTTATTGGCTCCAAAACAAGACTAAGATTTATCATTAAAGAAAAAAGGGTACAATTCACTATTCTAGAACAATGTAGAATAACTTCACGGAAACATTGCACACAATACTAAGCAAACAAGAAAATTTGAAGAACATATCACAAAGAGAGTGGAAATACATCGAAGAACAAAAAATGCAATATTTAGATTTCAAATGTACAATACATTCTTCTTAAGCAACATCATTAGTTCTATATCAAAATCTGCTATGAGAAGGTATATTTGAAAAGCATTGATGTAATTAATGTTCTACAAATTTTCTTGTTGGCTTAGTATTGTGGGCGATGTTGTCACGAAGTTATTTCATCCACCACTCCAAAAAAAATCATAATGTTTACTAAAAAAAAAAGCAGCCAAGAAGTGTTTCTCCATTTTATAAATAGGACAGAAAATCCCATTAATGTGAGCAATCCAAATCACCTTGTATAAAGTTGGTTCATGTTTAAAATATATGACACTGAAAAGAACCATTAAAAGAAATAAAAAACATGTTTCAAATAAATATTATATTCAGGAAGAAATTTCCTCTCAATTAATATATAAATCAACTTTTTTATCATCAGATTTTCCAAAATTAAGCCTTAATTGCAGCCCAATCTGTTTTTTGCCATATCACGTAAAAAAAAAGTTCTATTAAAATCAATATGTTTATAAACTTGTTTAAATTTTTTATTTTCATAAAATTCAGAATTAAATTCTGTTTAATTTGGTATATAATGCAAGATTAAAATCTCCTTAAAACACAATTATGTGTTTTCACAATTATGGGGATTTTGGATAAGTACTGAAAAGTTTACCAAAGCAATATATAAATATACATTGTCAAAGTGGCACAGTCAATATACTGAGTGGGCGAAGGGGTAAAAACCCTTCCCAAAATTGCCCTCCCACATGAGGACTGATTTCTGTGCCAAGGAAGTCCTTTTTGCTTTTGTATCCAAGACATTATTCATTTTCAGAAAATGATACAAGATCAAAGTTTTTTACTGGAAAATGAAAAAAATAATAAAAGAAAAATAACATATAACCTAAGGTGACATTAAATAAAATATCCAGAGCAACAAATTGAAAAATCAATTGTCCAAAACACTGATAATTTATGAAAATAAAGTAAGTCCACAGAAATGAAAACTAAGGAAATGAAATACTAACTTTACATAGTGTATATCCTACTTGTTGGGAGAAGTATTTGGACTTAACTCATCCATGTAAACACTTGCCATACAGCCAGTTAACAGACAGTTCTCCCCATTATTACACATGTGTGGGCAAATAATTAGAACACCTCTGATTTCCTCCTTCTAATGTGACGATATCTGTTGACTTCTCAGTGTTGTTGCAGCATCTTCAAGAAGCTTGCTATGAAAACTTTCTTTTTAGTTAATAGTTTCAGTATGAAGAATGAGAAAGATGCATAGAATGATGGGATAAATGATAAAAACAATTCTAGAATAGTGAAATAGGTTAAACCAGAAGAATACAAAATAGGGAGGAAAACAGAGGTATGTACTTTGCAATTACTTCCAAAATCTTGTTTTAAAAACAGCAGTTTTTTCTTAATTTTGAGATTTTCAAAAGTTTTAGGAAAATTTTGCTGGTAATTGTTCAAATCAAACTTGCAAGCTTAAATCAGGTGGTTGCTTCAGCATAGAGTAACATTAACAACCAAATTGCAATACTGTATAGTGCTCTAAGAAATGGCAATCATATGGCCTTAACAAATTATTTATATTGTAGTTTAATAAATTATGCATCAAATGAAAAAAGAAAATATTGTTCAAACCTGAATTATGCACTTTTAAAAGATATACGTAAGAAATCTTTCAAAGAGCAATTTCTATTTTTTTTTAAATATAATTTTTTTCTACAAAACACATTTATGTTTGTCTTGTGCCTCTCATTTCGGATTCTGTCAATGTCTATGTTTGTAAGGGGCACTGGAAGGGTTAAGAAGTGTTGTGCTAAGGTTAAAAAAGTTACCTTCAACACTGAAACACCTAGTTATAACCAAAACTTACCATGATAGATTACTTAGTTATTATGACAGTCATGGTTTGCTTACTACTGAACTTGAGGAAGAATGGCACCATTTCAAACAGGCTTTTCTGAAAACTAACTCTACTCTTTTGGGTAAAATGGAGCAGAGGAGGCAAAATTATTTGAGTGATAAGGCACTGGAACTTATTTTTGAAAAAAAGAACTGTAGGATTATTGTTAATGAACACCCTACTAGTTCTAATGGAAAATATTACAAAGAGTTTAACAAACATGTAAAGGATCATTTAACAGCTAATAAGAATATCTGGCTGGGTAGCTTGGCTAACAAAGCAGAGGTAGCATCTAGACAGCATAACAGCAGAGAGATGCACCAGATAGTAATGTTTTGTGAGGGAAGAAACAGACAGGTTTACAGGGATTGAAGAAAAAACATTGGTAAGGTTATTGAAGGTGTGGATTATGTCATAGGTAGATGAGCTGAACATTTCAGTGAAGTTCTAAACAATGTGGTTAGTTCTATCCCATTGTTTGCAATGATGATAGATGCATTACTGGCCTTACTGTTGGACCTATATCACAGTCTGGAGTTATTTTGGCTATGTCTAAACTTAAACTACATAAATAACCAGGAGTAGATGAAATTACTACTAAAATGCTTAGAGCTGGAAATGTTTCTGTTATCATATGGCTGAATGAAATTTTGAATATATTTTATGATAAAGGCATTGTTCCTAAGGATTTTTACCAGAACTATTATTATTCATATATTTAAAAAAGATGATTGCAGTTCTTTTGATAACTATAGGAGTATCAGCCTACTTTCTGTTTCAGGTCAAGTACTTTGCACAATTGTGCTTAACAGAATTAAGAATTTGGTTAACGGACAACTGTGATAAGCAGTATGGATTCAGAAGTGGTAGTGGATGCATAGATCAGATTTTTTCAGTTAGGCAGATTCTTGAGAAACATTTAGAGTTTAGGAAGCTTTTTGTTACTAGCGTTGTAGATTAATAAAAAGCTTTTGACTCCATTGATCATCATAATTTGTGGTTGATCATTAGATCATATGGCATAACAGACAAGTTAGTTAATTTAATGAAAGTTCTCTATAATATCACTGAGTCATGTATAAGAGTTGGTAAGGCTTGTAGCAATTGGTTTAGCATTGCTTCTGCTGTTTGACAAAGGTGCATTTTGTCTCCTTTTCTCTTTAGTTTGGTTATTGATTATGTTATGCAAAATTCACTGCAAGAGAAAGGTTTTGACCTTAAATGGTCTGGAGATTTCATAATTTCTGATTTAGATTATGCTGATGATTTGGCCCTTTTCCACAAATGAGTTAATGAGATGAATTCTTTCATTAGAGCTGTTAATCAGACTGGTAATAGAGTAGGTTTGATGATAAACAGAGAGAAAACTAAAGTGATGGAAATAGGCCAGACAGGCTGTGGTTCAGTTAATCTGAATGGTTGCAATCTTGAGCAGATGTCTCAGTTTAATTATCTTGGGAGCTATGTAACAGATACTGGTGACATGCAGCATTAAATAAACAGAAGAATAGAGATTGCTTGTATAGAATTTATACCTAACATAATTTTTTTTTTCAAATTTCCTGCTCGTAAAATATATTTTTAATTCTACACAGTAGTACATGCTGTAGTATTAACTGTAGTACATGCAGTTCAAATAATTGTTAATTATAGTTAGGAGTTTGTGAGAAAACACTGACAATGTCAAATGACGACATGTATCACGATACTTTTTTGTAACACAGAACTAAATATTTCTCAATAAAAGCAAAATATCTGACTTCAGATGTTTTATAAAATTGTTAAACTAAGTATGTTTCTTTTACAAGTTTTTATATTTTTGTCTTATTTCACCTTAGAGGATGGGGTCTAGCATTCCTTCACAAATGCAAGAAATTTTGGCTTTTTAACTTTTAACACAGGCTGTGTGAATTTTCATATGTTTGACATTGGAATTGGTAGTCTCAATTATGCAGCATATATGGGAATTGGGATGTGTCAGTGGATTAAATATGGCATTAAATAAAGAACTACCTTCAAGGAAGCAATTTTGATGTACATTATCATGGATATGATAAAATAATGATAAAGAAAATATAAATACTTACCAAAGAAACATCTTAAGATCATTATAGTACTGTATGTTGAGAACACTAAGAAGTAATATTGTTTGCTTAACTTAAATTGTATAGTACTTACTGCAACTTGGACAGAACTAGCAGTCTGTAGTTATTCTAAAATTACACTAGTTATTGTATATATTACACAACACAATAATAACATTTACAGTGTTTACTGCTGTCAGAGATGCTGGATGATGCCATTATACAAGGGGGTGATTTGTAATATGCTTTGCAAATGTGCCATTAAAGTGAGTGTAATGCTTATGAAAGTGCCAGATAATCAAAAGTTTACAGTATTATAGACATTGGCATTATGTAGTAGCACACCAACTTCAATAATAATGTCCCTTATTATAAGCAGTTTGAAAAATATTATGCAAATCCATTTGAAGTATATAACTATTCTAATACTCCTTTTTTTTTCAGTTGGTTGGTTGGTTGGTCATTTTACCTCTGAGCGGCACTTTTTTGCACACCATGGGCTAAATGGCCAGGTCACATGGACCCCGAAGGCTCAGAGAAGGTTGGGGGAGGGGACCCACTGGAACAGCTGTTGGGAGACAGATGATAGCCTCCCGTCAAGGCCATCCAGCGTGTTCTTTAACGTGCACAGGGTATGGCTCTCCCGCACACGGGACCACGGCTTAACGTCCCATCCGACGGACAGTGGCCTTTCCAAGCCCATCGGTGTCCCCTACTGACCGTGGGCAGGGCGGGGAATTTTGCAGAGATAAATCTCAACGCTGACCCAGCTGGGACTCGAACCTGGGAACTACAGATTACGAGCCTGGCGCACTACCGACTGAGCCCCCCCCCCCTTTTTTTTTCTTTTTTTTTTTTCAGTAAGCAGGAGGACCTTAAATATATTTCCATTAATGGTTAGTTCAAATTAAGCATTCACACATAAATACTTTCTCTTTGGATCTGTCATAACAAGATGTGAAGATATTGGATCCATTTTTCATGAATAGCATGGATTTATGAGCTAGGTCACAACATGAATCATGTTAAATGCTGAAAGATTTAAACTTCCTTCACAGTTTATACTTTTTGTTAACGTAATGTATCAAAACTGATATTTTCTTAATTTCATACTTCCATTTTCTAGACTGACTGCATTATTTATTTTAAACTGACTTTTATTTATATTGACTGCAAGTTATTTATTTTTTTAGAAACTGTAGTTATTCTCACTAATATTATAAATGTCAAATATGTGCAATTAAATGCTCTTTAGGTGTACAGCATGACTTGTTTTCATGTTAGTTAATCAGGATAAGTTTTTTTTCTGTTGAAAACACTACAAAATGAACTCAGCTACTAAATTTATTGTTCGAAGAATGGCAAATTAAAAATGATATTCAAGTTTAATAACTACTTGATGGTTTCCCAATTATAATTTTACTAATAAATATTAAAAATATTATTTGATTTCATTCTAATACTTACTTGTGTATAAATCATCTGTAATTTCATCATCAAATATTTCTCTTCCATCTTCTACATAACCAGAACCATCTTTAAAGAGAAATGAAGAATATGTTAATGCTAAACTTAACACGCTTAAAAATACTAGTTTTATTAGCTATATACCTATACATGAAATCTATATACTAAACTTCAATATTTTGGTATTGGTCATTTGAAATTGTGAATAAAGATAGTCACTAATCCATTACCAGCCGATGTCCCATTTTTAAATATTAAAATTCAAACTAAGTCTTATTCTATTATATAAAAAAAAATGTATTATTAGAAGCTATACAGAATTATTTTGAAAAAGCTAGTTTTCATTATAGCCACAAGGAGTGGTACTGTCTTCTGCTTCTTTGATGATTTTTGCTTTGTGTACTTGTACCACTGCTGGGGTTTATTCAAATATGAATGTTCAAAGAGTGTTGAGTAGTTATTGAGTTTCTAAACTATTACAGTGACATGTATAAAATTAATTTTAATTACAACAATTTATGTTAAATGATGATTCTAAGAGACAAATTACCAGTCTCGGAATGTTATTGTAATACAGTCCATTAAAAGATGTAATGGATGCTACTAAAGATTAAGTTTGTTGTCACTTACTTAGAAATCTTTCACAAAATCAGGATATGGCTCAGCAGCCCTGCTCTGGGACTGAGCCTTGATATAATGATCCTTGCACCTTGCAGGAACTCACCTCTGCAATTGGGGCTTCAAAGCGCTTGTCAGCCCCAGGCCCTGACGACATCAGCTATACTCAGTTACTTAACCTGTCACCCGAGGCTCTGCTTGTGCTTCTTAAAGCCTTCAATCATTACTGGACCACCTGCACAGTACCTGATTCATGGAAGGCAACATACATTGTGCCTATCTTGAAGCAGGGAAAACCCACCACTGAGCTGTCCTCTTAGAGGCCCATTGCTCTAGCATCTTGCCTCTGCAAGATCTTAGAGAGACTGGTCCTTGAATGCTTAGAATGGTATCTAGAGTCCAAGGGCCTCCTCCCTGACAGCCTCTTGGGTTCCGCAAAGGAAGGTCTAATAATCTTATCGACTTCACCTCTGCTGCTGATCAGGTGCTGTCTGAGGGACAGACTGCAGTTGCTGTCTTCTTTGACATTCAAAAGGCATTTGACTCCTTGTCCCACTCGGATATTCTCTGCAGGCTCCATGATCTCGGCCTCAGAGGCAATATCATCCACTGGATCTCGGCTTACCTCTCTGACAGGACGGTTCATGTGAATCTGGGCAACCGTCAGTGCCTCCCACACTATCAATCATGGAATACCTCAAGGGGGTGTCCTCAGCCTGATGTTACTGAACATCTTGCTGTCAGGCCTACCTTCTCGGTCCAAGAATAGAGTGGGTATTTCCATCTATGCGGATGACATCTGTGTCTGGTTCCCTAGCTAGGAACCCTCCTATGCTCAGCTCAAGGTGAAACAAGCTGTGTCCACGGTTGTCAAGTTCTTTGACAATCTAAGCCTCACTCTTTCCACCAATAAGACTATGGCCATGGTTCTCACGAAGAGACACCTTCCTCCCACCTTTCCTGGCCTCATGCTTGGGCCAGACCACATCAAGGTCGTCAGACAGCATAAGTTCCTTGATGTGGTCCTGGACAACACGCTGTGTCATCTCTCAAGGCTCCATTCCCTCCACTTTAACCAAGGGCTTCTCAGGAAGTTGCAAGACAGGCCAGACTCTGTCATCGCCGTGCCTGCCACTGACTTCTATGACTGAGTCGTCCCTGCCAGTTCCACTACTGGCAATACGCTCTTCCCTGACCTTCCACCGTGGAGAAACAATGATCTTATGATCAATGTCACTGTCCCTTCTCTAGGTTGAAAGAGCAACTCAGATCCAGTGACTGTCAGACTTCTCTCCACCTCCTTTGTCACTGCACAATATGAGAGATGTTCTGAGGTCTACACTGATGGATCTGTGGACCTTGAGAGGCTAAGTGCTGCCTCTGCCTTTGCCATCCCCGATATGGGCATTGACAGAGATTTCTGTCTCCCGCATCTCATTTCCTTTACCTGTGCAGAACTTCATGCTATCCTTGAAGCTGTACTCTTCATCCTCAGCCTCGAGAATGGCAACTTTGTCATCCTCTGTTACTCGAAGTCAGCCTTGAACGCTCTCCAGAATTGAGACAGCAAGAGCTGCAACCCCTTCCTCATCCAGATCATGGAGACTTGCTCCAAGGTCACTTCTGCCAGAATCACGGTTCATTTCCAGTGGATCCCTTCCCATGTAGGGATACCTAGCAATGAGCTTGCTGATCACACCTTGAAGGAGGTGCTGTAGAGTCAGAGGTGTGTAACTAATTACCTTCTCGCTCTCAGCGACTGCAAGAGTTCTGTCTCACAACTGATGAGCCAGTATCGTCTTGCCCAGTTGCAGAAGGACAGCAGCTGTTTCTCATTCAGGTACCTGATTGACCCTTCTCTCACTGCTCCTAACCTCGGTAATATCTGCAGATCTGAGGAGACCCTCCTTCATCATCTCTGGGTTAGTGTATTCTACAGAAACTCTACGCTTCACACTCTCGACAGAGCTTACAGTCCAAACTGTGCCACTTGCAGCACACCTGAGACTGTATCCCATGTTCTGCTCCACTGCTCCTGCTACAATGCCGAAAGAGAAGCTTTGTTCCGGGAGCTTCATACTATTGGAACCACCGACTACACCATCACTTCCCTTCTTGGTAATCACCACAATGTGAAGCTGCAGTGAATGCGCTTCCGACGGGTCACTGATTCCTTTCAGAACATTGGTCTCTTCTGCAAGGTCTAATGTTTTCTTTTTTTTTTCTTTCTCCTGATTAGTACTTTTATTACCTTCGAGAGATAGCTGAGAAGCAGTTTCTTCTGCATCCGCTATCTCGCCTTTCTGTTGTGACTGGTGTATGGAGCCCCTTATTGGAGGCTAATTTCACCAAAACTTACATCTTGAACCTTGAAGTCATCTTCAAGGTTCAAGGTGTAAGTTTTGGTCATAAACTGGGATTTGGTATATTTTAATAAACATCACCTTGCAGTTTTTCTGGCTCACTCATGATTGTCTGAAGAATAAAATGCTGAGTCATAGACATTGCAGCATTGTCTGTTGTTTAATGGCAAAACAAGAATTTGTGAAAGACGTGATATCCTACTTTGTGATTTATGCTTTGATCTATTCCACTCTATTCCATTACTGTAATTGCTCACTGAAATATTTCTTTCTCATTAAAATATTTAACTCTTAAAGTGCTGGAAGCCACTACAGTTCCCAAAGAACTTTGCTGCAAGTATTTACATTTTTATTAAAGAAAAATTTACCTTTAAAAATTCTTTCATATTAAACACGAAAGATTAAAAATTTACATTGCATACAATGATTTGCCCAAGTTCTATCAGTTACTTACTTCAGGATAAAATTCTATAGCTCTTTAAATTTCATATTAAACAGGAATGATATATAATCTGGCACTAAAGGTTATAAAAATGTGGAGTGTTTCGTGTTTTACAAAGATTTATTGAAATTTGTCTTTTCTGAAAAATGCATATACACTATAATATCCAATTATGTGCACCTTTTTATCTCCTAAGTCCGGGTTCCTTGTTCCGGGAGTTCATATTAAACAGGAATGAATTTCATTGTTATTCAATTGGTCCCTTGTTCTAGGAGCTTTGTTCTGGGAGTTCATATTAAACAGGAATGAATTTTCATTTAAACAGGAATGAAATTTTCTTTTTCTTTTCAGTACAATATATTCAAATGGGCAAAATAAAATATTTCAAATACATTTGCAAATTTTATTTTGGTTATTAATGCTGCATATTGTAAAAGTATTAAAAATCTGCATATTGTAAAAGAAGAGACTGTTTAGTTATGCTACTCTTGTGCAAAATAGATTAGCAATAGAATCAAGTTCAGAGAAGAAATTCACAGCTGTGAAGTTAGGATACTAATCAGAGAGAGGGGAAAAATAATAATAACTACACCATTCACCTCCTACATTTGAAGTCAGGACCTCCTGGTTACATGCCAGTTGCTCTACTAGTTGAACTAAGATGATATCACTTTCACACCAGCATAAGGAAGACTATGAAGGAAGTGGTAGTAGGTTCTCTCTCCCAGGTAGTTCATATAATCATTGTGCTATCATGTACTTTTTAAACCAATGGGGAACTTGCAATTTTTATGTAACATGCATGTACAGGGTGTTTCAAAACTCTCTGTACAAATTTCAATGGGAGATAGGGAATATCAAGACAAACCTTTTTTTGTTTACGAATGTTTGTCCACTGATGTAGCCCTTGAGTACTAGAGGGTGCTGTTCGGTGGCGCTGCAATTGGCTAGAGGGGCAAAGTGGGAATAGAGAACAGACTTGTGCTTGCCGTTGGCATTGATAAATCAGACACATTACATGTAACATGGAATGTTTCACTATTGCTGAGATGGCTGACATGCATCTGGCATATGGGGCTGCCAATGGAAATGGAAGAGCTGCTGTGAGATAGTACCGACAGCACTTTCCAAACAGACGTGTGCCAAACCACCAAACATTTGCACATTTGCAACGCAACTGCGAGAAACTGGAACATTCCATGCAAACATGTATGATACTGATCGGGAGAGAACCATGTACACTCCTGACATGGAAGAAGAGATCCTATGGTGAATTGAGGACAATACAGGCAAAGCACACGACCTGTTGCACATAGCCTTGGTGTGAACTATGCCCTCATGAGGAGAGTGTTGCATGAGAAGCAGTTACATCTATTTCACTGTCAGAGAGTCCAGACATTGCAACCTCAGGATTACTCTCTTTGTGTGAAATTGGTGCACTAATTTCTGCAGCAGACCACGGTGCAGCCTGATTTTCTGGCCCATGTGCTCTTCTCAGATGAGGCCTCTTTCGCACATGAGGGTGTGTTTAATGTGCACACAAAAATCCACATGCCACAATGGTATATGGTCATCAACAACAGTTCGCTGTCAATGTTTGGGTGGGTATCATCCATGACATTTTGATTGGGCCATACCTGCTGCCTCCCCAACTCAACAGGCAGATTTATCAGGTATTCTTGAAGAAACGTTGCCAGGACTGCTGGAAGATGTTCCCAATGCTATTCGCAGAAGAATATGGTTTCAACACAATAGGGTACCAGCACACTTCAACAACGGTGTGGGGGATTAATTGAATGCCACTTATGGGTGCAATGGATAGGCCAAGGTGGACTTGTCACCTGGCCACCAAGATCACTCAACTTAATATTTATCGATTTCTTCCTCTGGGGTCACATGAAGAACCTTGTGTATGAGACTCTAATCCAGCTTTGACGCTGTCATGCATGCAATGCTGTTGCCAGCTGCAACTTTGAGCACCTTCTTTAAATAAACACGTTTTTCACACTTGTTTCCATTCATTTATATACCAGCTCCACTGATATTTCTGTCAGTGCCCTCTAGCACCGAAGGATTAAAGCAAACATACATAGCCGAAAAAGGTTTGTCTTGGTGTTCCCTATCTCTTACTGAAATTTGTACAGAGTTGAAACACCCTGTACTTAACACGTTACTTATAATGAGACACTCTATCAGAGTGCAGTAGGAACCATATACCAGAGAGAAGAAACTCACAATGATGAAACCAAGTTACTAAACAGATAAGCAAGATTAGAAAAAACATCCATCTCCAACTGAACTCAGAACTTCCTGGTTACATGACAGTGTCTGACTAGAGTAATATCTGGCAAAAAATATATTAGCCTTATTGCAGTAACTTTTCAGCTCTTTGCCAAGGTCCTCAAACTGCAACACCCAAAGCACCCATGCAAAAAATGCATGGTGTCAGCAAAGACAGACAAGAGAGTTTTCTTCCATTTCAATAACCGGGACAGAAAATCCCATTAATGTGAGCAGTGACTTTGTGTAATACTGGCACTTGTTTCCATTCATTTATGTACCAGCTCCACTGATATTTCTGTCAGTGCCCTCTAGCACCAAAGGATTAAAGCAAACATACATTCATAGCCAAAAAAGGTTTGTCTTGGTGTTCCCTATCTCTTACTGAAATTTGTACAGAGTTGAAACACCCTGTACTTAACACGTTACTTATAATGAGACACTCTATCAGAGTGCAGTAGAAACCATATACCAGAGAGAAGAAACTCGCAGTGATGAAACCAAGTTACTAAACAGATAAGCAAGATTAGAAAAAACATCCATCTCCAACTGAACTCAGAACTTCCTGGTTACATGAGTGTCTGACTAGAGTAATATCTGGAGTATATAGGCAAAAAATATATTAGCCTTATTGCAGTAACTTTTCAGCTCTTTGCCAAGGTCCTCAAACTGCAACACCCAAAGCACCCATGCAAAAAATGCATGGTGTCAGCAAAGACAGACAAGAGAGTTTTCTTCCATTTCAATAACCGGGACAGAAAATCCCATTAATGTGAGCAGTGACTTTGTGTAATACTGGCCCATGTTTTAAAATATACCATACTAAAAAGAATTATAGAGGAAAATAAAATTCAACTTTCAGGAAAAAATTTTATTATTGAGAAAGAAGTTACCTTTCAAGATATATAATTTAACTAGTTTCTAAAAGTACACTATATAACTGTTTAAAATAAAATTTATCTTAGTCTGAAAAACCTCAAAAATTTTTATTCGTGAATATTAAAATCATTGCATTGGATGGCAGGTTGTAATGGCAGTTCTGTTGTAGGGTCCTGTTGAAAGTTACATTCTGTGGGCACGTTATCCATTCACAGTTCATATCATTTAACTGTTTTTCCTCATGAAGTTTTCGAAAATTAAGCCTTAATTGCCTTGCCAAATCCTTTTTTTTTCATTGAACCACTGTGAAAAAGTCATATTAAAATTATTATTCTTGAAAAATTTGTTAAATTTTTTATTTTTATAAAATTAAGAATTAAATTTTGTTTAATATATACTTATGCAGAAAAAATTATTGCTGACGGTGCAGGATTTGAACTCGTGTCTCTCTAGATACATACCAGAACACTCTACTGCTAAACCAACCACCAGCTGATAATTTGTTTTCACAATATGATCTTTATATCTTTTGCCAAATGTGGCAGACCTTGCACCATCTATAACCAGGAAAGGCAATATATTTTCCAATTATTGCTGTAATGAGTCAGATGTTAATGAGGAAGTTATTCATGCTTACACATTATTAATGAAAAAAATCAATTCATACTAAATACACATAACAAGACCTATTTCAACTGATATGTCATTTGATAAAAATATTCTTAAGTTGATTTGTTTATTTGACTCAACATGGTTGACAAAAAGCCTGGATTTTTCCTCAAAGTATAGTACAGAAAAAATTTTTGAAAACGAAATAATTTTCTTGTTTCAAGTAAAAATTTATATTACTCTTATTGAGAAGGAAATGTCCTTTCTAGTCATAGGTATTATACTTATTTTGGTCTAGTAGTAAATAAATTTTTTTGCATTGCCAGATGTATTTTTCTTACTACATGAGTTTCTTACTACAAAAAAGACTATTAAAATTAAACTTGTTGTCATATATGTTAAATATTTTACTTTCATAAAATACAGAATTAAATGTTGATTAATTTGACATATAACATACCATAATTCATTTCATTATAAATTTGGCAAAAAAAGTTGTCAAGTTAATTTTTTTGGCTAATCACAATAAAAAGTGACAAAAAAATATAAATTAAAAAATGAAAAAATAAATAAATAAAAAATAAATAAATAAATAAAATAAAATAAAAAAATTTCCTATATGCACCCTAAAAAAGTAGAAAATAAACCTAAAACATATCAATGATGCAATCAATTAGTGAATTTATATTGACTTCAAAGGAAAATAGGGTGCCATCAATTTTGCTGAGGAGGTAAACTGGCATTCTATCTTCCTTTGAAGTGAATATGAATTCAGTGATGGATTGCATCATTGATATGCCATAAGTTTATTTTCTACTTTTTAATGTGCACATAGAAAAATAAGTATTCTTTATTTTTTTTTCTTTCTTGTCCCTAAAAATAATATTCAGCAGCTTTCATTTAATATATAACTCATTAGCATTGACCACATTTATGCTTCCTCCTTTCTCTTTTTCTCGTGGAGAGACTATGGCATTGTAAATGTCACAAGCCTTACTTTAAGCTACAGTTAATTAAGGTCAACCTCTGCGAAATTTTATTCCCCTTTTTTTGGGGGGAAGAATGGTAGGGGGGCATAATTCAAAGTAGTCTACAACAGTGCTCTTATGACATATCACTTGCAACTGTAGGCCCTCACATTCAAAAGATATAGCAGAGAATGAATTTTACATTCTTCCCTTCATTCTCTTTTTCAGGGGGGAAGAAAACAAGGAGGTATATTTTTATTATCCACACCACTCCCATGTCACAAGATTTCATTTGACATACAACTTGTTATGTTTGGACCTTGCTTTTAAAAGATATAGTAGAACAATCCTTCACATACACTGGCGAAAATTGAAAACAGAACAGCCAGAAGGAATTCCTTCAGGAATGTCATATTATATGTCACAAGGTTTCATTTGACATACAACTTGTTATGTTTGGACCTTGCTTTTAAAAGATATAGTAGAACAATCCTTCACATACACCGGCGAAAATTGAAAACAGAACAGCCAGAAGGAATTCCTTCAGGAATGTCATATTATATGTTAATAGTTAAGGGCAGCAGAAACCATGATCCAAGACTGAAAGTCACTAGATGAAATAATGACGTCACTGAGGACGACAACATGCAAATGTACAAGCGCATAGTTAAGGATAGGGCATGAAGAAATAAGTTATTCATCTTCTGTCGTGATGTTCAGTGCTCTTTGAAGAAGCTACCATGCTTGGACTACACAGGCACACATTTCTTCAGCTAGCAGAGTTTGAGTGAGGTCATATAGTGGATCTTTGGGAAACAGGTTGGTCTTTTTGTCAAATTGCGTACCACATGGGACGAGAGTTATCAGCAGTGATACAATGGTGGCATCAATGGTCAGAAGAGCATTCGCACACTCGCAGAGTGGTTCCGGGCAACACAGAGTTATGGATGCATGAGAGGATCGGTATATCAGGAGGGCGGTGGTCAGCTACAGAGGGTCTCCATATCAGGAGGGTGGCGGTGGTAAAGTGAACGGCTATGGTGTCACAAATTTGATCCTCTGTCATACCAAGGGTATTTACAAGAACAATATGCAATTGTCTTTTGGAAGCAGGACAACAGGCACATTTAGCACTGTCACCTCATCACTATCAAGCACATTTGCAGTAGTGTCGAGGACAAGCTCATTGGAGGAAAGAATGGCAGTCCGTGGTGAAAGCCAATTCTGCTTAGGAACATCTGATGGTCATTTATGCATCCGAAGGCAACAAGGTGTGGGGAGTGATTAGCTATTACTCTCGTACGTCTGGTGTTTGTATCGGGGTACACTGAATAGTAATACATACATCAGCAACATCATACAGCCAGTCATCCTGCCCTATTTAAGTGTAATCCCAAATGCAATATTCCAGCAGGATAACACCCACTCACACTCTGCCCAGCCAACTCAACATGCTCTTCAGGCAATGCACCAACTCCCTTGGTCAGCACACTCTCTGGACGTCCCCAATCGAGCATGTCTGGGACTGGATCGGACAAAGACTCTTCCACAGACCGCAGCAGGCAACAATCATCGCTGAATTACATGTCCAAGTTGAAAGTACATGGAATGGTATCCCCCAGCGTGATATCAGCATTTGTATGACCCATTGCATGTCAGATTGGAAGCTTGCATTGTTGCTCAAAGAGGTTCAACACCTTATTAAAATATGTCTTCTGTAAAATGTAAACTCATTAAAAGGTAAAATAAACATTGAATCACTTCACATGTGTGATCACTGTCCTTTCTCAACAAGTTGTTTCTACTAAATAAATCTCATTTCAATTGTTAATGGTGTTCTTTTTTCAATTTCTGCCAGCGTATTTTCCCCCTTTTTGCAGGGGGGATTTTTTTAACCTGTGACACTCCCATGTCAAGCTTTCATTTGATGCATAGTCCATTACTTTCACAACAATCAATTTCATGTTTCCCCCTTTTAGGGGGGAAGAAAGCATTTTTTTAAGGAAGAAGGTACTTCTTTATTCACATTTATTCACATCATATATATTCATCATATTTTTGTAGCCAATATGATGGAACAATTATTTTGACAAACACATAAACTGATAAAATGACAAATGAAAAGCAAAAAGTGATAGGAAAATAAGTAAAAATAGCTTGCTCTGTGGTTACATTTGCTTTTCAGGCTGAGCACTGGAAGGGTTAAAAAACACATGAAAATACCCCAAGAATATAAACTACCTTGGAGTTAAAGCCTAACACCACTTCCTTCATAACCCTGGACATGTGTGAAAATGTCACCACTTTAACATCATGGTAGAGCAACCAGGAAATCCTAAGGTTGAGTTTAGGAAGTAAATGGTGTAATTTCTTCATACTTCCCTATCTCTGATTAGAATTACAATGTTCAAAATGCTTAAGAAAGGGTTGATTAAAAATGAGAATGAGAACAATGTTAAATGGGACAATATTAGAACTGGCTTTCAATCCAAATGTAGCAAACTGTTGCTCAGGACAGCTATGTTTGGAGAAGAGAACGCACAGTCTTACTGATTTTCTGTAGCCTTTGGTTGCTTGAGAATTTTGTATAACAATCAACATTTGAATAGCTAGAATAAAGTTTTTTTCTATTATTATGAACCCTCAGAATTAAATTCCATTACTAGTTTTTATTCACTTAGACTAACCATCATCAACTATCCAGTCATCCTCTTGCCTCTGTTGGACCAATCGAGAAAATTCTTTTTCATCCAGTTCTTCATAAACGGGATTCTCATCTTTTACCTAAATAGGTAAGATTATTTAGAACTTAGACTAACAAGTATTTATAAGTATGATAAAAATAAAATACAATTAATAAATATTTCATCAAAAATGTTTAAAGCAAACCTCTGTTGGACTCAAAATGTCAATTAGCAAGCATGAATAATTTCTTTTGAACAAATCAAATTTTGATTCAGTTTCTGTATCACTTGAACAGGTAGGATTGAATGTTACTTGAATGGTAGGATTCTTGACTGAGTTTAAGAGGAGTTTCTGGAGTTTCATAATATGCTTGGTTTAAAAGGAGTTATGAGAGCTTGGTGTTTTGCTTAGTGTAAGAGGAGTTATCGGAGTTTCGTGCTTTCCTTAATGTTAGATAAGTTATTGGTTAGTTGGAGTTTATGGCACAAGAACAACTATGGATATATTGCATCAAAGGAAATAAAGAGTGAAATGATAAAATGCAGTTTGCTCATTTGCACACAAAGTTAAAACTCAAAAGACATAAAGGATTTAAAGAAAAACAATATAAGCAACAGCAATGAAAGAAAAATAAATGCAGAGGATCCATCTAAAAATCCAAAATAATAAATCCTAAAATACAAAACACAAAGGTTCAAAATTAAATCCAATTAATATATCCATAAAATTCCAAAAATGTAATAAACGGATCTAAAAACTGGTTATTTGATTCCAAACGTAGCAGACTCAGACAGCATATGATAAGAAACAAATATCCAACACTCAAAATTAAAAGCAAAAACATTCAATTAAAAAATTCAGAACCAGCAAGTACTAGACTTACAGTTTCTTCGAAAAGAAGACTGCTATGGTTTGACAACAGCCTTCACTTCAGATAACTTTTTTGTTAATCTGTTCTGACCAAGATCACTGACACTACTCAGAGCTAGATAGAAAACCCCCGATTGAACTCCAGATATGGAACTGGCAGTGGAATGCTAAACAAGGGAAAAGATGATCTGGCCACAGCATCTGCCAAGTCATTGCTCATGATACTAGCATGCCCAGACACCCAAAATAACTTTATGATAAAGGTGGTAGCCAGACAACAAAGCTGCTTGGTGAATCTTCAAAAGAACAGGCAAGCAAGAGATCTCACCAAAATCAAAGCATGCAACAAAGTAAGCAAGTCAGTGTAAAGCACACATTGATGATGCTATGCTGTTAGGTGGTCCAAAGTTAGACTGATATCGAACTCTTCAGTGAAGAGATGCATTCAGGTGGGACTTGGTCTGCTACAATGATGTCACAGACCATAGCTGATTCCACTGAATTATAAGCCATCAGAAAAGACAGCCACAAAGTCCAAGTGCATAGAGTGATGGATGGCAAAGAATTGCTGGTAAATGCAATCAGGAGTAAAAGTCTCTCTGTCCTGCAAAAAAAAAACATTAAAATTAAACAGCAAACTATGGTGGAAGTGGGCAACACTTCCACCATGTCAAAAGCAGTTTCATCTAGAATGATGTTAATGTTTTGCAGGTAGCATTGGACATGCAAACTGAAAAGACAAATGGAAATTGGGCAATTAGAATAATGCACTTCCCACAGAGTGGAAAACACAGTCCCAAGTGGGATGGCTCATCAGCAATAACAATTTACAAGACTATAGTTGGAAAAGACGTTGGCATTTCATTTGTTAGGTTCCGTGGCTGAGGGGTTAATGTGCTTAATTACTGATCAGGACCTGGGTTTGAGTCCCAGGTAAGGCACAGATGTTTGTGTTGTCTTTCTCCTCAGGTCTCACCTTTCTCATAGACCTTCTACTATGGTGTATAAACTGACATATAAACTGTCCTGTCAGACCTCTGTAGCAAGCAGCTGCTTGAGCAGTTATTTACATTTCTTCTTATAAAGAGAGAAAATTTTTACCATTGCAACAGTCAACTTTGTAATATTCACAACTAATATTAGAAATGAAAAAATGCCACTGTGCTGCTAAACAAGGATTAATTTAATTGAAATATCATGAAGCCACATTTGCACAACAGCATCGAATTTAGAGGAAAATGTTTGTTCAACTGGTGAAATTCAAACCAATATCATGGACTTCATGACATGTCAACTGAATTAACATTAGGAAATTTAATAAGTAAATTAAATTGTGTATGAGTGAATCTGCTATGAAAAAACAATCATCCTAAGTGAAAAAAGATTAGCAGTCTTTTTCTAAGTTCTATAAGACTTTTGTTTGTGAGTTATTAAAATTCATACAATGTTTAAATAATTTTAACTTAACCTTATATGGATTCCTACAAATGAACAAGATTTAGGAGAAATAATAGTTGGTTTGGAAAATAAAAATGCTACTGTACATGACAGTGTCAGTTCTGTGATCTTAGAAATTGTTCTAAAACATTCTTGATGAAAATCATTAAGAGAAAATTGGAGAATAAATTCTTACATTTTTTTCAGATAGTTTAAAATGTTTTTTAAGTCAGTTTAAAAAGGAATATAACAATAACTAAAAGCCCATCATTATCCTGGCTGCCATATCAAAGATAATGGGAAAAATAATTTTATAAAAACCATTGGAATACCTAATGCAATACATTTTTATTGCCATACACAAAATGAATTTAGAGCAGGCCTGGGCAAAATTTTTGGCTGAAGGGTCACAAGGAAACTTAAATAGAAGGGAGAGTCCCATAGGAAACTCAAATTGGAAAAGAGTGGGCTGACCAAAGAAATATATACTCAACAATGTATGTATAACTAAAGCAAAAAAAAAAAAACTAAAACAATATATTTTTGCTAAAATTAATTACTTTAAAGAGAATTTCCTTCACCCAAGTTGGATTTCTTGTTCCCTATCACTCATTTTGTGTTTTACAAATTAAATTGTTTTCAGTAGCTTGCAGGCTACACAAAAAGTGATGTGGGCTGTAGTCTGCCAAGGCCTGGTTTAGAGAATCATTTAGAAAACAGAACAACTGAGCACTTAACAAGACATATTTTACAGTCAATTGATGAATACAACAAGACATGTACAGTATTTTTCGGATAATGAAAAAGTTTTTGATACAGTTTACTTTAGAATATTATTTAAAAAAGTTATAAAAATTTGAATTAAGAGAAATACTTGAACTGCTTTATATCAACTTTTCCAAATGTTCTATATTTCACAACATGAAAACAATGTTAAAATTTATAGTAATTAGAGAATTGACAGAAAAGGAATATTCCAGGGTCCAATCTCAGTGCATATTTTGTTTCTTATCAATGTTAATGATTTTTCCCCTTTAAACTTAAAACAACTATTATACCTTATGTAGATGATAGAGTCATTACTTAATATAAATATATTATTTAATTTTTAAGAGGCCTTTTTTTTTGCACTAGGTAAAATGTGTAAAATGACCATATCAAAAGAACCTCAAGGGCCACATATTGATAGGGGAAGGTCCAGTGGACACCTGAATGAGAACAGATGGAAGCCTCCAATCAAAACTATCCAGCATGTTCTTTAAATTGTGCAAGTTACAATTCTCTTGCACACAGGGCCACAGCCTAAATTCTCATCTAATTAATGGCAGCTTCTCCAAGTCAATAAATGCCTCTTTCTGAGTCAAGGTAGGTTAGGAATTAGTTAAAAAACTCACTGCAGATGTAGTGAGGACTCAAACCTAGGAAAATCAAGTAGCATAATGAATACAAATGAACAGATTACAGCAATGGGTTTCAACCTTGAGATCATTATGGGATTGCTCAAAGTACTAATACTCAAAAGAATGTTTAGATATTATATCTTGATGAAACTCCTATTTGAGTAAAACTATACATTATAGAGTAATGGACATTCATTAATTTTTAGCAATAAAACCTGGTTATGTAACAGTTATACAAGTTCTCAAAACTTGGTATAAACAGAATAGGAAAAGAAAATTCCAGTTAGATCAATACTATGTCATTGTGACTGAAACCAAATGCAATTAATAATTATTTATGAAGGGAAAGCAGTTTTGTTAGTAATGAACTGATAATATCCAGAGCTAAACAAAATACTGGATACTATCATCATGTCATGATGAAATGAACTGGTAAGTTTTCCCAAAATAATGGGAGCTATGGTTGCAATGAATGCAGAGACAGGAACAAAAAAGGGAGTTGTGATTATCTCAGAAGCAGCTGGGATCAGAATCTAAAATAAAAACATGACTGGAAATCACTGGATTTTAGATAAAACAGAGATTTAAACAAAAAAACAATTACTTTAATTCACAATATGGTTATTTTTCTCTAGCTCCTGGGTCTCACACATGTGGCTCATGAATATATTTTGTGCAGCCTGCAAGCAATATGTTCTATCATAATCATCATAATGAATTGAGAATTACCAGCTTCCTGACTGCAATGATTTCATGTGAGTACAAGAAATAAGGTTGCATTCAGTCAAAGCCACTATAAATGAAATTTAGATTTGTTTCAGTATGACAGACAGACAGACATTATACAATATATATTATACATACATATATACAAACAAAATCCTCATGCAGCCATGGGCGAGAGATCCAACCAGACTGTGCAATTTTCCTCTCCAAACATGTCTATTCTGAGCTACTGCTGTTCCATTTGGCCCCTCTAGGCCAATTCTAGAAAGGTCCTGTTTGACATTGTCTGCCCATCGCATCCTAGGTCTCTCCCTTTTCCTGAAACCCTTAGACACACTGTTCATAATCCTGTTTGCTAATCTGAGCTACGCATACGGACAACATGGCCAAACCAACGTGTCTCTCTCTGCATAATATGCTGCTCAAAGGAGGTTGATGACTCCTTCTTCTAACCTCATCATTACTTACAAAGTCAAACCACCTAATGCCCAAGTTACTGCATAAGCATCTAGAATCAAAGGCATAAAGTTTCTTGTTATCCTGCTTACAAAGGGTCCATGTTTCGCTGCCACAATTAATCTTAGAAAGCATCACACTATTATACAGCCTAATTTTAGTCTTTGGGTGTACATGCCTATTTTTCCATACCCTCCATAGATTCTAAGATATCCCAGCGGCAATCCCTATCCTATTTATCTCATGCGGCACATCACCAGTATCTGTTAAATAGCTCCTAAGATAGTTAAACGGAGACACTTGCTCAAGAGTGCAGCCACTCAAAGCAACTTAAGTGCTATCTGCCTAACCAATTTTCATCACTTTAGTTTTTTCTTTGTTTATCACCAAACCTATTCTATTACCATTCTCATGAAAAGTCCTATAAAAGAATTCATCTCATTTAACATCATTAGACAACAGGGCCAAATCATCTGCAAAATCTAAATCAGAAATTTTGATATCTCTAGGCCATTTAAAAGCCAAAATCTTTCCCTTGCAAAGAATTTCGCATAACATAATCAATAAGCAAACAAAACAGAAAAGGAGACAAAATGCACCCTTGTCTAACTCCACTAGCAATGCTAAACCAATTGCTGAAAGACATACCAACTCTCACACACGATTCAGTGTTATTATAGAGAGCTTTCATTACACTTACTTATCAGGTATTTCATATGATCTAACAATCGACCACAAATTATGTCAATCAACAGAGTCAAAAGCCTTTTTGCAATCTATAAAGCTCGCAACCACAAGTTTTTGAAATTCTAAACATTTCTCAAGAATCTGCCTAAGTGAAAATATTTGATCAATACATCCCCCGCCATTTCTGAATTCCCACTGTTCATCACGTAGTTGTCCATGAACCAAATTCTTAATTCTATTAAGTATAATCATGCAAAGAACTTTACCTGGAACAGAAAGTAAACTAATTCCCCTATAATTATCACAAGAACTGTGATCACATGTTTTAAAAATTGGGACAATAATAACTCTAGTAAAATCCTTAGGAACACCTTTATCATCAAAAGTATTCAAAATTTCAGTCAGCTATGTGACAACACAAATGTTCCCAGCCCTAAGCATTTCAGTGGTGATTTCATCCTCACCTTCACCACCTTGCCATGCTTATCTCTTAACCCTTATGTTCCTGTCTGCTTCTTCCTGCATAAAACATCAATAATCTGGTACAATCCCTTGCTGTTGTGCTGTCTAACTGCTTCCTCCACTTTGTCAGCCAAACTATCAAGTCAAAGATTCTATCAGTTGTTAACTGATCCTTTATATGTTTATTAAGCTCATTATAATGCCTTTTGTTACAACTAGTAGGGTGTTAATTCATATTAATCCTGCACTTCTTTCTTTCAGAAATAAGTTTCATAGCTTTATCACTGAAGTAATTTTGTTTCCTCTGTTTAAACTGATCCCATTCTTTCTCAACTTCAGCAGCAACCAAATCACGATTGTCATAATGACTAAGTAGCTTATCATGATATGTTTTGGCTAAATCTGGATCTTTCAGGCATTCAGTGTTATAGCTAATTTTTTTTTTACTTTAGCACAACATACCTTAAGCTTCAGCTGCAAAAAAAGAGAGAATTTTTTTTTTTGAGAAATTTACCAGGTAATGGTCAGACCCAATTTTGGCTCCCCTGTATGATCTGGTATTCCTAACTGAATCAATCATATTCCTGTGCAACCCATGAATATTTATAAATGTCCTGGCATTTGTAGTATGTGTTAGTTATTTGCAAACCATACAGGTAATACCTACAGGTAAGTACAGGTAAGTACCCCCCCCCCCCCCCCCTGTAACAGATATTGGTGATGTGTGGCATGAGATTAACAAACGAATAGGGATTGCCTCTGTGACTTTTAGGAATCTACAGAGAGTGTGGAGAAATAGGTGTATACACCTATTGTATGTATACACCTAAAGACTAAAATTAGACTGTATAATTGTTTGGTTCTTTCTAGGGTTAGTTATGGTGATGAAACTTGCACCCTTTGTAAACCAGATAACAGGAAATTGAATACTTTCGATTCTCGATGCTTACACAGTATCTTGGGAATTAGGTGGTTAAACTTTGTAAGTAATGATGATCTTTCTCGTGAATCAATGCATTATTTTAATCCACACTAACACTTGAATAACATAAGATAAGGTGTATACTTTTGTAATCGTGATATTTTTTTTTAATTATATATATGAACATCCTAGAAATATGAAACATAATATATATTCTTATTTAACTATACTTTTAGAAATAAGACTGCAATCCATTACTGGATGTGTCCAGGTAGTAGAGATTTTGGATTGTTTCGCCTCTAAGCGGCATGTTTTTGCACACAATGGGCTAAATGGCCAGGTCACAAGGACCCCAAGGGCTAAAAGAAGGTTGGGGGGACCCACTGGGCAGCAGTTGGGAGATAGATGGTAGCCTCCCATCAAGTGTGTTCTTTAACGTGCACAGAGTATGACTCTCTTGCAAGTGGGGCCACAGCTTAACATCCCATCCGAATGGACAGTGGCCTTTCTAAGCCCATCAGTGTCCCCTACTGACCAAGAGCAGGGTGAAGTGTTTTGTGGAGATCATCTCAAAGCTGGCCCAGCTGGGAGTCAAACCTGAGAAGTCCAGGTTATGAACTTGGTGCACTACCAACTGAGCTACCCCTGCCCCAGGTAGTTGAGAAACACTGCTCTAGTGCTTAAAGAAATAGTTCAAGGACATATTTTACGGATCTAAATTCTATAACTGATTACTACTCTTTGAGAGCAGAGAAAACTATTAGCAAGTTTTGAAAAACAAACACAAGACAGCTGTACAAATACAGATTTTTCACTTTTATACCATCCAATGGGAAAATAAATTATGAAAACTCTCACTATATTATTGACACAACTTATTATTTACTTATAGTGTAATGTTATATTGAAAGATTTCTTTAGGCTTACAAGTATTATTTAGCAAGTCAGAAGGAGAATAATTGATCAAAGCTTATTGCCTATTCAAACAAACCAATGCATTTTTGAATAGATTACTTGTATTGTTTGTACTTCAGACAACATTCTTTTTCTTTCTTTATATTTTGTGAAATTAATAAACTTATTTTAGATTTTATGTTGAGCAACAACTTATTTTGGTGTTCTAGATAAAATATGCAGCAAAATAAGTTGGGTTGTTTTACCTTTGTGCAGCACTATTTTGCACACAATATTCTAAATGAACAAGTCACAAAGACCCTAGGGCTCAGAGGTTGGGAAAGGGAACCCACTGGACAGTTGCTTGGGAGACAAATGGAAGCTCCCCATCAAGTGTGTTCTTTAACCTGCACAAGGGGCCATGGCTTAACATCCCATCTAATGGACGGCAGCTTTCTAAGCCCATTACTATCCCCCTTCTGAGTGAGGGCAAGGTGGGCTGTTTCAGTGCAGATATATATCAGTGTTGGTCCAGGTGGGGCTCAAACCTGGGAACTACAGATTACGAGCATGGCATTCTATCAACAAACAACCCCCATCCCAGTAAAATAGGTGTTTTGCATAAAATACTTCGTAAATCCAGGAGCTCTGCAGTCTATAAAATGTTGAGAAACTGGTCTAAACATCTTATCACCTCATTATTACTTACCCTGTAAAGAAAATTCCTTTTTCTTTAGATATAACATTCTGTAATGGTTTTCAACAGAAAAAATAAATTTATTACAGCTATCATTTACATTAAGACAATTTGAAATATAAATAAATACACAAACCTCGTACTTATGTTTGCTACCCTTCAACAGTTTCAGCTTTTCCAAAGCAGCAAAACGGCCAGTTTTATCAACTCGAGTACGTTTGCTTCGACCAGATGTTTCTTGTCCTTAGAAAAGTAAAAATAAAGTTATCTTCTAGTGCATAATTTACATATGTAGGTCACAACAGTCTAAATAAACAAATTACTTAAAGCCATGCTGCATTAACTTAATTTTAGTTTTCCACACTTCATCCTTTTATTTCTTTCCAAACAAAAAACTTTAGAATCTTAAATTTCCTTACACAAAGGGCAAAGATAACCTAAAAGCTGTATTAGACTTGTCCTGGTTTCTAATACAATATATAAACATTTACACAAGGACATGTCCTGCTGGTCTTAGCCATCAGGTACACTAACCACCAGACAAGTAGGGTTGGTCTAGTGGTTATTAATTAATTCTAAATAAAATATAAAAAAGAATATAAGCATAAAAAAAATGTAGATTATCTTATAGTATTTTGAAAATGGATACAGTCACTGGGGAAAACAGAACTATCTCCTTTTTTGGGGGTGGAGGGGTCTCTCTTTTGTAAAATAGGCCTACTGTAGATTGCTGGTGATATTTCAATGGTTTTACAGATTTTAAAAATGCAACTGTATCTGATTCATAAAAATAATCCCTGCAAGCAATCTGCAAAGGTTTATCTATTATCTGCAGAACAATATCTGATACCTCACACCATCTATTGACAGAGAGGAGGACACTTGAAGAGATAGCATAGCTGCTTGAAATCTCTTAAAATTAAAAGGGTGTTTTGGGTTGGGAGGAAAATAAAAACTTGCAGCAAACTTCTTTGGGAAATGTAGTGTTTTCCAGCACTTTAAGGGCTAAGTTTTACATCCTTCTAGAATACTGCAGATACTATAATCTCAATCAGTTAACCAAATTTCCTTAGAACAAAGTTGAAAAAAATTATGTAAATCCCAGAGTAGTAGGAACATTTTGAGGGCCAGCTTTTATAGAACTATGATGATTCCTGTAAAAATTTTCTTACTAGAATGAAATTTTATATCTTAGGATTTTTCGACCTGGAATTTATAAAAGGTTTCAACATAACAGCAATAATGAAAACAGAAAACTTGGAATGCAAAATGCCACAAATTGCATGTACAGTGACAACTAAAGCAATAAAAAATTAAAAAAAAAAACAGACTTTTTACATATAAATATAGTACAACAAATTGGAAGCGTTTCTTGCTACTATTAATATTGGTACTTTTGGTTAATACAAGTCGTAATCGTAATAATTACTTTTTGGTTAAATACAAGTCGTAATTGTGCGGCAACCTTAACGATGAATACAGCTTCATGAAAAGAATGACTATTTTATTAAAACCAAAATAAATATAAAAAACAAAGACAAATACAAAAATTCACAAATAACAAAAATACAAAATGGATTTTATCACAATTTCAGATTGCACAGGAAGCATAAAGCTGCTGATATCGTTTAACATCACCGAAAATATTTGCATCTTCTCATGTAAAAAAAAACTCATTACTTCAACAAAAAAGCAACTGACAATCTCGAAGAGAAAATGACTGGATCAATGTTCATTCTTCCCTCTTATTCGCAATGACGTCATTGCATAGCTAATCGTGACGTGATATAAACAAGTTACCACATTTGGTGCTTTGGCGCACAATTATGACTGGCTGAAAAGCAACTTAATATTTGATAGTGTTTGGAGGTATTTTAAAGGCTGAGTGATCATAAGAATATTTTATACATTATTATATAACATGGCAAATTAAAAATAAAATTACTTCTCTATCTATCTTTAAGATGTTGGTAAATTTATGTGAATTTATAGTTTAACAAAATAAAAGGAAACACCACAATTAACCGATGCACACTATGGTAACATATTTGTTTTATGACTTAATTTGCAATATACAGTTTATTTGTTATGTAATACTTTTATAAATGACTTAAATTCAATCTGTGATACTATAAAATTCACTTATGAAATTGAAAAACCTCAAAAATTACCATTCCTTTAGTTAATAAAAAAATTATCTGGATTGGTGATTGCTCAGGTACAATTTGCCACACATATGTAACTTTATATTAAAAGAAAATTAAATATGGTCTAAGCTGCACAAAAAATTGTGTGTGCTACAAAAAAAAACTTCAGAGAATAGAACACAAAGCAGATAGAAGAAAGAATAGAAACTATACTGCTTTATCTACAATTATAAATTAAAAAAAAGCTGCAACTTTATTCAATAAATCTTTCATACTCACTTCTCCCAAGATTCAAGTTAAAAGGTACTGATTTAAAAAAGCCTTATTTATATATAATTCTGAATGTTGCAGTGATATTCTTAATATATATTCAGCTTGGAAATTATTAATATCATTTTCCCAATGAGAAAATACCACATATAAAACATGCTATATCAACAATGAGCTCATGACACACATGCCAATTACATCAGCAACACAGAATGTCACAAGGACACATGCTACTTTAAATACCATCTAATTTTATTGATACTTTAAAGTAACATTTGATCAATTTGTGAATCTAAAGATGTAGTTTCTGAAACATCTGAAATTGTGATAATTATTATTATATATTACTATGAATGGGGAGTTGTAATTTTCTGAGAAAGCATAGTGTGCTTCAATTATACCAAGATTAACCCACAAATTCTGGTTGAAGAATGAAACTTCTTTGTGTATAAAATGCAACAATGGTTTAAATTTTGCAGACTGGGAAATTTTTGTGGTTTAACAAAAACATGAGGTAATGAGATACTGTTTGTTTATGTAAAATTGATGTGGACCTTAAGCTACAAAAACTTTAGAAGTTTGAAATTTCTTCTAGGAAGATTAAAGATTTATTTAATCATTTCAGCATATCAAACTATGATTAAAACTCTTTACCATTATATATCATCAGTGCAAAAGTGTCTTAGCTACATATTGGGAAAGTGTACTGAGTTATTATTACACATTATTTTGGGCCATGAATCCTTGGTAACTGATTTTGAGCTGATGAACAAGATATAAGCACTTTCTAATCAAGAAATATTTGGTAAGCTCATAAAAAGAACAATTTTAATAGCTGATAAAAGCGAAAATGAAAGGACAAAAAACAATATTCTGACCAAGTAACATTTGGTGTAAACTCTGAAAATGTGCTTTTTAATTTTGTCATAATCAGTACCATGAAACATTGGTACAAAAGATTAGAAAATGAACTTCTGATTAAATCTCCTGTTAAATTGGCAAAATTCTGAAAGTAAACTCTTTGGTAAGTATTCGTTTAAAATCTAATGCTTTATATTACAGTATATACCGCATAATACTGTGCTGTATTTTCTATGTAAAGGAAAACAAATATTAGTCCCTCTTACGATTTTCAAGTATGGATGATTACATTTTGGATGGACACTTGGGCAATAAATGATTCTCTTTTACACGCCATATTCTAAGGCACATTTCATTTACAGTGAACAAATGCGTTTTCCAATATTAACTAAAACTGCAACTTGATCTCCAACTGGCCAGCAAACTGCCCAGATGTAGCAGAAACAATAATTTTAAGATTTTAAGAAATTTTAATGCAAGTCGTTCAACTGAAAAACTATATATTTCATTAAAATAATGTTTTTTTTTGTACGATATGAGGGTCGAAATATTTCCAAGGGCATATATTCAAAATGTTAAGGTGGCCTCAAAGAAAGAATTGTGAAATAATTTTGCAACGTTTAGTAAATCAAGGCTACAAACCTGATTTATTATCCATTATAAATCTGAAAACGGATAAAAGATTTCTATGTATTTATCAAATTACGTGCAAAAAATTCACACAACAGTATTATACACCAAACAGTAAACAAATGTTGGCGGGTTAATATTGGTACGGACACGGTTCGGTTTCGGAGTTGGGACGCCAGAAATCATAGCTTGATGTTATCGGAGACTCGTTTGCCCCATGAGAAGTTGGCAAGAGGTGCTCTTCTCTAAATAGCTTATCGCAAAGAGTTTTACTATAGTTTTACTCTTTTCTTTCGATTTCCAGTTCGAAAGTATTACAATATGAACTTATTGGTAAATAAAATGAACAAAACATATCGGATTAATTCATTATTCAAAAATCATCATCCTCAAGCAGCCATGGGCTACGCACAGGGGACTACGGAGGTCCAACCAGACCGTGCAATTTAGTTCTCCAAGCAAGTCTGTCCTGAGCTACATTTACTGCATCTGGCCATTGCACACCAATTCTAATAAGGTCCTGTTTCACATTGTCTGCCCACCGCATCCTAGGTCTCCCACTCTTTTTGAGGTCTTTAGGTACACTGTTCATAATCCTATTTACCAATCTATAATTATCCATACGTGCAACATGGCCAAACCAACAGAGTCTCTCTCTGCACAATATGCTGCTTAAAGGAGGTTGCAAACTCCTTTGCCTAACCTCATCATTAATTTCAAAGTTACACCACCTAATACCCAAAATACTACGTAAGCATCTAGAATCAAGGACATCTAGTTTCCTGTTATCTTGTTTACACGGTGTCCAAGTTTCACTACCATAACTAACCCTAGACAGAACCAAACTATTATACAATCTAATTTTAGACACAAGGTGTATACGCCTATTTTTCCACAATCTCAATAGCTTCATAAAAGTCCCGGCAGCAATCCCTATTCGTCTGTTAATAACCTCATGCCGCACATCACCAGTATCTGTTACATAGCTCCCAAGGTAATTAAACTGTGACACCTGCTCAAGACTGCAACCATTCAGATTAACTGAATCACAGCCTGCCTGACCAATTTCCATCACTTTAGTTTTCTCTCTGTTTATAACCAAACCTACTCTACTACCAGTTTAATCAACAGCTCGAATGAACGATTCATCTCATCAGCATTATTTGCCAAAAGGGCTAAATCATCAGCATAATCTAAATCAGAAATTTTCGTATCTCCAGTCCATTTAAGGCCAAAATCTTTCCCTTGAAGTGAATTTCGCATAACATAATCAATAACCACACTAAAGAGGAAAGGACACAAAATGCACCCTTGTCAAACACCAGAAGTAATGCTAAACCAATTGCTACAAGCCTTACCAACTCTCACACACGACTCAGTGTTATTATACAGAGCTTTCATTATGTTAAATAACTTGTCTGGTATACCATATGATCTCACAATCAACCACAAATTATGACGATCAACAGAGTCGAAAGCCTTTTTGAAATCAACTAACCTAGCAGCCAAAGGTTTCTGAACCTCTAAACATTTCTCAAGAATCTGCCTAAGTGAAATATCTGATCCACACATCCCCTACCACTTCTGAATCCACATTGCTCATCACACAATTGACTGTCAACTAAATTCTTAATTTTATTAAGCACAATCATGGAAATAACTTTACCTGGAACAGAGAGTAAGCTAATAACCCTATAGTTATCACAAGAACTGCGATCACCTTTTTTTAAAATAGGGATAACAATAGCTCTGGTGAAAGCTTTAAGAACCATGCCTTTATCATAAAAGATATTCAAAATTTCAGTCATCTATGTGGTAACCGAAACATTTCCAGCTCTGTGTATTTCTGTAATAATTTCATCCACCCCTGGGGATTAATGTAATTTAAGTTTAGAAATAACCAAAATAACTTCAGACTGTGTTATAGGGCCAACATTAGAGATGCATCTATCATCATTACAAAGAATGGGATTAACGAATGTGGTTCATTCGTTAGAATATCATTGAAATACTCAGCCCACCTAGCCATGATAGCATTCTCATCTTCTATAACCTTACCTTATTTATCCTTCAATCCCCATATACCTACACGTTTTCTACTACACAAAACTTTAACTCTCTGGTACAGTTCTCTGCTGTTGTGCTGTCTAACAGCATCCTTGGCTTTCTCAGCCAAGCCATCGAGCCAAAGATTCTTAGCAGCTAACTGATCTTTTACACGTTTATTAAACTCTATGTAATGCTTTCTACCAGGACTAGTGGGATATTGATTAAGGACATTCCTACAGTTCTTTCCATCTTAAATAAATTCAAGTGCCTTACACTCAATAATTCTGCCTCCACTGGTCCTTTTTTCGTAAAAGAGTACTGTTAGTTTAGAAAAAAGCATGTATAAAATGGTCCCATCTTCTTCAACTTCAGTAGTAAGCAAACCATGACTGGCATAATGATTAAGTAATCTATCATGGGTTGGGTTGTTTTACATCTGAGCGGCGCTTTTTGGCACACAACGGGCTAAATGGCCAGGTCACAAGGACCGAAGTCTCAGAAAAAGTTGAGGGAAGGGACCCACTGAAACAACTGTTGGGAGATAGATGATAGCCTCCCATCAAGGCCAACCAGCTTGTTCTTTAACGTGCACAAGGTATGGCTCTCCCACACACGAGGCTATGGCTTAACATCCCATCCAATGGACGACAGCCTTTTCAAGTCCATCGCTGTTCTCTACTGACCAAGGGCAGGGCAAAGAGTTTTGCAAAGATAAATCTCAATGCTGATCCAGATGGGACTCGAACCTGGGAACTACAGATTTTGAACCCGTCATGCTACAGACTGAGGCACCCCTGCCCATCTCTCATGGTAATATTTAGCTATAACTTATCGAGTCTTTCAGAAATTCAAAACTAAAGGTAAATTTTTTACCCTTAGCTCAACACTTCTTAAGTTTAAATTTTAAGACACTTTTAACAAGGTAATGGTCAGATCCAATTTCAGCTCCTCAATTTGACCTGGTATTTCTAACAGAACTAGCCCATTTGCTGTTAATTAACATATAATCAATCTCATTCTTATGCAGCCCATCAGGTGAAACCCATGTGTATTTACGTATGTAGCGGTGTTTGTAATAAGTGATAGTTATTCTGAATCGGTTGAGTTTACTTATCTGTAGGAGACGTTGCCCATTGCCATTGCAGCTATCAATACCAAAAGGGCCTATTACTCCTCCCCAAAGGTCAGAGTCAGTACCAACTTTGGCATTGAAGTCACCTAGAACAAGGGTAATATCTCCTTGACACAATTCAAAATATCTTGAAGTTGTCCATAAAACCTATCCTTCTCATCTTCTTTGGCATCCTCAGTGGGGGCATAACAGCAGATATTCAAGTCTTTAATGCTTGTCTGAAATTTTGCTGTAAGAAACCCTTAATTAATGCACTCATATCCTAGAACAGCATCACTAGCGTGTCTGCTGAGAAGCACCCCTACTCCTTGGTGATGCTAATTATTGTCCCTCCCTGAAAAGAGAAATTTAAGATTATTTTTAAGAATCTGACCTTTATCTGCCCATCTAATCGTCTCTTGCAAGCCGAGAATATTTAAATTATAACTGTGGATTCTTGTGTGAGGACATCAAGAGAATACGCTCTGTGCAGAGTCCTCACATTCCAACTATCTGTGGAGAGAAAATGGTTAGTGGGATGTTTAAAGAAACTATATTTATTGAGAGACGGAATGCCGATAATATACAACAGTCCCCTAATCGCAAGCATGGGGCAAAGACCCAGCAGCAGATTTTCTCTCTACTGAAGCCCACCAGTGCAGCAAATTCAGGATCCATAAGCAAGCTCAGAGCAATAATTCAGTCCAGTGGGTTTATATGGTCAGCATCAGGACCCTGTGTGGTTACCACTCCTCAACAGGGTAGAAAAAAGAAGAAAAGTAGCCAGTGTTGTCCAGATCAGTAGGCCAAACTAATCTGGCAGTCCTCATTTTCCGTTCACTTCCACAAGAGAGTATCCCTTTTGAAAGGGTAAAAAATAAATAAATAAATACCCCCTCAAGCAGCTGCTTGCCACAAATGTATGACATGAGCCTGTCAGTATATATGCCACAGTAGAAGGTCTGTGAGTATGGCAGGACCTCAGCAGAAAAACAACACACACAACCATGCCTTACCCGGGGCTCGAACCCAGGTCCCTTAGATCAGGAGTCAAGCGTGCTAAACACTCGGCTTATTTTTTTATTGAAAGGGTAGCATTTACCATAAATGATCATTGAAATCCATAAATGATCATTGAACCACTCCAGTTCATGTTATATGGATAGGAAAGAAATTTTGAAATGTTTTCATTTCTGAAATACGCTTTTTATGAAAAACTGTGATTGAAGATCACAATCAAATCTATTTAAATATTGATTTGCAACAACATACGTTCAGTATTTAAAGAGATATGGGAGCAGAAATATTTAGTAAATTAGCTCGTTCTGCCAAAAAAATTAACGTAATAAAATTTAGTTTAGTGGTTATTGCCCTTTCGTTTTAACTTGTTTTTATTTACTTATTCGAGTAATTCAATTGATATTGTTGCTGTTAAATATTCCACGTTCTGTAACTCTAAATTACCTAATATGTTGAAAAGCGAGATCCAAATATATTTCATTTGATCTGAAATTATCTTGGATCACAGTTTTACATAAAACTTTTATATTAGATATTCGAAAATTCTCTCCCATTAACATAATATACAATAGGAAATCTTAATTTCGTGACTTGGGATAGTCATGGACTATAAACAAATTACTCCCTAGACTTTCTTGCCCCATAAAAAGAGGAAAAAAAGAAAGATTGTTCAGCTGTATTTTAAGAATGGGAGGGACCGGAAGTAACAGGTTATGTGTCAAATGAAAGCTTCTGACATGGAGAGTGTCACAAGTTATAATCTCCCCCTCTCCTCCTCCCCCCCCCCCCAACAAAAAGAAGACGAAAATATGTGAAGGATTGTTCTACTCAGGGCCGGATCTATGGGGGGAGAAAGGGGGCAATGGCCTTCCCCCTTCCAGAATGCTAGTAATGTAATAGAGGCAAAAATTATTCACTTATTTACATTTCATGCATTTTTCAAGCAATTTTTTAAAGACTTGTAAAACAGAAGGCGAAACATACTGCAATGGAAATCCAGTCTCTTCCCCCCCCCCCAAATTTACATTTTTATGCCTTAATTACATTTCTTACCTACCACCAGACCCTCGATTTTTTTCTTTTCGAGATCCTGGTCTGGTGAAGTGGGGAATGTTGTTGGCTGTAAAAATTTACTCACCCCATTGCTTCACTCTTCCCTAAAGAAGTGGAAATTTGATGACAGTTACTAAATAACTATATCTTTCTAACGCAAAGGCTCACATTTACGAGTTAGGTGTCAAATAAAAGCTCTCATAAGCACTATTATTATGTCCCCACTATTCTCCCCTCCCCCAAAAGGGAATTGAAATCTCGTGGGACGAGTTTAACGAGTTTATATCTCAAATGTACTAGGTTGGCCATCAGAGAGAGCTGGCAAAGGTGGCAACATATTCAATGAGCGACAAATCAGGTGAGTATGGTGACCATAGGAGAATATACACACCTTTTAGACTGTCCATCGTTTCATGTGCAGTGAGTGGGGTGGCGCTGTGCTGCTGCAGAATATCCAGGCATGGTGGTAAGGAAGGGCTGTGCCCCAGGATTAATGTCATCAATGTAATGTTTCCCCATTATCGCACCAGAAACACGGCGCAGAGGTGTCAGGCTGACACACGTAATGCCATCCCACAGTGGGAGCAATATGGCAGCTAATGGAATAGGCTTCCATGTGTGGTTGATAACGTCTCTGCCATGCAGACAAATGGCCATTTGGCATGCTGAAACAGAATAGAGACTTGTCTGTGAACAACACTCTCCTCCATTCCGTAGACCAATGTTGCTTCAGTCGACAACAATGTAAAGGGTGTAATTGGTTGGGTTGTTTTACCTCTGAGCAGCACTTTTTTGCACACCATGGGCTAAATGGCCAGGTCACATAGACCCCGAAGGCTCAGAGAAGGTTGGAGGAGGGGACCAACTGGAACAGCTGTTGGGAGACAGATGGTAGTCTCCCGTCAAGGCCATCCAGCGTGTTCTTTAACGTGCACAGGGTATGGCTCTCCCACACACGGGGCCACGGCTTAACGTCCCATCCGACGGACGGCGGCCTTTCCAAGCCCATCGGTGTCCCCTACTGACCATGGGCAGGACGGAGAAATTTTGCGGAGATAAATCTCAATGCTGACCCAGCTGGGAGTCCCTGGGAACTACAGATTACGAGCTAACGCGCTACCGACTGAGCCACCCCCACCCCCGGTGTAATTGGTGATGCTGCTTTAATGGCAGATGCTGGGCTGGACATCTTGCCCTCATTCCTGTGTCATGCAAATGTTGTCTAATGGTTTGTGTAGAGACTACAATACCCATAGCAGTCTGCAAATCACTACAACAGTTGCTGTAGTGATACCCTACGGAACATGCAATCTTCATATCTTATGCTGGTCCTATAAGCTGTCCTTCATGTCAGTTGGTACTCATGATGTTGCACAAAATGCACTGTGCTAACATTGCACCCCTTGAGTGAAGGCACAATCCAAGCTCTTGAATATCAAGGATTCGCACTCTCTCATAAGGTGCGAATTGTGCATGTGTCCTGCCAGCATCTCCAAGGCATTCTCAATATTTTCACAGAATGGAATTCAACCTCACTGTTTTATGATACGAGCTCTTGGGCACCTGGTATTTTTCCATGGTTCAGCTGGGTGTCACGTGTCTGTTCGCTGTGGAACTTCGATCATTTGCCTATGTCTGATGGCCTCCTTTGATTTACGTTACTCTACTTCCATTCCTTCTTGGGATTGCGATTTTCACTTTGGGCAGTGTAGGTTCACTGGTTTTTGATTTATTTTTTGATTGTAAAGTCATATTCTACTATGGCATATAAACTGGCAGGCTCCTGTCAGACCTCTGTGGCAAGCAGCTGCTTGAGAGGGTATTATTATTATTATTATTATTATTATTATTATTATTATTATTATTATTATTAAATTATCACTCGAGCACTTGCGTATTTTGGTTATATTTAATTTACAATATTAATTTATTATACATAATTTCTATTACGTGTATATTATTTTTCAAAAAATTATTTTAAAAAAAGTGATGAGTTATGGAGAAAAAATGACTGGGTGACTAGTATCAAACCCGGAAACCTGTGGAGTTGCAAATCAGATTTCACAGCAGATTGAGCTAAACATTTCTGGAAATATTTTTTTTAAATGAAATAATAGTATTCATTTGAGACCCAAAGTTCAACACATTTTTTTCTTAAATTATTTATACATATCCTCTTTTGGCAGAAAAAAAATTTCGCATCCCAGTTGAAGCACATCCTGCTAGAAAAGTTTAGGTCTGGTGAGTCAGGTAGTGAAATGAATTTTCACGAAGTAACAATTTTGGACTATTTATTGGTCAAATCAGCAACTCAAGTGTAAAGAGCCACTCTGAACTGGAAACTTACAACTCCAGTTCACTGCTATTGTATTTCTCCATTAATACATAAAGATTCTGGGCTATGGTCATAATAGATAAATTCCTATTGTATAAATAAAGCAGACGATGTAACACTGATTTACGAAGTGAATTCCGACTGCCCATGTAACACGGCAAATATTAACAAAATTAATAAAAAAACTTTATATAACAAGGAATACCAATTTCAGATTCCTTTATTTGTTTTTTATGATTTTTTTTGGTGGGGCTGTGGCCCAGATGGCGTAATTGAGGAGCCAACACTGGCAAAATCCACAAACTGATGGATGAATACGAGACAGTAATATCAATCACATGGATTGGTTATCAGCTGAACAGAAAATGTTTTGAGATGCAGAATTGGCATTCGTTGCATCCGACAACCCTCCATGAGCTAAGATCTGCGCTTATAGCTTGGAATTTACTGCACACACTCTACTGGATAACTTCATCATGGAGCAATTTAATTAATACGTATATAATACAAATTATGCTTCTGTTGATAAGTTGTCGATATCATCCGTTCTTGAACAACACGTTATTCCACCAGAATTTTTAGCATGAATCATTTCTAATATTAGTCTTCATTTAGCGCCATCCAACGATATGAATTAAAGCCTTTTGGGGGATTTGAAAACTATGAATGGTCATATTTCTTTGGATAGGTATCTTCTCTCCCATGGATGGGTGAGAAAACAATTAGTTAAGATTTTAATGAAAAATATTTAATTGAATATTGCCATAGATCACCCAAAACATTGAGCACACTCAGTCAGTATTTCTTCACTTTCATGCACTCACCTAACGCACATTTCCCTTCAATTCAGTTGTGCATGTACTTGGACTTTTTCTGAAAACCAGCAATGTTTTCATTTTGAATATCTACAGACAAACGCCAGCTTCCTTCTTCATCTAAATTCGTTGTTCTTAGAGATAAATTAAAAATTCTTTTCGGGTAAGTATTGATGAAATATTATTTGCACTCTCGGAATCTCCCAATAACAATAATTGCACACTCTAACGGAGGAAAAAAGTTTCAAAATGTCAAAATTTTAAACTAATACTGCAGTAAATATGTTAGAATTTTGGTGGTAAAATGTGAAGATCACAAAATGTGAAGATCCATTAACAGTTTTCACTCTTACCACTACACGTTGGGTTAAACGTTTTTTTTTCCGAGAGAGAATTGTTTTTAGAGAAATTCTTTTTGGGGTTGGGTGGATACAGAGGCGGTCATGTCTCTAGAGGGCTATTTAGACATGTTTGAATGATTTTGTAGTCCAAACATTACATTCCTTACTAATGAATTATTTAGTAATACAGTTCTTAATAAAAAAAATTAAGGTAACGAAAATCGTGACTAAACCTTACGCTGCTAACCCCTTCAGGAATGCAAAAACAGCTGACTCAGAATGAAAAAACAGAAAACTTACATCTCTCTTGCAGAGGCGAAATTCGGGAACTACATTCGACTTAGACAAAAAGGTATATTGAAAAGTTGATAACCCTTTATTTTTAAATCACTTAGTTTAACAATTTCAATTTATCACAAAGAACACATTTCGTAATTTTCGTAGAGTACTAACCTATGAAATGTCAAATTGCTGCCTTTACAGCATCTATTTTTGCATCCGTACGCGGAGCATGAAGTAGGCATTTCACTGTTGACATATTAAAAACACCAAACTTTCGCCTCACTATCGATTAGGCTTAATATCTGTACGTGTTCATGGCGTCCGTTGCCAGTCCTGTCTCTAGTAATATTACCTCAATGCCCCCTCCTTATGACCGCCATGGGTGGATATTGATAAACTATTACAATTCACACTTTTGGAAACTCCCAAATTTTATTGAACCCTCCGAGACAAGAAAAAATTTTAAACGAATATTGCGAAAGATATCTCTGAGTTAGGAATTAATATTTTGGTGGGGAAATGTGATGATCAAGGGTTTGCATTAGTCAATTTGTCCCTTCACTCCCATGGGTGGATGGGAAAACAACTTAAGAGAGTAATGGAAAATATTTTTTGAGTTGTATATTAACGTTGATTTCATCAATACCTATCCAAAGAAATATGCCTATTCATAGTTTTCAAATCCTTCAAAAGGCTACAATTCATATCGTTAGAGGGCGCTAAATGAAGAACTTGAATATTATAAGCGATTCATGATAAAATTTTTGGTATAAAGTGTTGTTCAAGAACGGACGATACCCAGATAACTTATATAATACAAATTACGCTTCTGTTGATATACAGTATATTAAATTGCAGGTCGTGAATATTCAACCAGTTGCTCTTTATTTTTAAACAGTGCAAAATTTTAATATAGTAATAACAAATAAATTATTTTCATTCACCGATGCAGGTAGAGAAGTTTGAGATTTCGCTTAAGGCTATTTCGGAGGGCAGTGAATCTCCTGTTCCCCACCCCCGGGTACGTTATTGGATGGCGAATATATCATCTGTAGCTTTCACTTCATTCCATTCAGCGGCAGAGGCGTAGCTAGGCTATTGTCCGTCCTTCTTCAGTTTTCGATAAAAAAATACATTTATATTATATATATTTAACGTCATTATTCTAATACAGTTGCATGAATAAATATTAATTGTACATAAGTAATTGCAAAAGAAATTGAAATTAATTAAGGAACTAATTATTTTTTAAAGCAATTTAATTTTTTCTACTTTTTCGTTGGCAAAATCGTTAATAATCTCATCAAAATTAATTTTTTGTCAGTTCTCGCTCGATTGATAGCAAATAAACTGAATATCCTGATGTTGATCTTAATCCTTTCAAGACCATAAGGTTTCTAAGAGTAAATATTAGTATGTAACTGTTTATTTTAGTTTGTTTAGACGTAAAATAAATAAAAATCATAAGAAAAATACATAACAATGTGTAGTTTTTTTGGAATTTTATTGGAAATTTTTTTCCCAGTGGACTATAAAGGTAACACAAATTATAGTTAGGCTTATTATGCAATGTCTTTTATTTATTGGTTTATTAGAACAAAATGTTAACTAAAATAATACAAAATTATGAAATAAAATTACTATTCAAAATGATGTGCTAATTATGATATTCTGCGAAGCAATTTCTTTTGGTAGTGAGGCAAAGTGGACATTGCGCATAGTACATATATTATGCGTCCTGACAGTTCTGTTTTTGTTTTCTAAACGTTCCCGTTTACGTAATTGCGTTCGGCATACGTTCTATTTTGACATTCTGTATAAAAAATGCAGATAAGGTTATAATTAAATACGACAATCACCAATTTTAAAATGGGAAAAATGTTTCCCTCAGTCGTGAAAGGGTTAAACAATCCTGGGGTTTATAAACATAGTAATTCAATAAAATGTAGAAATTATGAACTCCCGTCGAAACGAAAAGATGCTGTAACAAAATTTTATTTTGTAACGGCATGATTTGTAAAAGCAATATGAATAGTTGGAAATTGCGCCCCAAAGCTGTTTTATGGCATGCGCGGCGCAGGGGGTGGGGGTTATTGTCCACTGATAAAAGGAAAAAATATTTTTGTAGGAAATGAAAATTTATAATATGCTGTCTGACACATCAATTTTAGCCGTCCCATGGTAGAGTGGTTAACACACTTGGTTACTGATCTAAGGGACCTGGGTTCGAGCCCCAGGTAAGGCATGGTTGTGTTGTTTTTCTGTTGTCCTGCCATCCTCACAGGCAGATGATTTATACTATGAGATATAAACTGACAGGCTCCTGTAAGACCTCTGTGGCAAGCAGCTGCTTGAGGGTTTTTTTTGTCTTGACGATACGACGGTATAAACAACACGTACTAAATTCAACGAACTACGGGCGGCTAATCATTCGATTTTATTTTGCACATAAACATCAGATATCGTGGAATGGCTCGTGCCGTCCCAGCACCGCCCTGTGATCCCGGCGCCCTATGCAGCTGCCCTGATGCCATCACGTTCCTATGCCTTTGTTCATCGGCATCTTTTTCCTTATTTTTTTTCTGCTTGTTATATAATTTGGAGGGCTAGTGCAGTTGATCATTAGGAGTTTCCACTCTAAACGGCATGGGCAGGTCACAAGTACCCCAAATGCTCAGAGAAGGTTGGGGAAGAGCAGCCAATCAACCACAAAATTCTACGTTTAAGGTGTAAATGGTAGCTAGGTAGTCACTGGAAGGAGAGCTATGCACCAAACTCCTGTGATGATGCATAGAATCGGCCAGGCCTAGCACCTAATGTCCGACCCCCGCCTTCTCGTGGTGCAGACCATTAGTACCTTTCAAAAGAGATACTCTCTTGTGGAAGTAAACGGAAGGGGAAATTAGTCAGATTAGTACGGCCTACTGATCTGGACAACTGTGGCTACTTTTTTTTTTCTACCCTGCTGAGTGCCATCAATATAAATTCACTGGACTGAATTATTGCTCTGAGCTTGATTATGGATCCTGATTTTGCTGCACTGTTGTGCTTCTGTGGAGGGAAAATCTTCCGCTGTGTTTTCTGTTTGTTTGTTTGACAGCACCAAGTGAATAGATTCACAGGTTATGTTTATCAGCTGGTGGATAATCCTGAGCAGAGGTCATCGCAAGCACCTGAACTCTTTGCTTCTATTGGCATCGCCAAATTCTACATTGGAGGAAGTTTTCCAGTGTAGATGGCTTCAGCCTTTAGTGGTGGGGGAATGGGTCTTTGCCCCATGTCTGCGATTAGGGGGCTGTTTGATATTGTCGGCATTCCCTCTCTCAATAAA
This sequence comes from Ryuthela nishihirai, assembly GCA_038380435.1. Lineage (NCBI taxonomy): Eukaryota > Metazoa > Arthropoda > Arachnida > Araneae > Heptathelidae > Ryuthela > Ryuthela nishihirai. The sequence goes on from JAWZYU010000022.1 coordinate 42,683,994, forward strand.
CATAGTTTCTTTAAACATCCCACTAACCATTTTCTCTCCGTAAAAAAAATAAATACCCCCTAAAGCAGCTGCTTGCCACAGAGGTCTGACAGGAGCCTGTCAGTTTATATGCCAGAGTAGAAGGTCTGTGAGGATGGCAGGACCTCAGCAGAAAAACAACACACACAACCATGCCTTACCCGGGGTTCGAACCCAGGTCCCTTAGATCAGAAGTTTTCTCTCCATAGGTAGTTGGAACGTGGACTCTGCACAGAGCGTATTCTCTTGATGTCCTCACACAAAAATTCACAGTAATAATTTAAATATTCTCGGCTTGCAAGAGACGACCAGATGGACAGATAAAGGTCAGATTCTTAAAAATAATCATAAATTTCTCTTTTCAGGTTGGGACAATAATTAGCATCACCAAGGCGTAGGGGTGTTTCTCAGCAGACACGCTAGTGATGCTCTTCTAGGATATGAGTGCATTAATGAAGGGTTTCTTACAGCAAAATTTCAGACAAGCATTCATCCTCCTCCTCCTCCTCAAGCAGCCATGGGTTACGGAGGTCCAACCAGACCACGCAGTTTAATTCTCCAAGCATATCTGTCCTGAGCTACATCTGCTGAATCCGGCCACTGCACACCAATTCTAACAAGGTTCTGTTTGACATTGTCTGCCCACCGCATCCTAGGTCTCCCCCTCTTTCTGAGGCCTTTAGGCACACTGTTCATAACCCTATTCGCCAATCTATAATTATTCATACGGGCAACATGGCCAAACCAACGGAGTCTCTCTCTGCACAATATGCTGCTTAAAGGAGGTTGCAAACTCCTTTGCCTAACCTCATCATTAGTTACAAAATTAAACCACCTAATAACCTAGATACTGCGTAAGCATCTAGAACTAAAGCATCTAGTTAGCCATGGGTTACGGAGGTCCAACCAGACCACGCAGTTTAATTCTCCAAGCATATCTGTCCTGAGCTACATCTGCTGAATCCGGCCACTGCACACCAATTCTAACAAGGTTCTGTTTGACATTGTCTGCCCACCGCATCCTAGGTCTCCCCCTCTTTCTGAGGCCTTTAGGCACACTGTTCATAACCCTATTCGCCAATCTATAATTATTCATACGGGCAACATGGCCAAACCAACGGAGTCTCTCTCTGCACAATATGCTGCTTAAAGGAGGTTGCAAACTCCTTTGCCTAACCTCATCATTAGTTACAAAATTAAACCACCTAATAACCTAGATACTGCGTAAGCATCTAGAACTAAAGCATCTAGTTTCCTGTTATCTTGTTTACATAGCGTCCAAGTTTCACTACCATAACTAACCCTAGAAAGAACCAAACTATTATACAGTCTAATTTTAGTCTTTAGGTGTATACGCCTATTTCTCCACAATCTCCATAGATTCTTAAAAGTCCTGGCATCAATACCTATTCGTCTGTTAATCTCATGCCGCACATCACCAGTATCAGTTACATAGCTCCCAAGGTAATTAAACTGTGACATCTGTTCAAGACTGCAACCATTCAGATTAACTGAATCACAACCTGACTGACCAATTTTCATCACTTGAGTTTTCTCTCTGTTTATAACCAAACCTACTCTACTACCAGTCTCATCAACAGCTCGAATGAAAGAGTTCATCTCATCAACATCATTTGCCAAAAGGGCTAAATCATCAGCATAATCTAAATCAGAAATTTTCGTATCTCCAGCCCATTTAAGGCCAAAATCTTTCCCTCGAAGTGAATTTCGCATAACATAATCAATAACCAAACTAAAGAGAAAAGGAGACAAAATGCACCCTTGTTGAACACCAGAAGTAATGCTAAACCAATTGCTACAAGACTTACCAACTCTCACACATGATTCAGTGTTATTATAGAGAGCTTTCATTATGTTAACTAACTTGTCTGGTATACCATATGATCTCACAATCAACCACAAATTATGACGATGAACAGAGTCGAAAGCCTTTTTGAAATCAACAAAGCTAGCAACCAAAGGTTTCTGAAACTCTAAACATTTCTCAAGAATCTGCCTAAGTGAAAATATCTGATCTACACATCCCCTACCACTTCTGAATCCACATTGCTCATCACGCAATTTCCTGTCAACCAGATTCTTAATTCTATTAAGCACAATCATGGAAAGAACTTTACCTGGAACAGAGAGTAAGCTGATACCCCTATAGTTATCACAAGAACTGCGATCACCTTTTTTGAAAATAGGGATAATAATAGCTCTGGTAAAATCTTTAGGAACCATGCCTTTATCATAAAAGTTATTCAAAATTTCAGTCATCCAAGTGGTAACCGAAACATTCCCAGCTCTGAGCATTTCTGTAGTAATTTCATCTACTCCTGAGGATTTATGAAGTTTCAGTTTAGAGATAGCCAAACTAACTTCAGATTGTGTTATAGGGCCAACATTAAAGCCACCAATGCATCTATCATCATTACAAAGAATGGTAGTAGAAATAACCACGTTGTTTAGAACATCACTGAAATGCTCAGCCCACCTAGCCATGACAGAATCCTCACCTTCTATAACCTTACCTTGTTTATCCTTCAATCCCTGTATGCCTGTCCGTTTTCTGCAACATAAAACATTAACTATCTGGTACAGCTCTCTGCTGTTGTGCTGCCTAACTGCTTCCTCAGCTTTGTCAGCCAAGCTATCAAGCCAAAGATTTTTATCAGTAGCTAACTGATCCTTTACACGTTTATTAAGCTCTCTAATCTTTTCCATTAGGACTAGTAGGGGACTGATTAAGGACATTCCTGCAGTTCCTTCTTTCTGAAATAAGCTCAATTGCCTTATCACTTAAATAATTCTGCCTCCTCTGCTCCTTTTTTCCTAAAAGAGTACTGTTAGTTTCTATAAAAAGCCTGTTTAAAATGGCCCCATTCTTCCTCAACTTCAGTAGTAAGCAAACCATGACTGTCAAAATGACTAAGTAACCTATCATGGTAAGCTTTAGCTATAACTGGGTCTTTCAGAGCTTCAGTATTAAAGGTAAATTTTTTAACCCTAGCACAACACTTTTTAAGTTTAAGTTGCAAGACACTTTTAACAAGGTAATGGTCAGATCCAATTTCAGCTCCCCTATATATCGTGGTATTCCTAACAGAACTAGCCCATTTGCTGTTAATTAATATATAATCAATCATATTCCTATGCAGCCCATCAGGTGAAACCCATGTGTATTTATGTATGTCGCGGTGTTTGTAATATGTGTTAGTTATTCTGAAACCATTGAGTTTACTTACCTGTAGGAGATGTTGCCCATTGCCATTGCAGCTACCAATACCAAAAGGACCTATCACAACTCCCCAAACATCAGAGTCAGTACCAACTTTGGCATTGAAGTCACCAAGAACAAGGGTATCTCCTTTCTTGACAGAATTCAAAATATCCTGAAGTTGTCCGTAAAACCTATCCTTCTCATCCTCATCCTCAGTGGGGACATAACAGCAGATAGCATTCAAGTCTTTAATGCTTGTCTGAAATTTTGCTGTAAGAAACCTTTCATTAATGCACTTATATCCTAGAAGAGCATCACTAGCATGTCTGCTGAGCAGCAGACCCACGCCTTGGTGATGCTTTCCATCCTCCCTCCCTGTAAAGAGAAATTTAAAGTTATTTTTAAGTATCTCACCTTTACCTGTCCATCTGGTCTCTTGCAAGCCTAGAATATCTAGGTTATAGCGCTTGAATTCCTGCATGAGGACATCAAGAGAATAATCTCTATATAATGTCCTCACGTTCCTGCAGAGAGAAAATGATTAGTAGGATTTTTAAAGAAATTAGGTTTAATGAGATTGGTAGGGCCAACAATATCAAACAGCCCCCTGATCGCAGGCATGGGGCAAAGACCCGCTCCTCCTCCGCTAAAGGCTGAAGTCACCGATGCTGGTAGGAACTTCCTTGTTCTAGGTGACTTCAATGTCAAAGTTGGTACTGACTCTGACCTTTGGGGAGGAGTAATAGGCCCTTTTGGTATTGGAAGCTGCAATGGCCAACGTCTCCTACAGGTAAGTAAACTCAATGGTTTCAGAATAACTAACACATATTACAAACACCGCGACATACATAAATACACATGGGTTTCACCTGATGGGTTGTTTTACCTCTGAGCGGCACTTTTTTGCACACCATGGGCTAAATGGCCAGGTCATATGGACCCCGAAGGCTCAGAGAAGGTTGGGGGAGGGGGACCCACTGGAACAGCTGTTGGGAGACAGATGGTAGCCTCCCGTCAAGGCCATCCAGCGTGTTCTGTAACGTGCACAGGGTATGGCTCTCCCGCACACGGGGCCACGGCTTAACGTCCCATCCGACGGACTTTCCAAGCCCATCGGTATCCCCTACGGACCGTGGGCAGGGCGAAGAATTTTGCGGAGATAAATCTCAACGCTGACCCAGCTGGGACTCGAACCTGGGAACTACAGAATACGAGCCTGGCGCGCTACCGACTGAGCCACCCCCGCCCCTTTCACCTGATGGGCTGCATAAGAATATGATTGATTACATATTAACTGCAAATGGGTTAGTTCTGTTAGATATACCAGGTCACATAGGGGGGCTGAAATTGAATCTAACCATTACGTTGTTAAAAGTGTCTTGCAACTTGAAAAGTGTTGTACTAGGGTTAAAAAATTTACCTTTAATACTGAAGCTCTGAAAGACCCAGTTATAGCCAAAGCTTACCATTATGCTTACTCCTGAAGTTGAGGAAGAATGGGATCATTTTAAACAGGCTTTTTTGGACACTAATAGTACTCTTGTAGGAAAAAAAGGAGCAGGGGGAAGCAGAATTATCTGAGTGATATGGCACTTGAGCTTATTTCGGAAAGAAAGAACTGCAGGTATGTCCTTAATCAATACCCTACTAGTCCTAATAGAAAGCATTACAGAGAACTTAACAAATGTGTAAATGATCAGTTAGCTGCTGCTAAGAATCTTTGGCGTGATGGCTTGGCTGACAAAGCTGATGAAGCAGTCAGGCAGCACAACAGCAGAGAGCTGTACCAGATAATGTTTTGTGTGGTAGAAAACCAACAGATAGACAGGGATTGAAGGATAAACAAGGTAAGGTTATACAAGGTGAGGATTCTGTCATGGCTAGGTGGGCTGAACATTTCAGTGATGTTCTAAACAATGCGGTTAGTTCTACCCCCATTGTTTGCAATGATGTTAGATGCATTGCTGGCTTTAATGTTGGCCCTATAACACAATCTGGTTATTTTGGCTGTTTCTAAACTTAAACTACATAAATCCCCAAGGGTAGATGAAATTACTACAGAAATGCTTATAGCTGGGAATGTTTCGGTTACCACTTGATGACTGAAATTCTGAATATCTTTTATGATAAAGGCATGGTTCCTTAGGATTTTACCAGAGCTATTGTTATCCCTATTTTCAAAAAAGGTGATCGCAGTTCTTGTGATAACTATAGGGGTATCAGCTTACTCTCTGTTCCAGGTAAAGTTCTTTCCATGATTGTGCTTAATAGAATTAAGAATCTGGTTGACAGGAAATTGCGTGATGAGCAATGTGTGGATTCAGAAGTGGTAGGGGATGTGTGGATCAGATATTTTCACTTAGGCAGATTCTTGAGAAATGTTTAGTTTCAGAAACCTTTGGTTGCTAGCTTTGTTGATTTCAAAAAGGCTTTCGACTCTGTTGATCGTCATAATTTGTGGTTGATTGTGAAATCATATGGTATACCAGACAAGTTAATGAACATAATGAAAGCTCTCTATAACACTGAGTCGTATGTGAGAGTTGGTAAGGCTTGTAGCAATTGGTTTAGCATTACTTCTGGTGTTCGACAAGGGTGCATTTTGTCTCTTTTTCTCTTTAGTTTGGTTATTACGTTATGCGAAATTCACTTCAAGAGAAAGATTTTGGCCTTAAATGGACTGGAGATACGAAAATTTCTGATTTAGATTATGCTGATTTAGCCCTTTTGGCAAATGATGTTGATGAGAAGAACTCTTTCATTGCAGCTGTTGATTAAACTGGTAGTAGAGTAGGTTTGGTTAAAAACAGAGAAAACTAAAGTGATGAAATTGGTCAGGCAGGCTGTGATTCAGTTAATCTGAATGGTTGCAATCTTGAGCAGGTGTCAGTTTAATTACCTTGGGAGCTATGTAACAGATACTGGTGATGTGCGGCATGAGAAACAGACGAATAGGGATTGCTGTCGGGACTTTTAAGAATCTATTGCGATTGTGGCATAGTGGTTAAGCAGCTAGCGACTGTTCCAGCAAGGCAAACTTTGTGTGTTGTATTAGCTCTAAGGAAGTGACTTTGTCTTAGTTGGGCATGTCCGTGTATGAGAAGGCCTGTAAAAGCTAGGAGTAAGCTTCTAGGATTCTTCTCTGTCCTATTATGTCGCAAATAAAAAAAAAATAAAATAGGCGTATACACCTAAAAACTAAAATTAGATTGTATAATAGTTTGGTTCTTTCTAGAGTTAGTTATGGTAGTGAAACTTGGACACCGTGTAAACAACAGGAAACTAGATGTCCTTGATTCTAGCTGCTTACGTAGTATTTTGGGTATTAGGTGGTGTAACTTTGAAAATAATGATGAGGTTAGGCAAAGGAGTTTGCAACCTCCGTAAAGCAGCATATTGTGCAGAAAGAGACACTGTTGGTTTGGCCATGTTGCCCGTATGAATAATTATAGATTGGTAAATAGGGTTATGAACAGTGTGCCTAAAGACCTCAGAAAGAGGGGGAGACCAAGGATGCGGTGGGCTGAGAATGTCAAACAGGACCTTATTAGAATTGGTGTGCAGTGGCCAGATGCAGTAGATGTAGCTCAGGACAGACTTGCTTGGAGAACTAAATTGCACGGTCTGGTTGGACCTCCGTGACCCATGACTGCTTGAGGATGATGATGATGATGAAGGTACACCTTTGCACTTGAGCAACCTTAACGAGTGTTTTCCCGATACCGTTGGGTTGTTTTACCTCTGAGCGGCACTTTTTTGCACACCATGGGCTAAATGGCCAGGTCACAAGGACCCCGAAGGCTCAGAGAAGGTTGGGGGAGGGGACCCACTGGAACAGCTGTTGGGAGACAGATGGTAGCCTCCCAACAAGGCCATCCAGCGTGTTCTTTAACGTGCACAGGGTATGGCTCTCCCGCACACGGGGCCACGGTTTAACGTCCCATCCAACGGACGGCGGCCTTTCCCAGCCCATCGGTGTCCCCTACTGACCGTGGGCAGGGCGGGGAATTTTCGCGGAGATAAATCTCAAAGCTGACCCAGCTGGGACTCGAACCTGGGAACTACAGATTACGAGCCTGGCGCGCTACCGACTGAGCCACCCCGCCCCTCCCCATTCCCCGATACCGTTGGTCAAGGGTTAAGTGTAATGATGAATAGTTGATTTAATCAAATTTCAAAATTGCTTTTAGCATTGGATAAAAAAAAGTACCGTTCAACGGAACAAAATGTATTCTAAACAAGAATTACATATTAAAACAAGGCAAAATATGATTTAATAGTTTTTTACTGATATCAAGATGCACACGTCAATAAAACATCCATTTCAGAAAAATATATCACTCTCAATGATACCATAACAACAGCAGTTACAAAATGCATAAAAAGCTGGAGTTTGGTAATATAATCAACAGAAACATATCAATAACTCATAGTGGTAAATGCAGAATTTAGTGAAGAAATTTGACAAGAAAACGAGTTACTGACTAAGAATTTTTTCCTACTAAGGTAACAAAAAAAGTATTAAGGGAGTCAGATCTATGATAATACCTACATTTCAATTGTTTCATCAGAATTGTAAAACATAATCAGAAACAAGTCAATTACAAGGGAGTGAAGGAACGTTAATATATTTACAATCATTAATGAATAGTACAAGCAAGAACTCTTAAAAGGCAAACGGAAAGAAATTAATATTTACAAATCATTTGCCGATTCTTTAACACAAAATATTTACATTAAAAACTCGATGTTAAAGAGCTTAAAAACATGGGAATAAATAAAATCCAACGTAAAAAAAGGTGACAAGTAATTCTTACCTAACAAATAGATTTTACTGGTAGTTTTGGATTTTTAAAATATAATGGGAAGTTTATTTTGAACTTTTGAACATATTATTTAATAATCAAATCTTATGGAAGTTTTCAGAAATATTATCAAAATGAAAAAACAGCACTTACTGACTTACATTATTCAAACAATTTGATGCACAATGTACACATTAATTCAGAGTAGAATCTTTCAAAAACTACGATTATGTTTAAATAACATTCCTTTCCGATTGAATGCTCCTTCCCCCACCCCTTGAGAAAATAAGCACATACATATTCCAGTTTACTCTTTATAACTGAATCATGGCAGAAAAAATAATGGATTCTACAATAAGCAAAAAGTATATTTAGCTCGTTGTTAAAAATAGTTTTCATTTTGTAATCAGTCCTTCGGCACAGAACTTATTTTTAGGCTTTAGAAAGACATTCTTTTCGGATTGAATAGGCATTAATGAAATAATAGGATTAGCTTTTTCCGAAAAAATTCTTTTCATGCTCACAGATCACCTTTATTTTGTTTGTTGCATAATCATCATTGCCTACAGCTTAATTGCCACTTTGGAATGAAAATTTGGTTCTTTCCAATGCAGCATATTTGCAGACGAAATATTTCACAATTCTGCAATTTATTGTGTATCTTACAAACCTTTGAAGGATTTACAATTTAAAAGTTTTCTGCTTTCGAAATTACGTATGTATTTTTCTAATTAATATCCAAGATTTAAAACCTAAAAAGTGCACGAGTTAAAATCAAGTGGAAATACACCCAATACCTCAAACTGTATGCTATTTCTGACAGGAAATTTTAGAAAAATTTTGTCGGCTAAAAGTAATTTCACTAAACGGAAGTATATTGTATAAATATGTGTAATAATTTATTTCCCATTATTAAACTCTGGCCATTGTGATTGAAGTCACAAAATTAACTTGAAATGGCAGAATTATGCTTTTTAATTTGTAAATAGTTTACACTACACATATTTCAGATCTTTTATTCCTGTGAAATAACAAAAATTTGCCCTTCCCTAAAATTATAGAAACCATCATGATAAAAAAATTGTCACCTCAGAGATTTGCAAATTACTGTGTAAAAAACATGTAAAAGTGAACATTTTTCACATAAATATTTATGGAAACAGATATGTCAATTGTTTGCTTCCTGTTTAATACAGTGAACAGATGCATTTAAACGTTCTTAAAGAAAATTTTGCTGTATTATTTTACATAATTTTGTCGATATATATTGATAGCAAATCCAACCATTTTCATGCAAGGTTTTAAACTGTTTCGGTTAGAATTGTAGCCACTTTTAACACATTCCTCAATGCATTGTGTGCTGGGGAATATATATGTATATTCCTAAGTATATCACTTTCTACAACACTATATATAATAAATATTTCTGCTCTTGTTATACTACTCATTCTAAGAATATACCTATACTCATCATTGACATATTATACCACATTTAATAATTTATATACATTTGCATCTTTGAGACCAAAATCATAAGAATTTAGGAATGAAATTAAAAGTAATCTGGTAAGTAAATATATATACCATTTTAAACACAGCATTTGAAGATCAATAACAATTAATTTTTAGTGTAAAATATATCAGTGAACAATAAATGTTTCAGCAGATAAATCAAAGGGCTTGTTATAAATGTATCATGTATACCCAATTGTCTAAGAATAAATTAATAATTGTCTCAGTACATTAAACGATGTTTCCTATATATAAATACTTAAATATGTATGAAATAGTCGTTTTCTACAATTTACTGCCTAATGAAACTATCACTATTTTCAGAGAATTGTGGCACATAAAAAAATTCAAGGATAAAACAGATTTACATTGTAATCAGTAACGGAATTAGAGGTCCATGACCTATACAATCATGAAAGCAATTCTCAGAACAATTTGGGGCCTCCTCAGTAGCCACTTAATCTGCTTATAGGTATCTATGCCTGATTAAAATGAGAAACTATGTCCATTTACTACAGCAAAACTCTTTAAATCAGGATGATATAAAAAGGTCATCAGCATCATTGCAAGAGCTTGGATTACAAGAGGAAAATTTCAGCCATTACTAATGAGAGTATAAAGAGGTTTTACAGAACAGTAAGACGTTAATGCTCCTAGATCATCATACAGCACTTTTTGTTTTGCAGAATTGAAGTTATACATGGATCATTGTTTCATCTGTCATTATAAAAAATCATGAAAGTCATGTAATTACTGGACCAAAGCATCAAAGCACAGTTTAAAAAGGCCTTGTAAAACAGTTGGTTTATTACCTAGCAAAAATATTCACATCCAATGTGAAATGCACTGTAATATGTAGTCAATAACAATGTTAGAAAAACTGATGAACAGCACACAGTGCATTGGGGAATGTGTTGTTCTCATAATAGAAAACAGTGGTCCAACACAAAGAACCGGTTACTTTTGAAAAAAAAAAATGCAGTGTTCCAAATATTCCAGAGAACATTACATATAGTGCTGTAAACAGTAAGAACTGGTTGCATTTGTCAAGCAGTAAGCAATGGTTAACATATGCAAAGTAAAATTAGGTTAATATTGGAGCTTTTTCCCCAACAAATGTAAATTCATCATGTATTGCAGGAAAATCATAACAGGTTGCATTATGATTATTTTACTTCGTTTATGGATGAAGTACATGAGGGAAATAACAAAAGTATCATCTACTACAGTTGAATGAAGTGCTGCATTACAATACACCTACACGAAAACAATGTCAGTTGTTTCGTTAACATGTATCTCATTAATACAAAAAAGAGATTTTAAGACCCAATCAGGTTTGTATAAATGAGGTATTACATATTTACAAAATAATTCCTTAACAAATAAAGGAAATGTATTAACTATAAACATAAAAAAACGCTAATGCATCTGGGCAACCATTGCTATAACTACTTGTTTCCAAATGATTATATTAACCACATTTATATGAAAAAATATTAAATAATTGATTTTTGTGCATATCTCTTTCATGTAAATTAGTTCATGTTAATTATAGTATGAATTATTGTATATTATTTTCATGTTAATTTAGTTAACTTCAAGCATGTATATATATATTAAAATCGTTTTTAGTAAAAATATTAAGACTACTCTCATTAGAATAAATATTTTCATTCAAACAGAAAAGGGTACTCCCCATCACATTGAATATACCATTTAGATTCTGCACAATTTTGTTTACACATACAATTCAACATACTGTACTCATTTCTATCAAGTTTCTGTATTTTATAATGGCAAACTCATTTAAAAATGTGTAAAACATTTATAATAATTTAATATTTACTATGCTACAGCATGGAAACAGTGTAATGTATAAAATATGCTTTAAGAGAATAAAAAATACCCTCACCTGATAAAAGCAATTTCCATTTTTAATTCTACTAACTACTCTTTATGCAGTCTTATGAATATACTTATATTGTTTTCATTTTCTTGTGATCTCTTCCAAACCTATCCTATATTAATCCACTAACTTGCCATTCATGAATTTCTTGCCACCCAAATTGTATCATACAAAAGGAATAGCCATCATTCAATTGCTTTTAGCATTTTATAAGTGTGAAAGCCAAATTTATGACATAAGGATAAATATTTTTATAAATAACAATACATAACTGAAATTTATAATAACCATCACATAATCCAAAGGAGCATGTTAAATTACATTTGAACTATTTCCACCTTGAACTTAAAACACCCAACAGTTTACAAAATTTTAACTTTTCAAGCCAAGTATTCAAAAGCACAAAGATTTTATAAGGTACAGCAAAAAATTTATTACACAAAGATTTTATAAGGTACAGCAAAAATCCATTCTAGCTCAGTGAGTAGAATTCTTTGCTGATGCTTATGATATCATGTAAATAATCAGCTTTATTTTACTACATAAAGCAACAGTAGCTGTCATTTTGTAACACCTAAAGTTACTACAAACTTAGTTATACATACCAGTTTAAAAATTTTACCATTTAATCCCATTACTACTTTTCCTTTCACTTTAAAAACTTTTATTACTTTAATGATAGATTAAAAAAAAATATGATAAAAAAAATGGCAAAATTTAAGTACCAGTTAAACATTTTTGTGTTAAACATTGCAAATTCTCGACTTTTGCTGAAAGAAATATTAAGAATTATCCATGCATTCGATTACTGTTCATACATTGTTATTTTGTCTATTTAGCATGAAACATAGAATGTAGACTGACCTACCAAGTTATTAAAGAATTTCCAAATTATACCACTGGAAAGACAAATTCAAAGCTCTTTTTTTAGATTAAACTTTTTTTATGTGAAAATATTAAAAACGATTAAAAAAAAAAACAATCCTATCTTAAACTTTATTTTCAACAATATTAATCAAATGTTTATAATAGTTATAACGACAATATATATATTAATAGCATAAATAATAACTTATGTAGAACCATTTACTCAAATATCTGTTGCTAAGATTTGTGTGGGAGATATCAGCAGAGAGACAACACAACCTTGGGAGAAAAAGGTCCCTTTGCTCCACAACCAGACACTAACAGCTCAGTAACTGGATATATTGTTGAAAATGAATATTAAGATTTTGAATTTATTGTCCCAATTTATCAAGAAAAACTTACTTTAGAAGCTTTAGAGGTTTTGTTTTTTTAATACACTAGCATAAATGTGTGGATATTCGTTTTATAACTCATTTTATTTTTCATTCCAACTACACCAATTTCAGAGTGTGATTAAATTCTGGTGGTTAATTTTCGACAAAGAGCATTTAATCTTTCAAGCATGTAACAAAAGTTGTTATAAGCACATCATTCAAGAAGATATGAGAAAAGCACTATGGTCATTTCAAAAAATTCAATTCAAATATACACCTAGTGATGTCATATGTTGTCGGAGAAATTTGTAAAGTACAGCGTGTGATGTCATACTTGTTTAAGAAGTTAATGATGATTTGGAATGGAGACAGCTATTTGTGTCAGTATTATAGCTAAAGTAATGCTGCAACTACCAGTGCATGAACATAAAATTAGAGTTCATAACCTGATTAGTCAGGATATTTGAATGCTCATTTATTAAATATATTAAAACATTATAATTCATCATCAGATTTATCAAGCTTTTACAATATATTAAAGATTATAGGTTTGGAGCAACCATGATCATTTGGCTCTTCCTTATCTATTATTATTGAAAATAAAACAATCATTAGATTTACATTTCACTCTTTTAAAAAAACACACGATTGCCATTCGATAATTTTCTGGTATAATATTTGCGAAACCATTGTTAACTGGTATAATATTTGCGAAACCATTGTTAATCAGTTTACTTGAAAACTGAACAAGCATGAGTGAAATATGGAGGATCATGCTTGATTCCGGCTAAGCATGAGAGAAACATGGAAGATCATGCTTGATTCCAGTTAAGCATGAGAGAAACATTCAGAATCTCTGACTGGTAGATTAATCATGCACATTAAAAAATTTAATGTCCCTATGAAACAACATTTAATTTTTTTCCAGACAATATGGTTAGTGAAAAAAAAATGGTAGCACAAATTTCTGATGCATATGTAAATAAAAATTTCTTGCTTATTAAAAATATTACTAAAAATTATTTGAGTTACTATGATTTATAAAATTTTCCTTAAAATATTACTACAGTTTTAAATTCCAAATTTTTTTTAATTATCATAGCAAAAAATAACAGTTTTCTGATTAAAAATGAATTTTTTCCTGCAATAAATTTTTAGAGAAAACTACTAAAAATACTGGAAACAATTACAAACAATCGAGGAAAAAACAACAACATGCATCTGTTGGCATAATTATCAGTAGAAATTTCCAGTTTTTAGCTGAAGGGTAATTTGCAGACATTCCCAAAAAATTTACTGTTAGTTCATTCTTAACAACCTGGATCTTACATAAAGATCTTCACCAAGAAAGACAACAACAATTGTGTCTGAGAGCTTCAAAATGTGCAAAGGCAATATTCATACGACTGCATAAGAGAATGAGCTCAATCATGATTTCAGAATATAATAAAAGATCTGGATGATTTTTAAAAAAATTACTTTAAAACAGTTAAAGTGTCTTCTTAAGAGTTTAAATATATGAGATACAAACTTGTCATGCTCTTGGTTCTGAATGCATCAACTTTTGCCTAACAATAATCTCAAGTTCCATCTTCAGCATATTCAAGTTTAACCAGTTACCAGATGAGGGAATAAACGGTAATAGCAAAAGTGCACTGCAAAGTTCACATTACCATAAATATATATATATAACTGATATGCAATGAAATTCTGCTTTGTGTCCTTATAAGATTATCTATAAAGTGATATACGTTATATTTTTCAAAAATATGTGTAAAACAAACTGGCTTATAACAAAAATAAAGTGCAGGTGTGTAAATGCAAACTACTAAAATTAGGAAATATAAAAATACAATAAATGCTAAATATAGACATTTAGTTCACTTGCAAATTAAGTTTAGATTCAGTATGACATAAAAGCTATTAATTATAGAAGAATTATAACATACACACTACTATTTCACTGAATATGGAAAAGATAAGACAAAAAAAGTTCCAACTGTTGTAATTAGAAGTGCATCTGTACTTGTTTACATAAGCACTGTGGAAATCAAAGCAGTAAAGGGATGCATCAGTGATAGAGAAGCCTGAAAAGTAATATGTAAAATTAAAGAGAAGCAAAACTTAAGCATTTAAAATTGTAAAAAGTTAATTAAGAGTAAAGAAGACCATTTTGGCAAACTATCAAATACTAGTACAGTACTTGTTGGTACTGTACTAGTATTGATAGTTTGCAAACAAAATCCTTATGCTTATATTTATTACAAACAAAAAATCCTTATGCATACATTAGGGTACATAATACTGATATGCAATGAAAATTGGCACTGAATGTCCTGAGTATGTTCCCCATTAACTTAACCAAAATGTTAACAACATGCTTAGCACATTCCTGCATTTCTAATTATATTCACACTGTTCAAAATGTATGAGTACACATGAGAATTTTGCCTTCAGTTCTGATGTTAGATGGTTATTAGTTGCTATGTCTTGGATTTCTTTTGTTGTTAATTGAGAGCAGAAGTTTATTCCAATAACAGCAAAAAACATTCCATGAAAGAATGGCTTCAACTTCTTGTGTATGAGAAAAAAACATTGTAAAGAATTTGATTCAGAAAATGAAAGTAGTGAGGAGGATTGAGAAATTCTTTCAAAATGAATTGGGTTGTTTTACCTCTGAGCGACACTTTTTTGCACACCATGGGTTAAATGGCCAGGTCACAAGGATACTGAAGGCTTAGAAAAGGTTGGGGGAGGGGACCCACTGGAACAGCTGGTGGGGACAGATGGTAGCCTCCTGTCAAGGCCATCCAGTGTGTTCTTTAATGTGCACAGGGTATGGCTCTCCCTCACATGGGGCCACAGCTTAACGTCCTATCCGATGGACGGCAGCCTTTCCAAGCCCATTGGGTCCTCTACTGACCGTGAGCAGGGTGGGAAGTTTTGTGGAGGTCCCAAAACCTATCTATCTATACAAGGGACCCAGCTGGGACTGGAATCTGGGAACTGCAGATTATGAGCCTGGCATGCTACCGACTGAGCCACCTCCACCCCTTTCCAAAATGTGAGTGAGGCATATATATACATGCAATGCAATTTATTAATTTATGACAGTGATATTTTTTTTGAACAATATGGTTAGTGAAGTAAAAATGGCACCATGAATTTCTCATGAATGCGTAGTGCAAAATAAATCCTGGAATAGGATGCAGCAGAAAGCCTTGTTTTCCTATTACTGGAAATTCTGGTTTTAATTACTCCTAAATTCAGTGAACAATAATCAACAAAGTTTATAATTTTTTTTTAGTTGTTTATCAATGATAAAGTAATGAAAATAATTTTTCATGAAACAAATACAAAAAGCACACGAAACAATTTACATCATCAATTATTTTGAAAAAGATATTGATGAAAATGAGACGAAATTATTTTTTAGTTTACTGTTGCTTAATGGAATACTGCAAAAAAATCCAAGGCAAACTGCTACTGTTCTTCAGACAAGTTTATTCTTTTTTTTTTTGGAAGTAACTGAATGTCAATTTTTCACTGCTAATGAAATTTAAAAGATTTTCAGTTAATGAATTGATGCATAACTATCTAGATTCAAATCTTAAAATATATATATGCCGTGTATGTTTGATTATAAAAAACAATGGTGCTCAACCTCATCCTCTTCAAGTATCACTTTCTCAGACCAAAAGGTTACTTAAGGCAATAACTTCTAAAATTGGGTAGTGTCATCTGCTGTACACTTCTTTTTTAAGCAACATTAAAATGAAAAGTGGACAAGTTGGAAATGAGTTATAAATCATTTATTGATTTAGAGGCATGGTGATTAATCTGTTCAAAGTAGCTGTAGGATTTATATAACTACTTTCAAAGTTCCCTTTTAATATTGTACTATATTTTAATTTAATATCACTTCTGTTTGTATTTTGATGGCATATCTAATCATGAGAGCATAATTTATAAAGTTCAAAAGCCTTCTTTAAATCATGTTGCTACAAAATGTTGTATTTATTACAATTATAATAATTATACCATTATTAACATTTCTGCTAAATGAAGTAAAAATATATAACAAATATTTAAATTTGAAAGAACATTAAATTCTATCTTGTCTCAAAAACTATTTATGTGCCGTGTTGAGCACCATTGATATAGAGAGTAAATTCTTTAGACTTAAACATCTTCAGTGATATTTGTATTCAGGAAAGTTTGATTTTGTACAGATAGAATGAGCTGGGTACAGTATCTGCTTTCAAAACGTTCTCAATTTTGAGGTTATGTGAACCTACAAGATATTTAAAAGGGTTGTTAAAATGAAAAGTGAGCAACCCTGTATCTGAATAATGGACCAAGGTCACTCAGTCTATTATTCAGATGGCACAGGTACAATGGCAGCACAGGTGAGACTTGATCCTCACACAGGAAATGGATATACATAGAAGTAACTCTTCAACACTAGAATCAGGGGCATCAACACTTGAACATTAGACTAGGGGTTCCAACGTGGGGTATATGATAAAATTTTTTTGGGTATACCGTGAGAGCTTAAAAGTCACTAGATCTAGTAACAAAGTAAAAATAACCATTGTTATACTGTAACTATAGTTTTATCTATCTATACAAGGGGTATGCCAGTTACATACAAATTTCCAGGGTGTACGTGAAGCATAAAAGTTTGAGAACCACTGCTCTAGACAAACCCTTCATGGGAGTATCCAAAACATAAACAACGTGCAGTGTAGCATGCTGCACATTGTTCGTGTTTTGATTCTCAGGGTTCACTGTTCACTGAATTTCTGGACCATGGTGACACCATCAGTTCACAACAATATTGTAAAACTAGGGCATTTGGAGGCAGGCAAAAAAAGTCAAAGTGTCCAGGACTTTTGAGCAGAAAGGTTGCTTTGTTGCATGACAATGTTCACTTCCATATAATGCCCAAGTGACAATACTGAACAGGTATGGTTGGGAATGCCCGGACATCTTGTCTATCAGTCGGGGCATCTCTACTATTATATTTTCACATTTCTGGACCTCTAAAAAAACCACAATGAAAAGAAAGAATTTGAAGTCAGATGAGGAAGTGTAGTGCACTGTCACACTCTTAGAAAGAGGGCACCATGTTGCTAATTTCATGTTGGAACAAATGTCTCAATATGCTTGGTGAAATTGAACAGATCAATCACCATGCCTATAAATCCATAAATGATTCACGATTCATTTCCAACTTGTCCACTTTTCATTTGATTCTCTCTTATACCTTAATAATTCTCTCTTATATATGGTATCATCATTTATGCAGGAAGGACTGGGTTATTTTACTTCTGAGTAGTGCTTTTTTGCACACAATTGGCTAAATGGGCAGGTCACAAGAACCCCAAGGCTCAGAGATGGTTTGGGAGACTCTCTGTACAGCAGTTATAAGACAGATGAAAACCTCCTGTCAAGACCATCCAGTGTGTTCTTAAAGTGCACAGGATATGACCCTCCTGCAGATAGCACCATAGCTTTACATCACATCCAATGGACAGCAGCCTTTCCAAGCCCACTGATGTCCCCTATTGACCAAGGACAAAATAGAGGTTTAGCAGAGATAACTCTCAGCAGTGGTACAGGTGAGACCCGAACCTATAACTACAGATTACAAAACTGGTATGCTAATGACTGAGGCAACCCCTGCCTCATACAGGAAGTATACAAACATGATCAAAAATCCTAAAGGTGTTGCATGGGAACAAAATTTCACCTTTCATCAGCATATCCACCTTTGAATAAAGTGTATTATCCTTGACATTTTTATAGTAATCCTGAGCTTGCCCATTTTTCAAGAAGAAAAAATTGTGTATGGAAACCGTCAAACCAAAATGAAAGAATGTGCCAAAAAATTACTTCAAGAAAACCAAATAGAGAGGTGTATATTCAAAGGGAGAAGATTGTGGTTTTGAAGTCCAAAGTAAAAGCCATAGCTTAGTATCATACACCGAAGAACCAAAACATTATAACCACCTGCTTAATATGATGTTGGTCCTCCACATACCACTGAAACAGTTCTTACCCGGCAACACATGGATGCTACAAGAATTCTAAAGGTGTCTTGTGGTATCTGGCACCAACATGTTACCAGAAGGTTCTTTAACTCTTGTAAGTTATGTGGTTGAGCTGCCACAGATCAGATAAGCTGTTCCAACACAAACCACAAATGCTCAATTGGATTGATGTCTGGGGAATTTGGAGGCAAGGGACAATACCTGGAAGTCTTCCTCATGTTCCACAAACCATTCTTGAACAATCTGGGCAGTGTGGCATGGTGCATTATTCTGATGAAAGAAGGAACTACTAGAGGGATATAACGTTACCATAAAAGGATGTACCTGGTCTGCAATGATGTTTAGCAAGGTGGTAGACATCAGAGTTTCCTGCACATGAATGAGGACCCAGGGTTTCCCAGCAGAACATTGCCCAAAGCATTACATTTCCTCCACCGGCTTGTTTTTGTCCCACAGTGCATCATGATGCCAACACTTCTCCAGGGAAATGATGCACATGTACCCAGCCATCCACATAGTATAAAAGGAAATAAGATTCATCAGACCAGATGACATTCTTCCAATCATTCAAAGTCCAGTTTTGATGCTTGTATGCCCATTGTAGGCACTTTTGATGGTGAACCGATGTTAGCATGCGCACTCAGATGTTGCCTGCGGCTATGCAGCCCCATTTTCAGCATGGTTCGATGTACTGTGTGTTGTGACACATTACTCCCATCACCAGCATTAAAATTACGGGCGAGTTGCATCACAGTATCCTTCTGTTGGTTTGTACCATACAGGATAGCTTTTGCACACCTCTAGCATCGATGACCCGTTGTCGGCCCACACCTTGCTGCTGTTCATGATTTTTCCCTCCTCAGACCACTTTTTCAAGGTATTAATCATGACTGACCATGAGCACCCCACAAGCCTTGCCGTCTCGGAAATGCTCTGATCCATTCGTCTGGCCATTACAATTTGGCCTTTGTCAAACTCACTTAAATCCGCTGCTTTTTCCCATTTGAAGAACAAGAATACAGAATTCGGTATCAGATGTTATTTATACCATTTCGTGATCTTCACATGCGCCATCATTTACCTGCAGTTCCTCCAATTTGCATAAAGATGCACTGGTCATAATGTTTTGGCTCTTTGGAGTATGTGGAAATGAGCTGATTGAAACCAAAATAATGTTTGTAAAAAAGAAACAGCTGTTATGAACATAAAAAAAGACTGTGCTCAGAAAATAATTAAGTAACTAAAAGTTCTCTGTCATAGAGCAATAAAATTTTTAAGTTTATCCTTCAAACCATTTGTATATTAAAAGGTTTTCAGGAGCAAATTAAAAAGCTTTTTAGAGCAAGGGCAGCACTCTGTCTGCAGTGAAGTGACACTATATGATGACATTGGGGTAGTTTAGATTAGAATTATTAGCTGGTGTGTTTTAAATAATAGTTGCACCAATACATTTAAAAGAATGAACAATTCAATTTTTTTTCTGTTTTAATGTGATAAAGTTATTATTTTATAAAAGATATAAGCCATTTTGTGGACACTGAAATCATCTGAGAGGCAAAAGCAGGATATGAAAATGCTTTGAAACTAAACTAAAAATTCACATTGGACATTAGAGTAATTAACTTAATTTGAAAAAATGTATACTTATTATGAAGACTCCCCATGCCAGATTTTGACATATAACTTGTTATGTTTGACACTAGCATTGGAAATGTAGAGAAATGATATTTTTTTTCTCTTTTGGGGGAAGAATGAAGCATGGGGATATTTTTATGACCTATGATTACGACTAAGTTTATCATGACACATATTTTTGCATTTTCCTTAAGTTTCCGTGAATTGCCTTTTTTTTATATAATTCTGTGAATTTCAAGGTTTTTTTTTTCCCTACAATTCTGTCACTTTTCATGTTTTGAGAAATTGGTGAAGAAGTATGACCCTTACACTAATTTATCAAAACCAACTGAAGTGTTTAATTATTTACTTTTCCTGAGTAACTAGTTTCTATATAACTCTACTGTAACCTTCTTGCCACATTCAAACTCTAGACCATAGTATTGTAACATCCTCTAATGACTTTAAAATATATATATATATATAAATACCCCCTCAAGCAGCTGCTTGCCACAGAGGTCTGACAGGAGCCTGTCAGTTTATATGCCACAGTAGAAGATCTGAGAGGATGGCAGGACCTCAGCAGAAAAACGACACATACATCCATGCCTTACCCGGGGCTCGAACCCAGGTCCCTTAGGTCAGTAGCCAAGCGCGCTAACCAGTCGGCAGTTTACACTAAAGTCATAGCACCCTGGTGAAATGTATAATTAAGTGTTTGAAGTCCACATTCCCCCCAATGTAATGCATGTACCTAGCTATGTTCACTGTTGGGTTATTTTACCTCTGAGCGGCACTTTTTTGCACACCATGGGCTAAATGACCAGGTCACATGGACCCCAAAAGCTCAGAGAAGGTTGGGTGAGGGGACCCACTGGAACAGCTGCTAGGAGACAGATGGTAGCCTCTCGTCAAGGCCATCCAGCATGTTCTTTAAGTGCACAGGGTATGGCTCTCCTGCATACAGGGCCACGGCTTAATGTTCCATCCGACAGACGATGGCCTTTCCAAGCCCAGCAGTGTTCCCTACTGATTGTGGGCAGGGCGAGGAATTTTGCGGAGATAAATCTCAATGCTGACCCAGCTGGGACTCAAACCTGGGAACTACAGATTATGAGCCTGGCGTGCTACTGACTGAGCCACCTCAGCCCCATGTTCACTGTCAGTGAAGCATTATTCTATGTACAAATAAATTTGAATTAGAGTATTCTCTTGTCACAGCTTTTGATATCAACAATGCTTTGTTTATGTTCAAAGCACAAGTACAAATCTTAAAAGTATTTTTCTTAATGCTATTCATGCCTTGCATAATGCTTATCCTTCAAAATCCTGTTGGTGACATATTGTAACAAGATTTCAATACTGTTAATGATGTGATTCTCACAATTAAACACTAATTAACCTCTTGTCCTGCAAAAGCTTGTTTTAGAGTATTTTGTTAAGAAAAAAAAAGACAGCAAACCACTAGTTCTCGATTGAACAACGTGAAACATGTAAGAGTATTCTAACCATTGAACTAATGCCAGCTGTCTTTTTTCCACTAATTATGACTTTCACTCTTCCCGCGATTTTTGGCACCTACATCTGGCACAATCTATGATCTTGAGTGGCAACAATTTCTTTTTAGTGTGCGGAGTAAGATGGAAATAAATAATAGTCATATTATGCTATTTAGTGTTATCAATGATTGATAATCTCAGCATAAAAATCAAACCTGTTGATTTTTACTTACCTGTTGATTTTTAAATGTCTATAAATCAATAAAAAAAATTTGTGGAAAAAATTTTACCAACAAGCTATTCTGTCACTCTGATCATGCAGATGATTACAAGGAGTTTTTCAAGCAGGGAATTGGAAACATTACTGATAGCATATTAAAAGATATTGAAATGTGTAAAAATGATTCCTTAGCAAGTGGTCTAATCAAATCCAATGACATGCACTGGATATTTTAATCTGCATACATTGTTATGTAAATTAGCACATAGAGTCTACAACAAAATAAACCATTTTGGTAGTAAAATTTGTCAATAAAAACCAACAGTGCAATCACACACTCACAAAAATAAACTCCACTAATGTTCTTAAAATATTGGACAATATTTAAACGATGACAAAAAACTGCTGATTTTGTGAGCATGGAACAGCATTTTTTAACCTATTTCAAATTTTTGATTCTAACCAACTGAAGTGCTTAAATATTTCTGCAAGTGATCTTGATAATATAGTTTTTACCAATATATCCGCATTCGAAGAAAACTATCTAAAAGCCATATATCGATGCTATGAATTACTTTCCTGTTATGTCAAAAAGAATGATTTCCCAAACTGCATGGTAGCCATTTTAATGTTTTTCAGTTCCAAAGAACAATGTTGATGCAGAGTGATATTTTTCTAAATATAGTGGCTTTGTGTAAGATGAATGCAATAGGATAAAACAGGGCAATTCATCTATGTATAATATGCTGTATCAGAATTAAATCTTACTGATTGATATATAAGGTGCCAGTTGGACCCATATAAAGCCAATCATTTAATATTTAAAATTTGCTTTTTCTAAGGAGTTATATGGATCTAACTTTCATTACTTTGTTAATGTGCCTGTGTAGTTTTTATGATTTGTCAGCCTAAAAGGTGAACAAATTTGGCAATTTTGCCCCCTCAAAATTCCCGCAAATTTCTCCATTTTTAGTGTGATTGCTCTCTGAATTTCTCTATTTTTTTCCTGCAAAAAATTTACAGCTGTACCTATGATACCCCCCACACCTCAAGCTTTCATTCAAAACATTCTATCTTATTCTTGGTTCTCGTGTTTGAAATCTGTAGTGGAATAATCATTTACATATTTTTTATTCCTTTTTTTGGGGGGGAGGGAGGGGAGAAAGGATTGGGAAAATTTTTTATAGCTTATTACACTGCCACTGTCACAAGCTTTCATTTGACACATAACTCATGACATCACTCATCAGTTTGGGAAGATACGGTGATATAACTATTTTGATATACACACAAACTGGTAAACCAACAAATGACAATCAAAAATCAATAAGGGGGGGGGGGGGAATCTCACTTTAACTCTTTCAGTACCATTGGGATATGTCTCCAGTGGTGAAACATCCATGGAAACAAGGGAGCAATAGTTCTCTTAAAATTCTCATAAAAAAGAAAAATATAAGTGTTTTGACATAAAAGTATTTTCATAGCTTTAATAAGTTTACTCTAACATAAATTTTACTTTTATATAATATTCTACAACTTTTCCCTGTTGCATTTCATGGTATAATAAATTGAAGCACCAATTTTCTAGCGTAGTTGAGCTAGGAGTGTATGAAAAACTTTGCTTCATTGCTACTGCATTGGTCATTTTATCTCAAAGCAGAAGTTACATTTTCCATATTCAATCAACAGAAATTTCTCTCATTGGAAGCACCTTAACTGATTGCTTTGTAGCACTTCCTTACATTTTACATCCTGCTCACTAACAGCTAGGGACCACTTGAGAGAGAATGTTCTGATGATTGGTTACCACTATCATGGACAGTGTGGCTCATCAAAGGTAATCATTATTTAAATTATATTTTGGAAAACGAGGTGAAATTCTCTTTTCTCTTTTATTATCCTATGTCCAGCTTTCACATTCCAAATTTTAGATGAATTTCTTAGTAGAGTAGTATTATCCTACTGGCAAATGTAATTGTGCCCTTTTGTGTTCAGATACAACTAAATCTAATTGCTCTGATGCCCATTTTCTGAAATGGTTTATAACTTCTTGACTACATTTTACTGTTCTCATCATTACCGTAATAAATAAATAAAAAAATAAATACCCCCTCAAGCAGCTGCTTGCAACAGAGGTCTGACAGGAGCCTGTCAGTTTATATGCCACAGTAGATCTGAGAGGATGGCAGGCCCTCAGCAGAAAAACAATACAAACAGCCATGCCTTACCCGGGGCTCGAACCCAGGTCCCTTAGATCAGTAGCCAAGCGCGCTAACCACTCGGCCATGGGACAGCATTACCGTAATAATGTGAGATAATTTTATTACTACTATAGGTATAACAGAAAACATACAAAGTAATTAAAATATTCTGTGGACAAAGTGGAGTAACCTATGAGTACCAGTACTAAATTCGTCAAGGCTATATTCACTCAGTATATTATGAAAAATATATCGTTTGATACATTTAATTCGCATCAAAATATCTTTCAATAAGTTTAATGTTGTTTCATTTAACTTCAGGTTTTAAAGGACAAATTAATGACATTAAGCGAGTATCTACTGTATTGCGTGCGTTACATTCAAATAAATGTATCAGATAACCAAATAAGTTAGTGCTGTTTTTTAATGTTATTATTTCAATGGAAAGTATGTAAGCACAATTGCAAATGGTGTGCATGTGTCGATATACAAAGTATTGAAAGCATGTAGCATGCTGAGTCAGTTGATGTGTAACAAGCGTGAAAAGCAGTTCGGCAAAATTGGGAAGGATGACAAAAATATGTCTGCATCAAATAGTTATTTGAGCCTGCTTACTTTATGAGTTTAAAATGGAACTAAAGCAGCACAAGCAGTCCACAAGATATGTATGGCATTTGGAGAGAACACAGTGAGCGAACAGACAGCCCGAAAGTGGTTCAGAAAATTTGCATCAGGCGATGAGATACCTGAAGATGCACCCCACCAGGGAACTGACAGTCATTGATGACAGTAAATGAATGCCAGCATTGAGTTGGATTCATATCAAATGTGCTTGCTAAAAGAGCTTGCTAAAAGGTTCCATGTAAGTGATGAAACCATTCGTTTGCATTGACATTACCTAGAAAAAGGCTGGAAGTTTAACAAATGGGTTCCACATGAACTGGCTGCCAAAAATATATTCCAACAGTTTACGATCTGCTCATTGCTGCTTTCACATCACAAAAATGAGCCATTTTTGGACAAGTTGTGATGAAAAATGGATTGTCTATAGGAATACCAAATTCATATCATTGGTTGCCATCCATTGAACCTGTACTGCACACACCAAAGCTCAGGATCCATCAACAGAAAATTTTGTTGTGTGTCTGGTGGTATGGGCTACTTTGCCATTGGCCAATCACTGTGGATATCTACTTGGCAAGCTACAACAGGTTGCAGATGCAATGCTCCAAAAATAGCCTGCACCTGCTCATTTGCAAAAGTAACAATGCTCACCCTCGCACAACATGAGACATGCTCCACAGCTTTGGTTGAGAAATTCTACCTCTCCTCCAGACATTGTGCCATCTGATAACCATCTTTCCTTGGTGCTGGATAATCATATGCATAACCAACAATTTCAAAACTGAGAAGCACTGAAAACAGAGTTGGTTGCTTTCTCTTCTTCTAAACATTGGGAGTTCTACCGGAGTGGCATTTACGAACTTGTATCTCATTGGGAAAAGGTTATAGATTATGCTGATGCTTACTTTACTGAATAAAATATTTTTATTTACTTTTTATGTATTGTTTAATTTTACCCTCAAAAACTGCATGAACTTTTTTTGGTTACCTGATAATTAAACTGTGTTCTGCTTAAGTTGAGACCTAACATAAACCGTATGACACAAGGAAGCATTTCCTAGTATCAGTATACACAGAATTAACTGCTATTGGTTACATTTTCAGGCCTCATTTATAAGCACATAAACATGTGGACATAAACACAGTACCAGAAATATGAGATTTTGTAACTCCACTGCTAAATAAACATCAGTGTTGATTTATGCAAATGCCTTACCTGGGGCCCATCAGTGTTGATTTATGCAAATGCAATCTATGCCTTACCCGGGGCTTGAACCCAGGAGTAAAATATTTTTACTCCTGGGTTCACCCTTAGTTCAGTAGCCAAGCACGCTCACCACTTGGCCACATGACAGCTGGAAATGTGTATGTAAACTGGCGTACCCCTTGTATAGATAGATAAAACTACAGTTATATAACAATGGGAATAAAACACTTTGTTACTAGATCTAATGCCTTTTGAGCTCTCACAACATACCCCACGTTGAGAACCTCTAGTCTATGGTATCACCACTACTGTTGTTTTGTAGGTCAACAAGTATATTTTCAAAAATTTGTTCACTTATTACATCAATTGCCATACTTCAGAAGCTGTGTGGTCTGAATTTTCCCAAGTTTCATTTAAATAGCAAATTTTCTTTTACTTCCAAGATACACTTTAATTTGTTGTAAATAATTTCATCTTCATACCATTATATAGTATTGTTAGTTAAAGCAGCTTCATGTTTGCAAGTGAGAGGTTGAAGGGAGGACACCCACTGGACAGCTGTCAGGAGACAGACTGTAATCTGCCATTAAGGCCATCCAGCATGTTCTTTAACATGCACAGGGTAAGGCTCTCCAGCACACAGGGCCATGGCTTTACATCCCATCCAAGGGATGGCAGCCTTTCCAACCCATGGGTTTCCCCAGTGCTGTCTTAACAGTATTGTACGCCCCTGGGCAAAGCAATGCACTGGGGCTCCTATACACCCACCTAAAGGAATAAAAATGTAAACGGTCAATAAAATTAAGCCTATAGATTTATTGGCACTTTTAACCAAATCAATGTTTAAGCATAAAAAAACATGCTGTAAAGCAAGGATTAATCAACACAAACTTTTGCAAAATTTAGAATCGTGGGGACCCTGGGCAACTGCCCAGTGTGCCCATGCCTTAACCCATTTCTTCCCAAGTGTTGCGTGTACACAACACTTCGTGTCGCGTGAACGCAACACTGGGAAGAAATGGGTTAAGACGGCCCTGACTGAGGCAGGGAGTTTTGCAGAGATTAATCTCAATGCTGTCCCAGGTGGAACTTGAACCTGATACACTACCGAATAAACTATTCCTGTCCTGGTTGATTAGTTGGGTGTGGTTTAGTAGTACACTTGGTAATAAAGCTAAAGTATCCCAGATAAAATATCTAAAAGTTCTATAGCTGATAACCAGTGCTAAGGCAAGGGCCATAAATGTAACGAAACAATAAAAGTGTATAAAAGAGCCAATGTTTTAAAGGACTTCCTAATATAAGACAATAAAAATAAAATTATAAGTATAAATAATACAAATAACAAATCATAAAAAAAATGCAAAACAGTAAGTATATAAAAGATTAGATAAAAGATGTTTGAGGTTTGGATGGCAGGTGAAAAGATTATTTTAGTCATTAAAAGTGGTACAATCTATTAAAATACATTAAATTGATAAAATGTTATGGCAAAACTCATTCAGAGTGGTCATCCATCCAAAGCAGAAATATGCAAGTATTATCTTCTATGGTTTATTATATCAACACACACCCATGGCATAAAAATTATGGAGAAAAACATTTTTTTACTTGGATGATCGTCATAGAAAGGTCATATATCACTGTTGGCATTCTCATGGAAACATTTCTCAGAGAATAACCTGAAATTTTCTCAACTATAAAACAGCTATTTGTCCATGGAAATATCCAATTAATAACATTATCAGAAAATTAAGTATAAAAATGTATATAAAAACAAAATTACTTGTCTTTGATGTCCTCATCACATTTTTCACTCAGATTATCAATTTAATTTTTTCCACAAAGAATGGGCACAACATTTTGCAATAATTATGACCATACCATAAAAAAACCTAATTTCCTTGTTGGAATATGTAATACCATCCTCCATCCATCCATCCCAAATCAGTATCTAAACATTGTCTTTGCAACAAAGATGTAAATGAACATCTGTTTACTGCGTAAAATAGAATATACATAAATTTTGGCTTGTTGATTTCAACAATTGCATTCCTTTCATTTTTCCATTATTTCATTCAAGAGAAAGAAAAAGCTTCAAAAAGTTTTAATCTTATCCAATGTAAATATCCTTTCTACGAAGTTTGGTTTCCTTTAATTTCCAATTATCCACTAAAAAACAAATAGGAAAGAATAAAAAAACATTAAACCAGATTATTCAAAATCCAGTTTAACAAATATCATTTAGATAGTATAGATCTGCCTTCCTATTGCTTCATTTGGAATAAAAACACTTCAAAAAGATTCATTTTATTGAATGTCGAAATAGTGAGAAGGACGATAAGCTTGAGCAGTTTAGTTCCCTGAAGTGAATTACTTTGATTTCCTATTGCTCACTTTAGAAGGAAGAGAAATGGATAAAAAGATGTAATTCTGCTCAAGAAATATCAGATTAGAGGGAATAGATTTACCAAACATTGGCTACATTGATTTCCAGTAATCTTATTTCATATTCAATTGCTTTGTTCAATACATAAAAAAGCCTTTAGAAATTTTGTTTTATTGGTTTGAATTAAGGAAAATATTTCTAGTTTCATGCAGTTTGAATGTGTTTATTTGACTTTTGATTGCTTCATTTAGGAGAAACAGACTACAAGAAAAATCAGTTGTAGTGAAATGTCAGATTATAGAGAACACATATAAACCTTTTATTGACTGCCAGATTATAAAGAATAGATGTAATTATCAATTAAGTTGGTTATAAACAACTTTGTTTTATGGATTGCCAGATTACAGAGACTTCCAAGTATTGGTTTTGTTCGCTAACAGAAAATATATTATAATTAGGTTTAATACTTATAAACATTTACTATTTCCACTGAACTGTTGTACCCTTCAAATTGTCATATTCACTGAACTGTCACAACCACCAATTGTCATCCTCTGAGCTGTCACCCACTGAACTGTCATGCACCCTTTTAAAACAGAAGGGAAAAATGTCAGACTGCAAAAGAAATTGGCCTCCTCTTTTACTTTTTTTGGGCCTCAATTTTTTTTATAGAGCAGGGCCTGCACACATAGTAATATTTATATGCATATATATATGTACCTCAAATCTACTTTTATCTTATTTCTACAGCAGTGCTGCAGATAGTTACAATTATTATTGCCGCACAAAGTTGTAGATTCCAGCAGTAAGCACATCAACAAAACTGGAAATTTTGAACAAGAGCCTAATATATTGTACTCCTTTAAAACCACTTAATGTGAAAAATAAATGACATAATGCAACATTTACCTACATCTGCCCAATTTTATGAGTTAAAAAAAAACAGATAGTATACAATCTCCACTGAATTCATTCAACAATTATCTCCACTGAATAGGGGAGCCATCAGAGTTGTTTCCTGACTGGAAAATACAATGTACAATTTTTTTTTTCTTATTGCTACAGAAAATTTGCTTTTTAGAAGTTAGGGAAAGATTTTGATGCTTTATCTTAAAAATATAAAAGTTGTTTTAGAATGATGTTATAAAAGTTATGAAACTACCTCGACTTTTCCCCATTAGGTTTCACATTTTACATAAATTATGTATCCATTTCTATTTAATTATAAGGGAAGCACTATCTCTCCTGCTCTCATGGACACTTTGCAACTGATATAAAGATTGTCAAGCTGAAAGGTATTTTGACTTTATGAAATTTGCAAAACAATGCTCTATATCATTTACAAGAATATTTGCAACAGTGTTCTGCAAAACTTCACAGTTGCAAAATTTTAATAAAGAAAATAAACTATACAGTGGCAGACACTTATAAAATTGCCATTTCCCAATTTGATCTGTAGGAACAGGTAACAAGTAGTAGAGATATGAATTTTGTATGTTATTGTACAGCTTGATCATAAAACTTAGTGTACAAATAGGCTTTCAAAGTGACTGAAGCATTAATCTATAGTTTAAACTATTTTTAAACTTTAAACTATTTTTAAACTTTAGCTTATAAATTAGTTGTTAACAAATTAATCTTTTTAGCATAGCTTTTGACAAGGTCTTTCAGTATCAGTTATCATTACACACACAAAAAAAATATAAGAACATTTGAAAATACTTACATTCATTATCCCATCTGCTCATATTTAGCTTTGTTAACATGTTTTGCAAGGCAACATGAGAGTAACACTCCCAAAAGCTGCAAAAACAGGAGAAAAAAATCAAGAACTGCTTAAAATTTTTCAAAACATGTGAATTATGAAACAAAAATGCTTACACACGTTTTACAACAAATAAGTTTAACCTTCAGCCGCATGGAACATTAAAAGACTTATCACTTTTACACTAGCACTATAAATACTTTCATCACTCTAGATACATTAACAATATGTTCAAAGTATTAAATTCCTGAATTAATCTCTTTATACAATATGTACAGTGATGATTAACTCTCAATGTAAACAATAATCTCAGAGTAATAATAACAACTAGGATTTGTTCTAATATTTTTAGCTTACTTATTCTACATGATGCAGCTTCTAGCCTGACAATCTACAATGCAATTGTTAAGTACATAAGTAAATTGTAAAAACATATTCTTTGTGTAAAAGTTGACAAATTAGAGATTTTGCTGGAACAAGTTAATAACTTGATATAATAGACAAAATTACTATTTTAACATAGTACTTATCCCTTCCAGTGTCCAGCCTGAAAAACTGGTTTCCATCCAGAGACCAAGCTATTTTCTCCCTATGATCAGCCAAAAAAATTAACTTTAGAACTTTTTTTTGCCAAATAACTAATGAAAGGCATTATGGCATGTCGTATGCCAAATTAATCAGCATTTAATTCTGGATTTTCTGAAAATAAAATATTCAACAAAAAAGACAAGTTTTATTTTAATGACTTTTTTTAGAGTCATGTAGTAAAAATGCATCTGGCAACACAAACGAAAATTTATTTAAAACAAACTAATAGACAGAAATTAGTATAATGCACATGAGTAGAAAGGCTATTTCTGAATAATGAAAAAATAATTTTTTTTTGGTTTCAAGTAAATATTTCTCTCGTTACCATACTTAGAGAAAATTCTATGTTTTAGTCAATTGTGTTGAGTCAGATAAACAGGTCAACTTCATAATATTTAAAAATAACCAATCAATGGAAATAAGTCATGTTATACACCAAATTAAACAGAATTTAATTACAAATTTTATAAAAATAAAAAATATAAACAAAGTTACAAGCATATTGATTTTAATAAGACTTTTTCAATGTGTTATGGTGAAAAAAAAAGATCACACTATATAATTGAGGCTTCGTTTTGGAAATCCTGAAGAACAAAAATAGTTAAAACATATATTAATTAAAAGGAAATTTCCTCCAGAATAATATAATATTCAACCTGAAATACATTTTTATTTATTTTAATGATTCTTTACAGTATCATATATTTTAAACATGGCCAGTATTATACAAAGTGACTTGGACTTCTCACATTCATGGGATTTTCTAAAAAAAAAATACTCCCTCAAGCAGCTGCTTGCCACAGAGGTCTGACAGGAGCCTGTCAGTTTATATGCCATAGTAGAGGGTCTGAGAGGATGGCAGGACCTCAGCAGAAAAACGACACGCACATCCATGCCTTACCCGGGACTCGAACCCAGGTCCCTTAGATCAGTAGTCAAGCGCGCTAACCACTCGGCCACGGGACGTCTAAACTGGTTATGAAATAGAAAAAACTTCTTTGGCTGCTTTTTTTTGCTAAACATTATGAATTTTTTCTTTGGGTGTTGAAGTTTGGCGATATTGGTTAAGTGCAGAAAGGTTTGTGCACCAAAGAAATAAAAAACAGTGCTATAATCGTCTGTGTGGCACAGCCAAGGTACTGAGGGGTGGGGGGTGCCTTTAAAATAATTCAATATAAACATGAAAACTCTTAATTTAAAAAAATATATATTTTTCTAGATGGGGATGGGTGAAACTTTCACTGTGAGTTTAGTAGATGGGACATGAAACCTGCTCTTGATTAGTAACACCAGTGAGGGTTTGGAAAGGCCGCCATCCATCAGATGTGATGCTAAGCTGTGGCCCTGTGTGAGGGAGAGCCATACCTTGTGCAGGTTAAAAGAACATGTTGGATGGCCTTGATGAGAGGCTACAATCCATCTCCTAACAGCTGTATAATGGGTCCCCTTCCCCAACCTTCTCTGTGATCTTTTGGGGTCCTTGTGACCTCATTGTGTGATTAAAAGTACTGCTCAGAGGTAAAACAATCTAACCCACATGCACCACAATAGAATGTTAAAGTTCATAAAATTGATTATCATACTGTAAAAAATTGCTTATTATTAAACCTGAAACTAAAAATTGTTCATTTGTTCAACACCCTCAGTGAAGTGTCAATAGAATTACCTCAGTTGACTATCACTATTACTAATGCTACATTGCATTTTTCTTATTTCAATTTTTATATCTCAGCTGAATGAATGTATTGTGATTGCGGCTATTTTGGTAGGTTCAACTTAATGATGCTGTGCATTCGGAAACAGCAATCTTACTCTAAATCATATTTATAAAAATTTATAATAATATAGTTGATGAACTTCAAAAGTGATTCTACCACAATGTACAAACAGTACTAGAAAAATTATATTAGATTAATAGTATTAACAATCAGTGCAATATTCAAACACTGATCATTATTACTGACTTCTGTGTCATTTTTTAAATCAAATTTCCATTCTGAAAATTACTTTTAATGGCATATTTAAACCAGTGGTCTAACCAATAATGTCTTTCTTGATAAATTTAACAACTTTTTAATGGGAAATATGCTTTTTTTATACCATCATTCAAAAAGAAGTTATGAATTCTAATATTTTAATGAAAAAAAAACTGGCTTTAATGATGGCTCTATATCACATTCTGAAGTCACTTTGGCTATCTCTAATAAATTAACTGTATAAATTCCCAGGGGTGGATGAAATCACCACTGAAATGCTTAGAGCTGGGAACATTTGTGTTGTCACACAGTTGATTGAAATTTTAAATGTTTTTCATGATAAAAGTGTTGTTCCTAAGGATTTTACCAGAGCTATCATTGTCCCGATTTCTAAACAAGGTGATTGCAGTTCTTGTGATAATTATAGGAAAAGTAGTTTACTTTCTGCTCCAGGTATAGTCTTTGCATATACTTAATAGAATTAAGATTTTAGTTGATGGACAACTGCATGATAAACAGTGTGGATTCAGAAGTGGTAGGGAATGTATTGACCAAATATTTTCACCTCAGAGATTCTTGAGAAATGTTTAGTTTCAGAAACCTGTTGTTACTAGCTTTATAGATTTTAAAAATGCTTTTGACTCTGTTGATCGATATATAATTTATGGTTGATTGTTAGATCATATGGAATACCTCATAAGTTAGTTGTGTAATGAAGGCTCTCTATAATAACATTGAGCCATGTGAGAGTTGCTGCATCTTGCAGCGATTGGTTTAGCATTGCTAGTGGAGTTAGACAAGGGTGCATTTTGTCTCCTTTTTCTTTTGTTTGGTTATTGATTATTATTATGTGAATTTATTTGCAAGAGAAAGATTTTGGCCTTAAATGGCAGAAAGATTTCAAATTTCTGATTTAGATTATACAAATGATTTGGTCCTGTTGGCTAATGAGGTTGATGAGATGAATTTGCTCATTAGGTATTGAGCAATGAGTTGATGAAATGAATTTGCTCATTAGGTATTGAGCAATGAGTTGATGAAATGAATTTGCTCATTAGGTATCACTATTGATGGTAATAGAATGGGTTTGGTGATAAACAGAGAGGAAACTAAAGTGATGAAAATTGGTCAGGCAGGCTGTGATTCAGTTAATCTGAATGGTTGTAGTCATGAGCAAGTGTCTCAGTTTAATTATCTTGGGAGTTATGTAACAGATACTGGTGATGTGTAGCATAAGATAAATAGAAGAACAGGGATTGCCACAGGGACTTTTAAACATCTATGGAGAGTGTGGAAAAATAGGAGTATATACATAAAGACTAAAATTAGGCTGTATAATAGTTTGCTTCTTTCTAAGATTAGTTATGGTAGCATAACATGGACTCTTTGCAAGCAGGATAATAAGAAACTTGATGCCTTTGATTCTAGATGCTTGTGCAGTATCTTGGGTATTAGGTAGTTCGACTTTGTAAGTAATGATGAGGTTAGAAGGAATCAACAACCTCCTTTGAGCATCATATTGTGAAGAGAGGACTGTATTGGTTTGGCCATGTTGCCTGTATACATAGCTGCGGATTGGCAAACAAGATTATGAACAGCATGCTTAAAGGTTTCAGAAAATGGGAGAGACCCAGGATGCGATGGGCAGACAATGTCAAACATGACCTTGCTAGAATTGGCCTAGAGTGGCCAAATGTAGCAGCTGTAGCTCAGGACATGTTGGGAGAAGAAAATTACACAGTCTAGTTGGACCTCCATATCCCATGACTGCATGAGGATCTGTATATGTATAATGAAAAAATATTTAAAAAATATTCATATATTACAATTTTACTATTATATAAACTATAATCTAATATATAAAGAAGAAAGTTTTGTGTATTTGTCCATTTATGCACTCTGCCCCCAGAAGAGCTAGAAGCATCAACTTTGCAGGAATGTTCCCTTCACCCAGAGGAAGAATATAGGCTGTGTGCAAACCAGCTGGGGTCAATCAAAATTGGAGTGGGCAGGTTTCAATTTCTCAAAATACACATAGACTTAACATTAATGGTTGAAAATTATTCAACTGTTGCCACCAATAAATTTGAAATAAGGAATGCATCAGACTAATTTCTTTCTAATTCCAGTGATAAAGTCATTTTCAATTTGTTGGGTAAAGAACATGAGCGTTTCTGTGGAAATTGAGTCATTCTAATTAAGTACGAGTGGTACATGAGATTCTTAGATGAAAGGAAAGCTTCAAAAACTAAGAATTCATATCAGAAATTAAAATCATAACTAAATTTGAAAAATATGTAAAAAGTTAATTAATGTATATCTCATATATTAATAACAGTTTTAATATGTTAAGTAATAATGCTTTTCAATAATAATTTTTTTGTAGTACCTGTACATTTTTTTGGGAAATTCAGACCATATTTAATTTTCTTTTTCTACAAAGTTACATATACATGGCAAACTGTACCCAAAGGACTCTGGTGGGTATTAAATGATTTCAAAAGTCGATTATCTGAGTGAGGCAATTCCATTTTTTGGTTTAGAAACTTCTGACATGGGGAGGATCATATGATACTTTGAAATATGTCAATTTCTCTCCTAGACAAGGGAGAAAAATCAAACTGGAGATGATTGATTGTAATTATTTTTATGCCAAATGAAAGGTTGCAATGTGGGGAGTGCCATCTACTCTATATTTTAAAAGGCTTCAGATCTGAGAAATGCCTGGTAAATCTGCTGGTATGATATATAATAAAAAACAAGAACCATATAAATTTGATGAATGTATCTATACTGACTCATCTAATTATATATGGTGTTTTGAAGTATAGTTCACACTGTCCATGTTCTTACAGTGAAATCTTTTCCTCCGCAAACTCTACTCTTAGAGCAAAAAGCATCACATTGTTAGCTAAATTCAAGCATTCTTCATCAGTGTACAAATCTATAATTTTTTGTCCAAAATTAAATGTAAAACAAACAAAAAAGAAGCTAAAAACAAACACCTAATAAACTGCACTAACACTAAAGACATTATTGATTGAACTAATAGTTTTAAATATGCAATTAAAAGTGTATATTTTTAAAATGGAAAATTGATATAAACAACATTGAAGTCTAATATGATCAGTGTTTGCATATTGCAATGATTGATAATTTCTTTGTCAACTACATAAACTAAACGAAGTAAAAATGTAAATACTTTCAAAGTTTAAAATAGTTAGGAACATCAAAGTCTGTTTTAGACATCTAGTGAGGATTAATTGAGTATAGAGGAAAACTGTCTTGAGCCAGGTGGGATATGAATCCATGACTGTGACTGGTCTTATGCACTAACTTGGAAAGTGCCTTTCAGACCAGTCTTCAAAAAACAGTCAAGATAAATGTCAATGACTGACTCCATGGAATAAATGTTTAAAGCTACCAATCAAGGAGATCTTGATCAGTGGCTGGTTGCTCAGCAGTCAGAGCACTTGACATGTTATCAGGAGGTTGTGGATTTGTATCCCATGTGGCTCATGACAATTTTTCCTCTATACTCAATGAATGAACTTCGCCTACAGGTCTTATCTGTGTTTTCTATTATTAAATTCAGTGAGGTGCTTTTGAACCAAAAAATTTTTTCCCTTCACAAACTGTATGAAGCATTGATAAGTTTTACTGAAGTCAAGCACAGACAAAACATGGAAGTAGTTAACATAAATATACTATATGAAACTAATAATGTTTGACAAGACAGGTAAATAAAATGCGGTAATATATAATATGGTAAATAAATAAGACAGGTATTTCAAAATGCAAACATTCACAACTATAGCACTAATTTAAGACAATCATTGAAGCTCTTATGACATCTAAAAATAAAGAATGATGATTGATGAAGGAATTCTTTCAGTTAATGATTTACTTGAAATCTTGTATTTTAATAAATTTAATAAAACTCTGATGCAATAAGAGTTGTCTTTTAAATAAGCTAACAGCTGAAGCTTAACCCTTTGAGTACCATACTGACCCAAATTGGCTGAAATTTTAAATGGACTCATCCACTCAATGTTATTCCTTCCTCTTCACTACATCGTATCTGCAGATTGGGCCATTCAAATTCAAATTTATTTTCAATAAATATTATCTATAATTATATTACATAAAAAATCCCACTAAGCCGAAGCTTATCAGCGGAAATGTACATATGTTTTTACAGATATGATCTAGATTGCTTCAGTAGTACAAAAAATGAAGGAGAGAAAAAAAGGAATAAATGAGAAAGAAAACCGATGAAAGTTTCCAAATAAAAACATCACTTTTTCATCAACCACTGAAATAATTTATCTTTAACATCACAATTTTTTTTAAGTTAACTATTTCTCTAGGAAGCAAGTTAAATAGGTAAGGAATTTGATATTCTTTGGAATTTCGTCCGTAATTATTATAAAATTTTGGTTGTTTCAAAAAACCCATAGCCTTTTTTCTAGTAAACTTATTGTGGCAAATATTTTGTTTATAGGTATCATCAAAGAAGTTATTGATAACAGAAACAAACACATATAAACTTTCAATAGGTAAAATTTTGAACAAACTGAATATATCATCTTTCGTTGTAAGGGAATATTTAACTTCTGTATTACACAATCCTTTTAGCAGACTAAATTGTATTCTTTTTTATTTAATTCTGTCTTATAGGCTGTCTCATAAACTGTTATCCCATACCAAATTATAGATTCAAAAAGTGCTTTATATACTAAAATAGTTATCTGTGTATCAACAAACATGTTAAGTCTCCTAATTTTAAATGCTACAAATCGTAGTCTTGAACACATCCAATCAATATGTTTATTCCATTTCATTTTCGAATTCATTTTCAAGCCTAGGTAAATTATTTCACTTACTTCTTCTATTTTAGGACAATTGCATGTACCAGGTGATAAACCATCCAGCCTAGTACAACTTATTCGATGCTTAGTAATTCTTCTATTAAGTGTAGGTTGTTGAGAACCAATACACATAAATTCAGCTTTTTTCTCGTTTACACTCAGTTTGTTAAGAGAAAACCATTTAACTGATTTATTGAAATCACTTTGTAGATTGCAAATAGCGTATTCTAAATCAGAGTGGAAGTTGATTAGTACTGTATCATCAGCATACATATATAATTTACTATCGAAATTAATATTAGCCAAATCACTTATGTATAGTTGAAATAGCATAGGGATGAGAATAGATCCTTGTGGAACTCCAAAATTGATCTGAAATTTATCGTCAAAATTATCATTTATTTTCATAACTATTTCTCTCTGTAATAAGTAGCTTTTAAACCATTCCAAAATATTCCCTCTTATACCAAGTAAATATAATTTCTGTAGCAAGATATCAATGTCAACTGAATCAAATGCTTTATTTAAGTCCATAAATACTGCAACACATTTGTTTCCTATATTTAAATTAATATTTATATTATTAATAAGATCTTCCAAAAGACTTTGTGTTCCCATACCTTTACGGAACCCAAATTGCTGACTTGACAGAAAATTAATTTTATTCAAAAAATTTTGCAAGCGATCTCCAACATATTTTTCCATTATCTTATCAAAAATTGTTAATAGAGTGATTGGTCTATAATTATTAAAATTCTTTTTTGATCCACTTTTATATACTGGACGAATAATTCCAATTTTCATAGCTATTGGGATTTGCAAATTTTCAAAAATTTTATTTATAAAGAATTGTTATTACATGAACAAAATTGCATTTACTTTCCTTTATGTATTTTGGTTTAATATTGTCAAATCCAGGAGATGTGTTATATTTTAAGTGATCTATATTATTGGCAACATCGAAGTTACTAGCTAGTGGAAAATGCATAGAATTCTTATTTATGTAACATAATTCGTAAACCTTATCTGACCTGGTATTCATCGTTGCAAACTGTTTGCATCTCACTAATAATTGTTACAAAAATCTTAACTAAACTATTTAGAATTTCTTTTGGAGTGTTATCTCTATCAAGTGTCTTCCAACATTTTCGTCGATTGACATCCTTTTTTTTATCATCAATAATATCATTAATTAATTCTCACATTCTAGTATTATTACCTTTATTAATTGATAATTTATTTGAATAAAATATACATTTTTGTTTCCTTATAATGATGTTTACCCTATTTCTTTCCATTTTATACAAGTCATAATTTTGTTTATTATTTACATTATCTTTATATCTTTTCCATAATTTATCTCTATTTTTAATTGCTAAAATAATGTCATCTGTAATCCATTCTTTCCTTATTCTCTTAGTTTTATAATTATTAATTTGTTTACTACAACAAGAATTTTCCCAAATTTCATCAATTTTACTTAATATTTTCTGATATACTAATTCTGTACTCATGTCTTCATGAACTATATCATTCCATTGTGTCAATTGCAATTTTTGAATAATAAGAGTATCATTATAAAAATTTTTAAAACCTAGGTTTGAATCTTCTTTCAAAAATGTAACATCATTAGAGCTAATATTCTTTTTAAAAATCTTAATTAAGATACCATAATGATCTGCAAATTTATTTCTATATGTTTTACTTTTAACATCAAAACTACTTGTTTTAACCAAAACATGATCAATTAATGTCCTTGTAATTTTAGCTAATGTTTCGTCCTCTCTAGTAAAACCCTTAATGATTTGTTCTAAACCAAATTCAATCTAAGTATTTAAATACATATCACAACCATATTTATTAGTATTTGCCACATCAATATTAATATCACCAACAATAATTAAATTTTTAATTCCAGCCCTTTTTAATAAATACTCAGAAATTTCTTTTAGGAACCAGTTAATATTTTTTACTAGGAGATCTATATACTGCGATGATATTAATTTCAATATTATTAATTACCGTATATTTCTGCAGATAAAACAATAGTTGAATCATAAAAAAGCCCCCAAAATCTGGGTCGTCTTATAGGACAGATACAAAAAAAATTAGATTGAAATTTATATAAATTGAAACCATTATAAAATAAAACAAATTATCGAAATTATCGAAAAACTTATTGAAAAAGCTATCATATTATTTAAATACGCTATATGATAATACATTACATTGTAATAGTAAATAACACATTACATTGTAATAGTAAAACAATACTAAAACAAAATAAATATTAAAAGTTATGTTTATTGAGCTACTGAGGAAAAAACGGACAAACCGTAATTATTTACTAGTACAGAGTAGGATATGTCCACAAAATAGAATAGCCCATATGACACTTTTGTGAATAGTCAAGGTCATTACCGAATGCCCGAATCAGTGTGAATGTTTGCGAATAGGACATAATTCCATATACGCTATACAGTATTATTATCCAGATGATGATCGCTGATCTAAACTAAATTCATAGGCCGTTGATAGTTTGGGGTCGTCTCATAGGACAGATATATGCTAAAACTATAAAACTTTGACGAAAATTTATACCTCGTCTTATCTGAAGGTCGTCTTATCTGCGGAAATATACGGTAATAATTTAGTAATTATTGCTTCTGTTGATTCTCCAATAGTTTCATCCAGTTGTACTAAATTAATTTTGTTTAGATAAAAAATAATGATCCCACGTTGTTTATTTTCTTTTGCCGTTAAAATAAGCTTGTTATACCCTTCAATATTAAATGTAGCTGCTTCCTGTTCAGTTACCATAGTTTCAACCAAAAATAATCAAATCCAACTGGAATTCAAGAAGTTCAATATGAACTAGTAAATTATCCCAGTATTTTTTCAGTGATCTAATATTTAAATACATCTTTGGGCTGGTATGGTAGAGAAAGGGTTAAAATCAGTGCTCACATAATAAAAACTTTAAATTTTCCACAGCAGTTTGGTTTTGTGTATACTTCAGAACACCAGAAAGATAACAAAATCAGTCTTCTATAACATAAGGGCTAATAAGTACATAATCCATTCATGCTATAATAGAAACACTATAGTGATTACATTTAAAAAAACTAATATTTTAATCCCTCTACTGGTGAGCTTATTCTTGAGTGGTGGTGTGTCCTGAGGTCCAAGATACTTTCTAACCATTAAATATTTCAAATGTATCTTGAATACATCAGACCATTTATGACACCTTAATGTATTCAAGATACAAGCTAAAATATAGGTAATCCACATTTAATGTGGTGGATGTGTTATTGGAAAATGTGTTTGAAAAATGTGTTCACTGGGGATATTTTAATCTGTATTTCATAGGGTACAGGCTCCATGTAATAGGGTACAGGTTCCATGTAAGCAATTATAATTCATAAAATGTAAACACATACATATGCAATAAAAAAAATAAAGATCAGTAAAATTTTCACTTATATAATGAAAACAATAAAAAAAAAATTAATGAAATGTCACATAGCTCACTATTTAACTAAATTGACATTCTGGGCATGGCTATCATCCAAAAGAAAGTACAGAATTGACTATTTTTTTTTAGTATGTAATATTGTTTATAGCACTCAGGTAGCAAGCATATCACAATTTTGTTCACAGTAAACTCTTGTGTGAAGACAATTATGGCCTCCAAATAATTGTGCCTCCAAAGAGCAAGTGCCTGTTTAATGACTTTTGATAGTCAACACTTTAATGAGACATTTCACTCACAACAACAATGCATTATTATACTGCACTAGCTATGTGTCATTTACAATATGTGCAAGTGAATCTTTGGGGATTTTTTTTTATTTTTTAAACCAATTTAATATAAATAAAATAATAAATACCCCCTCAAGCAGCTGCTTGCCAGAGGTCTGACAGGAGCCTGTCAGTTTATATGCCACAGTAGATCTGAGAGGATGGCAGGACCTCAGCAGAAAAACGACACATACATCCATGCCTTACCCGGGGCTCGAACCCAGGTCCCGTAGATCAGTAGCCAAGCGCGCTAACCACTCGGCCATGGGACGGCACCAATTTAATAGGGAGGATGAATATTTTTAATAGTTACAACAAATCCTTGTTGGCTGGGGCATGATATGTGAGATTATCTGATCTATAATTAGAAAAAAAGTTTAAATGTCATTATAGATGACATTTTAATACATTTTTAAAAGAATGGATATTTTTCTAATATGAAATATTTAATTTAAACTTTAAGAACAGTTTTCAAAAGTATTTACCTGAAAGCAAGCCAATGCAACAGCACCTCCTCCAATAGCACCAAGATTGTGGTTCACAAATTTAACTACACTCAAATAGCATCCCTAAAAAGAATTATTCCCAATCAGTTATTAATATTAATAAAAAGATCAATTATACTGGAAAAAGTTTAAGGAACACTGTTCTGTCTAGATTACTTTTTTAAGCAAATGCATAAACCTCAATACTTCAGAACTTAAAGACAAAACAAACATTACTGAAAAGTACAAAAAAATGAAAAAAGCACAGATATGCTATAATTATTTTCATAACCCTTGCTCCCATGTAGGATTCATCATGGCTTAAAAAAAAATGTTAGCTAACCTGTCAGATGAAAACTTCACAATTTACTGATTTATGCTTCTTTCACATGTCAAAGACCTGAGGGTTTTTTTTTATCCTGAATTGAAATAAGGACAAATATGATGGCACCACAAGCAAAGGTGCAGCATGTGATGAGGAAACAAATTTAGTAACACAAGCCTAGCTTAATTTTCAGACATTTCAATATGATGCCATCAACAAGAAACACATTTATGAGTGGATGGGTATCTTCAATACAACAAGTAGTACTCTGAAAAGCTTAAGCACTGGTTAGATATATGTGTCAGCTGAAACAGTGGCAAAAGTTTGACACTACAACAAATGTCATTCACAAAAATCTGTACCACAGCAAAGCACACCATAGTTTCCTGTACATGAATGATTGGACCCAGGTTTCCCAGCAGAACATTGCCCAAAGCATTACTCTTCCTCCACCAGCTTGTTTTCATCCTACAGTGTATCCTACTGCCAATACTTCCTCAGGTAAACAACACACATGTACCCAGCCATCCACATGGTGCAACAGGAAATGATATTCATCGGACCAGATGACCTTCTTCCAATCATTCAAGATCCAGTTTTGATGCTCATATGCCCATTGTAGGCATTTTCGATGGTGAACCGATGTTAGCATGGACACTTGGAGCATCCAAGCAGCCTCATTTTCAACAGGGTTCAATGTACTGTGTCTTGCGACACATTACTCCTGTCACCAGTATTCAAATTACGGTTGAGTTGTGCCACAGTATCCGTTCTGTTGGCTCAACTATACGGGATAGCCTTTGCTCAGCTCTAGCATCGACGAAATGAAACTGCAATGATGAGTATTGATGAGATGAAGAGCTAATTGTTATAGTTTAAAAATCAGAAAAAATAAAAATAAGAAGACTGGGTAGGATTATAAAAGGGAAGAACCATAAATGGGATATGAGCCCAAAAGTTTTAATTACCTTACTATTGTAGCATTTAGTATCAGTACCTCCACACTTTGTCGGTGGTTCATGGTTTTTCCCTCCTCAGACCACTGTTTGAAGGTATTAACCATGGCTGACTGTGAGCACCCTGCAAGCCTTGCTGTCTCGGAAATGCTCTGACCCAGTTGTCTGGCCACTGCAATTTGGCCTTTGTCGAATTCACTTAGTCTGCTGCCTTTCCCCTCTGAAGAACAAGAATAACACTGAGTAACAGAGCTCAGTATCAGGTGTTATTTACACCATTTCATGACCTTCACATGTGACATCATTTACCTGCAGCTGTTTTGATTTGAATAAAAATGCACTGGTCATAATGTTTTGGCACTTTGGTATAGTCTACATAATTAAATATGATAAAAAAGATGGACTAGGGATTAAAGTGAAATCTTCCCAGAATGAAATATATTGTATAAGTCTATTTTAAACACTATCTGGTAATTGTTCCTAACTGTACAGATAGAATTTTGCTTCTTATATTTATACCAAGTGCTACTAAAGAAATGTGTCTCATTTATAACAGAGTTTATTGTTAAGATGGCTTTTTGACTTCACTTTTGAAGGAGAACAATTTTTTAACTTAAGAAACATAAAACTTACATACAGCATAATAGTGTTCAAAAATTTGTTACTATAAATTTTTTTATTATACAAAATTAAAATATAAATCGAATACTAAGAAATCCTACCATGGAAAATTTTTATTTGCATTTGTTACAAAGTAAACTGTTAATCAATGAAATGAGGATTTTTATTTCCTCAGAAGTTAAAACCTGTTTGGATATAGCAATATGACATTCAATTTAAAAATAACTTGCTAAATTATCAATGTTAATATCTTCAGGGATGGAGAGGAATTCATTTGGATCTGCACTGGAAATGAAGGTTTAAAGTGTCTGAAGTGGTAGCACTTGTGGAAGCTCTACTCCGTGCTCTGTTGAGTAATCCACAGTACCAATCTTTATGCAGCTTGTGGACTTTATAATTGCTGTAGCATTTCTTTTGTCACCTAAGACCTGATTGAATATTTAAAATAGATATTCACCACTTTAGTGGTCATTTCATTTCAGGTCTTATTTTTGACTAGGTTCATTTACTTCAAGAACCATTCCACTTAGCCTTAGCCCATAAAAGCACAAGGAGAGCAAAGCTAGCAAGTTCTTCAAGTGGATTTAGGCCTAAGACATATAAACTGATCTAACAACTGAATGTAATGGCAGTCTTAGTCCACTTTACCATTGCCGGTCTTGTCCATTGGTAATGATACAAATACACTATTCTAAAATAGAAACCTAAATAGGCAGTGAAGGTTGCATTAAATTTATATTGAAAGGATTGTGAAGTATGATTATGAATTGATATAAAAATAGATGGTTACAGATATTCACAATACTTTATCAATACATACAACTTTATTAAAATATGGCTAAACTTGACCCTCCCTCCCTCCCTCCTTTGATTACCTTGATCAGCCTCGATT
The DNA here is from genome assembly GCA_038380435.1 of Ryuthela nishihirai. Taxonomy (NCBI): domain Eukaryota; kingdom Metazoa; phylum Arthropoda; class Arachnida; order Araneae; family Heptathelidae; genus Ryuthela; species Ryuthela nishihirai. The sequence goes on from JAWZYU010000022.1 coordinate 42,728,792, forward strand.
ACCCTTTTAGCGGTGGCAAACACCTTATGGGATCAGAGTCAGTATTTCATTATCATAATCAAATGATGCATGTATAAGAGACAGAAGTTGGGTAGCAGTTATTGGAATGGCATTAGAAATTTAATTGAAGCAAAATTTTAATCATTGTTATGTGATGTTGGGCCTGCAATGGAATTTGGATGTGGAGATGCTCAGTGGTAAACTGAACTGTTGAATTTATTATGTCTTACTCTGTATTTGAAAATAAATGCGATGGAGAAGTAGCTGAAGATTTGTAGTTGCCCAAGCACCATTTCTTGGGCTAATGTATCAAAAATGAAAAAAAAAAAAAGAACTTTGCATTTAAAAAAACTAAATTATTATTGTAAATGACAATCTTGATTATTGACTTTAAATGATAAATTAAGTTTGACCAAAATCTGAGCTGCATTTTTATATTAATAAAACGTATGGTTAATCATTATGTGTAGGTAATTTCTCCCATAATCTTGAGGCCCACAAATCTTGAGGATGAGTTTAGTCTTAAAATAAGTGGAAAAAAGACGAGCTGGCATTAGTTCAACTGGTAAGAACACTCTGGCATGTTTCTGGAGAGATGCAGGTTTGATTCCCATATGTCGGGCGAAAATTTTTTCCGCTAAATATTTATCGATTTATCAATGCCAAAAGAGCACCAGGTCATGCTGCGATTATCATCTATGTTTAAACCAATATAAATTAGTGAAGAACTGACAAATGTCTCATATAAAGTCTACAATGGACATAATATTAAATATTATTACATTATTACGAAGTTGCATATAGTGTTAAAAACAAGTAAATTGAAAAGAGAATTCAGTCTAGTTTTAAAAGTCACAAACTTTCAATTTTATTTAAATTTAATTGTTTTTAATATTTTAAAAAAATCATTATACATTGTTATTATTCTTTACAAATTTGGCTTTAAAACACAATATAATCATTTCAGTACTATGAGCTCATCTATGTTTTTTCTCTTTTTTAGATATTAAACCAATGAACATGAAATCAGGAGTATACCACTGGTCTATAGATGAAGATTTAGGCATAGATTTGGTTGAAAAGTCTATGTCATAGAACAGATACTTAGAAATAAAATGCAATATACATTTTGTGGATAATACAATGCAAAAATATCAAAAGACAGCATTTTCAAAATAAGCCCTCTTATGAATTTACTAACTGAAAGCTATAGTTTGTTTTCCACCAGTTTGTCAATTAGAGAATCTAATAAAGGGAAAAATCAAACAAAAAAAAAATTGCCCACTACAGAGTACAAAGGACACCAAAGAGAATGAGAAACTTGTGATTTTTCTTTCCAAGCTAAAAAATAAAATTACTTTGTCAGATGGGAATATTGGTACTATGAGAAAAAACTTACACCATTGAGCCCATTGGAAAGTGAAAAGACTCAATGTATTTCTTTCAGAGCTGTAATAGCTGTATGTAGTGTGGTGGGGGTGTAGATGAACATGACAAGTCTTAAATTGTCTGTACAGATGTGAGAGAAAAAAAAAAAAATCGCATTTATCATCATCAACAATTCCAGATATTGGCCACTTTTCTAAATAGCTGGAAAAACAATTAAGATCACACTTTGTCAAGAACAAGTACATGGTGGTGTGAAATATGATAAAAATACTCTGCCTCGAAAAAATAATATTTCAAAAAAGTTTATATGCAAGATTTCACATACAATTTCACATGTGAGAGTTCAGTGTACTCAATTAAGTACAATGCTGTTCATAATTTAAGGAAGTTGAACAAAATAAAAAATATCTCAAGATATAATTTTTGGAATTTTAGAGGATATTTAGCATGAAATAACTCACATTTATCAGCTATTAAATTTGTATTTCTCAATGAGGAAAACTCTGCAATATGCAAATTAAGCTAGCAATAAAAGCAGCTTCCAGAACAGGGCACTCATTTTTGATTAAGAACAGCTTTATTGAGCATTCAGGTCACAGTTTTGTTCAAATGCAAAGGACCATTTGGATGATGGTCAGAAATGGAGAGCATTTGGAAAAATGGAAGCGAAACAGTCAGAGAGCGGTTTTGACAGATTCATGAATGTGTTGGGAAGTGTAATTTCCAGACTCTGGAGATTTTTTCAAGACACTACAACATGCTCTAGAAGAATGAGCCATGAATTTATGAACAACACTTCAAAAAGATTGTTTCCTGTTCCTAACTACAAGGCACAATAGAATAATATCAGCATGCCAACTTGTATCAAAGCTGTCAGCTGCCACAAGGGAAGTATCCAGAGTAACTGTGTCCTGACAACTTCATTAAAGAGATGCTATTAGAAGACCTGTAGTGTGCATACCACTAACCTCAAAGGACCTCAGTCCATCGAAGAGCATGACTGGATTAGAGTAAGCCAGCACCTCATTTGATCAATGGTAACAGGTTCTTTTTTCAGATGAATAATGATACAGCATAATAAATAGCGATTCCTGGTGACAATGTAACTGGAGAGAGTGTGGGACACATTATTCAATCATGAATATTAAGAAAAAAGCCATTTAGGTGAAAGTGGTTTGTTGGTCTTAGGAGATATCACTATCAATGGCTCTACTGACCTGCATGTCTTCTCATAAGGGACTCTACTGTAAGATACAGAGACAAAATCTTAGAGCCTTATGTGAGACTTTTTAGAGGTGACATTGGGTCAGAATTCATTTTTATGGATGATTATCTCATGTCCACATAGATTTCAGATAGTGGAGAAATACCTTGAGAGTGAAGATATCCAGAGAATGGATTGGCTAGCATGGTCCCCAGACCTAAATCCCATTGATGATGTATGGGATGTTCTGGGAAGGTGAGTTGCAAGTCATTAATCCCTTCCAAGGACCCTTCATGAGGTCAGAAATGCTCTTAGAGTGGGATTGGTTGCCCTCTGCATTTTTGGATAACCATATTAGAAGCATGAGAGTTCTTTGTGAAAGTTGTATTGCTGTTAGGAGTAATCATACCCCTTACTAAATAACATTAACTTCAATATCTACAGTGATCTATAATTTAAAAAAAAATTCTGGAATATTCTTTGACTGGAAATTAAATTTTATAATTGAAAAAGTACTCTGATGTATTTTTTATTTCAAATATAAATATGTGATATCAAATATTTTCTAACACTTTTATTAAATTCTAAAAAGGATTTCTCGAGATATTTGCATTTTTTGTTCAACTTCCTTAAATTATAACAGCAGTATATATTGCCTGTATTTCCAAAACTTGGGCAAATTATGGTCAAAAATTTTCATGTAATTTTAAAATAAACAATTTAATATTTATTGGCTACTTTTATTTTATACACACATATATATATGGGTTAAGCTAGCACATTTAATGTCAAAACTTCTTTCTGCTTCTTTCACCTTCCTTTCATCACAAGTAGACAAAGCAATTGCTTAAAGCTACTGAGTGTATTGAACATATTTTTCCATGACCATATTTAACATTTATTTTATCTGCTTAAAACATGCATTCATTTAACAGTATATTAATGTTATTCAGCATTAATTCTAAATAAACAAGGCAAGACAAAAACTTGGCTCCACAATAAAATGAATACCTTATTAAAAAATATTTATTTTTATTAGTGATAAGGTGTTCATCTTATGCACAGCCTATGCTATCATATATTGCACTTTTTGAAAAAATTCTTATATTAAATAATACTAACCGTAGTGTAGATTTCAGTTAAATTAGTCACCGGAGAATTATGGCAGTTGCTATGGTCACGGCAGCAGCTTACTGGAACTGACTTATTATGCCATGTATTATCCCAGTCAGAAAAACTGTCTACTCCACAGCATTTGAACTGAAAACATAGTAATAAACTGTAACAACTAAAATTAATTTCAATCATTTATGTAATATATATGAGAAAGATCTACTTCAATTTGAAAAAAATAATGAAACTCGAAGCTTTGCCTAAGTACAACAATCTAAAAATTTATAAAAGTCTGTCACCCATTAGATTTCAATGAAAACTTGCATAATTGTTACTACATAAAATATATCCAATTCCCCAAAATATTAGGTATTAAAAAATTTCTTAAAGGAACTACAGCTAACTAATGTAAAGTAACAGAAAACTAATGTAAAGTAACAGAAAAGTAGAATGATGAACAGTGATGGGAAAATTCCGAAAATCTAATCAGCCCTAATTTTTACCACAAATTAGAGTCAATGTGGAGGAGGCGCAAAAAAGATTCCTGTTTTCATGTACATTAAAAAAATTTGGTCTCCGATTTTAAAAGGTTTACTAGTGTAATATTAATCAATTAATAATCAAATTGGGTAAGAGCATGCAACAAAATCAATGATACTGCATTCAAAGATAACAGCTGATATTCATTCTCCTGGATATACTTTATTGTTGTTAATTCTTTTCCTGCTTTGAAAGTAACAGGCCACACCAGAAAATTCAATTGCCAATGGCAAATGGGTGAGTGGATTTGCCCAGGCTTGATGATCAAAATTTAAAATAATTATGTACTGCAGGTTTTAAACAAATTTTAAAATTATAAATGGTGAAAAAAAAAGTAGTCATAAAATAAACTAAAATTCACATGTATTGTACATCAGTCTAACATTTTGCCAAAATTTCAAGCTTACATCTTTTCTATATAATGAGAAGAAAAATAACATTGGTAAACACAAATTTTAGGGATTATATGTTATAAAATATAAGTTAATGGGCTCTCAAGAAATGCAGTTAATGTGCTTTGCTACTAGTAGTCTACTAACTGCCATTCAGTTCAGTGTTCCATAGCTATGACACTATTATCAATGTAATAATGGCTGTAGGTGTTAGTCTTCCTTGGTGGTGCAGAAAATTTAGCTTTCTATTGCATCTTTGTTTGAGAAAGAGATCAACAGTTGCTAAGATTGAAAATAGGACAACTACACACACAAAAAAAAAACTGAAAATGGTGTAGCAAGTTTTAATAGCAAATTGTGAATGGTATATTTTAGAAGTTTTTATTTATACCAACTGTTATGTTTTATTGCACATTATTAGTAACTCTTCATATACTTGTGTAATAACCTTCATATTAACATATATAACCCTGAAAATTTCATCTGCATATTAAACACTTATTAATATTTAGTTTATGCATTAACTTATACACTGAAGAGTCAAAACAGTATGACCAGTGCGTGCGTCTTTATGCAATGGTCATGAAATGGTATAAATAACACTTGATACTGAGTTCTGTTAATCAGTGTTATTCCTGTTCTTCAGATGGGAAAGGCAGAGGACAAGCGAGTTTGACAAAGGCCGAATTGTAATGGCCAGACAGCTGGGTTAGAGCATTTCCAAGACGGCAAGGCTTGTAGGGTGCTCATAGATTTAGTGTAATGCTTTGGGCAATGTTCTGCTGGGAAACCCTGGGTCCAGTCATTCATGTGCAGGAAACTATGACATCTACCACCTATCTAAACATCATTGCAGACCAGGTACATCCTTTCATAGCAACAATATTCCCCTCTGGTAGTGCCTTCTATCAGAAGGATAAATGCACCATGCCACACTGCCCGGAGTGTTCAAGAATGGTTCACGGAATATGTAGAAGACTTCCAGGTATTGCCCTGGCCTCCAAAATTTCCAGACATCAATCCAATCGAAAACTGTGGTTTGTGTTGGAACAGCATATCCCATCTGCGGTGGCTCAATCACGCAACTTACAAGAGTTAAAGGATCTGCTGCTAATGTGTTGGTACCAGACACCACAAGACACATTTAGAAATCTTGTTTCACCATAAAATAGCATCCATGCCTCACCAGGTAAGAGCTATTTTGGCAGGATGTGGAGGACCAACATCATATTAGGAAGGTGGTCATAATGTTTTGGTTCTTCAGTGTACACTCGGCAGCCACTTTATTGGGTAGAGTCATAATTATAACTATGTGGCGTTTCTTCACACTTTCATCAGAATTGGTCAATACTTTATGACACTATTTAATTTTTTTCGATTTTTAAGCTGCGGTGAAAGGAATTTGCTGCATTTTAACGTGCCATTGTGAGACTAAAGTGTAATCAGTAATTGGTTTGTTTTACCTCTGAGTGTCAATTTTTAGCATATTATTGGCTAAATGGCCTGGTCACAAGTTATTTGTTGGGTGGCGGGGAAGGAGAGGGTGCAATAAATTGCAATGTCATCAGCTCAGCTACTAGCCAGCAAGGACTATGAAATGAACTTGTTACTTGCTATGAATTTTCATCATTTGATCTATGAAGATTCTCTCACTCATCACCTCTATGTTACATTATATCACATTCATTGTTTTTGATACTATGTATTACAGATATTTTGTTGAAGTGCTTTAAAACATGTCAGAGAATTAAAGATATAATTTAAGATTATTAAGGTAAGAGATTTAATTTTAATTACTGCACTGTGAAGTTCTACTTAATTTTTGGTAGGTAACTTATTGATTTTTGGTAGGTAACTTATTGATATTCACTATTATATATGAGTTGCTCAGTCCAGCTCAAACAGGGACATTTGGTTGAAACTTCTGCACTTGAGTTACACTTAACATTCCACAGACTGAAATGTTCAAAATGTTCAACCACCAAAATGTGTACACTTGTACCACTGAATTAAAAAGTTTCTACAACACTTGCTCCTGGTGGTGGTCCACTGGAAGGAGTAAATTAGTAATAAAATTTATTGTTGTTTTAATTATATCTTTTGATAGAATTAAAATTTATGGATTATTTAAGAATTGTTTGTGATCACAATTTTTTCTCAAAGTGCTGTTGGAATGTAAAATTTTTACTTAAAAATGTACCCAAATAATTTTAATTATTCTAAACTAGTAAAACCTGTGAGTGAATTGTATCTTCAGATCCCATAAAGCTTCAGGTTTTCAGCCTAGTCAATACCTGCTGTGCCTTCCTTTCACTGAATTTCAAGTGTTTATTTCCGCTGCTTTATTGAGGGCCCATTACCAGATCAAGCCGCATATTTCAGAAAGTGAATTTAACTATTCATATTCATGTTACATTTAAATGTAGAACGAACCTTAACCAGACAGCATATCCTGTGAGATGTATTCATTTAGAATAATTTCATTGCCATTGTTTTTACAAATGGCTAGTGTTTCCAATAAGAAATATATACATATAATATGGGTTTAATGAAAAATTGCTTCACTAAGATTTTACATGCTGTCCTATTAAGGGTTAATTCTAAAAACATTTAAACTCAAAATATGGCTACTGAAAGACTGCAAATGCTTTCTCTCGAAAACTCTGACATATTTGTTCACTATTTTCACATATTACAGGGTAGTGCAAAAAGGAATGGAAACAAAAATATTTTTACTAGCATTTTTGTTTTAGTTGCAGTTAAAAATTTATCATACCACAATATTGTTTTAACCAGGAAATTTTTTGAAATATACAGCATTATTTCCACTACATACATATATAACACAAACTGAAAAAGGAAACCATTTTTAAAAGTTTCCTTTTTGGACCACCCTGTAGTTTATCCCACATTACTTTCACACCTACTGTTACCGTGAAAGGAAAAATCTAGAAGTGTTTTTTAGATTATATGCTTACATAGGCCTGGATCTAGAAAAAAAAAATCAAGGGGGGAAGGGGTTAAAAACACAATCGAACCTGAAAAATGTAAAAAAAAAAGGGTGGGTAAAAGACTAGATTTCCAATGTAGAATACCATTTCCCATCTGTTTTAGTCTTTAAAAATATTTCTTGAAAAATGCATTAAATTTAAGTTTAAAAATTTTTTGCCTCTATTCCTTTTACTACAATTCTGAAGGTGTGTGTGTGGGGGGGGGGGGGGGGGGAGCATGGCTTCATTGCCCACCTCCTAAATCTGGCCCTGCTCATACACATTTACAATATATACGCAGTTATGAAAAAGAGTTAAATAAGAAAGTAAATATTACATAAGTCTGCAAGAGATCAACATCTTTGTCTCGTAAGTAACCATTTCCATAGTGCGACAGGCTACTGTTAAGACCAGTCTTGAATCCTTCTTCAATTTTACTTCGATATATATATCCAGAAATTCCTGCAGTTAACTCCAGGATAAATATCAAGCCCAGGAAGACAGCCAACTGTGTGGGTGGAGGGAAAAGTAATATTTTGATCATTTACAGAAAGCAAACAGAAAACTTAGATATGAAATTTGATATAATACTTTCCATATAAGAATTATAAAATAACATAAATGCTAAGGACATCAAATTTTACATAATCATGCATTTTGTTTCAGAGACCAGAAAAATACTGAAAAAAATTAAAAAAGTAATTTTTTTGTTTCAAACAAAGCATTTTTTTTTTCGTATTCAGAAATAAATAACCTTTCCATTCAACACAGGTGACAACCACAGCATTACCTGGGTGACATTTTAACGTCAATACATCAATAAATATTTTGTGGAAAAATTTTTACCAACATACGGACTTGAACCTGCATCTCTCCAGAAACATGCCAGAGTATTCTTACCGATTGAACTAACGCTGGGTCATCTTTTTTCCCCTAATTTAAGACTCCAAACATTCATCTATAACATCATCGGTGAAAATGTTTAGAGTCTTATATTAGTGGAAAAAAGATGAGCTGGCATTAGTTCAATCAGTAAGAATATTCTGGCATGTTTCTGGAGAGATATGGGTTGAAGTCCTGTATATCACAAAATTTTTCTCACAAAAAAAAATATTCTTTCTATTCATGTGCATTATAATTATTTCTATCTATTAGTCTTTTTTTTTAAATTGTTATTTGCCTTGTCAGATGTTTTTTTTTTACTGCATGACACTAAAAAAGTCCTGTTAAAATAAAATTAATTTTTTTGTTAAATATATTATTTTCAGAAAATCTAGAATTAAATGCTGATTAATTTGGCATATAACATGTCATAATTACTTTCATTAGTTATTGGGCAAAAAAATTCTAAATTTAATTTTTGTTTGGCTGAGAATAGTGAAAAATAGCTTGGCTTCTGAATGTAAACCAGTTTTTCAGACTGGTCCCTGGAAAGGTTAAGATTCATTCATCTATTTTTTTTCACACTCCACAGATTCTTAAGAATCCCACTGGCAATCCTTAAACTTTGATTTATCTCATGCCACACATCACCAGTATCTGTTAAATAACTCCTGAAATAATTAGATACTTGCACAAGAGCACAACTGTTCAAAGTGAATCACCATCTGTCTGACCAATTTTCATCACTTTAATTTTACCTCTGTTTATCACCATATTTACTCTTTTACCAGCATCATCAACAGCCCTAATGAAAGAATTTATCACATCAACATTATTAGCTAAAAGAGCCAAATCAACATAATCTAAATCAGAAATTTTGAAATCTCTAAACAATTTAAGACCAAAATCTTCCCCATCCATAGAATTCCACATAACATAATCAATAACCAAAGAGAAAACATGACAAAATGCCCTCTTATCTAACTCCACAAGCAATCAATAAATATTTTGCAGAAAAAAATTTCACCGACATACAGGACTTGAACCCGCAAAACTTAGAGGACTTGACTTACAAAATATTTATTGATTTATATATGTGAAAAAGTCAACAGGTAACACTGTGATTGTTATTCGTGTTTAAATCCACTAGCAATGCTAAATCATCACTACAAGCCTTACTAACTCTCATACGCAACTCAGTGTTAGAATTTTTATTATGCTAACTAACTTGTCAGCACACCATACAATCTAATGATTACTACAAATTATAATGATCAACAGAGTCAAAAAATATTCTGAAATCTATAAAGCTAGTAACCACAGATTTCTGAAACTCTAAACATTTCTCAATAATCTGCCTAAGGGAAAATATTTTATCTATACATCCTAGACCAATTCTGAATCCATATTATTCACCAGGCCAGATTCAAACTACACTGGTGCTTAAAATTAAAGGATAATTGACAAAAACATATATAGCTGCCAATATATGTAAAAGAATGCAATGAAAATGAGTAAACATGGAAAATATGTATGGAGAAAACTATCCCGCATTTATAGTTGGCGCATGTAAGCTGGAATATGCAAATTAGAAATGCATTAAAAAGAAATGCAAGTCTACTTGCAGCTATTCTAGGCAACTCTTGCTTTCACTTCAGTGGCATGTAGAGCTGATTATCCCCTGAAAACATTGTATGGATGATTTTCAGGGTTGGAGAGTGATTGCAAGGATGGAAGCAGATCAGTCCCAGATGGAAATTTCCAGAGCATTGAATGTTCCACAAAATGCCCTGTCGAGACTCTGGAGACAGTTTCAACAGACAGCAGATGTTAGTTATTGATCAGGACAAGGCCATCTCAGAGCCACAACTGCTGCAGACCATCACCATACGAGTCTTACTGCCAGACAGAACAGAGTAATGACCACTAGGCAACTATCATTGGAGCTTGCAGTAGCTACAGAAATGAGGTAAATACAGGAGACTTCGTGAGCAATGCTTTTATGCCAGGAGACCTGTCATTTTTGTCCCTCTAACTCCTGTCACCCAGTGAGCTTGTTTAATGTGAAGTCACCAACATCACACTTGGAATCCACATCAATGGGTGCATGTTATATTCACAGATGATTCACGACTGCCCTGCGGTACAAAGACAAGTTCCTGAGCCCATGTGTCAGGCCATTCCAGGGAGCTGCTGGTCCAGATTTTATTCTTATGGACGATAACACCTGCCCTCATCGAGCTCATGTGTTTGACAATTTTCTTGAAGAAGAAATGGAGCCAAATGGAGTGGCCACCCAGATCTCCTGAACTAATAAATCCCATTGAGCATATATGGGATACTCTAGGGAGATGGAGCTCGCCAGCCCCTCCCAAAACACTCCATGAACTCGGAACAGCACTTGTCGAATAATTAACTGCCATTAATTTCTCAAAACCTCATCAATACCCTCATAAACAACATGAGGAGTTGTTGCTTGAGCTGCCCTGGCTGTCAGGAATGATCATACTCCATATTAACATACCACGTCGTACGTAACAGACTTTATTGTTTCATGGACTGCTCCTTCACATCAATTGCACGATTATGATCTTAACACATGCACATCATACGATTATGAATTTTTTCTACTTGATTTACATTTGTAATGTAATAATAAACCTCTTTACCAAAATTCATTGCTTTTCTTTAAAAATACTTCCTAGTTATATACAAATTTATACATTATCCTTTAATTTTGATTAGCAGTGTATTATCTAAATACACAAATAACTAAAATTACAATGAAGTTAAACAACCAAATTCTTAATTCTATTAAGCACAATAATGCAAAGAACTTTACCTGGAACAGAAAGTAACTGATTCCTTCATAATTATCAAAGAACTGTTATCACCTTTGTTAAAAACAGGGATATAATAATAGCTCTGGTAAAATTCTTTAAGACAAGACTTTATCATAAAAAAAATATTCAGAATTTCAGTCAGCCATGTGACAACAGAAACATCCCTAGCTCTGATCATTTCAGTAATAATTTAATCTATCCCTGGGGGTTTCTACAGTTTTAAATGAGACAAAAAACTTCAGAATGTGATATAGGGTGAACATTAAAGTTAGTAATGCATCTATCCTCATTGCAAATAATGGGAGTAGAACTAACCACATTGTTTAGAACACCTCTGAAATGCTCAGCATACCCAGCCATGACAGAATCTTCATCTTCAATGACAATACCATGTTGATCCTTCAATCCTATGTAATGCCAGCCAGTTAATATATTGTGTGGGAAGGATCAGTCTGGTAAAGCTCCCTGCTGTTATGCTGTCTAGCTGTTGGTTCTGCTTTATCAGCCAAAGATTCTTATCAGCTGTTAACTGATCCTTTACACATTTATTAAGCTCTTTTTAATTCTATCTGTTAGGACTACACTGAAGTGCCATTGAATTAGGGACAGGAGACGTTATCCAAATTCAGTACCACAAGTTACGCACATGCATGGCTGAAACTTTGGTCATAACATAGCTGTCAGCTACGACTTCTCCAAGCATTCATTGTGAGAAGCATAATGTGAAAGGTGCGGGATTTAGATGTATTTGACAGAGGGCAGATAGTATGTGCCCAATAGATGGTACACTCGATCTCCGAAATTGTCAATGAATTTGGATTTTCTCCTACGACAGTTTCAAGAGTGTACCAGGAATATGAAAATTCTGGCAAAAAAACAGGCACCCAGACAAACTGCAAAGGACAACCAGCCTTGAATGATTGTGGGCTTTGCAGTCTGACCTACATTGTACGGACCGATAGGGGCCAGACATTATCTGAAATCAGGTTCCAGCTGGGAAGTCAGTGCACAGACCGTGCAATGCTCACTTCACAGTCTCGGCTTTGAGAGCCGCTGACCTATGAGAGTCCCACTTCTAAATGGCACAACATTGGGCTCAATGCCTTACCTGGGCTAAAGAACATCGAAACTGGACCACCGAAAATTGCCAACAGATAGCCTTTAGTTATGAATACCAATTTAAACTTCATCACACTGATGAGAGACTGAGGGTATGGCACCAACCCCCCATGAAGTCATGGATCCTGCATGTTAGAAGAGTACAAGCTGGTGATGGCTCAGTGATGGCCTGGGGTGTCTTCAGCTGGACATCTTTGGGGCCTTTGGTACATATACCGATGACTCAGTGCATCCCGGTATGTAGAACTCATGGCTGACCATTTACACCCATTTATGGCCATCATGCATCCCAATGGAGATGGCGTCTACCAGCAAAGCAACTGTTCCTTTCACAGGTCCAGGTTGGCAACTGCATGGTTGCAGGAGCATTCTGCTGACTTTGAAATAATGAATTTGGCCACCTAGAAGCCAAGATTTAAATCCCATTGAAAATCTTTGGGATACCATCGAGCAGAGTGTTCGGGCCTGTGTCCCATCAGTGACGACTTTGTCGAAATCTGATAAATCCTTTACTTTTCCCATGTTGAGACAAAATGAAATACTGCTTGTGAGAGCTCTGACCCAGGTATTATATATATCATTCACGACCTTGGCATGTGAGACTGATTGGCTGCACGCATGCTTCTTTGCATAATGCAAAGGTGGTTTTAATGTATTGGCTGATCAGTGTATGTTACTATGCACTAACTCACAATCGAAAAAGGTTGCTGGTTATTGTGCTATTACAACTGACCATTCAACATTATATTTTATTATGTAAACACTGATCAGTGTTTTTCAGTTACTGACATTTTTGTCTATAAATTTATCTTATACGCATCACACAATTGGCAACAAGTTGAGATAAAAATGGGAAAATGCTAAAACATGCATAACATTGAACTACCTTAGGGGAAAATATGTGAATACAAATTTTAAGGAAGCCCTTGAAAAAGAAATGAATGCAAATTAGATTATATTAGTCTTTGGCTTGATGTTTTATGGCACAATAACAAATCAGGATACAGCACAACAAACAATATTACAATAAAGCAGGTAAATCAACAATATAAAATACCGATACGAAGGAATCTCACTTATACCATATGTATCAATCATACATTGGTGTTCACAAAAATCAGAACACCATAAAAGACTAATTGGAACATTCATATTTGGAGGTTCAATGTAGCTTTATTGTAGTAATAAATGATTAGAATATGGAGGCAACTGTAGATTTAGATACAGAGTTGTTTAATAATAACTGTGTCCACCTTTTGCTTTTATGATTCACTATACACAGCAAGGCATTTGTAGGAATAGTAGTCCCAGTACTATGCATCTGTGTCCAAAGTTCATCTACGTTTGCTGGGATGTGCTCTATTGCCGCAACCTTCGTTTAACCATACCCCATACAATTTCGAAGGGTTACAAATAAGGGGATATAGTGGGTCACAGAAGGTTATATACATTGTTTTGTCTCAGATATTCTAGTGGCAGCTGCTGCATGGGGTTTTTGCATTGTCGTGCTGAAATTGGGACAGTCTATAAGTATGGAAGAGCTATTGGCTGTAAAATGTTCTGGATGTAATGAGCACTGGTAATGGTGATGTGGATCCCTAATAGGGTACATCTACTTTCATTACTGATTGCACCCCATGTATTGATGCTCTATGCTTGCTCAAATCTCTATGCTTGCCTTTAGATGCCTCTCATGAACCTGTTGGTAAATGAGGATTTTGCCTTTGAATTTGAACAGACAGAGTGAGATTCATCAGAAAAAAAGATTATGTTGTACCATTCATCATGCCACTGCTGTCGCTGTATGCACCATTGTAGTCTGGATGCTTTATGTTGGTGTGTTAGAGGCAGTTTTAGCAATGGTCAGTGGGCATGCAGTTCAAATTGCAACAGAGTCGAACTTTTATTGTTGACATTGGAATATGTGCTACTGACCTCCACTGTTGGGCCAAAGTCATAGACAGGACAGAACAATTTGTTATAACCAGCCTCTGAAGATGGTGATCTTCCTGTGTGGTTGTCTGTGGATGAAGTCCAAAACTTTCCCGACATGTTTGTTGCTCATCTTCGTACCATTCTCTGCATATCTGATGCAGAACAGATACACTACTTTCAACACAATGTGCATTTTCTGGATACAAAAGATTGCCTTCTCTCATGACAAAAATACACCCTCTGTTGAACTCACTATGCCTGGAGATATGGAGCTTGCACCAGTCTGAATGGAATATCTTAACAACTGCACAACAATTAAGCTGAACACGGTTACTGCCTCTTTAAGTGTCAGAAGCTGACAAACCAGTTTTCAAAAATCGCTACAAATGAACTGTTTTTTTTTTAATGCTTAACTACCATTTTTCCCCTTTTTATATTTTTTGTTCAAAATTAATTTTAGTACGCAAACTTTCATTCATTAGTTGTTTCATAATGAGGCTCAGATGTTGGGTTGCATTTTTAGAGAAAAAAACACTATACAGTCGCACTTTTTCAGAATGTTCTTATTGGCCTGTAGCCAACATGACTACACCTATGACATTGAACCTCTAATCACTTCAATAGAAGGTGCCAAGCATGCCCCATACATCACAGACCTTACTCTATTCCTTCTCGGTGTTCTGATTTTCATGAACAACAGTGTATTTCATAAACATTGTGCAAGTTAATCCGTGCTCTACAAGCCCACATCACAGGATTACTGCTTCAAACACAACATTAATTTTTAAGTTTAATTTGAAAATAATTTTACCATGTAGAGAAGAACAGGCTGGCCTTTCACTGTGCAACAGCATGCAAAAAAACCAACTAACACAATAACTGCTCCAGTTCCAATAAAAATGTAGGGAACAGCACTGTTGTAATCATCTGAAAGCTCCAGAAACTGGTGTAGAGATATCTTCATCCAAAGTCCAAATGCCAAAAGAACTACACCAGTAACCTAAAATACAATTAAAAAAACATTGAAATTAGATAAAGAAATTAACTTTCACATTTACAGTTATTTTAATTAATCACCAAGAAAACAATATTTTCATTTCAACTGTTACAATATTACACATTATATATTAAATTAATAAGCCATATTAGTGGAGAAAAGACAGAGCAGGCATTAGTTCAGCAGTAGAATACTTGGGCACGCATCTGAAGAGACATGGGTTTGAATCCCAAATGAACTTTTCCCCACAAAACCATTTATTGATTATATACTAAATTTATTAAATTCTGACTAAATTAAGTGCATTTTGGAAATGTTCATAAAATATTTATAAATTATATAATTGGAAACCACAATAGTCTCTGGGAAATATGGAATGCTTTTTAACCCTTTCAGGGAATATAGATATTGCCCCATCAAACATAGATATTGACAGAATCTGAAAAGAGAGGCCCAAAACATCTACATTCGTCAAATTTACCATGATCTTCAGCTGTTACTACATTCTAAAAACCAAATATTTCTGAGATGGTCACTGTCAATCTTCATTATCAGAGGTGTATTGCCTCCTGTACAATATCCTCGATTTTGAACAGGAGGCAATACACCTCTGATAATGAAGATGGACAGTGACCATCTCAGGAATATTTGGTTTTTAGAATGTAATAACAATTAAAGATTGTGGTAATTAAATTTCATATAATTATAGCTGTGCTTGTAACTAATTTATTTATAGTCTACGTTTGTTTTTAGTATAACAAAAAATTTTGATTTAAAAAAATGAAAATTTTATTACATATATTTTATAAAAATACACAATTCAAGCTAGAAAATTATTTTCTTTCTTTCATTTGATGCATATGTTATTACACTACAATATAAATAATTTGCTAAAGCCATCTGATCACCATTTCTTAGATCTATATGACACTGCCAATTTGTTTGTTAATGTTATTTTATGCCGAAGAACTTTAAGCTCACAAGTTTCATTTGAACTATTATCAACAAATTTTTCCTTATAGTTTCAAAAATTTCCTGAAAATTAATAAAAACTGCTATTTTTTAAAATGGAAGAGTTTTGAAGTAATTATGAAGTACATAGCTGTTTTTTTTTTTCTTTTTTTTTCATTTTATGTTCTTTTCTGCCTTAACCCTTTAATGCCCAGGAAATTTCAGAAAAGGGTAAAGGGTATTAAAGACAAAAGAATAGTACTATTTGAACGAGTCCATTTCAAAATTTCAGCCATTATGAGTGTTAGAGGGTTAAACCTATTTTGGCATTTCTAGAATTATATTTGGTCTGTAAATGGTAGCTAGGTAGTCACTGGAAGGAGAGCTATGCACCAATCCCCTGTGATGATGCATAGAACCGGCCAGGCCTAGCACCTAATGTCCGACCCCGCCTTCTCCTGGTGCAGACCGTTAGTACCTTTAAAAAGAGATACTCTCTTGTGGAAATGAACGGAAGGGGAGGGCTGCCAGATTAGTGTGGCCTACTGATCTGGACAACTATGGCTACTTTTCTTTTTTTTTCTACCCTGCTGAGGAGTGGTCAACCACACAGGGTCCTGGTGCTGACCATATAAACCCACTGGACTGGACAGATATATGGCTCTGAGCTTGATTATGGATTCTGATTTTGCTGCACTGGTGGGCTTCTGTGGAGGGAAAATCTTCCGCTGTGTTTTCTGTTTGTTTGTGGGTTGACAGCCCCAAGTGAATAGATTCACAGGATATGTTTATCAGCTGGTGGATAATCCTGAGCAGAGGTCATCGCAGGCACCTGAACTCTTTGCTTCTATTGGTATCGTCAAATTCTACATTGGAGGAAGTCTTCCAGTGTAGATGGCTTCAGCCTTTAGTGGTGGGGGAACGGGTCTTTGCCCCATGTCTGCAATTAGGGGGCTGTTTGATATTGTCGGCATTCCCTCTCTCAATAAACACAGTTTCTTTAAACATCCCACTAACCATTTTTTCTCCATAGGTAGTTGGAATGTGAGGACTCTGCACAGAGCTTTCTCTCTTGATGCCCTCACACAAGAATTCCACCATTATAATTTAGATATTCTCGGCTTGCAAGAGACCAGATGGACAGATAAAGGTCAGATTCTTAAAAATAATCTTAAATTTATCTTTTCAGGGAGGGACGACAATAAGCATCTCCAAGGTGTGGGACTGCTTCTCAGCAGACACGCTGGTGATGCTTTTCTAGGATATGAGTGCATTAATGAAAGGTTTCTTACAGCAAAATTTCAGACAAGCGTTAAAGACTTGAATGTTATCTGCTGTTATGGCCCCACTGAGGATGCCGATGAGGATGAGAAGGATAGGTTTTATGAACAACTTCAGGATATTTTGAATTCTGTCAATAAAGGAGATATTACCCTTGTTCTTGGTAACTTCAATGCCAAAGTTGGTACAGACTCTGACCTTTCGGGAGGGGTGATTGGCCCTTTTGGTATTGGTAGCTGCAATGGCAATGGGCAAAATCTCCTACAGGTAAGTAAACTCAATGGTTTCAGAATAACTAACACATATTACAAACACCGCGACATACATAAATACACATGGGTTTCACCTGATGGGCTGCATAGGAATATGATTGATTATATATTAATTAACAGCAAATGGGCTAGTTCTGTTAGAAATACCAGGGCATATAGGGGAGCTGAAATTGGATCTGACCATTACCTTGTTAAAAGTGTCTTGCAACTTAAACTTAAAAAGTGTTGTGCTAGACTTAAAAAATTTACCTTTAATACTGAAGCTCTGAATGACCCAGTTATAGCCAAAGCTTACCATGATAGGTTACTTAGTCATTATGACAGTCATGGTATGCTTACTACTGAAGTTGAGGAAGAATGGGATCATTTTAAACAGGCTTTTTTGGACACTAACAGTACTCTTTTAGGAAAAAAGGAGCAGAAGATACAGAATTATCTGAGTGATAAGGCACTTGAGCTTTTTTCGGAAAGAAAGAACTGCAGGAATGTCCTTAATCAATACCCTACTAGTCCTAATAGAAAGCATTACAGAGAACTTAATAAACGTGTAAAAGATCAGTTAGCTGCTGATAAAAATCTTTGGCTTGATGGTTTGGCTGACAAAGTCGAGGAAGCAGTTAGACAGCACAACAGCAGAGAGCTGTACCAGATAGTTAATGTTTTGTGTGGTAGAAAACGAACAGGTATACAGGGATTGAAGGATAAACAAGGTAAGGTTATAGAAGGTGAGGATTCTGTCATGGCTAGGTGGGCTGAGCATTTCAGTGATGTTCTAAACAATGCAGTTAGTTCTATTCCCATTGTTTGCAATGATGATAGATGCATTAGTGGCTTTAATGTTGGCCCTATAACACAATCTGAAGTTATTTTGGCTGTTTCTAAACTTCAACTTCATAAATCCCCAGGGGTAGATGAAATTACTACAGAAATGCTTAGAGCTGGAAATGTTTCAGTTACCACTTGGATGACTGAAATTCTGAATATCCTTTATGATAAAGGCATGGTTCCTAAGGATTTTACCAGAGCTATTTTTATCCCTATTTTCAAAAAAGGTGATCGCAGTTCTTGTGATAACTATAGGGGTATTAGCCTACTCTCTGTTCCAGGTAAAGTTCTTTCCATGATTGTGCTTAATAGAATTAAGAATCTGGTTGACAGTCAATTGCGTGATGAGCAATGTGGATTCAGAAGTGGTAGGGGATGTGTGGATCAGATATTTTCACTTAGGCAGATTCTTAAGAAATGTTTAGAGTTTCAGAAACCTTTGGTTGCTAGCTTTGTTGATTTCAAAAAGGCTTTCGACTCTGTTGATCTTCATAATTTGTGGTTGATTGTGAAATCATATGGTATACCAGACAAGTTAGTTAACATAATGAAGGCTCTCTATAATAACACTGAGTTGTGTGTGAGAGTTGGTATGGCTTGTAGCAATTGGTTTAGCATTACTTCTGGTGTTCGACAAGGGTGCATTTTGTCTCCTTTTCTCTTTAGTTTGGTTATTGATTATGTTATGCGATATTCACTTCAAGGGAAAGATTTAAATGGACTGGAGATACGAAAATTTCTGATTTAGATTATGCTGATGATTTAGCCCTTTTGGCAAATGATGTTGATGAGATGAACTCTTTCATTCGAGCTGTTGATGAGACTGGTAGTAGAGTAGGTTTGGTTATAAACAGAGAGAAAACTAAAGTGATGGAAATTGGTCAGGCAGGCTGTGATTCAGTTAATCTGAATGGTTGCAGTCTTGAGCAGGTGTCACAGTTTAATTATCTTGGGAGCTATGTAACAGATAATGGTGATGTGCGGCATGAGATTAACAGACGAATAGGGATTGCTGCCGGGACATTTAAGAATCTATGGAGATTGTGGAGAAATAGGCGTATACACCTAAAGACTAAAATTAGACTGTATAATAGTTTGGTTCTTTCTAGGGTTAGTTATGGTAGTGAAACTTGGACACTCTGTAAACAAGATAACAGGAAACTAGATGCTTTTGATTCCAGATGCTTATGCAGCATCTTGGGCATTAGGTGGTTCAACTTTGTAACTAATGATGAGGTTAGGCAAAGGAGTTTGCAACCTCCTTTAAGCAGCATATTGTGCAGAGAGAGACTCCGTTGGTTTGGCCATGTTGCCCATATGAATAATTATAGATTGGCGAATAGGGTTATGAACAGTGTGCCTAAAGGCCTCAGAAAGAAAGGGAGACCTAGGATGCGGTGGGCAGACAATGTCAAACAGGACCTTGTTAGAATTGGTGTGCAGTGGCCAGATGCAGTAGATGTAGCTCAGGATAGACTTGCTTGGAGAACTAAATTGCATGGTCTGGTTGGACCTCCGTAGCCCATGGCTGCTTGAGGATGATGATGATGATGAGAATTATTTGTCTTTTATATCATTTATCACAGCATTCCATGTGTTATTCCCACAAGTGAAACT
This sequence comes from Ryuthela nishihirai, assembly GCA_038380435.1. NCBI lineage: Eukaryota > Metazoa > Arthropoda > Arachnida > Araneae > Heptathelidae > Ryuthela > Ryuthela nishihirai. Next base: position 42,749,142 of record JAWZYU010000022.1, read on the forward strand.
GAAACTATAACTAAAAATAGAGCCTTCTTAGCCAAAGCTTGTGGTTCAAGCCTAGCTGCAGCTTAAACTAGGTCACAGCTGATGGCAGAGGAAGATGCAGGTGGCTCACACGAGATTGTTTACATTGTCTGTCATCCACACACACTGGATATCATCTCTCTTCATAAAGTTTATTTTATTATTTATTTAGTTTTATCCAAAATTTAATGATGAGTAATTCAGCATATGCCATAATTAACAACAAAAATTGTGGGAATGCTTATGTCATATTGTTGGAGAAATGATTAGTTTTAAGCAGTCTTGTAGTTAAGACGCCTGGCATGCTTCTGTGAGATGTGGGTTCGAATCCCACTTAGGACAACCAATATTTTTCAACTAGTTATTTCAAGTGTTTCTTGTCTACAGATGTTTTTCTGTGATATTTTATTATTAATTCCTTTCATTAGTTATTTGGCATAAAAGTTCTAAAGTTAATTATTTTGGGGCTGAATATAGTGAAAAAATAGTTGGGCCTCTGGATGTAAACCAGTTTTTCAGGCAGGACCTGGAAGGATTAAAAGAGAAAAAGTTTTGCCATATTTCAACTTTAGCTCATTCTAAAGGCAGAAATTCAAACTAAAGAAACATTTAGAAGATACAAATAGTAATTTTAAACAGTTACATACTACAATGCAAAAAAAGGAATTTTCTCATTTATTGCTTAAAGGATTTAAGCCTACAAGAAATTGAGTCCTCCTATGCATCAATGAAAACCCCTTAACCACCCTATAGTACTTAAATATCCATTTTCCATCAAACAAACTTTTTGGAATATTACTTAAAAGTTTTGGTCTTTTTTTTAAATACAGTACCCTTTAGTAGTTTAAATTCAATTAGGCAATTTAGAAAATGCAAATCATAATATATTATTATTATTTATATAACTCAAAAATAATTTTCCCATTATCTTTTAAAATGAAAATTTAAATGTCTACAAATGGATAAATATATGACAAAGTGAAAACAATAGCTTATAAATATGTAGTAAAGTATCACAAGAGATGTCCTTTATACATTTCTTAAATGAGCTAAAAATAGCAATTTACATGAGATTGTGTGATTAAATTAAAAAAAAAACTTTTTCGAAAATATTTATGTTTTACATTTTGAAAAAGTACGTTCTGGTACACCCAATATGGAAATTCTGGCACTGAATGAATAACAACGATTAGTTTTGTTGTTTGAGGGAAAAAGTGTGCAGTATGCTCTCTCTTCTTCCACACAGTGATTTACATCTTAATGCAACATTAAAAGTGAATCTGACTTCCCCAATCACATATGTGCCAGGAGTGACAAAAATGGGTAGACTGATAAGTCACATTTGTGAATAAATGACAGTTAGTTTAGTGGTCTTTGAACACTCTGGCATTAATCTGGCGAGATGTGGGTTCAAATCCAGCATCTTTGCAAAACTCCTTTTTTCCCCAAAACTATTTATTAATTATTGACTTCAAAGTCAACAGGTAGCTCTGTGGATTTACGATTTTTTGCTTAGTTTTCTGCTTTACAGACATATAAAATGCAAGATTGGGGTAATTTGCACCCAACTGGACCAGGGACATTCAGAAAATTAGGATCAAGGTGTTTTACCTCTGAGCTGTACTAAAGTGCAAACAATGGTCTCATAAGGACTCCAAAGACTCAGAAAAGGTTGGGGAAGGGTGGCATTTAACAGTTGTCAGGAGACGAAATTCTCTCATCAAGGTTATTTTGTATGTTTTTTAACATGTGCAAGGTGTCTCTCTCCTGTACATGGAACTACAGCTCTACATCCCTTCTCATGGACAGTATCTTTCCAAGACATTAATGTACCCTTTATAACTGAGGACAGAGTTGGAATTTAACAGACATAAATCTCAAACTGGCACAGTTGGAGCTCTGACTAGGAACTGCAGATCCTAGGTCAGTACACAAAAATCAGGAGTCATTGGAGATAAATAATATTTTTAAAAAATATAACTTTTGGTTATTTATTATTTAAAGAATGGCCAATATATTAATTATAACCATAACACTTCCAGGGCCCAGTCTGAAAAATTGGAATGCAATCACATGTAAGAGAAATATATTTTTCCACTGATAAGTGAAAAATATTTAACAAAAATTATAAGTTTAATCTTAATACGACTTTTTAGAGTCACATAATAAAAAAAAAATATAAATTAAAAATTTAAAAAATAACTATCTTCTAGAAATAAATACACTTTTTGATGACAATTTCAATTTTAGAGGAAAAATTGTCTGAGCTGGGTGGGATACGAACCCACAACCTCCTGATAACATGTCAGGTGCTCTGGACCACTGAGCTACCGGCCGCCGATCAAGATCTCCTCTAATGCTATGAACATTCCCTTTATGTCACATATAGGCGTTATTTTAGGCAACTTTTAGCCCTAGCAGCTTTTTATTTTGCCAATAGATGGAAAGCATGTCTTACAGGTATGCTAATGATAATAAATATTGAGATAAACTCAGATAAACTCGATGGTTCAACATCCAGTAATAAATAGACACCTTTTGACGTCGATTTCAATTTTAGAGGAAAAATTGTCTGAGCTGGGTGGGATGCGAACCCATGACCTCCTGATATCATGTCAGGTGCTCTGGACCACTGAGCTACCGGCCGCCAATCAAAATCTCCTCTAATTAACGCTATGAATAAAAGAAAACCTGGTGAATAAAAACAAGAAATGCATTAATTGAAAGGAAACAAAAAAATTTATCTCAAACATGAATTTTGTTTCCGTGGGCTAGTGTAACACAAGGTGACTTGGAACTGCTCTCATTCATGGTACTTTCTGTCCTGTTTATGAAATGGAGAAACACTTTCTTGGCTGTTTTTCTTTTACTAAACATTATGCATTCTTCCTTTGGGTGTCACATATTGGAGATTTTGGCAAAGTACAGAAACGATGGTACACCAAGGTTAAAAATTTTCATTATTCCCATAGTGGCAAAGTCAAAACACTAGGAATGGAGTTGGGATGGACTTAAACTTTTTTAATCAATGAAAATTCATAAGCATAAAATTTTACTGGAGGATTATACCCCCCCCCCCCCCCCCCCAGCATAATAGCAGAGAAGGGGGAGGTAAAAATCATCCTCCTCCTCCTCAAGCAGCCATTGGCAATGGAGGTCCAACCAAACCTCGCAATTTAGTTCTCCAAGCACATCTATCCTGAGCTATATCTGCTGAATCTTGCTACTGCACACCAATTTTATCAAGGTCCTGTTTGATCTTGCCCCCACATACTAGGTCTCCCCCTCTTTCTGAGGCCTTTGCACACACTGTTCATAATCCTATTCATTAATCTATAATTATCCATATGGGCAACATGGGTTGTGGGTTGTTTTACCTCTGAGCAGCACTTTTTTGCACACCATGTGGGCAACACGGTCAAACCAACAGTCTCTCTCTGCACAATATGCTGCTTAAAGGAGGTTGCTGACTCCTCTGCCTAACCTCTTCATTACTTACAAAATGAATCACCTAATGCCCAAGATACTGTGTAAGCATCTAGAATCAGAAGCATCAAGTTTCCTGTTATCTTGTTTGCAAAGCATACAAGTTTCACTACCATAACTAACCCTAGAAAGAACCAAACTATTATAAAATTTAATTTTAGTCTTTAGGTATATATGCCTATTTCTCCATACTCTCCATAGATTCCTAAAAGTCACAGAGGTAATTCCTATTCACCTGTTAATACCATGCCACACATCACCAATATTGCATCATTCCCCAAACTGCAGGAGGCCTAATTCCTGTGCCAAAGAAATCTTTTTTGCTTCCATATCTAAAACCATATAAATTATCAGGAAACCAGAAAACATATATGTTTTGAACTGTAAAACTAAGAAATAATAAAAACAAGAAATCACCTAAGTGATATTAAAAAAGTTTGCAATAAGTTGCGACTTCCTTGTCAGAAAAAATGGCAAAGATGTATTATAAACTAACTCCAAAACATAATGATTTATGAATCTATGAAAATAAAGTCCAAATAAAGATATGCAAATAAAAATGAAATTTTAATAAAAAAATATATATGGTAACAGACAAAATGCAGTCTTAATTATTTACAGCAAGAAAGTCAGTGCTGGAAAACCATATACACATGTATACTAAGAAATTAGGCCACATCACACACTGAGCAACACCTTGGGGCATCTTCTTTCCTCCATTTACATAAAGCAAAGGCTAGCAGTTTTAATTTCACTTCTGAGAAATTACACGTTGAATGATGGGATGAAAAAAATACTTCTAGAAACACTGAAATAAATTAAAGTAGGAAAAAAAAAGGAATAAAAAAGCTTACCTACTTCATAAGTGCTTACAAAATATTCCAATTTTTAAAAAGAAATGTTTTTGGTAAATTTTTGGGAGAAATTAATAACATTAAGGAAAAATCAAAGGGTTGCTTCAAAATGAAGAAATGAAATAAATGAATCAGATATAGGTAAAAAAAAATTCTATTAAAAAATACCAAAGTTTTATTTGTTGTGCTAGTAACACTGACCAGTGCCTATGCTCCTGACCCGTGAAAATTTGATATACATCACAGTGCTGATGGCTCTGGAAGATTTAAGCATTAATTTTTTCAGTTGTACATATATTTTCAAACATACAGAGTTTACTGTTGACATGAAGTCAATAAATCAGTGAATTATCGATTTATTGACTTCTGTGTTAATCAACCAATAGTAAATACACTATTGGTTGATTATTTCATTAATAATGCCTTGAGCAAGAGTGACTTTCTTATTAACATCTTATTTAGAGCAACATTAGAAGTTGTCATTCCCAATCATATATGGTATCATTGGCAATACATGCAGAATAATAGAGATAGTTATAAATGAGGAAAGATGACAAGCCAATTCTAGTTTTATCGTAGAACACTGTGGCATGAATCTGGAGAGATGAGAGTCCTGCAAATTGGTAACCTTATTTTTCCAGAAAACTATTTCTTAACCTGGTTTTTTGTGTCCAATGCTCTGACAAGCACATTGACATGCTAGCCAAGAGCATCAGTGATCTCATCTGTAAAACCCATTTTTTTAAACCATTTTGGTGGCATATAGTTTATCATAGCACTGTTCCAATAATTTTTTCCTATGGTTGATTCCTCCCAAATGGGTTGGGTTGTTTTACCTCTGAGCAGCAATTTTTTTGCACACAGTGGGCTAAATGGTCAGGTCATAAGGACCCCTGAAGGTTCAGAGAAGGTTGGGGGAGAGAACCAACTGGACAGCTGTTGGGAGACAGATGGTAGACTCCCATCAAGGCCATCCAGCATATTCTCTAATATGCACAGGGTATGCCTCTCCTATACACTGAGCCATGCTTAATGTCCCATCCAATGAACGGTGGCCTTTCCAAGCTCACTGGTGTCCTCTATTGATTGTATGTAACATGAGAGTTTTGCAGAGATATATCCCAACACTGGCCCAGCTGGGATTCGAACCTAGGACCTGCAGTTTACGAGCCTGGCGTACTATGGACTGAATTACCCCTCCTCCAGAACAGGTTTCCCAGTGAATTTTTCTAGGAATGAAATTAAGTTTCTCATTGTTTAACTTGTTAAAGAAGATATTTTCAGATATTAAATCTTCAGAAAGTTCTTTATAAAACGATATTTTTTAACCAGATATGACCGTTGGCCCAAACAGAAACTATTAAACTTTCTTCTCATTTTCCAGTCACTGAAGACCCTGACCTATCTGAGACCTAATGCATTTTTTGGGTTCAGGTGTTGAGCAAAAGAAATTTATTTTTCTTGGCAACTTTTACTTACACAAACTTTACAGTAGATTCACAGTCCTCAACTAATGTGAATTCTAACTAAGTTTGACTAGTGTGACTGGTCATTCAATTTAAAGATTCCTCCACTGCATCTTTACAATAATTATATTACTGTATTTACCATTTGACACCTTGGTTATTTACTTAGTTTCACCTATCCACATTCATAATTTCAGCACTTTCTAAGAGGTTTTTCACATTTGCCTACACAAAATATTTGTTCAATATAATTGTAAATAAAAAAGGACATTTTGTTATTGACCAATAACAATGTACACAAGCACAAATTCATCCTGACTGGTTCAAGATATATAACTTGTCACATGTAGAGTAGAAACACTTGTATATAGTCATTTTCCTTAACAATCACTCAACAATTTTCTCACTTAACCTTCACTCAACAATTTTCACACTGTATTCTCATTTTCAATCAATACTCAACAATCATCTATGTATTATAATCTACTATGCCTTAAAACTGCAATCAGTTATTTTTTGTTTCCCCTACTTCTATCAAAAATTACAGTCGAGCTCCACAGTGCAGCAATTAAAATTAATATCCTTAATTCTCTATGACACAAATATTTGAAAACACTTCAGCTCCTATACTATTTGCATAGCAGAGGAGCTGACCTTTACCAACAGGGGCAGAATAGTTACATCCTGGGCCGAATTGAGGAGGGAGGGGGTGGGGGCTGTAGCACCAATGAGTATTACTACTATTAAATATATATATATAAACTATATTATACAATATATATATGTATACTTTCTTATTTAACATTTTATCATAATTGCATAGATATATTGTAAATGGTATGACCATGCCAGATCTAGAGGAGGAATCACTCAAACAATAGTTAGGTACAAAAGATTATAATAAACAGCAGCATACTATTAATATCTTAGTGTATATCAAAATTTAACATTCATCAAATGATGATCACAAACATAAAATTTGTGCCTCATGATAGTTCAGAAATTAGAACTGAAATTTTGACTCTATATATTGTTTCTAAATTAAGTTTGGCAATTGTATGATTTTACATTTGATTACATGAATGTCTTTTAATATTGAAATATTTTTGTTATCAATTGTGTTAGTTACTTCTTTTAACATCCTAAGTTGATATGGTTTATCATCGTCCACAAACAGCCATGGACTATGGAGGTCCAACCAGATTGTGCATTTAGTTCACCAAACATATCTATCCTGAGCTATATTTGGCCACCATAAACCAATTCTAGCAAGGTCCTGTTCGACACTGTCTACCCACCGCATCCTAGGTCTCCCCCTCTTTCTGAGGCCTTTAGACAGACTGTTCATAACTCTATTCACTAATCTACAGTAATACATATGGGCAACATGGCAAAACCAACAGTCTCTATCTCTCTGCACAATATGCTGCTTAAAGGAGGTTGCAGACTCCTTTGTCTAACCTCATCATTACTTACAAAGTTGACCCACCTTATGACCAAGATACTGAGTAGGCATTTAGAAGCAAAAGCATCAAGTTTCCTGTTTTGTTTACAAAGGGTCCATGTTTCACTACCATAACTCTACAAAGAACCAAACTATTATACAGTCTAACTTTGGTTTTTAGGTGTATATACCTATTTCTTCACACCCTCCATAGATTCTTAAAAGGCCTGACAGCAATCCTCATTTGTCTGTTAATCTCATGCCACACATCACCAGTATCTGTTGCATAGCTCCCAAGATAATTGAACTGAGTCACCTGCTCAAGACTGTAACCATTCAAATCAACTGAATCACACCCTGCCTTTCTTGACAGAATTCAAAATATCTTGTAGTTTTCTGTAAAAACTTATCTTTCTCATCCTCAGTGGGGGCATAACAATCCTTCTTTGACTGTGATGGAGTGTAAGGCCCTCAGCTGCCATCTCTAGGTAAATGTGGAATGGATTATTTTTCCTATTTGGACTTTTTTTGTCACTGCAGCAAAACAGAAACAAGATGGTGGCTGAGGGCCCTAAATTGGATTTCTGTCCATTTTTCTATTAGATCTATAAGAAAAGCATCAATTTTAAGTACCTTTTCATTATTTAGTGAAATTTTAACTATTTTACTAAGAAATTAATATTTAGATAAAATAAAATAAATACCCCCTCAAACAGCTGCTTGTCACAGAGGTCTGACAGGAGCCTGTCAGTTTATATGCCACAGTAGAAGGTCTGAGAAGATGGCATGACCTCAGCAGAAAAACGACACATACATCCATGCCTTACCTGGGGCTCGAACCCAGGTCCCTTAGATTTGCAGCCAAGCACGCTAACCACTCGGCCACAGGACAGCACAACATTTAGATACACCAATGCATTTAAAAAACTGTGGTAAGACCTTTCATTATTACGTTCCATTAAAAATTCTAGTTTCCGATGGACTGGAATATAGCTAAAAAATATTGACTCAGACTTGGGCACAAACGTCTCTGTTCTATTCCAATTAGTCATTGTGATAAACAGAACTTTGTTTAGTATTTCAATGTAAACTTTTCATGTTTAATTCACTTATGCTGAAATCAAAGTATAACCATTCAGATCAACTGAATCACACACCCTGCCTTTATAAGAACATAAAAAATATAAATTTGTTATACTATATTATATATAATATAGTATAACAAATTTTTTTAGGGTACACAAGTTAAAAAGGTCATCAAAAACATAGGTTTTACGTTTTTTTAACCGTTTCATTTTCTTACTAGATATAATTACAATTACTTTTATACACCTAACATTTAGCTACTTGCGAATTAAAGACAACGAAATCACAGATACGTTTCAATATGGTATTTTCCCAATCAAACATAAAAAAAAAACCTTTGTTACATAAACACATAAAATATTACATCTTCTTACCCAAAAAACAATATTAAACACCATTAACATTATCTTCATACATGTGACGGCTGCAACAGTTTGAAGACGTCTCCCCATTTTTAAAATATATATACAATAAAACTAACTTTGATATTTAATTCTCAATCCTACTACGACCGATATTGCAGTTTCACTTTAGCGATTGCTGCCAGATTAGCAAGAAACTAAAAAAGAAAACAGTAGGAAACGTCACACCAATCTCTTTCCTAGAACTGTAGCTTCCGTGGCTTTGGTCATAGACCTCTCATATGCAGTATTTCGTTGCTCGTACCTCCCTCTAGGCTCTACCATACATAACACAATTAGGCCAGTTCATTGCAGTGAATGCATGCATCATTGGAGACATTTCGTTAAGCACCAAGAAGCATAAAATTGGAAAAAATTACTAGACTAGGAAATACACTTGAATTTGTTATCATTACATAACTTTCTTCATTTTTCATGTACCTCAATGATTTCATGCCTTAGTCTGTTGTAGAAACTGACCAAATTTATTCAGGATGGGGGAAAATAAATTTACGAAAAAAAAATTTACAAAAATATAATTAAATATGTATTTTCGATAGTGAATTAAAGCGTGAATGAAATGGAAAATCCCGCTTTTGCAATTTGCATTGATTGTTTAACAAGTTAGACCTCATCTACGGTCGGAATTCACATAAAGCACATTAGGCATTTGCATAGGAGCACCATCATTCAAATTTTACATTTCGTTCATTTGAGTGGCAAAAATTTATCTCTTTCAATTGTTAGAAGTAAAAGTCAAGTTGTAAATATTCATGGTTCGAAAGCGGTTGAAATTATGTTTTAGCATCAGTGACTACTATACTTTAGTGATTACGTAGGTAAATATACTCATGGATATAGACAACTGCTACCAATACGGCCATGGATAGACTAGTAGGCAAAAAACGTGGAGGTGAAGTTCATTGAAGTAGTAATACCAGAGATGGGACTCCGATTACCGTACCATTTGCAGTCATGATCACAGGCAGGTGTGCTTTGAAGACTGCTTAAGAAGGCAAGAATTCCCATGATGCCATGCGAATGGCTGGTAAACGACACGGAGGTATGAATGAGAGGAGACGCCCTAACCGAAGGTCACGCCCTAACGCGCTTTCCCTGTCCAAGGAAAATGATGCTGACGCAGCAGGGCGGTAGCCTTGTTGTTGCATTCAAAACAAACCGTCTGCGGCTGCAATCAAGCCTACTTTTCACGTGCTATACTCAGTTTTACTGTGCGTTATATACGGAAAGATTATTTTTTTACGACTAATAGAATGCCCATTTAAGCTATTTGGAATTTATATTGCTTTTTTTAATGCAATGAATATACTATTTATGTATTTCGTTGAATACGACAATAACAAACAATTACCAGATTTTGAAAGTTTATTTATACTGCACTGATAATAGCAGAAAACATTTTATGGATAAAATACTAAACATTATATGCAATAGCAGCATTTAAACTGTAAAAAAAATCACATTTGTAAGATTCAGAAAATAGCTGTTTTACGCTAAAAAAATTCTCATTCCACAAAAATAAAAAAAATTTGCTTAACGAAACTAAATAAAGCCAATAGTAAAAGAAGTAAAAAAAATAACTAAAAAAATAGATATATTTATACAAAAAAAAACGCCCCAGATGGTGGCTCGAACCCACCAGCTCTATGTATGTACCCTTAGCTTCACATCTCTCCCGCATCTCATGCTCATTCTCCTCCCTCGACCAGAGTTAACAATCAATACAAAATACACAATTATTACAATCTCTCAAAAAAAATATCTCATAAGAATTGAAATACATCCTTCCTCAGCCACAAAGGAAAGGAAAATTTCAAAATAATATCTGAAAAAACTATATGAAAAAAAAGCAACTAAAAATTATACTAAGCAAAAATAATAAAAAATTTAAAAAATATAAAAAAAAGGAAAAAATATATATCCACAGGGTGAAGGGAATATAATATCCATTTAAAAAAAAAAGCCAACGTTCCAGACAGTGGCTTCAACCTGACATCTCAGTGCCTGACTCCTCAGTCTCTCATACCTATCTTCATGTACGCCTAACCTATCCCTCAACCAAAGTAAAAATAAAATAACTACAAGCAATAAACTCGCTCTATTTCAAATCCATATAGAATTAAATAAATTCAGCATTCACCTTAAAAGGGACAATTAGAACCCTATCAGAAGAATTAACGAAAAGGAGAAAAGCATTACACTCTCCTCTCCTCTTTTAACTAAAATTATTTAAACAATTTGAAAAATTTTCACCCTAACTAATGATCGCTGTCACTCACCTATGACAATTTACATCAGATACATTAAATTAATCTAAAAAGGAATTCAAAAATATAAGACTCCAATCCAAAAAAAAAAAGGTTGCATTTAAACAAAACCTTTAAATGCTATCCAAATTTAAAAAAAAAGAAAGATTATATTTCTCACCTTATGAAAATACTTTATTGTAATTTACTTTTCCCTTCTTACACTGAACTTATTAAATCATGAAGAGAGAGGAATTTAAACACTGAAACATTTAAACAAAGTAATATCTAATACTTCCACCTAAAATAAAATGAAAAACAAAAAAAAACTCCTTGATATTTTAATCACCTCTATTTAAAAGTATGTAAATTCATCATCCATTAAATAGAATACACACTAATATTCAATTACAGCCAACAAAAGTTTTTAACTGAGAAAGCCTGCAGAAGGAATTCTCAAATAAGTGTAACGTAAAATCAGTCAATCAATATAAGAAGTACATCTTCACATTTATCACTGAGTACAATCCGAAGAAAATAAAAAAAAAATCTGGTGAAGAATCGTAGTTTGTAACTCGAAATAAAACTGATTTCATAGCGGCGTAATTTCAACACGAAGTTGCTTGTATCATTACATAATTATTTAAACTTTTATAAAAATGACATACTTACCGATGAAAGGTAATTCCTGGTATCTTTTTTGAAGGGCGATTCGTGCAGCCGTAAGCTGAACAGGCTGCCATAATACAAATGTCGAAAAAAATTAAATTTTTACAGCGCAACACTTCGTTACTCACCTTTGAATAGAACGACATGGCTGCCGCGCAGTCGCCGAAGCATCATATTCAAGTGCTTAGGGCTCCTCCTCTTATCTTCCTACCTCCATGGTAAACGACGATGAAAATTAAATATGCCTACCAAAGGATTTTTTGTTTTTTTTGTTTTTTATTTCATTCAGTTTATTCTAATGTAGTAATAAAAACAACAAAATAGATTTAATTAATGCACACCTCGATTTATATCGGATGAAAAGCGAAAGCGTAAACGCTGGAAACTGCTTCTCTTTCAAATTGAGGTTTCGTATCGAAAATTTAGAAAAAATTCGATATGCTTTTAATATGTGATTAAAGCTGAACTAAATTGACTGTAAACTTAGCATACTTTACTTTGATCCCGTTTAAAACAGAGACAATGGTAAACATATTTAAAATCTAATATATGATCAAATCTTTTAGCTTAAGCAAATGTCCGCAAAATTTATAGATCTTAATTGTGGAAATCCGCGCTTTATTTAAAGAACATGAAATAAATATTTTTTTTTAATTCAGCTGTCAGGAAATCAAATCTCCCCCATCAATAAATGACATAATTTAATTGCATGCTATAAACAATCCAAATATTGTAAGCTTATTTCAGATGAAGCAGAAGAAAATTCAAGCCCCCCCCCCCCCCCCCTCCAACACACACAGACGCACACAAATAACATGATCGAAATTTGATACTATGAAAAAACAAATATTGTAAACTTTTATATCAGCTAAGGCAGAAGGAAATGAAAGGTTTCTTTCACACACACAAATGACATAATTGAAATGTCATTCTCTCTTTATATATATATAAAATAAAATAAATACCCCCGTCAAGCAGCTGCTTGCCACAGAGGTCGAAGTTGGAATCCTCGTACAGGCGTAGCGGCAACAGAAATCCTGCTAACAAGGTCGTCATTGGAATCTATGGTGCTATCGTAGATGAGCTTTTCATATGGCCTCATAGGAAAAAGTCCAGACATGGAGATCGGACAATCATGGCGGTCAAGCGATGGGACCACCCGGACCAATCCGTCGTCCTGGAAATGTTGCATCCAAGGCGTTCCGCACATCCACGCGGAAATAGGGTGGCGCTCCGTCATGTTGGAACCACATACATGTTTGAATGTTTGCTGGAACAGGGTTCAATAATTCTGGAAAGACTTTTAAAAATAGGAGGTACGTTCTCCATTTCAGTCGGGCTGACAGAAGGTATGGGTCAATCAAATGGTCATGGAGGATTCCTGCCCAAACGTTTATGAAGAAACGCCGCTGGTACGAATGTGGACGTATGGCATGCGGATTACTGGTGGTCAACACATGTGAATTGTGGGTATTGAAAATGTCCTCAAGTGTAAAGGTGCATTCATCAGTGAATAAGACATGTGCATCAAAGTCCGGTTGCGCTGCAATCTACTGCAGGAACCACTGTGCAAAATCCACACGAGGCCGATAATCTGCAGGTGTCCAGGCGTGCATCCTCTGTGCATGGTAGGGGTCACAGAATAAGGTAGGGGTATAATCGTTCGTCTCGTAGAACTTGCCACACCGTCGATTGGGGCACACTTACGGCATGGGAAATTGCTCGCGTGCTAAATTCGGGAAGATTTCCAGCCCTACGTAAGAATTTATTCTGTAACAAGTGGCGTCCTCACACTCCTTGCACGCCCTGTATCCTGCAAGCTGCTGACAAAGAAGCCCGTTTCGTATAGATACCGGTGCAATCGCTGAAAGGTTTTACGATCAGGCACGCGTCTGGTCGGAAAGCGCTCCATCTACAGTCTTTGGGCTTCCCTCGCATTCCCGTCCGCAGCTCCGTACGTGAAATGCATGTCTGCCTTATCCCGATTCGTGAAACAATCCATCCGTTCTGTAATCCACGGTAGAAATGACGACGAGTGCGAAAAGCAGCGCTTATAAATGTTTCCTGGAAAGCGCCCTCTAGCGCTTCACCGCTTGCGTTCCGACCATGCATTGTATGACGAAAAGTGCTTGTTTTAGGTGTGCTCTATCACCCATTAAAGTTCGACCCAAGAGTTTTGAATCATCCTGTATAGTGCTTTTCAGTAGTTAGTACACAATTAATGTCTGAGAGCGTTGTGGAAGATCAGTTTACGTTATACAAACACCCCCCTCTCTCTCTCTGTCTCTCTGAGAAGTAGGCTTAAGATTTTGTACATGTTCATGGCGTTCGTTGCCAGTACTATCTCTAGTAATATTACCTCGATGGGCGAAAGCAAAATTTACGCTTGTAATTCCAGTTTTAGTAAGTATACTGGTAGATAATAAATAGTAAACAAACCATTGTAATTTCAATAATTATGATTTGAAATTCATACAAACAGTGAAATGTGAGGATTATGATAAGGTAATCGTACTCCTGGCTGTTAATTTGGCATGGCCTCCTAATGTCTTATTTTTTCCACGTGGCCCATAGAAATGTGATATGGCCCACTGGAGGGCCATATGGCCTCGGTTTGAGAACCATGCCCTAAATCTTGGCCAACTGTAATAGAGTATAGGCCAGCCAAATTGGGTTTTCTCGAGGCACTCTTATGCAAAAAATATCCGCCAGATGGCGCGCAAACACTAGACAAACAAACTATGTTGCCTGCATAGGTTTTCATTAGAGTGCTTTCTGCCTTCGGATTTACTCTCTCTCTATTCTTAAAGATGCTGATATGTAGTTTTCCGATGTGTCGGTCTAGAACAGGTGCGTATGATATAAAAACAAAGGGATAGGAGTTGAAGATCATAGGTCAGAAAAGCTACGTATCATATATGTTCAAAGGGTGTGTGCGATTTCAAATGGATGGGCCTCCTCCCTCCCCCACCTCCCACGTTAGACGATTGACTGCAAATTTTGAGCACCTTCCGAACCTCGTGCCCTGAAGCTACAGGGAGCGGGGTGAGGGAGAAAGTTGGGTCGTGGGTCACGTGGTATATATCCTTGCGCCTTTGACTGAATTGTTCTCTTGGCAGAGAAATTCGATACCTTTTACAATCAATTTTTAAAACAACTATGAACTATATCAATTTAAAAAAAAATCAGAAAGACAGCTGAAAATGCATTGTAACTTTCAGATGAAAACCAGAAGGATGAAGGCAAAATAACACAACAAATAAAATAAAGTTTTGGGTTGTTTTACCTCTGAGCGGCACTTTTTCTGCACAACCATGGGCTAAATGGTCAGGTCACAAGGACCCCGAAAGCTCAGAGAAGGTTGGGGGAGGGGACCCACCGGAACAGCTATTGGGAGACAGATTGTAGCCTCCCGTCAAGGTCATCCAGTGTGTTCTTTAATGTGCACAGGGTATGACTCTCCCGCACATAGGACCACGGCTTAACGTCCCATCCGACGGACGACGGCCTTTCCAAGCCCATCGGTGTCCCCTACTGACTGTGGGCAGGGCGGGGAATTTTGCGGAGGTAATAAAATAAAGGAAAACGCGATGATGCTCAGTGCTTGGCATTCAAGGGTACAATTTTTTCCACTCATATGCTGAGCTCGTGGCACTGATTATCAACAAGATTAGTTTAATAGACTGAACAGGTTAATCGGGAGAAAGAAAATCATGTTTTTTTTTGCTTTTTTTTTTGCATCTTTCTGGCATCAAATTTCTTTTCCCGCTCCTGCATAGAGTATTATATTCAGAGTAATAATTCAAATCACTACCTCAGAGTAATATCTAATATATAGTCAATTGTGCATATTGACTGACAGGGGATCACGCTAATTCTAACTTTGGAAAGTGCAAATCGTGATATTTCATCAATAACCATGCAACATCAAATCATTTTTTACTTTATCTCTATAAAGAAACAATATTCCCTTAAACAAAAAAATTTCATTTTTCCAGCCTGTGGTGTCTAAGTGATGAACTGATAAGTGCCAATGGCACAATGTGACCTTCACATTCCACCATCAAAATTCCGAAATTCTAGCATAAATACATCGTTTGCAATAATCATTTGAAATTTTGGAATTTTCAAATTTTTCGACAGTTAGAGGGCGCATTTTATAGCTTCTGGGAGACTAGGAAAGTGAAAATCATAATATTTCATCATTACCTGTCCAATGAAAAAAAAAAAGTTTTATTTCTATAAAGAAATTTTGCTGAAATCAAAACAATTGCAATTTCCCACCCACCCTGGGTCTAAGTGGTGAATTAATGTTTCCTATGAAAACTTCAGGACGTTCACTTTCCACCGCCACAATTTCGAATATCTAATCATCATCATCATCATCATCATCATCATCATCATCATCATCATCATCATCATCATCATCATCATCATCATCATCATCATCATCATCATCATCATCATCATCATCATCACCACCATCATCATCACCATCATCATCATCATCATCATCATCACCATCATCATCATCATCATCATCATCATCATCATCATCATCATCATCAGGCAGCCATGGGCTATGGAGGTCCAACCAGACCGCGCAGTTTAATTCTCCATGCATATCTGTCCTGAGCTATATCTGCTGCATCCGGCCACTGTACATCAATTCTAACAAGGTCCTGTTTGACATTGTCTGCCCACCGCATCCTAGGTCTCCCCCTCCTTCTGAGGCCTCTAGGCACACTGTTCATAACCCTATTCGCCAATCTATAATTATCCATACGGGCAACATGGCCAAACCAGCAGAGTCTCTCTCTGCACAATATGCTGCTTAAAGGAGGTTGCAGACTCCTTTGCCTAACCTCATCATTAGTTACAAAGTTAAACCACCTAATACCCAAGACACTGCGCAAGCATCTAGAATCAAAAGCATCTAGTTTCCTGTTATCTTGCTTACACAGCGTCCAAGTTTCACTACCATAACTAACCCTAGAAAGAACCAAACTATTATACAGTCTAATTTTAGTCTTTAGGTGTATACGACTATTTCTCCACAATCTCCATAGATTCTTAAAAGTCCCTGCAGCAATACCTATTCGTCTGTTAATCTCATGCCGCACATCACCAGTATCAGTTACGCACATCACCAGTATCAGTTACGCAGCTCCCAAGGTAATTAAACTGTGACACCTGCTCAAGACTGCAACCATTCAGATTAACTGTATCACAACCTGCCTGACCAATTTTCATCACTTTAGTTTTCTCTCTGTTTATAACCAAACCTACTGTACTTACCAGTCTCATCAACAGTTCGAATGAAAGAGTTCATCTCATCAACATCATTTGCCAACAGGGCTAAATCATCAGCATAATCTAAATCAGAAATTTTCGTATCTGCAGCCCATTTACGGCCAAAAGCTTTCCCTTGAAGTGAATTTCGCATAACGTAATAACAAAACTAAAGAGAAAAAGAGACAAAATGCACCCTTGTCGAACACCAGAAGTAATGCTAAACCAATTGCTACAAGACTTACCCACTCTCACACATGACTCAGTGTTATTATAGAGAGCTTTCATTATGTTAACTAACTTATCTGGTATACCATTCGATCTCACAATCAACCACAAATTTTGACGATCAACAGAGTCGAAAGCCTTTTTGAAATCAACAAAGCTAGCAACCAAAGGTTTCTGAAACTCTAAACATTTCTCAAGAATCTGCCTAAGTGAAAATAACTGATCTACACATCCCCTTCCACTTCTGAATCCACATTGCTCATCACGCAATTGCCTGTCAACCAGATTCTTAATTCTATTAAGCACAATCATGGAAAGAACTTTACCTGGAACGGAGAGTAGGCTGATACCCCTATAGTTATCACAAGAACTGCGATCACCTTTTTTGAAAATAGGAATAATAATAGCTCTGGTAAAATCTTTAGGAACCATGCCTTTATCATAAAAGTTATTCAAAATGTCAGTCATCCAAATGGTAACTGAAACATTCCCAGCTCTAATCATTTCCGTAGTAATTTCATCCACCCCTGGGGATTTATGAAGTTTAAGTTTAGAAATAGCCAAACTAACTTCAGATTGTGTTATAGGGCCAACATTAAAGCCAACAATGCATCTATCATCATTGCAAACAATGGGAGTAGAACTAATCACATTGTTTAGAACATCACTGAAATGCTCAGCCCACCTAGCCATGACAGAATCCTCACCTTCTATAACCTTGCCTTGTTTATCCTTCAATCCCTGTATACCTGTTCGTTTTCTACCACACAAAACATTAACTATCTGGTACAGCTCTCTGCTGTTGTGCTGTCTAACTGCTTCCTCAGCTTTGTCAGCAAGGCCATCAAGCCAAAGATTCTTATCAGTAGCTAACTGATCCTTTACAGGTTTATTAAGTTCTTTATAATGCTTTCTATTAGGACTAGTAGGGTACTGATTAAGGATATTTCCTGCAGTTCCTTCTTTCTGAAATAAGCTCAAGTGCCTTATCACTTAAATAATTCTGCCTCCTCTGCTCCTTTTTCCCTAAAAGAGTACTGTTAGTTTCCAAAAAAAGCCTGTTTAAAATGGCCCCATTCTTCCTCAACTTCAGTATTAAGCAAACCATGACTGTCATAATGACTAAGTAACCTATCATGGTAAGCTTTAGCTATAACTGGGTCTTTCAGAGCTTCAGTATTAAAGGTAAATTTTTTAACCCTAGCACAACACTTTTTAAGTTTAAGTTGCAAGACACTTTTAACAAGGTAATGGTCAGATCCAATTTCAGCTCCCCTATATGCCCTGGTATTTCTAACAGAACTAGCCCATTTGCTGTTAATTAATATATAATCAATCATATTCTTATGCAGCCCATCAGGTGAAACCCATGTGTATTTATGTATGTCGCGGTGTTTGTAATATGTGTTAGTTATTCTGAAACCATTTAGTTTACTTACCTGTAGGAGACGTTGCCCATTGCCATTGCAGCTACCAATACCAAAAGGGCCTATTACTCCTCCCCAAAGGTCAGAGTCGGTACCAACTTTGGCATTGAAGTCACCAAGAACAAGGGTAATATCTCCTTTCTTTACAGAATTCAAAATATCCTGAAGTTGTCTGTAAAACCTATCCTTCTCATCCTCATTAGAATCCTCAGTGGGGGCATAACAGCAGATAACATTCAAGTCTTTAATGCTTGTCTGAAATTTTGCTGTAAGAAACCTTTCATTAATGCACTCATATCCTAGAAGAGCATCACTAGCATGTCTGCTGAGCAGCAGACCCACGCCTTGGTGATGCTTTCCATCCTCCCTCCCTGTAAAGAGAAATTTAAAGTTATTTTTAAGTATCTCACCTTTACCTGTCCATCTGGTCTCTTGCAAGCCTAGAATATCTAGGTTATAGCGCTGGAATTCCTGCATGAGGACATCAAGAGAATAATCTCTATGTAATGTCCTCACGTTCCACGTTCCTGCAAAGAGAAAATGATTGGTAGGATTTTTAAAGAAATTAGGTTTATTGACATTGGTAGGGCCAACAATATCAAACAGCCCCCTGATCGCAGGCATGGGGCAAAGACCTGTTCCTCCTCCGCTAAAGGCTGAAGTCACCGATGCTGGTAGGAACTTCAAGCACCACCTTTTCAAGTGGACTTTTTCAAGAACCATATGGCCTGCCTGAGACACATTACTCCAGTTTAGGCTTGACGATGCCCAACTAGCTAAGTAAGGTTCAGGTACCTGCGATGGCCTCTGATTAGGATTATCCACCAGCTGATATAAGGTATCCCATGCCTCTGTTCACTTAGAGCTGGCAACCCAGAAGCAAACAGAAAACACAGCGGCAGACTCTCCCTCAACAGAGGCCCACCAGTGCAGCAAGTCCAGGATCCATAATCAAGCTCAAATCCATAAACAAGTCCAGTCTAGTAGGTATAAATGGTCAGCACCAGAACCCTGTGAAGTTGACCACTCCTCAGCAGGGTTGAAAAAAAAGGAAAAATATGGCCATAGATGACCAGATCAGTAGGCCATACAGGGAGGAACTGGCAGCCATCCCCTTCCGTTCCCTTCCAAAAGAGAATATCTCTTTTGAAAGGTACTAACGGCCTGCACCACGAGAAGGCGGGGTCGGACATTAGGTGCTAGACCTGGCCGGTTCTGTGCATCATCACTGGGGATTGGTACACAGCTCTCCTTCCAGTTTACGCCTAGCTACCATTACATCGTTTGTTAAACATTAAAAAAAACCTAGCATTTTAGTTTATTATTACGGCATACAGAAGCGAAATCACCTAACATATTATTATTTTTTTTAAATCCAAATCTATATGATATTTCTTCCTAAAATCACTTTCCGTTTAAAAATGTTAACAGCATGTAACTTATAACAAACATAAGTGTAGCATATTTCTCCGCCACCTAGTGAGCTTTTATGTTATAGGAGGTTCGGGTAAAGGTGCCTTTTTGGAGCAATTGTGCAGGCCTGTAGTCTATCATTGTTGGCCAAGCGTAAACAAATTGCTCCTCCACAATTGGAAATAATGTCTCAATGTGACAACAGCTACGACCATGTGTTGTGTACTCACGTGTAACGGTGGTTGAAGTTCAGTGGAGCCTAATTTCATCATAACTTGTAACACCTTGAACCTAGATTGTTATGTGTTAATGACGTTACATGGGTGTCAGTCTCTGATGGAAAAAGCATTCGACTTAGTAAGTTGTAATAGATACAGTTTATTTTTACCTGTAGTCGGTTATGTAACTAATTGCGGAAGCTCCTGTCAGTGGCGTACGAAGAAGAAACTTCCGTAGTCCAGTAATATTGATATGTTTCCAGTATAGATTCGTATTTGTTTTGCACTAGATCAGGGATTGGGAACCTTTTTTTTTTGGGTCAAGAGCCAAAACAGGGGGGAAAAAGAGGTAAACCAACAAATTTTGAGAGCCTCAATTTGTAGTCTTTATTGGGTCAAGAGCCAAAACAAGAAAAAATAACCACAGATTATTTTATTAACAAAAATAAAACCATAACATTTTTTTAAAAATAGGTGTATTGAAATGTATACAATAAAACTATTGAAAAGAGTTATTAAAAAAAGTATTCTCAGTGTGACTTGATTTTTTGGCCTTCTCGACCAGCTTTATCAAAAATGGAGTATATTTAGAGCATTTGAATTGAATCAGTGCTTTCAAACTATCGGCTGTCAACCTACTTTGGTGCTTGTTCCTAATGAAAATTGGAAAAAGATTTCAGAATTGAGCATGAATCAAAAAGCGTTAAGAGCATCTTTTTAGAGTGCTCTGAGCAGCTGGTTCCCACCCCTGCTCTAGATGATAAATACACCCAATTCTGTTTTTACATGGTAAATAGGTTCCCGAAAAAATCTTGCAAAAAAAAAATACAGTGCATATGAAAAAATAGAAGATTGGTTCCACACGTGAAAACCCAGTACAAATAAAAAGTAGTTTTCGAACTAATCGTATCAAAATCTTTATTTGATTTTTATTCATTTAAACACATTTTTTTATTTTATAAACTTACAAAGATAATTATATGTATATATGTAAAGTAAATTATCCTTCATAAAGAAAATATGTCACTGAATCAAGCAAAAAAAATGACTTGCATATGCTTATTAACTAGATTTTATTCGTTGTCATTTTCTGACAATAGACACATTCGTTTGCGTAAGACTGGAATTAAATCACTTTCATCGCTTGAAACATTTTGGTCATCATGTATATTACTCCAATGGTGTATCTATAGTACATTTTCAAAGTTAAAACTACTTAAAAAAAATGTGACATAAAAGTGGCATCTTTGTTATAAATGTAAATTCTAGGAATTTTTTCTTGAATAGGAATATTTTTTCAGAATTTAATTCAAATGGAGATTTTTTAAAAGATGCTGTGTGAACCATGTTAGATCAGAATAAATCGTGTATAAAGAGAATTGGAATTTTTTTTCTATACTGTTTTAAATGAAAATAGTGTAAAAACAGAATTGCATGTATATAGATTCATGTTGTTCATAATTAAAGCTCAGGCCAGTGCTAGGGGTTGGACAATGCCTGCATGGGGCACTACAGCATAGGGATGCCCATTGTGTTTATTAGTATTTGTTTAATAAGCGAGACTTGCAGTTTTTATCAACCAGGCACCATATTGCTTTGGCATAACGCTGGACATTTGGACTCCTAATGGTGACTAATGATAGTAAATATATACAGGGTGTCTCAAAAATATAGGTACAAACTTTTAGGGGAGATAGATAACATCTAAAGGAATGAGAATTGCATATGAACCCATAACCGGAAGCGTCGTGTGAAAGTGGTACCAGAGGTACAAGATCTGAAAGGACACAAGACTTTGATTAATGGGAAAACATTTATTGGTATGTGTATCATCACAGGGCATTGGTGCATAGCTCTCCTTCCAGTGATTACTTAGCTCCCATTTACAGTTAATGTCTATAATTTATGTGGACCTTAGAAAAGTTAAGGAAATATAATTCACAAATCTTGAAGTAGTTTTCATTTACATCATTAAATAAAAAAAAATAAATACCCCCTCAAGCAGCTGCTTGCCACAGAGGTCTGACAGGAGCCTGTCAGTTTATATGCCACAGTAGGAGATCTGAGAGGATGGCATTAGAGGGCACTAAATATGGGAAAGAGGAAACTTTTAATGAATGTTGCAAATGAATTATAGTAGAAATTTCAGTGGTAGAGAGTGAAGAGATAGCCAACTGATAGCAACAATCTGCTCCATTTTCTCAGAGGGGTGTGAAAAAAAGCAACATTTTAAATTTAAGATGTTAGACACTTTTTATGTTTTATAATAAAATACTACTATTTACATTTTACCAATCATCCATTAGTTCAAATTAAACTTTTAGAGAGCAAAAGTAGGTAAATGAAAAATTTCATTCCCTTTGAAAACAAATTTCCCATATTTGCCAGAGGTGAGACGTGCATTTTCTAGTTAAGTATGAAGCAATGGAGATAGTCACCATTGACATTAAGGATAGCAGAAGGCAACTTGATTGGGTTGATAGTGCTAAATGATCTAGAAAAGGAAAAAGAAATGATCAGAACTATCAAGCAGTTGTTTCTTGTGAATGAGGCTGAAGTCTTATAAGTATGAACTTCATTGTGTTTTCTCTTGGTAGAACTTCTGGAAAGGAAGTTGAGAACCAAGGCTTCTCTGTTTATGTCACAATTTATATTTTCATTGCACTTTGCAACTACTGATAACTGTAGCCCTTACAGTTATCAGTAGAAACATTGTTAAAAGGAATGACATTGGATATGTTACTAGAGACCCAGGCATTTACAGTATTAAAAACATTAACAGCATTTAATCAGATTACACTTTTACCTATTGGAAAATGTAAAGGGAGATTAATTGATGTTGTCTTTAGCAGGTTGTTTCCCATTGGATAAAGGAGCTTTAACAGAAGTTAGCCTCTCCTAGAATTACACTTCTATTCCTCTTTTGGGTTCTTAAAAGACACATTAAGTCGCTATCAGTGGCTGTGTGGCGGTGCTGTCACATCAATAATACTATGGGACCATATAACTGTGGCAGGGTGAACCCATCCCAGCCACCTGGGGGGGTGGGGACTAATTAGAAGATTCCACTTGATAAGAGAGACACACTAAGAAAATTTATCAACAGCAATGCAAGGTTTAACAAATTCAGTTCCTTTGGAAATGGAATAGAGAGCTTTCACAGGATGTTTAACATTTTGGATAGGGTCTTGAACTTAAAAGAACTATCTCCCTTACTGATAGAAGGGGATTTCTTTATATGGGGCTCAGAATTCTTTCAATGTTCAGTGAGGCAGAAGCTTCCTCTTCAAAGTATGTTGGGTTCTCAGCATGGCACCTAACAATAATACAGTTTTAATAAAATGACTGAAAAACAAATAATGTTAAATTGAAAAAATGGATAGAAAACTTTAATATCTGCTTTATTAATGAAGCAGAATCTTCATTACAGTTCACTGACTGTAGTTGGAGACAAAATCAGAGAGAAAGTATAGAATGCAGATCAACATCTGCACTGTAGCGAGATGTGGAACCAAAGATGAAGAATCGTATATAAGACCTATGTTATAGTAAATGATATATATTATCTAGTAATAAATACTATGCAACATTTGAAAATAAATACCCCTATGATACGAAAATAAGTTGTGGACCCATTTGTATGTTTCTGAAAATGATAACTCTGCTGGGACTGTAAGGGCTGGTTTCAATTATATATAGGATTAAATTTTTATTTTGCGAAAGTTCTACTGATCCTTAAACCATTTGATTTGTGTAAATTTTATTTACAGGCAAGTGAAAGTCTGAAATCGGGTGAAGTTCCAGTTGGCTGTGTTATGATATACAAGGGAACTGTGATTGCTGCTTGTAGAAATACTGTTAATGAAACCAAAAATGTGAGTATATATACAATAGGAAATGATGAGATTTGTTCATATTGTGATAAAGTTTGTAAGCAAACAATAGGTAAAAAATACTTGTTTTTTAATACTTTTTTCCTGGATAAAGTGCACAATTTTATGAAAAAGTATGGTTTGTAATATATTGTATTAATTTATAAATGATGAGGGTGGGTCAGAAAGATCCCATAGTAATTTCTGATCCTTCCAGTGATGCAGCCATTTTTAAATATCTCATACATTTAAGTACCTTGAAGTTAGCATATCTCAAATGATTTCCAGGATGATTACAAATGCTACAACTCACCACTTATATTTCAATGTTTTCACCACATTTTAAAACAAACATTTGTTTTAGTTTTGATAACACAAAAAAGGAATGAAGGTGGAAAAGATGTTATTGATAAAGTTCCATCATTAATCAGAAATCTAATTCAGGAACCCAAATTTTCTTTAAAGGAATAATCAGCATTGTGCTGCTAAACATTATGTAGATCTATCTAAAGAATGATTTAGGGCAATCTGCACACATTTTAATATATCTGTAATCAATACTTAAATTTTAAAAGGTAGTGGGTTAAGTCGTGCTGATTTAAAATTATTAAATTTTCTCTATATCACTATAATTGTCGGAAAAACCGACCATTAGATGGAATTATTATCTAGGAATTTACCTTTTTTTTTCTTGTGATGATATCCAATGTTTAGATGAGTCTATTATCCTGTAGTGGGTAAGTACAGTCCAGATTCAAGTTCACATATGTTCTTGATTTTGTTGTTCTTTGTGGGAATGCTAGTGCTAGGTTGACATCGATTTGGTGCACACATTAACTAATCTATTTTTAGATTTCCACCTTATGTCCCAACTTTTCTGGAAGTGCAAATAATCGCTATGCGTTTAACATTATTGCTCTAATGCATTGCCAGGCAAAATAGTTGTTTTGCAGAAGGACTGTACAACCCACCACAGACAATAGACTCATTTACCCATCAGATACAATCACAAGAAAAAAACAAGGTAAATTCCTTAGATAATAATTCTATCTAATTGTCTCAGCTTTTCTGACAAATTACAGTGATACAGAGAAAATTTAAGAATTTTAAACTTAAGGTTTATTTTTTCATTCAAAAATAATCTAATACTATCAAGATTGAATTCATGAGAGCTCTGACAAAGGTATCTAGTTGATACTTTAAGTGAAGTGTAGACTTTCTATAACAGTCTATTCCATGTCCTGGATATGAAGATTAAAAGCAAGCTAATATTTATCACTTTTGAAATTAGTCAAGATATTTTAAAAGCTTATTATTTTAGATCTTTACATATTTATATAATATGAATTGCTTTTTATGTAATTTAGTTTTAATGACAAAAGCAGTTTGTATTTTAGAAGAGTTCATCTTCATGTTCATTAGTAGAATTTTTTTTCTCATAAAAATTGACTTGTGATTTTTTTATTAAAAAAATTAACCAGATATAGCCAAAGCTATTCATTAGAGATGAGCTTGGTCTCTGGCTCAAAATAGAATAGACAACTGAGGGCTTGGGCTCAGAATAATTTTAATTTGAAATATTGCTTCTAATTGTAAAAAAAAAAATAGTAAATATATAGAATATTTTTATTATAATTTCAAACTTTTAATCAGTCTCTAGTAATTGAAAATAAATCCCTGTAGCTTTTGATTTTTTTTTTATGGGTCTCTTGGCTACTGATCAAAGGGACCTGGGTTCGAGCCCCGGATAAGGCATGGATGTGTGTGTTGTTTTTCTGCTGAGGTCCTGCCATCCTCTCAGACCTTCTACTATGGCATATAAACTGGCAGGCTCCTGTCAGACCTCTGTGGCAAGCAGCTGCTTGAGGGGGTATTTATTTATTATTTTATTTTTTATCCTCTATTTCTAAAAATGAATTGCTCTTTGAGTTTGTAATGAACTTACCTATGAACTTTCACTTTTTCTAGCATTTCTTATATTTTCCATTCCACATAGCATTAACATTTTAATTTTGTCTTAAAATTATTATAATTAATAATATAAGAATAAAATAAATATTTATTGGCATGCATTTCTGTGCACATTGAGTGGCAACACCCTTTGTGTAGGAATGAGCCAGTTTGGTGATGGTTCAAAATCAGGAACGGCCTGTATATTATTGTAGAGTGCACATGTGGCAATCAGATTTTGCATTTCTTTGAGGAAGAATGGGTTGGCATCATGATCTTTTCAACTTTGAATGTGGTATGATTGTGGGAACATGACATTTACATGTCAGTATCTCTACAATAACTACAGTGATGAATTGTCCCCATTCTATGATGTCATGAGTCTACTGTGACTGGTCAACCAGCCAAAGTTCACACATGGGACAGCCAAATGCAGTTGATGGCTGTGGTGAGCAGTGTATGTCCTGCCTTATATCAGCAGCGACACAGCACAGTGGCTGAGCTAACCACCCAGTACAATGTTGGAATGGCAAGATAAATATAAACGTTGACAGTGCATCAGACATTAGCTTGGTATGGGCCAGGACAGTTACTATCCTTACAGTCAACAACTATCACGGGTTCCCATGCTTGCTCCTAGATACAAGTTGCTCCTTTCATGGTCATGTCAGCACCAACACCAGACCACCAACATGTGGAAATCTATCACATGGACAGGTGAATCCCATTTTCAACTCCACAATGCTGATGAGTGTGTTTGCATTTTGTGATGGTCCACCCATTCACTTTTACTTTTCCTTAACCAGTTTTACTTTATTTATGTTATAATCATTTTGGGAACTATTATTTAAATTTTTTTTTTTTTGGACTGATCGCAATTCTCGCTTCCGAGTCGTAGGAGTTGCAAATGCGCAACTCCGACTTTTGATTGACAGCCGCTAATGTACATGTATAGGACACAACCCTTCTTGTGTCATAGCTAGCGTGATCATCAGGTTATTCAAATGTTTTCCCAATGTGCAACAGACATGTGCCGGATTTGTACACAGCATGTATACTAAGTGACATTTGGTCACAGATTTAGAATTGACAGAATGAGTTAGTAGTTGAGAATGAGATAGTAGGGAATTGTCAGTAGATATGTAGGAGTCAAAAGTAGATATGTAGGAGTCAGTCTGTAGATAGAAGGAGTTGTTAATATAGATTTAGGTAGATGTGAGTTGTTAGTACTCCAACTGTTTGTATTCATCAATGAATTGGTGAGTGTTTGAATTTTTTTGAAATAAACTTTGTTTTGGAAACTTTTGAATTTTTGCTATTTTTCTCTTGAGCAATGTAAATTGATTTTTTGATTAGATTTAAACTTGACAATCATTTTTTGAATTCTTATTCAATAAGTAATGCTAGACAAATACCTAATGAACCCTATTTCAACTTCATTTGGCAAATTAAAATTGCCTGATGTCTGACAAAGCTATCCGGAATTTTGAATAAATGTGGATCAGACAAAAGGTCCAACTTGAAAAGTTAATAATCTTTGGAGTGTTACAATTTGGAGTAAACAACCTGAGGCCATAGCACCAGGATGCATCATTGATGTTATGGGGACTGTTTTCATGGAATGCCTTGGGTTGGTTGCTTGTTTTTACCTCTTAGCAGCACTCTTTTTTCACACAATGGGCTCTAAATGGCCAAGCCACAAGGACCTTGAAGGCTCAAAGAAGGTTGTGAGAGAGGACCCACTGGAACAGCTGTTGGGAAACAGATGGTAGCCTTCCATCAAGACCATCCAGTGTGTTCTTTAACATGCACAGAGTATGGCTCTCCAGCATATGAGGCCATGGCTTATTGTCCCATCTGATGGGACAGTGGCTTTTCCAAGCCTATTGGTGTCCCCTATTGACCATGGGCAGGAAGTTTTGTGGAAATAAATCTCAACGCTGGCCCAGCTCAGACTCAAACCTGGGAACTGCAGATTACGAGCTTGGCACACCACTGACTGAGCCCGTCCCAGGAATGTCTTGGGTCCACTGATTACAGGGAATCAATACAAATATCTACCTTTCTATCATTGGCGATCAAGTATATCCCTTCATGATGACAGTATATCTAGATAACTCTGGCATCTCTCAACAAGATAATGTGCATCATGTCACATGACTTAGCAAGTTACAAACTGGTTTCAGGAAAAGGACAATGAACTCTATCCTCCCATGGCCACCCAACTCACATTATCTCATCCCAATTGATCATTTTTGGGGACCTACTGGAAAAGGCAATTTGATGCTTTGATCCTCCACCTGGTAATATGCAGACATTACAGGACACATTGCAGAACTCATGGGTAGCACTATCTCAGGACACCCTGCAACACCTTGTGTAGATCGTGTTCAACATGTACAGGCTGTATTATGGACAAAGGGTGGCCCCATGAAGTATTAGGTAGGTGTTGCTAATGCAAAGCCAACTCAGTGTTTGTATTGTTTGTATCAAAGAAAATTTTTTCCCAAATCAGGCTGGGGCAAGTCGCTTGAAAAAATAGAGCCTAAACTAATATCTACTATCCATGATAGGTTCATCATTATGAAAATCATTACTGGGTCACAGCTGAAGTTGAGCAAAAATAGGACCATTTTAGCCCTTGCAGAGTCCATACAAATTATCATGTCAACATAATCTGAAATGAGAGATCAAAGACAGCTCTATCTGTTTTTATTACAACACACAAAACTTTAATTTAAAAAATACAGAAATTGTGCTTTGAAAAATTTCTTACATGTATTTTATAAAAAGTGAGCAGTACAAGTCGTGTAGTATAATACTGGGCTGCATTTTAAAATATACTATACAGAGAAAATTATAAAAGAAATTAAAATCATGTTTCATGTAAATATTTTATTATTCAGGAAGAAATTGATTATAATAGTTCGAAATTCCCTGTGTAAATTGAAGAATAAAAGGATTAAAATTACCTTTAAACACTGGTATAAAACCTTGTGCAATTTAAATCATTATCATGTTAATAAAATTGCAACACAAAGTCAAGATGAAGGTCAGTGAGCAAAAGTCCAGTTGAATTCTTTTGGAGATACACTTACAGTTCATAGTAATAGGAATGATGGGCTCGGCTCGGAATTCCTATTACTATGAACCTATGATTTTAGATGAGCAAACTTCTTGCTACTATTCTGAAGCAAAATTTCATGCAACATTGCACACAATATTTGCAAAACAAGAATAGAAAATCATTGTAAAAACAAGGTGTAAACATATCGTTTGCAAACAAAGTATCTAGATTTCGAAGTATATATTACATTCTTCAGCAAAAATGGTGGTTAGTTCTATGAATTTTCTGTAATTGTTGAAGCTTAGCATGCTTGGCTACTGATCTAAGGGACCTGGGTTCGAGCCCCGGATAAGGCATGGTTGTATGTGTTGTTTTTCTGCTGAGGTCCTGCCGTCCTCTCAGATCTTCTACTTTGGCATATAAACTGACAGGCTCCTGTCAGACCTCTGTGGCAAGCAGTTGCTTGAGGGGGTATTTATTTTTATTTTATATTTTTTTATTTGAATATCATAAAAGACAATACTTATTTTCAAGTTGGCAATGAGTTCTACAAAAAAAATTTTGTCACTCCAATGGGATCACTACTATCGAGACTTCTTGCTGATATAATGATAATAATGAGAGACATTGAAAATAAAATAACTGATAACAGAATATTAAAATCATTGTAATGCTCCAAAGTATGTTAAATTGTACATTTGTCAGATAGTTTAAAGTAGGTTGCCAGGCAAATAATCTCGCCAAGAAATTAAACAAGGGTTCTTTTTTGATATCATTAGACGAAAAAAGAACTTAAACAATTGTCCCTTATATTAGATTAAGCTTCTAAACAAATTCTGCTCAAGAGAAAATATGAATTCAAATACAAATTTCATAAAACAAAAATTTATTGGATTATAGACTCACCAATAAAATATAAAGCATCCATTCCTAAATTCTTAATTGACATCACTCCTCTTTGACTGGGGCAGAGGTTGCTCAATCTGTATCGTGACTGGCTTGTAATCTGTAGTTTCCAGGTTTGAATCCCATCTGGGCCAGCATTAAGATTTATCTCTAAAAAAATCTGCCCTGCCTACGGTTAGTAGGAGGCACCAATGAGCTTGGAAAGGCTGCTATCCATTGGATGGGACATTAAGCCATGGCTCCATGTGCAAGACAGCCATACTCTGTGCATGTTAAAGAACCTGCTGGATAGCCTTGACGGGGGACTACCATGTGTCTCCCAACAGCTGTCCAGTGTTCCCCTCCCTCCAACTTTTTCTGAGCCTTTGGGGTCCTTGTGACCTGGCCATTTAGCCATTGTGTGCAAAAAAAGTGCTGTTCAAAGGTAAAACAACCCAACCTTCTCTGACTGACACCTATTACAAAACTCCAACTGACTTTGCACAAAAAACTCACTAACTCCACTCTAACTTACTCTACAAGAAAACTTTCTGACTCGTTCACCAGCTTTCACTCCTCAACTGACTTATGCTACTACCAACTAACTCCAACAACTGCCTACAAAAACTCTTCATTCCAACTCACCACACTTACTCCTCTCCTGACTCTTTTATTCCACACCTAGTTCACTAACATATCACATGACATCACGAGGGGAAGCCACATTAGCATACTGTGATAGAGTGCCAATGATGATGCAAATGGGCATGCCCTTGCTCTGCGCATTTAATGGTTATCAATCAAAATTAAAGTTGTGCAATCAGCAGTGCTATGGGTGGGGAGAATGATGATTCAAAGTAAAGAAATGCTCCCAAATAATAATTATCAGGAAAATAAAGTAAAACTGGTTAAGGAAGAGTAAAAGTTATTGGGTGAATCATTAGTTTGGGAAAGATATATTGATGATATCTTCATCGTATGGGAATACTCTTAACAATCCTCACTTGATTTATTATCAGAACTTAACCCCAACCAACCAATCAGAACTTAACAATGTATATCCCACTATCAAATTTACTTTAGAAATTGAAAAGAATAAAAAAAAATGTTCCTTGATATACATTTTCACCAATGTAATAAATGAATTAATAACAGCAGTATACTGCAAACTAACTTTTATAAACAACTCAATACCTTATAATTCATCACATTCATGTCAATACTATCTTCGTCTAAATAGTTCATTTGATAGAGTTGTAAAATTATGCAACACCAACTGTAATGGTTTGCCATTACCGAGAATGCATATGTACTTAAGGAATGTAACCGAGAATGCATATGTACTTAATCATAATGACCGATGGGCTTCGAAAGGCCGCCGTCCGTCGGATGGGACGTTAAGCTGTGGCTCTGTGTGCGGGAGAGACATACCCTGTGCACGTTAAAGAACACGCTGAATGGCCTTGGCAGGAGGCTATCATCTGTCTCCCAACAGCTGTTCCAGTGGGTCCCCTCCCCCAACCTTCTTTGAATCTTCGGGTCCATGTGCCTTGGCCATTTAGCCTATGGTGTGCAAAAAAGTGCTGCTCAGAGGTAAAACAACTCAATCTTAATCATAATGACATCCTTCAGGGCTATCCTCTTGGTGTTACGGATTAAGTTATTGCCTCTCAGCAGCACTTACCAACTTCCCTCAGGGTACCAAGTTCGATCCCAGCTGTGGGAAGCCTCATCTTGGCATAATGCATTATCTTCTCCAAACAGAGCTGCCTAAGTCAGATTTGGTTGATTAGAAGTGATGTTCTGAGATTTGGGAGGATTTCTCTTATATGGAGCCAGTATTAGAGAAAAATTAATAAGTTGAATTCAGATGTTGGTTCCCTGCTCTGTGTGTAGATGGCAGCATGAATCAAGATAGTATAACTCACTTTGTAGATGAAGAGGTGGCCAGTCACAAGCATGTGACCACAATAAGAATTAATACATTTAGTCTTCAGATGGCTCCCTTTCACTTAAATGATGAAATAATGTGTCCTTGCCGGTGACAGAGTTGTACCCTGAGATTTACCTGGCTTGTAGAGACCCATGTAGATGATTATCTGCATATTTGTAGGAATTCATATGGAGGATTTATGAAGAGTATTTATGGAGATTTATGAGGAGTTTATAGAGAATTTATGAGGTTTATTTGAGAAATGTAAGAAGAATGTTACATGTGGAGCCCAATCATGGGGCGATTTAAGGTGAGATTGTCACACAACTATCATCTACAAAGGGAAATCAGATTCTCCCTTGAAAGAGATGCAGATTATCAAATTTCATAAAAAAATCTCAATTTCATAAAAAAAAATGCCATTCAGCTATTATCCAAGGAAATATTATCACACCACTAACTAAACAATTGACAACATCTTTAAATATGCTAACTCTATATCATATTTACCGGGTTTGAATAATACTATCAAAAACATCATGAAAACCCACAACTGCACAGTACCTATTAAATCTTCCATCACTTTATTAAGATCCATCTTGAAAGACAGAGACAAATATAATCCAACAAGAGCTGTCTACCTAATTCCTTTAAAAAGAAGAAATCAATCCCTACAATAATACTAAATCAGCACATGGATATATCAGCATGACCTCAAGAAACTTACAAGAAAGAATTAAGGAACACCAATATGATATAAAGAACAAAATACCACTGACAGTTTTTATCCAATATCGTTATCAATATAATGAAACTCTCCCATCTTTGAAGAGGCCAGAATCATTGGCAGTCCTAATTCTCAATTCAAACTTTCACACAGCAAAAAATTAATAATCCATATCAACAAAGAATTCTTAATGATGAATTGCCAATTTTACTTACAGCTTGGAAACTTCTAATAAAAGACTACCTTAATCCAAATATTTTAATGAACAACAACAAATACTTCCAATTTCCTCACAACCTGCTACAACAATAGATATGTGCAACCAACTGTTCAACTCCTACTGTAATGACACTTCATACGCAAGCATCTTAAAATGATATATATCTGACATCAGTACTTTTCAAATAAATCTTCTCATAATAGAATTTGATATACAACTAACCACCATGTTTGCTGATGAAGAGTGTAATGTACACTTTTAAATCCAGATACTTTGTGTGCAAGTCAAATATTTATACCTTGTTCTTAAAATATGATATAATTGTCATTCTTGTTTTGTAAATATTGTGCATGATGTTGCCACGAAATTGTTGTTCAGTGCTTCAGAATAGTAGCAACAAGTCTGTTCATTTAGTATTTACCAAGATTCCTACTGCTATGAACTGTGAATATATCTCCAGCAAAATTTTATTTTTTGTGTCATGATTTTATTAACAAGATACTGATTTTAAATCGCACAAGGTTTTATGCTAGTGTTAAAAGGTGGTTTTTATCTTTTTATTCTTCAAGAAATAATTTTTGATTAATATATAATTGAACTGTTTTTATTGATCAGGTTTTCTAATATTAAGTCTCAATTGCATAATTAGATCTATTTTTCACTATATCATTGTACATACATACAAATCCTCATGCAGCTAAGGACTACAAGGTCCAACCAGACTGTGTAATTTTCCTCTCCAGACATGTCTGTTCTGAGCTACTGCTGCTGCTGCATTGGCCTAATGCCCAAGATACTGCATCAGCATCTAGAATCAAAGGCATCAAGTTTCTTGTTATCTTGCTTACAAATGGTCAATGTTTTGCTAACATAATTAACCTTAGAAAGAACCAAACTATTATACATTCTAATTTTAGTCTTTAGGTGTACACACACCTATTTTTCCACACTCTCCATAGATTCTTAAAAGTCCCAGCAGCAATCCCTATTCTATTTATCTCATGCTACACATCACCAGTATTTGTCACATAGCTCCCAAGATAATTAAACTGAAACACTTGCTAACAAGTACAGTCGCATAACATAATCAATAACCAAACAGGAAAGGAGACAAAATGCACCCTTGTCTGACTCCACTAGCAATGCTACACCAATTGCGGAAAGACATACTAACTCTCACATATGACTCAGTGTTGTTATAGAGAGCTTTCATTATACTAATCAACTTATCAGGTGTTCCATATGATCTAATAGTCAACCACAAATTATGTCAATCAACAAAATCAAAAGCCTTTTTGAAATCTATAAAGCTAACAACCACAGGTTTATGAAACTCGAAACATTTCTCAAGAATCTGCCGAAGTGAAAATATTTTAACAATACACTGAATTGCCATTGAATTAGGGATAGGAGATGTTATCCAAATTCAGTACTGTAAGTTCCACATTTGTGCGTGGCTGAAACTCTGGTCATATATAGCTGTCAGCTCTGGCTTCCCCAAGCATTCATTGTGAGAAGTGTAATGGGAAAGGTGCGGGATTAGATGCATTTGACAGAGGGCAGATCGTAGGTGCCCAACGGATGGGACACTCTATCTCCGAAATTGTTAATGAACTTGGATTTTCTCATACGACAATTTCAAGAGTGTTCCGGGAACATGAAAATTCCGGCTAAAAAACAAGCACCCGGACAAACTGCAAAGGATAACCAGCCTTGAATGATCATGGGCTTTGCCGTCTGACTCGCATTTTATGCGATATGCCCCCAATAGGGTTTAGACATTATCAGAAATAACCTCCCATCTTAACACTGTTTCCAGAGGGAAGTTAGTGCATGCATTGTGCAATGCTCACTTCATTGTCTCAGCTTTGGGAGCCGCTGACCTACGAGAGTCCCACTTCTAACAGCATGACATCAGGCTCAATGCCTTGCCTGGGCTAAAGAACATGGAAACTGGACCATCGAGAATTAGCAACAGATAGCCTGGAGTGATGAATCCCAATTTAAACTTCATATTCCCGATGGGAGACTGAGGGTATGTGCCAACCTCACGAAGACATGGATCCTGCATGTCAGGTCGGAACAGTACAAGCTGGTGGTGGCTCAGTGATGGCCTGAGGTATCTTCAGTTGGATGTCTGTGGGACCTTTGGTATGTGTGTGTACTGACAACTCTCAGTGCATCCCGGTACGTAGAACTCATGGCTGACCATTTACACCCATTTATGGCCATCATGCATCCCAATAGAAATGGCATCTACCAGCAAGACAACTATTCATCTCACAGGTCCAGGTTGGCTACTGCATGATTGTAGGAGCATTCTGTTGACTTTGAAATAATGAATTGGCCACCTAGATGCCCAGATTTAAATCCCATTGAAAATCTTTGGGATAACATTGAGCAGAGTGTTTGGGCCCATGTCCCATCAGCGATAACCTTGAGAGAATTGTGGACAGCTCTGGAGGATGCATGGGTCACCATACTAGTGGAACATTTATGCAAGCTTGTGGAGTACTTGCCTCATCATGTGGTGGCCATTATCAGGGCCAGAGGGAGGTCCGACACGTTATTAAGTTGCTATCCCTAATTCAATGGTACTTTATTGTACATTCCCTACAACTTCTGAATCCACACTGTTCATCACGCAGTTGTCCATCAAACAAATTCTTAATTCTATTAAGTATAATCATGCAAAGAACTTTACCTTGAACAGAAAGTAAACTAATTCCCCTATAATTATCAGAAGAACTATGATCTCCTTTTTTAAAAATTGGGACAATAATAGCTCTAGTAAAATCCTTAGGAACAACACCTATATCATCAAAAATATTCGAAGTTTCAATCAGTCATGTGACAACACATATGTTCCCTGCTCTAAGGGGATTTATGCAATTTTAATTTAGGGATAGCCAAAGTGACTTTGGAATTTGATATAGGGCCATCATTAAAGCCAGTAATACATCTATCCTTATTACAAACAATGGGAGTAGAAATAATCACATTATTTAAAACTTCTCTGAAATGCTCAGCCCACCTAGCCATCACAGAATCCTCACCTTCAACCACCTTGCCATGTTTATACCTCAATCCCTGTTTACCTGTCTGTTTCTTCCCACGTAAAACATCAGCAATCTGGTACAACCCCCTGCTGTTGTGCTGTCTAACAGTTTCCTTTGCTTTGTCAACCAAGCTATCAAGCCAAAGATTCTTATATCTGTTAACTGATCTTTCACATGTTTATTAAGCTCATTGTAATACCTACTGTTAGGACCAGTAGAGTATTGATTCATATTAATCCTGCACTTCCTTCTTTCAGAAATAAGTTCCATAGCCTTATCACTCAAGTAATTTTGTTTCCTCTGTTCCCTTTTACTCAAAAGAGTACTGTTGGTTTCAAGAAAAGCCTGTTTAAACTGATCCCATTCTTTCTCAACTTCAGCAGTAATCAAACCACGATTGTCATAATGACTAAGTGGCCTATCATGGTATGTTTTGGATATATATGGATCTATCAGGCATTCAGTGTTACATCTAATTTTTTTAAACCTTAGTACATTTCTTAAGCTTCAGCTACAGAACACTTTTGACCAGGTAATGGTCAGACCCAATTTCAGCTCCCCTTATGGTATTCTTAACTGAACTAGCCCATTTGCTGTTAATTAAAATATAATCTATCATTCCTGTGCAACCCATTAAGTGAAACCCATATATTTATTAATATCCCAGTGTTTGTAGTATGTACTAGTTATTTGCAAACCATTAAGTTTACTTACTTGTAGGAGA
Source organism: Ryuthela nishihirai (assembly GCA_038380435.1). NCBI lineage: Eukaryota > Metazoa > Arthropoda > Arachnida > Araneae > Heptathelidae > Ryuthela > Ryuthela nishihirai. Next base: position 42,785,848 of record JAWZYU010000022.1, read on the forward strand.
CATTCCCCCATAGCCATTGGAACAACCAATGCCATAGGGACCTAAAATTCCTGCCCAAAAGTCAGAGTCCATACCAACTTTAGCATTGAAGTCACCTAGCACAAGAGAAATATCTCCTTTCTTCACAGAATTCAAAATATCCTGAAGCTGCCTCTAAAACGTATCCTTCTCATTCTCATCAGAGTCCTCTGTGGAGGCATAACACAGATGATATTCAAGTCTTTAATTTTTGTTTTAGGTTTTGCTGTAAGAAATCTTTCATTAATAGAGCCATATCCTAGAAGAGCATCACATGTATGTCTGCTGAGAAGCCAACCCACACCTTGGAGATGCTTTCCATCCTCCCGCCCTGAAAAGAGAAATTTAAAGTTATTTTTAAGTATATGACCTTTACTTTTCCATTTGGTCTCTTGCAAGCCTAGGATATAAAGCTGCAATTCCTGCATGAGGATATCAAGAGAATAATCTCTTTGTAATGTCCTCATGTTCCACATACCTGCAGAGAAAAAATGATTGTAGGATTTTTAAAGAAACTAGGTTTGTTGAGAGAGGTAGGGCCAACAATATCAAATAGCCCTCTGATTACAGGCATGGGGCAAATACCTGTTCCCCCCACTGCTAAAGGCTGAAGCCACCCGTTCTGGTAAGAACTTCAAACACCACCTTTTCAAGAGCCATATGGCCTGCCTGAGACACATTACTCTAGGAATGATGATGCCCAACTAGCTAAGTGAGGGTTCAGGTACCTGCAATGACCTCTGATCAGGATTATCCACTAGCTGATATAAGGTATCCCATGCCTCTATTCACCTAGGGCTGGCAACCCACAAGCAAACAGAAAACACTACAGCAGAGTCTCCCTCAATAGAGGTCCACCAGTGCAGCAAGTGCAGGATCCATAATCAAGCTCAAATCCATAAACCGGTCCAGTGGATATAAATGGTCAGCAGCAGGACTCTGTGAAGTTGACCACTCCTCAGCAGAGTAGAAGAAACAAAAAGTAGCCATAGTTGTCCAGATCAGTAGGCCCCACTGAGCTGGTAGCCTTTCCATTTCCTTCCAAAAGAGAATCTCTCTCTTGAAAGGTACTAACAGCCTGCACCACGAGAAGGCGGGGTCAGACATTAGGTGGTAGACCTGGCCAGTTCTGTGCATCCTCACTGGGGATTGGTATACAGCTCTCCTTCCAGTTTATGCCTAACTACCATTTACAGACCTATATCACTGTGAAAGAGTCTTATTAAAGTACCTTTTTAAATTTGTTTAAATTTTCTGTTTTTATAAAATTCAAAATTAAATTCTGTTTGATTTGGTATATGACATGGCCTATGGTTAGCGCGCTTGGCTACTGATCTAAGGGACCTGGGTTCGAGCCCTGGGTAAGGCGTGGATGTATGTGTTGTTTTTCTGCTGAGGTCCTGCCATCCTCTCAGACCTTCTACTATAGCATATAAACTGACAGGCTCTTGCCAGACCTCTGTGGCAAAGCAGCTGCTTGAGGGGATATTTTTTTTATTTCTATTGATTGGTTATTTGTTGAAGAAAATTGTGAAGTTAGCTTATTTATTTGAAAAGCTTGGGCTTTTCTCAAAGTATAGTACTAAGAAAAAAAAATTGTGAGAAGAGAATAATTTTCTTGTTTCCAGTAAAAATTTATTTTTCTGTTATTCAGAAATAAATATCATTTCTATCATATTCATTTTAATTATTTTTGTTAGTTTTTTTTTAAATAAATTTTTATTTGCATTGCCAGATTTTTTTTACTACATGACTTTAAAAAAGCCCTACTAAAATAAAACTAATAATCTTTATCATTAAATATTTTATTTTCAGGAAACTCAGAGTTAAATGCTGATTAATTTGGCATATAACATTTCGTAATTCCTTTCATTAGTTATTAAGCAAAAAAGTTCTAAATATAGCCTCGCCTTTGGTGGTAGACCAGTTTTTCAGGATGGAAGGTTGGAGGGTTAAACAGATATTTCTGAAGCCAACAAATTGCTCCTGGGTAAAAGAGCAGATGAATCAAAGTCATTTGGGTGATATGGCAATGGAGCTTATTTCTGATGCAAAGGAATAAACTGAATCAGAATCGATAATCTTAACATGCAGCATTGCTGAAATCTTAATGAATGTGTAAATGAGTTGAAAGCTGATAGTAATCTTTGACTTGATAGCCTTGCTGACAAGAAAAGGTATCAGGCTAGAGAGCATAATAACAGGGAGTTGTACCAAATAGTAAGTATTATGTATGGAAAAAAATCAGACTGGCATGCAGAGATTGAGTAATAAATATTGTAAAGGTATTAAGGTGAGTATTCTGTCATGGCGAGGTGGGTTGAGCATTTCAGAAATGTTCTATACATTGTAGTTATATCTACTCCAATTGTGATGAAGATAGATAAATTACTGGCTTTAGTGCTGGCCTTAAATCACAATATCTTCAGAACTACATTTACAATTTGATCTTTTCAAGAATCAAGAGAGAAATTGGCCAGCCTTTGACATATTACACCATTTTTGAATTGCCAGGATTTGGGTACCTGTGATGTCCTTTGATCAGGATTATCCACCAGCAGATGTAAGGTACCCTCTGCATCTGTTTGCATGGAATTGGCAACCCACAATAGATACACACAGTGGCCACTGAATTAAAAACCTTTATTCAATACTGAGTTGGACCTTCTTTTGACTGAATTACAGCACATATGCTTTCTGGCATAGATTTTACAGGGTGTTGGAGTGCCTGTACATCTCCACCATACCAGATGTTCACCAGACAGTCCTTTAACTGTCTCAGATTTGATGGAAGAGGACTTTGCTCCCGGATCTGTTTTTCTAACATGTCCATTACATCTCCACCATACCAGATGTTCACCAGACAGTCCTTTAACTGTCTCTGATTTGATGGAAGAGGACTTTGCTCCTGGATCTGTTTTTCTAACATGTCCCATACATTCACAATGGGGTTCAAATCCGGGCTTTGGGGTGGCCAGGAAAGATGGTGGAAGTCACTGTCATGCCCACTGAATCACTGCTGAACACATCTTGTGTGATGGACAGTAGCATTATCATCCATGAAACAGCCATCACCTACTGGATAAAAAGTAAGCATTGCAGGATGGACTTGATCGGCAACAATGTTCAGATAATCCTTGGAGGGCACCCTACCTTCCTGCAATATCAGGGGACCCGTTCTGTACCAATAGAACATGCCTGACACCATGACACCACCTCCAGAACCTTGAGTTGTGTTTACAAGGAAAGCTGGGAACATTGGTTCATGGGGCTCTCGCCAAACTCTCTGTCTACCGTCAGTACAGAACAAGGTGTACTGCGACTCGGACCACATGACTTTTTTCCAATCTGGTGTCCTGACTTCACTGTAGATGAACTTTCCAGTTCTTCAGAGAAATAGGTGGTTTTTGTATAGGCATGTGACTGCTAATACTGATCCTCTTCAATTTCCTGCATATAGTTTCTCTGAGATATGGATCAGGAACAGCCTTCATTGAATGCTTCAGTCGTCATGCCACACTTACACCTCTTTGACAAGCAATGTGGGTTATTTTTCCACTGATTAAAGACTCAAGATATCTCACTTTTGAGAAAACAGTCAGCTCTGCTGTTTTTAAAATTGTCACTTTAGCCAGATGGGCACCCACGATAAGCCCTTTATCGAACCCCGAAAGATCCTTTGTTTTTCCCATTGTGATCAACACTACTGATGATTACTGATGAGCAGCAGTCTTAAATAGTTGCCTAGATCATGTGATGATGCATGTGACCACATAATTTGCATATACCTTGTGCAAGTGACATTTACATACATCTGCATGAAGATTTCTGATTCAGTGGCCATTGTGTAGAAAATACAGTACGGATTTTTTTTTCTTCTTGGAGGACCACCAGTGTAACAAGTTTAGGATCCATAAACATGTTCAAAGTGATTAGACAATCTAGTGGGCTTGATCTGTCAATACCAAGAAGTTGACTACTCCTCAACAGGATGGAAAAAAATTTGGATGGCATAGATAACCAGATCAGTTGGTCAAACTGATTTAGCATCACTCCCCTTCCATTCCCATTCAGAAGAGAATTTGAATATAGCCTTTGAAAAGCACTAATGGTCTGCACTACGAAAAGGCAGAGCCAGTCTTCAGGGGCTGTGCATAAGTTGCACATGATCTACTGTGTTTTCTGAAGCGTGAGTGTATTAAGTGCTAACTCCACTGAATGGTATGAACTGAATCTTTTATTTTAAGTGAATGACTGTAGTGGGTTGTATTTATAGACAATTTGTTTAATTTAATAACCAAGTAGTTTTTGAAATGCAGTTTTGTTTTGAAGTATTTTATCACAGAAAACATTTTTTGCTTCATTATAGGCCCTTCGACATGCAGAAATGAATTGCATTGATGAAATTATTGGTTGGTGTAAAGCAAATGGTAAAAATCATGAAGAAGTGTTCAAAAATACACAGATGTTTGTAAATGTTGAACCATGTATTATGTGTTCTGCAGCTTTAAAAATACTTTGTATCCTTTGCTTATTTTGCATCTGCTTAAAACTAGTAGTCTGATATTTATAGTTCTAAAAATATTTAATGCACAATTATACTGTATAATAATGTTAATAGCTCCTGAGCAACACTATTCTATATCTAGCTTATCACTCTTTACATAGTCAAGCCATGAGTATTTTCCTTAAGGATACTTTTAATCCTTACAAACATTTCCCAAGTAAATAGGTGGAAAATATTATCATTTTAGGTGTCTTCAAAACTTCTTATGCTGGCTCAGCCAGTCTTATTGTTATCCTTATGTTGTTCTTGCAAGGGTGCCCTGCATTGAAGATCTTAAATTTGGCTGCAAGCACCGTAAGAAACATTCAACGAACTAAGTTTTAACTTAAAAACATTAAAATTCACATTTTAATGTTTTTTAATTAAGATAAAACCGTGTACACCACCGTGTAGAAAGTAGAAAGGATAAGCAGTTCCTTAAATTGCAATGTTGACGTTGCAACATTGTCAACATTGCAATTTAAGGAACTGCCTATCCTTTCTACACGGTGGTGACTTATCCTTAAGTAAAATTATACCATGGTGAAAATACTCATGACTTGATAATGTAAATAGTGATAAGCTAGAGGTACAATAGTGTTGCTCAGGAGCTATTAACATTATTACAGCATAATCATGTATTAGATGTTTTTAAACATTTTGCTGTGTAGTTCAAATATAATTGAGACCAGAAAATTCCATAAATTAAGAATCTCCTTAAATCGGAAATTGCTTAGACTTAAATTTTTAATGAATTGTAAGAAAATTAAAGTAACTCCAAAATTTTTAGAAATAAATAAGAAAAATTTTGAACCAATATTAGAGAAAACATTAAATATAGCTGAAAATAAAATGTTAGTAGTAATTGGACAAACACGAGAAGAAATTAGAAAACTAGAAAAAGAAACCTATTTAAAATATTTAGAATTAACAAATATAATTCCCTATACATCCTTAAATCAACTACTGGGTAGTTTATATTACCAAATAGAAAAAGAAACGCAAAAAAATGCAGAACATATAATACTAAATTAGATAATTTAAATGTGAAACAACATAAGATATATACAGAAATAAAGAATAAAAGTGTAATAAATCAAAATAATAAGCCAAAATTTATTACTTTATATAAAATTCAATTGGATAAGAAGTAAACTAAATATTGGGAAAAAAGGGCAAAATTTGTGTATATTAATTGATACCTAAATTAACAACACTGATACCACAGATAGAACAAACTATTAAAAAAATTCTGACAATAGTAAAGGATAAAGAATGTTTTAGGATATACCATAGTATAAAACAACAAGAACAGAAACAAAAAACTGAAAAAGAAAACATATTAAATGAAACAAAGCTATTAAATAATTTAAAGAATAATCCTGAAATAAAAATTATACTCGATAAGGCAGAATATGATGGGGGGGGGGGGGGACCTCAGTTATTGCAAGATTAAAATGCCAACCTATAATAAAGAATCCAGTATCTAAAACTATTAAAAAATTAGTGGAGTTGAAAAATGTCCAATACTTATCCCAAACTATAACTAAGGCATGCAGATCTCCAGTATATCTTGACATCCCACAAATGTTTGTAAAAATTAAATTGCATAAGAAAACCACTCATTTAGACCATTAAGAAATAAATGTAAAGCCCCTACTTATAATATAGAAAGAACATTGTTGAGTTTTTTAGTCCGTATTTCGCACCAACACAATATACTTTAACATCATGATGCAATTAAAATTATACAACAAACAAAAGTTATCCTCCATGTTTGCACAGGAGCCTTTTGCACCTCACTGGTCCAGAGTCTTTACGTTAAGACCAACAAACCATCTTTATCTTTTCGCCATTAACAGTTGTCCTTACAATATGCATCTAAATTGCGATCCCTGCCTGGCCATCCCACTTTGGACTGCGTTTTCAGTCCAAAGTGGGAAATGCTATACACAAATCAGCCGACTGCCATTCGTCCTTTTGGTTTGCGAGTCCAAGGCTACCTCAGAGACATCAACATGTCTCGATAGCATCGCACAATCAATAGCCGAGCCACTTCCACCATGGCTTGCTGTTTCCTTTTCCTCTGATTTTTCCCTGTGCAGGACGATGAAGGCTTTTACACCCAACTGTGTACCGGCAACTCTTTGCCAGCCATTGTGCTGTGCATCCGCAGGAATCACAAGGAGGAAGTTGTACTTGCTCAGCTCTGCTTAGGTCATTTGTTTATTGCACACTCTTTTCTTCTTCGGGCAGACAATGAACCTAACAGCGAGTTTTGCGACACCATTTTAACTATCAAACATGTTTTAATTTCATGTCCTTGTTTTAATTTTGAATGCCATATGTTTTTTAATTTTCACGATTTTATGTCCAAGCCCCTTACACTCAGACATCTCTTATCAGACCGTTGTTCTTTTACCTCTATATTTAAATTTTTACGATATACTGGTTATTTTACTCACTTCGGCATTTTAGCTGGAGCAGTTGAGCAGAACTTGAGATACAGTCTCAGGTGTGCTGCATGTGATGCAGTTGGGACTGTATGCTCTGTCAAGAGTGTGAAGCATAAAGTTCCTGTAGCTGATACCAACTCAGAGACGATGAAGGAGGGTCTCCTCAGATCTGCAGAGGTTACCGAGGTTAGGAGCAGTGAGAGAGGGGTCAGCCAGGTACCTGAATGAGGAACCGCTGGAGTCCCTCTGCCACTGGGCAATACGGTACTGGTTCATCAGTTGTGAGACAAAACTTTTGCAGTCACTGAGAGAGAGAGGGTAATTAGATACATATCCAATATTCTATTTAATCCACGATAAAAGCTGTATTACAATAAGTCATTCAATCAGCCCAACATAAGCATGTGGTGTGATTTACGAGCTTATAGCAACAAGAGCAGATATGAGCCCGTTGGCTATTTTTCGATGCTCTGTGCCTGAGTTGACATATCTACATTTATCTCTACTCATCCTGTACCTTTATCTAATCATATAGGAGTTAGAGAGTGACAAATGATTATATTTACCAGTCCTTGGTTCTTGCTGATACAGTGGTTAAGGTTGACCTCATTTAGATGTTGAAGCAGTTGTCTGATGTTCCTGGCAGCGGATCAAATTTTCTTTTCTTAGCTTACCAGTTCTGTAACCTCAGCTTGATGTTAAAGTGCAGTAGGAGGTTGCAGAAGCGTTTATTACACATCACTTTTTTAGATGAATTGTAGACAGTCTTTCATGATGCTTGGTTGTGGTCCTGTCTTCAGCTGTTACAAAGGTTATCTTTCTTTGCCTTCACCAACTACTATCACTAATACTGGTTTTTTGTCGTCTTAAAATGCACATCACACATGCTTACTTCAGCAATTTAAATAACATTTATTTCAATTCTTTAAAAAAGGACAAACTAGTCCTATTCATTAAAATTAAAATAAACTAAAACTCCTGAACCCCACCGGAACGACGCATTTCACCAATTAATCCGTCATTGGCATCTTCAGGTTCAGTTACCGGTAGCGCGTTCATCGGCTTTATACTATCCCGCTCAACAGTCATGTGCTCTGATGTAGTTGGGCTTGCGCCCACCTTATGCTGATTAAGGAGATTCCATGCTGCAGGTAAGGGTGGTATATCAGCGTTGCATATGCGGTTAAGGTTTTTATGTATGAGGAGCTTTTCAGCATATAATAATTGATATTTTGTGTTTGGAGCTACTATTGCTTTATATTCGACTTTATCCATTTTTAAATAGTTTTGTATTATTGTTTGCATTAGTGCGGTGTGTGGAATTCTTTTATTTATATCATTCTGATGTTCTATCATTCTAGTTTTGAACTGGCGACATGTTATTCCTATATAAGTGTTTTTACCTTGTAAAGTTAAAGTTTAATCAGGAAAGTTAATCTCGAAAATACAGCTTTTATCATGGATTAAATTGAATATTTTAAGTAGCTGTGGTTTTTTTAATTAATAGATACACATCTCTGATTCTCCAGCATCATGGTGCCATCAGCAAACTCATTGCCAGGTATCCCTACATGCAAAGGGATCCACTGGAAATGAACTGTGATTCTGGAAGAAGTGACCTTGGAGCATGTCTCCATGATCTTCTGGATGAGGAAGGAGTTGCAGCTCTTGCTGTCTCGCTTCTGAAGAGCTTCCAAAGCTGACTTGGAGTCGCAGAGTATGGCAAAGTTGCCGCTCTCAAGGCTGAGTACGTAGAGTACAGCTTCGAGGATAGCATGAAGCTCCGCACAGGTGGAGGAAGCGAGATGCAGGAGACAATTGGAAAAGTTACCTCTCCTGAAGTATAGATGAGATGTGGTGCAAGATCCACCACATCTCGCTGAAAGATTTATAGGTGTTATTCTGATAGATTTTAGCATCTGATGCATGGTTTAATGGTAGAGTGCTCTGGCATGTATCTAGAGAGTTGTGGGTTTGATTCCTGCCATGTCAGTGAAAATTTTTTTCGGGTGTTTTTAATAATTGTTGAAGTCTTTTTCGACAGGTAATCTGTGTATTTACTATGGATGAATTAAAGATAATGGATGATTGATAGCTTGAGATAAAAGATAATTTTTTTAATTGATTTGATTGATTTTTTATCATTAGACTGTATTTAACAATTTTAGGTTGATATTGATTTAATTCAATATACAGCTAGAATGAATACATTTACTAGTAGTGCCATGATAATTATTGACAGGTAGAATTTTAAAACTGAGTTGGAAACCTGGAATAAGTAATTTTTAGAATGTACTTGCAGAATCTATATATTTTTCTGTCTAATAAGCTTTTTTTAAACAGTGCAAAATACTTAGGTGAGACTCGTGCCACAACCATCAATTAGTATTACCCATTGAACTACCAATCTAACTAATGTTTAAATTTTTCATACTGTTAAATGAAATCCCTTGATGTAATTCACTTCATTTAATCAACAGAAGTCATCACTTCATCTGTACTCGACTATATTAGTGCCACTGTCTCTTTTGTTAGTTAAGGCTTAAGCTGCTACAAGTGTTTCTTTCAGTTTGGGTCTCGCATGAGTCCAATTTTCCATTAAAACATTCACAATGAAAGTAAGTATTACACATAGTTCCTTACCATCTGTCAAAAAGTGACAAAAGACAAATAATTTTTTAATGGTTGCTTGCTTGTTAGAAGGAAATTTAGCCAACTTTACTGTAAGAAAAAGGTTTTTTTCACTTAGAAAGTTAAGATGTTCAGTGTGCATGATAGCAACATCCTGTACATTCTAAAAATATAAATTCATTGCAAAAATTGCGTTTTAAAAAGTTTTTTTTTCACTTATTTCACTCTATAGGGTCTCAATGAAACATATGTTAGACTATTATTAATGTAAAGTTATACTTTCCCATATCTAAAACTGTTTTTCATCCTCTTCATAGCTTCATTAATTTTAGAAGTATAGTTCAGAAACCCTTTCAGTATTTTCCATTTGATTCTTTTTTCTTCATGTTCTTATTTCTTTTGTTTTCTCTCTTTTGATCACAAGTGCCAGTATATATATTTTTATTATCATTGTTTCATCCTATAGCCGTCCCGTGGCCGAGTGGTTAGCACGCTTGGCTACTGATCTAAGGGACCTGGGTTCGAGCCCCGGAATTTAGGCATGGATGTGTGTGTCGTTTTTCTGCTGAGGTCCTGCCATCCTCTCAGATCTCCTACTGTGGCATATAAACTGACAGGCTCCTGTAAGACCTCTGTGGCAAGCAGCTGCTTGAGGGGGTATTTTTATTTTTTTTTTCATCCTATAACCTGAATGGTAACACCCTATTAATATTATGACTGTAATGGATCCTGCCTGATCCTTTTAATAAGAATGTGATGTTCTTCAGTAAACTGTAGAAAAATGTATATGAGGAAATTGTAATCTGTATGTCATGATTATTTTACCATAATCTTGGAAATGCTGTTTAAAAGTCAATCATAAGTTAATTACAGTTGAAATTTAAAAGATATAATGCTGTCTACAGGAAAATTTCTTATATGTCCAGGTCAGTGTTGAGATTTATTTCTCCAAAACTCCCCTGCCCTCAATCAGTAGGGGACCCCAAAGGGCTTGGAAATGTTGGATGGGATGTTTAGCTGTGGCCTTGTGTAAGGGAAAGCTGTACTCTGTGCATGTTATAGAACACTCTGGATGGCCTTGATATAAGGCTACCATCTGTCTACTAACAGCTGTCCTGTGGATGCCCTCTTTCCGTCCTTCTGACCTGGCCATTTAGCCTGTTGTGTGCAAAAAGTGCCACTCAGAGCTAAAACACCCCAACCCTTATATGGCATGGACATATAATTATCATGTGCAATAAAATCCTCTTCATACTTTAGTTTGATGCTTTTCAGGTGAATTTGTTGACTTGGATTATAGAGATATAACTACTGACAACTTCCACTCTGAGTTGTATAGCATTAGCCACACTGTGTAATTATGATAGATTATGATCATTGCCCTTTTATGTAATTTCATAATCATTAATGTTTTATAATTCTGCCACATTATCTTAATGATACTATTTGTGCTGTGGGATGGTGATTCCTTTATCCAAATAAGATTCAATTGTGAGATCCTTTTCTAATGGAAGGCCATCAGATTTGGAGAAAGTGAAACAGAGGGAAGTGGAGTTGTTCAAAAATTGGTACAAATTGTGAACAGCCATTTCCCTAATATCAGGGTCTTTAATTATAATAGATTTATAAGTATTCTATTGCAATATTATATTTTTATTGTTAATTTAGTGTTTGTAGTATTTTCTGCTTTGTTGTTGAAGCACAAAGTAATACTAAATACAGCCTTAACCATATAGCTATATCTGAAATTACCTATGGGTGTGCAAATGAAAGGTTTGGGGGCTGTGGAACCGTTCTAAGTATTCATAATGATCCCATTCTGCATGGAAATCAAAAGCTTAAGGTAGGTTTAATTTTCTTTTAAATATGTTCGTTTTCATATATAAAATGTAATTTTAGAGAAATATTATTTTAAGAGGTGCATTTGACAACCATGGTAAAATAGTGAAATGTTCTGTTTGCTTTTTTTAATGCAGTAAAGGAATGTTCTTTAATTTTTTAGTTCCCTTAAGTTCTTATTTAAATATTTTTCATCCTATTCTAATTATTGTATGATTTTGTCTTTAATCTTTTTTGGAATAAATTGGGTACAAATGTAAATTATAATTCTTATACATATTTATACTTTTCTTGAAATATAATGGCTTTTAAAAAATATTTTTATATTCTTTAATTTAAGTGAAATGTACAGGACTTTAGCCATAGGCAAATTATTTTAGCTGTGTAAGACCATGGAAAAAAATGCTCTGAGCTAATAGTATATATAGGAAATCCTTGCTGATTGCAGGATGATGCTCCTCAAAAAGGCTCCTTGTTTGAAAAGGTGATCCATAAATTGAACACTTTATGGGCTAAATAAGTAAAATGGGGATAGTGAAGGTCTGAAACTACTTAGGTATGAGATAAACAAATCTGAACAAGAAAATATGAAAGTAAAATTTATGCATGTGTATGGCTGCTTGAGGATGATGATGATGAGTAAATTTTGCAGTAAAAGAACAAAATTATAACATTTTATGTACTCTTTACTCAGCAAATTCATAATTTTTGTGTGATTTCTGTACTGCACTACCACTCTGAGTATTTATTTATTGCCATAGCATAATTAAATGTAGATTTAACCATCCAATGGTCAGTGTGTTTGGCTGCAGATCAAAAGGAGCTCAGTTCAAACACCAGATAGGCATGGGATATTGTGTTATCTTTCTGTTGTAATCTTGCCTTCTTTACACACCTTATCTGTGAAGTATATTGGCAGACACATATATTAAATCTCTATGGCATAGAATTGTGAGAAGAGTAATAATTTTTTTTGTTATTCACTGTAGAAGGCAAAAAATTTTAAATATAAATTTCACAGGAATGATGAATGAAATAAGACTATAATTAAATGGCAGCAAGAAAACATAGAAACAGTTTAGTGTCACTTGCAGCAAGAAATTATTCTCACTTGTGATGTCACAGTTTAATGCAGATTAATTTATTAGATCGGTATTAAACATATATAAACTTTATTAGGATCTAAAGCCATAGTACCAAAATGTGACTGAGAAGAGTAATAATTTTTTTTGTTATTCACTGTAGAAGGCAAAAAATTTTAAATATAAATTTCACAGGAATGATGAATGAAATAAGACTATAATTAAATGGCAGCAAGAAAACATAGAAACAGTTTAGTGTCACTTGCAGCAAGAAATTATTCTCACTTGTGATGTCACAGTTTAATGCAGATTAATTTATTAGATCGGTATTAAACATATATAAACTTTATTAGGATCTAAAGCCATAGTACCAAAATGTGACTGAGAAGAGTAATAATTTTTTTTGTTATTCACTGTAGAAGGCAAAAAATTTTAAATATAAATTTCACAGGAATGATGAATGAAATAAGACTATAATTAAATGGCAGCAAGAAAACATAGAAACAGTTTAGTGTCACTTGCAGCAAGAAATTATTCTCACTTGTGATGTCACAGTTTAATGCAGATTAATTTATTAGATCGGTATTAAACATATATAAACTTTATTAGGATCTAAAGCCATAGTACCAAAATGTGACATGCATAAATCAGCCATATGAGACTGCAGCAGTCATTCACATGATTCTAGTTCACTTTTTATCATCTGAATGCTAAAATATACTGTCCTATATTGAATATGGAATTTAAGACAGAATAAATGAAATTTTATTCACATTCAGGAAATGTCAATTTTATTCAAGCATGTGAATCAAATTTGTGATTGGCAAAGCTTTTCTTTATAGCTTTATTCACTGAGAGCCAACATATTATGACCACCTGCCTAATATGATGTTGGTCCCCAACATGCTGCCAAAACAGCTTTTACATGGTGAGGCATGAATGTTACAAGATTTCTAAAGGTGTCTTGTGGTATCTGGTACCAACATGTTACCAGCAGATTCTTTAACTCTTGTAAGTTACGTGGTTGAGCTGCCACAGATCAGATATGCTGTTCCAACACAAACCACAGATATTCAATTGAATTGATGTCTAGGAAATTTGGAGGCCAGGGCAATACCTGGAAGTCTTCCTCATGTTCTACGATCCATTTTAGAATAATCCGGGCAGTGTGGCATGGCACATTATCCTGCTGAAAGAAGGCACTATTAGAGGGGAATACCTTTGAAATTAAGGATGTATCTGGTCTGCAGTGATGTTTAGATAGGTGGTAGATGTCATAGTTTCCTGCTAATGAATGACTGGACCCAGGGTTTCCCTGCAGAACATTGCCCAAAGCATTACACTTCTTCCACCAGTTGTTTTCATCCCACGGTGCATCCTGGTGCCAACACTTTTCTAGATAAATGACACACACAATGTGCCCAGTCATCCACATGGTGCAACAGGAAACAAGATTCATCTGACCAGACAACTTTTTTCCAATTATTCAAGGTCGAGATTTGATGCTCGCTTGCTCATTGTAGGCACTTTTGACGGTGAACTGAGGTTAGCATGGACACTTGGAGTGGCCTGCTGCTACGCAACTTCATTTTCAGCAGGATTCGATGTACTGTGTGTTGTGACACATTACTCTCATCACCAGCATTCAAATTATGGGCAAGTTGCGCCACAATATTCCTTCTGTTGACTTGTACCATACAAGATGGCCTTTGCTCACCTCTATCATCGATGAGCTGTGGTCAGCCCACACCTTGCTGGCAGTTCGTGGTTTTTTCCTCTTCAGACCAGCTTTTGAAGTTACTAACTACAGTTGACCGTGAGCACCCCACAAGCCTTACCATCTTGGAAATGCTCTGACCCATTTGTCTGGCCATTACAATTTGGCCCTTGTCAAACTCACTAAAGTCCACTGCCTTTCCTATCTGAAGAACTAGAATAACTGATTAACAGAGCTCAGTATCAGGTGTTATTTTTACTGTTTCACGACCTTCACACAAACCATCATTTATATGCAGTTGCTTCGATTTGCATAAAGATGTGCTCGTCATAATGATTTGGCTCTTCATTGTATATTATAATTAGATATTTTATAACTCGCTAATGAACTTGAAAAAAAAATCACAGTAGTGAAGTAAATGTATACGATTTCCAGTTAAACTTTCTGCAATAAAAAAAAGTAAATAAAAATGAAAAAAAGACATACACAAATTTTTAAATTGTTACAGAAAACTATCAAAAAGTTTTTCACCCTAAAAAACTGAATTGTACCCTGTGGACAGCTTCTTTTCAACTGTGTTTCGTCAAAAAAATATAAAAAGATTTTTTGAAAAATAACTAATGAACGGAATTGTGGTATGTTGTATGTGCCAAATTAATCAGTATTTCATTCTGGATTTGATGAAAATAAAATATGTAACTAAAAAATGACTAGTTTCATTTTAATAGGGCTTTTATAGAGTCATCTAGTCTTGTTATATACTGAAAGAAACAACATTTAATTGGGGTAAGAAAATAATGAAATTGAAAAAAAAAGATAAATAAAATTTTATAAGCATTTTACAAGAAAATTGCAAGGTTTACTGTAATTTTTGCATTTCAAATTAAGTAAATTTAAAAAAAATTATTTTGCCACATTATATGAAGTATTTCATTACTTTATATATATGATTCATAATATTTCTCTTATTACTTAATTTTTTTTAAGTTCCTGAGATTTGGTCATTTGTGCAAACAACATACAATGGCGATTCTTTTTTCGATCGCCAAACTCTAAAACTAAGGTAATAGTGTTAAAAAATTTATTTTGCTTTGAAAACAAGATAATTTTAATTAAAACTGGATAAGGAGCTGTGAATAAATGAAATAAAAATATTTCAAACCAAATATAATTTATTTTAACCTCTGAAACTGAGATTGAACCCTTCCAGATCAATTTGCTTTAGTACTGACTACTATGGAAAATTTGAACTTCATGACAATGGCAAAAACTTGCCTTAAAAATTACAAATTCTGAATGCAAGTTATTAAATTACTTCAATTTAGTTAAAAAATAGTGCTAAACTAAGTCTTGTCATTTAGAAATTGAATTTTTCATTATATAATGTCCTAATCAGTGCCTCCTAAAGTAGCTACCATTTTAAGTCATGCATGTCTGATGATTTAATTATTATGGTCAAGACTCAATTATTCTTTTTAATTGCAGTACATATTTGAGAAGCAATAAAAATAATTCAAGTAGTGGAATTAATATCCTCTTTCAGAACCTGAGAAAAGTCAGAATTGATCTAAATCACTCTGAGTCAGTAAAATATTGTAGTTTAGAAGAAAAAAAAAATCACGATTTTTCCAGTTCAGTTTGATAATACCCATTATAATTAATATCCTTATTTGAGAAAGTATTTGGCCATCATTTTCATTCATAACTTCAAATTCATAACTTCAAAAATTATATTTCATCAGCAAACCAAGATGCAAAAGCACATCAGCACTTCTGAATGCAGTATAAATATCTATCCTTAAAGCCTAACAAGTGCACACTAAAAGTTTAAAATAAAACCAGATGTTTGCCAATTGATATGCTCCTATGACATTGATGATCACATAATCAAAGAAATACAGATTTTTCTCTTTATATTCCTTTCGTAAGAGATATTCAATAATGGGTAAAAATAATTTTAAAACACTAAAATAGGTTTTAATTTCAAAATATTAAATGAAACAAAAAATGTATATGACTGTATTTTTGTGCAAATCACTGAGATCTTCCAATTAAAAAAAAAACTTGGCTTCTGATTTTATGAGAACACAAATGGTCAGATCTTTAGTAAACAACTCAACTCGCTGGAGTTCTTTGTTAGCTAGTGGGGGAGTGGTAGGAGGGTAAACTTAGTGGCAGGACTGGATCAAGGGGTCAAGCCACTCCCCCTTTCAGAATGCTAGTAAGGGAATAGAGGCAAAAAAATTATTCATTTTTATTTCATGCATTTTTCAAGAAAATTTTTAAAGACATAAAACAGAGACGGAAATGTTATACTGGACTGGGAATCCAATCTCTTGCTCTCCCCCCCCCCCTCCCTTACATTTTTCTGACTTGATTGTGTGTTCCTCCCCCCTCCCCTCCAAAAACAAAAAATTCTAGATCCGGGCCTGATCTGCTGCAATACCAAGTTCTGCACACTTTGCTAATGGCAGTTTGAGCACGAGTAAAGGGCTTTTTCTGATAAATCTGAATCAAGTTGAGAAATAAATTGAAAAAACTGGCATTATTTAGGGACACTGAAATGTCTATTTTATAAACATAGGCGACAATCATAGCATTACATGGTTGACATTTTAATGTCAATATAGCAATAAATATTTTGTGGAAAAAATTTTGTCTTTTCACATTTTCCCCCCGCTAATTTAAGACTTTAAACTCTTTACTGATGATTTTTGGCGGCTACCATTGGTGCCATCTATGATCTACGGGTGGCAACTATTTATTTTTATATTACACTGAGTAAGATGGAAATAATAAAGCCTCTTCACATTATAGCATTATTAATGATTTAAACATAGGTGACAATCACAGCATTAACTGATTGACATTCAAATATCAATAAATATTTTGTGGAAAAAATTTCACCGACGTACAGGACTTGAACCCGCATCTCTCCATTCTCTTTATTATTTCCATCTTACTCAGCACAATATACAAAGAAATAGTTGCCACCCATAGATCATAGATGGCACCAATGGCAGGTGCTGAAAATCATTGGTGAAGTGTTTAAAAAAAAATTAGTGGAAAAAAGATGAGATGGCATTAGTTCAATCAGTAAGAATACTCTGGCATGTTTCTGAAGAGATGCGGGTTCAAGTACTGTATATAGGCGAAATTTTTTCCACTAAATATTTATTGTCTATTTTATATATGTACACACATATATATATAAAGGTTAGTTCAGATTCTAATATTTTAAACAATTTTAATTTTTTATGGTACTAATTTTGGAGTTTATCATTCGTGACTGTATATGCAGACTTCATGAACCACATTTTCAAGGCCATATCAGTATATAGTTGAAGAATAAAAAAAAAATGCCAAATATTGGACCCTGTTTTCATAGTTCAATGCACCTTTCCTTGAAACAGGACTAGGACTAGTATATAAGTGAGGTGTATGACCTCTACAAATTATTGTCTTTTGCCATGACATGTGGAGATGAGCTGACTGATTTTGAGAGAGGTGTTATTTTCAAATGTTACACCACTGATCTGTCTTTTTGTCAGGCGTGCAATGTGGGTACTGCACATGGGTAGCCAAACAATGGAGTGGCTGGAATGGCTAAATAAAAAAATCCTTTAAAGGCTAAAAAATGCATTTTTGTGTAAAAACTTTACAACTGAAATATTGTGTTTTTGTATTGAAATGCATCATTTTTCTGCTTATAAAAACTTCTTGTAACTTATTGTTCATTAATATCTATTTTCTTCTTTATGATCATATTTATAAAACATTCACATATTTTAAGTTTTCTTTCAACAACAAACAATTCAGCCCAGAGTTTGCATCTGAGTAGCATTCAGGAAAAAATCATCTTAGTAATTAAAGTTCAGGGATATGAAGATGTCATGGACATAAAAGGGCTGCAAAGGGGGAAAACAAAGATAATTGGAGGGGACATGACAAACCCTGCAGAAGGACAAAGACGGCAGTCTCAATAGGTTGAAAATGTGGGAACAGAGTAGTTGGCTTTTATGGATTTAAAATGACAGGATGAGATCACAATGTTATGTGAAGAACACTGATCATTTCCAGAAAGTGTCCATAGCAGACTTTCTCACTTGGTTGTTGATAGCAGTTCCCTGTAAACTTGAAAGACAAGGTGATTTCACTAAATGGCAAACTATAGTTTCCAGAAATAGGTTTCTTTGTTGGGGGACATTTTCTCAACAGCTATAGGAGAAATAATATAATGACAAGACTTACACTTACTTCAAAGCTCATTGGAGGCTGTGGGGTGAGTTTGGAATGCTGTGTGGGACTGGGAAAGGGGGGGGGGGGTTAACCCTTAAGAAACGTGAAATAGGATAGCAACATTTTCAGTTGTTGTAGCTCTATTACATACAATGAGAACTATAAAAATAGCATAAAAGTAAATATTCAGATTTTCCAAATTTTTTTCAATAGATTTATTTTTTGTGCTCTTTTTGCAAAAAAGTTAATGTTTACACAAAACTGTTATCGAATTTGTGCTATTGTTATGGTGACCATTTGTTGTATATCTTAGGACATTCCTATATATTTTTAAAAAATTGAGAAAGGCATTTTTGTCCTTTTTTGGTTCTGTCATTTAAAAGTTCTATATATTTGATACAAAATGAAAATTGTTCTGTCTTGCCACTAATTTCCATAAATTTAGCTTGTTATTGTTGATATGATTAGGGAATTAAAAACTATAATATTTATATTTTGAAATTATTTAATTGTACTAAATTTTTAAATAATTCTTGAAACAGTGAACCTTTGACAAATCAAGTTATTTCTTTGATATGTTTATTCTTTTTTACGTTGTTTAATATTTTTGCATTTTAAATAAAAATGTATGCATATTATTTGTTTAGTTTAGAGCTTTTGTAGGATATTTATTACTTTTCAAAGATGTCTTTGGTAGACAAAGCACAAAATTAAGAGTTATCGTGTCAAAAACTGATGGATGGACTGGGAGTCAGTCCTCATGCAGCCATGGGCTACAGAGGTCCTAACAGACTGTATTTTTTCTCTTCAGACATCTCTGTCCTGAGCTACTGCATTTGGCCACTGTAGGCCAATTTTAGCAAGGTCCTGTTTGGCATTATATGCCCCTTGCATCCTAGCCCCCCCCCCCTTTTTTTCCTGAAGCCTTTAGGCACACATCCATAATACTATTTGCCAATCTGCAGATATGCATATGGACAGCATGCCAAACCAACACAGTCCTCTCTTCACAATATGATGCTCGAAAGAGGTTGATGACTCCTAACCTCATTACTTACAAAGTCGAACTACCTAATACCCAAGATACTGCGTAAGCATCTGGAATCAAAAGCATCAAGTTTCTTATTATCCTGCTTACAAAGAGTCCATGTTATGCTACCATAACTAACCTTAGAAAGAAGCAAACTATTATACAGCCTAATTTTAGTCTTTAGGTGTATACTCCTATTTTTCCACACTCTCCATAGATATTTAAAAGTCCCTGTGGCAATCCCTATTCTTCTATTATCTCATGCTGCACATCACCAGTATCTGTTACATAGCTCCCAAGATAATTAAACTGAGACACTTGCTCAAGGGTGCAACCATTCAAGGGTAGTATGTGTGCAAAAGTGGATCTGAGAATAGGGAATAGGAAATTTTAGTCAATTGCCGGTGTGCCAAAGAAAACAGGGCATCTATTATTAATCCTATGTAATAATGCACTATTTCTGTCTGTGTAATGGAGTCTGGTTGCTGTAGGAGAAAGGAAATTATCAATTGACTATAAATCAAAATGTATTTTACTAGATTATCAGAATTTTAGTTTTCATTGAACGTCAACTTGACTGCATTGTCACAGTAAACAGTTCATACTTTATGTTCTAATGATAATCAAGTGAGGTGCTTTAGATATAACGCAGAAAGACTTGAGTTTGGGGTAGGGGTTGGCTCAGTTGGTAAGTGGCACTCTCATAATCTGCAGTTCTCAGCTTTGAATGCCACCTGGTCCAACATTGACATTATCTCCCTGAAAACCCCCACCCTGCCCTCGGTCAGAAAGGGGTCACCACTGGGTTTGGAATGGCATCGTCTGTTGAATGAGACAGAAAGCCATGGCCCTGTGTGTGGCAAAGTCATACCCTGTGCATGTTAAAGAACATGCTGAATAGCATTGATGGGTGACTTCCATGTGTCACCTAACAGCTCTCCAGTGGGTTTTCTTCTCCCAACCTCTGAGTCCTCAGGGCCCTTGGCCCTGGCTGTTTAGCCCATTGTATGCAAAAAAAAGTACCACTGAGATGTAGAACAACCCAGTCCTTTAAGAATTATAGTTTTACCAATGTATTTATGATTATTATGCAAACTATTTTGGGTTGGGTTGTTTTACCTCTGAGTGGCACTTTTTTGCACACCATGGGCTAAATGGCCAGGTCACATGGACCCCGAAGGCTCAGAGAAGGTTGGGGGAGGGGACCCGCTGGAACAGCTGATGGGAGACAGATGGTAGCCTCCCGTCAAGGCCATCCAGTGTGTTCTTTAACGTGCACAGGGTATGGCTCTCCTGCACATGGGACCACAGCTTATTGTCCCATCCTATGGATGGCGGCCTTTCCAAGCCCATTGGTGCCCCCTACTGACCGTGGGCAGGGCGGGGAATTTTACGGAGATAAATCTCAATGCTGACCCAGCAGGGACTCGAACCTGGGAACTACAGATTACGAGCCTGGCGCGCTACCAACTGAGCCACCCCTGCCCCTTATGCAAACTATACAGCAGTTGTGTATTGTCAGATTTTACAGATTTTAGAACCAATGCATATGCTCTATTGGCAGGCAAAAGCAGCTTAGACCTTTGTTATATCATCCATAAATGCAAATTTTGATAAGGCTCTGTTTGATGAGACTTCTTGGGAAAGAGCAAGCCTACAGTGTGGTGCAGCTGGTGGCCTAGGCTGCAAGGCCTCTAGTGTTGCATTTTTATAGAATTTCTTTGCAAAGTTGTATTTATTTTTGTTGAAATGTCACACCTTTTTTTATTACAATTTTTTATTTATGTTTGAAACATGAAATAAATTTATGTTTTTATAGACAATTAGAAAAAATAACTGCGGACAAGGGGGCACTGTTGCTGTATACGCCTAGGGATGCTTGAAATTTAAATCCAGCTCTGTATGTATATATATAGAATATGATACATTTTTAGCTTATTAAAGATGTAATAAGAGTTTTATTAGCATAGTGGATAGAGAACCTGTTTTTTAGTGGGCATGTATTATATGAAAAACCTGAACAATCTAAGAATTCCTTCTTGGTTAAATAAAGTCATTTATTAAATGTGTTACATAGTTCTTAAGCCAAGAAATCTATACAGTAATTTTTATTATACATTGATTGGCTGCAGGCAGAGCTCTAGAAAAAAATATTAATAAAAAACAAAGTGGTGGGGACTATGAGCCAAAATCCATTCCAGTATATAATTTTTCTCCATTTTGCTGGTCTGTGAAAAAATTTCTTGCAAAATATGCATGTAATATATAAATATGTTTAATTTTTTTTTTGCCTTCATTCTGGTTAGTAACATTCTGAAAAGTGAAGGAGGAGTCATAGTTCCTTTGATTCCTATAGATCTAGCCCTGATGGCTCTAAATTTGAATATTAAACTACTTTAGTTCGTTCTTAATGTTAAATTATGTCACCCATTTCACTGCACTTTTTTTTTCTAATCATTGAAAATTTTCACTTAGGTTACAAAGGGCATTCGAGCTGAGGAAGCTGTATCTTTACTGAAAAAATTTTATCAAGGACAGAATCCAAATGGTACTTTTAAATCTGTTATTATAAGTTGCGTGATTATTTTTACATTGAAATTCGTAAGTGAATAATAGAAACCCACAGAACCAAATTGGTCCTGTGTTAATTTCTCTGTTGCCAAACACAAAACTGAAAGAAAAAATGTTTGAGTAATTAATACCATACAGGTAGTTCTCAGTTTGTGTGGTTCAGATGTATGCAGTTTAGTTAGGCATGTTCTCAATTTGTACAGTCCAAAAATATGCATTTATGTGGTTTGAAACAAACCCTCAAAGTGTGATGAAAGAAATCCTGGCAACTCTATTGATAAAACAGCCAATTTGTAGGAAAAGTAGAAGAGGTTCACAACTTGTTGCCAGTTGTGTATGAAAAGTGGGAGCATCTCATTTCATGAATCATTTCCCACTGGGATTGGCCCAAGATTGCCAGACAGCCTGTTTTTCATAGCAAAATCCCAAATCTTGCATTGCCAGCCAAAAATTCTACAGACCAAGAAACAATTGAAATTTTGTTTAATTTTATTTCTTTGTAATGACTTTTTTTTTTGTCCAAGGTAGTTTTTTACTTTTGGACTTTTATACTTCTAATCACAAAAATGTGGGATTCCTGAGTAAGAAGAACCTACACTTCTAACTTGTCCCAACTGAAAAGTTTAAAAATGTGGAAATGTTATGATTTGTGATTTCAAAAATCTAGCAACCCTGAATCAGCTTCAGTTTCTACATGACTTCATAGCAAATGGACAAGCTCCAGTAAGCTTGTCCATTGCAGCAGTTGTGTTTTTAGCACTACATATTTATTCATCTCACATTTAAGTGTATTTTCTACTTTAAATTAATGTATTATATTTTTTATTACAATTGGAAATTTTGTTGCTGTTGGGTAGGCTAATATAAGAATGTACTCCTAACCAGGACATTTCAAATATTTAATATAAGAAAATTGTTCTCATTTTGCATGGATTTGATTTACACTGTAGATTTTAGGAATGCATTAATCACACAAATTAAGAACTAGATGTATATGTCTTCTACTACCGTCATAACAGTAGTTTAAAATAATATATTCATATGATGTATGTGTGTGTGTGGGCAGGCAGTACAGATGCCCATAGACCCAGTAATGGGATATTAGTTGATGCAATATCCCTTTGCTGAGGTGAAGATTTACCTTTTATCTTTATTTCGAAATCTGCCCTTTTCATTCATAAAACCAAATAAAACTGTTAGATACTAAAAACTTGACTTAACACCTTTTCATGTGTACATATCTTTTAAACAAAGGTTTGTGCACATGAATTATAATATTGCTTTCAATACATGTATTTCTGATGATCAGTTGTAATTTAATAGCAAAAGTAATCCCTTGATCAATTGTAATTTAACAGCAAAAGGTTTAAATACATGAACAAATTTAATTAAAATATCAGAAATGTTGAAAATAGGCTGTGTCAGAGACTAAATTAATTTTCTTCTTTCATTACTTAATAATTAAAGAATGATCTTTAATGTGTCTTATTTTGTAGTGTACATGCACAAAATCCTAATGCCAAAGGCATCAATATACTAAATAGGCTAGAAAGTCTCAACTGCAAAAAAATTGAAGAGAGAATTTCTAATGTATTAAAATGTCAAGAAAAAGTTCTTTATTGATTTGATGATAATTATATAAAATGTTAATACTAATTATAAAATGTAGATTTATTTTAAGTTTAGGTAAAAGTGATTTAGTGTTTTTGTAATCTTACTATACTGCTCACAAAAATTAGGGGATATTTCTTCGCTTCATATTCATTTTGAAATATCCCCTAATTTTTGTGAGCAGTATACTATGCTAATGGATGCTCATGTAAGTGCTGTTTCATGCTGTTTCAGAAGCCAAGGAAAGCTAAACAAAGCTTTTGGTCATTGCCATTCTTTGTGCATTTCTAAAATCATAAAAAAGAATTAAAAAGAAATGTAAAGTCCCTAAAGTAAAAATTAAACTTTATAGCAAAACAGAAGTAATCATTCTCAGGTTTACATAAAGGTTTACTCTAAGGGTTAAATAAAAGGAGGAATGTGCATGATACTGATAGCCAGTTTCAGATATCTATTGGTTTAGAATTTCGAAGTAAATTTTATGGTTTTTGTTTGCATCTCCCTCAGTTGTAGCTGGCTTTTTTTTTTTGTAATTAGAAAACTTTGTTCATCTTCCAACTTAAGACTTTTTATGTAAAAAAAACCTATATACTAAAAAATCAAAGTGATAGAGACAATGATTCAAAAATTATTGCAGAAGAAATAAGCAAATGATGAAAGATCCAGTGGTATCAAAGAACTCACTTTCACTCAGTCAATAGCCTCATGACAGGATCATTTACTTCATCCATTCTAACTTTATATCTGTAACTATCTACCACATTTTATAAATTTTGAAATAATTAGTTGAAAAAATTTGGCTGTCCTGAGTGGGATTCGAACCCATGTCTCCCAGAAGCATGCCAGGCATTATAACTATTAGATAACCAGAAACTGTTTTCTTCAACAATGTGACATATAAGCATTCCCACATTTTTGTTGATTTGCCACTGGCTCCATCTATGTTGGAACCCGCTTTGTGAAGTGAAATGTAGGCAAAAATTATTAAAAATATCAGCAAAGGTATCATGCTTCCCTTTCAGGGGGAATACCTCACATTTTGGAAACACTGCCTTAACTGTTACAATAATTAAATATTCAGCTTTATTTTGATATATTAGTTATTACAAATTATGTTTATTGCAGTGAATTAAAGTATCTCAACATTATATTGTGATTTAAAACTTTTTATAATCAGTTCTTGTGATAACTATAGGGGTATCAGCCTACTCTCTGTTCCAGGTAAAGTTCTTTCCATGATTGTGCTTAATAGAATTAAGAATCTGGTTGACAGGCAATTGCGTGATGAGCAATGTGGATTCAGAAGTGGTAGGGGATGTGTAGATCAGATATTTTCACTTAGGCAGATTCTTGAGAAATGTTTAGAGTTTCAGAAACCTTTGGTTGCTAGCTTTGTTGATTTCAAAAAGGCTTTCAATTCTGTCGATCGTCATAATTTGTGGTTGATTGTGAGATCATATGGTATACTAGACAAGTTAGTTAACATAATGAAAGCTCTCTATAATAACACTGAGTTGTGTGTGAGAGTTGGTAAGGCTTGTAGCAATTGGTTTAGCATTACTTCTGGTGTTCGAAAAGGGTGCATTTTGTCTCTTTAGTTTGGTTATTGATTATGTTATGCGAAATTCACTTCAAGGGAAAGATTTTGGCCTAAGATGGGCTGGAGATTCTAAAATTTCTGATTTAGATTATGCTGATGATTTAACCCTTTTGGCAAATGATATTGATGAGATGAACTCTTTCATTCGAGCTGTTGATGAGACTGGTAGTAGAGTAGGTTTGGTTATAAACAGAGAAGAAACGAAAGTGATGAAAATTGGTCAGGCAGGTTGTGATTCAGTTCATCTGAATGGTTGCAGTCTTGGGCAGATGTCACAGTTTAATTACCTTGGGAGCTATGTAACAGATACTGGTGATGTGTGGCATGGGATTAACAGATGAATAGGGATTGCTCCCGGGACTTTTAAGAATCTATGGAGATTGTGGAGAAATAGGTGTATACACCTAAAGACTAAAATTAGAATGTATAATAGTTTGGTTCTTTCTAGGGTTAGTTATGGTAGTGAAACTTGGACGCTGTGTAAACAAGATAACAGGAAACTAGATGCTTTTGATTCTAGATGCTTACGTAGTATCTTGGGTATTAGGTGGTTTAACTTTATAACTAATGATGAGGTTAGGCAAAGGAGTTTGCAACCTCCTTTAAGCAGCATATTGTGCAGAGAGAGACTCCGTTGGTTTGGTCATGTTGCCCGTATGGATAATTATAGATTGACGAATAGAGTTATGAACAGTGTGCCTAGAGGCCTCAGAAGGAGGGGGAGACCTAGGATGCAGTGGGCAGACAATGTCAAACAGGACCTTGTTAGAATTGGTGTGCAGTGGCCGGATGCTGTAGATGTAGCTCAGGACAGATGTGCTTGGAGAATTAAACTGCACGGTCTGGTACCTCCGTAGCCCATGGCTGCTTGAGGATGATGATGATTACAATGCAAATGCAACATCTTTAAATTATAAATCTAATCTTTTAAATAAACAGTATTTGAAATATATTGCTCAAATCATAATTTTTTTTCTTTTTTTTTAGCACCATGTCCAAAAGTGAAGACTATTGCTGATTAATTAATAAGGTACAACAATGAATTTATTCAGCGATTATTTTCTTTCTATTTATAAGTTCATATGATAAATCTTAAAGTGTACTAGAGTTATTTTAAATTTCTATAAGTATAATCGTTATGCTTTTAATTACACCTTCTAACTCAATAACATAAACAAGTTTCAGTATAAAGTTCTCTGTGTATAAGTGCTTAGTCTTCTATTGAAAAATATATTTTTAAATGTAAAATTATTTTGAAGATTAAACTTGTGGTATTATTGCTCACATGTATAGAACTTTTAATAATTATTTTGTTTGTTTTTACTTCAGTCAAGTAAATTATTTTAGCCATCAAATATTTTTTTATGTGGTACTAAGTGCCTGGTTTAGAATCTTGAGTTTTGTATTTTATGATTTCTAGGTGCTTCAAAAGGAAATATTTTTTAGGATGCCAGCCAGAAGAATTTGTGTAGGTCCTGGAAGGTCGTGATTAGTTTCTTGGAAGGAAAAAAGTTGAATGGTAACTTTGTATGCATATGAATTAGTACTGTTAATATTGGTGAACAGTGAAACTGATGCTAATAAAATTTCACTACTGGTAGTGTGAATTTTGTTACTTTAGATATTAAATTTTACCTTATTGTGACTGAGTTGACATCTTCCTTTTAGCAGCATAAGAAATAATTTGGAGATATATTTTAAATTTTTTTTATCCCCTTGATAAAAATTATGCTCCATTGTTAATTGCTCACTCCTTCTAGCATGGAGACATGAGGAGATGTAGTCAGTAGTGGGCATGCTAGTAGCTGAAGTTTTGTAGTGTATAACTTTATTGTTAAAGCACTAAGATTTATCTGATCAGATATATTCTGCTGTTGTTGAGAAAGAAGGTATTATTGAGCATGTAAAGGACACTTTTCCTTTACATGGAACAATAAACTAGGATCCTTGTGCACATTAAATATTAATGCTGAATGATATTGATATGCAGTTCCTTTGGTGCCTAACACAGTGAACATTGACAAATGGATACCTTGTTTCCACAAACTTTATTCTGAACCTTGAACTCCTTATTGTCTTGCCCATTGTAATCCAAAACAGTCAGGAGATTCACACCATAATATATTCTACAGTGAAGATACAGATGATGAAGTTTGAGGTATCACTTCACCCTCCATATTCATCAGACATAGAAGGTGGGGGGAGGCATTACCTCATTTGAAAATGCAAAGATTATTTGAATGATCTTTTTAGTGCTGGTAGTGTTTATAGCATGATATATTTACTCTTGAAAATCTTCCTAGGTAATTGTGGGATATCATGAACTATGATGATATGCTGGCAAGTGATTATTGGATATAGTTTCACATTCATATTTACTGTCATCTAAGCAAGTGAAGTTCACAAAATCAACACTGAGAATTATTTTTGTTTTGTTAATTTTAATGTGTCAGGAGAATATGTTTTTCTTCTGTGGCTAACCAGTTAAAAGGTATGTTTTCTTTTTGACAGTAGACTCGGGACATCACGTGGAAACTATATATCTCATTTAGTGACTTCCTGATTGTGTAGGTTTGTGTGTTTGTCAAAACAATTGTTGTACCATATCTTTCTAGCCCATTGGCTGATCATAAATTATGTACCAAGTTAAAGCTTTATAGCATTGGGAGTGTCATAGGATATAAAACATTTACCCCCCATGCTTTCTTCTCCTTAAAAAGAGATGTGTCAATGATTGTTCCACTGTGTCTTTTGAACATGACAACTGTGTATAATGAATCAATAGTAAATACACATAATTACCTGTTGACACAAAAATCAATGAATGAATAAATAGTTTTGCAGAAAAATTGAGTTTTACTGATCCATGTCTCTCCACATTCATGCTAGAGTGTTCTGATCACCAAACTAAGACTGGCTCTGTTGTTTATTCCCTAATGTGATTTATTATAAGTCGACCTAAATTTGTTACTCATGCACCATCTGTGATTGTGGAAGACAATTTCGATTTCCAATGTTTCTCTGAATAGGATATAAATAAGAAACAACATAGCATTATGAACTCTCATGGTGTTAGGCAGTTATCATTCTCTCTGCTTTGTAAACAGCACAGTAAAGCTTATGCAACAACAGTTGTGTGGCTTTTCTGCCACATCAGTGCAACCTAGAAGACCATTTAGTTGTGGCAAGGAGAACACATTCAAGCCATCTGGAGGGTTAAAGAAATAATCATTAGTAAATACACAAAGTAAAATTGTTGAAAAAAGTTGAAAAGAAGTTGCTTTCCATGATCATAAATAACTCTATGAGAGACAAGTTTGGGTAGATTTATAAGTCATATTAGTGAATAAATGACAGAGCCAGTCCTAGTTTAGTGGTTATAACACCAACATGAATCTGGAGAAAAGTGTTCAAGTCTCATAGATTGGTAAAGCCTTATATCTAGTACAAAATTATTTATTAAGTATAATGTGCCAAATAAAAGCCTATGATGTGGGGAGTTGTCATACGCTATAAAAGATTTATCCCTTATGTTTCTCTCCCCCTCAAAAATTCCCCGCCCTGCCCATGGTCAGTAGGGGGCACCGATGGGCTTGAAAAGGCTACTGTCCGTCGGATGTGACGTTAAGCCATGGCCTCGTGTGTGGGAGAGACATACCCTGTGCACGTTAAAGAACATGCTGGATGGCCTTGACGGGAGGTACCATCTGTCTCCCAACAGCTGTTCCAGTGGGTCCCCTCTCCCAACCTTCTCTGAGCCTTCGGGGTCCATGTGACCTGGCCATTTAGCCCATGGTGTGCAAAAAAGTGCCGCTCAGAGGTAAAACAACCCACAACCCTCTCTCCCCCTTCTCCCCCCCAAAAAGTGGGTAAATGGTTGTTTCACTATACCTTCTAAATCTGAAGGTGAAATGCAGTGAATCATATGTCAAATGAAAGCTTGGGTTGTGTTTGGATGTCGTTAGCTTCCTTAAATTATGCTCCCTCTTTCTCCCAAAAGAAAAAATAAAGGAAGAAAAAATTTATAGAGGTTAATTGTAATGAGCTATATTTCAAATGAAAGCTTATGACATGTGAATGCCATTGGCTACTTAAAAATATGCCTTTTCTCCCTTACCAAAAAAAAAGGGGTGGGTGGGGTGATGGGGTTAATCATGCCAAGTCATATGTCAAATGAAAGCTTAAGACACAGAGTAACAGAAGAAGTATAATTTTATCCTCTGAAGCAACAGAAAGACTGATGCGCCATTAAAAAGCAAAAATTAAAGTTTATGAATTAAAATTTAAATACCTATCTTTTTGTATGTGCCATAAAAAGGAAAAAACAAAACAGTCCACTGAAGTAAGATAGGTGCCAAAACTGATTTCTCTTACTAACTGAACAAAAATTGCAGTTCTATATCTTTCTTTGAAGTTAATATGAATTCATCAAGTGATTTCATCATTTGAATATTTCTCTTTTATTTTTTGCCTTTTAAGGTGTATAGAGGAAGATAGTTTTTTTTTTTTTCATATTTATGTATTGTTGCTTTTATGGTAAAGTTCATAGGGTATATTTCACAAGCATTGATTCACATATATGACTGAAAGTGCTAATAAAGAAGAAAATAGTAATGCTGGAAGTGTAAATGAAAATGCTAGTGAAGAAGAATATATTAGTTCTAGAAGTGAAGATGAAAGTAATTATCTGTATGATTCCAGGTCAAGCAGTGAAGAAATTTCAGATTATGACTTCATTACTGATGGTAGAGACTTGATAAATGTCAGCAGTGGTATTAGAGGTGATGCTAGTGGTATTGTAATGAATGTGGAAAGTGGGATAGTACTTCCTACATGTTATGATATTGAAACTGAATCTATAGAGTATTTTCAGTTATTTTTTTAAAGGTACAGATAAAAATAACTTAAAATTCTTTGTCGTTGAGCAATAAAATTTTAAAGTTTATCCTCAAACTATTTACATGTTAAAAGTTTTTAGGAGGAAACTCAGAAGCTTTTTGAGCAAAGACAGCACACCGTCTTCAGTGAAGTGATGCTATGTGGTGACGTTAGGTCTGTCACCACGTAACATCACTTCACTGAAGACTGAGTGCTGTCTTTGCTCAAAAAGCTTCCTAGTTTTCTCCTAAAAACTTTGAACATTCAAATAGTTTGAAGGATAAACTTTAAAATTTTATTGCTCAATGACAGAGAATATTAAGTTATTTTTAATTAATTTCTGAGTAAGAAGGTCCTTTTAATTGTGTACTTAAAGGTACAGTGAGAGCAAAAAGTCATGAATACAATGTTGTTGTTGTTTTTTTTGTGCTTCTCTTGTTCATGCCTTTTTTTTAGCCAAGTAATTATTAAACATATATAACTTTTATAATTCACTCTATTTTTTTAGGGTTGTTGTTGTTTTACCTCTGAGCGGCACTTTTTTGCACACCATGGGCTAAATGCCAGGTCACATGGGCCCCGAAGGCTCAGAGAAGGTTGGGGGAGGGGACCCACTGGAACAGCTGTTGGGAGGCAGATGGTAGCCTCCCGTCAAGGCCATCCAGCGTGTTCTTTAACATGCACAGGGTATGTCTCTCCCGCACACGGGGCCATGGCTTAACATCCCATCCGACGGACGGCGGCCTTTCCAAGCCCATCGGTGTCCCCTACTGACCGTGGGCAGGGCGGGGAATTTTGCGGAGATAAATCTCAACGCTGACCCAGCTGGGACTCGAACCTGGGAACTACAGATTACGAGCCTGGCGCGCTACCGACTGAGCCACCCCTGCCCCTCTATTTTTTTAATACTGATTTCAAATTTTTTTAAGTCTAAAATGGTTTTTGAGATAAGTTTCCAGAGTGATAGTATAAATTTATTATATATTATAGTATATTATTTATTATGTATATAAATTGTAATATGCTATGTCATACATATCAATTAAATGAAATTTAAATTTCTTAAAATATTTAATTTAATCTTTATTTTAATCATTATACATTAGTTGTTACACATGATAATATCAAATATGTTAAAATCAATATTTTATATGCTAGCTCTTTGCTTTAATGATTGCTTTACCACATTTTGCAAGAAAAACCTAATTTTACAAGCAGTTCTTCTGTAACAGTATGGTTAAAAGAAAATAAAGCTTCAATTAACTAGTACTTATTTGAAGGTCTGTTTTTGGGAATTTCATAATTAATCTTGTACCATAAGTTCTTGTTAGGATGTAGTCTGGAGATTGTCCAGACCATTCCATTCTTTCAATGGTGCTATCTGCAAACCACTTCTGAACAACCTTTGCTTGGTGACAAGGAGAATTATCTCGAAATATCCAAGGTTCATCCCCAAAAACATATCTGGCTGTTATCACAATTTTGTTTTCAGTATTTTTATGTCCTTAGCTTTAACTGTGTCTTTAATAATATGTAGTACCCCCACTGGACATGCAACTCTATACTATAACTTTCATTGCATGTTTCACAGTAACTTTAAGACACTGGGGACTTAATTCATCATGAGGCCACTTGTTATGTAGACACTATTCTGATTTCCAGTAAGGCTAAAGTTTTGGATGAGCTTTGCAACCCTGCAGTTCAATTTCTAGCAGTCTTCCTCTTACAGTTCTTGATTGCACAATGGTGTTTGCTGTCAATATCCATACTTTTAAATGTTGAGGTGAATTCAGTTTCTGCTCGAATGTATAATCCTATGCAGTATCCTTGTTAGCACTACACTTGTTTTTGTAGATCATCCTGTTCTTTCACTATCCACAACAGATCTAGTTTCAGAATGTCTTTTCAGTGTTGTCAAAACAGTAGTCCACATGACATTTTAGCAGTGATTTGATGCAAAAAATAACTTTCTTGTTTTAAATGTATTTTATATATATATTTGATTATGAGGCAAAAGTAAAGACCTTCCCATACTGTTCTTTATTAATCTTTCCTGTGTCGGGTAATCTGTATATGTTGACAGAATCCAAAATGAGATGCTGTGAATATATGTATCTATTTTAATAAATAAAATAAATAAATACCCCCTCAAGCAGCTGCTTGCCACAGAGGTCTGACAGGAGCCTGTCAGTTTATATGCCACAGTAGAAGATCTGAGAGGATGGCAGGACCTCAGCAGAAAACAACATGAACATCCATGCCTTACCCGGGGCTCGAACCCAGGTCCCGCAGATCAGTAGCCAAGCGCTCTAACCACTCGGCCATGGGACGGCTATCCATTTTAATACAACAAGAAAATTATATTTAAAAAAAATAAAAATTGCTATTTGAAAATCTTTATATATATATATCTTATAAAAATACATTCTTTAGGCTTGAAAAATAATACTTTTTCATTTGATGCATGTTTTATTAAACTAGGATAAAAATAATTTGTTAAAACCATGGGATTGCTATTTGTTAGACCTGATACACGGTATTGCTGATTTATTTATTAACATTACGCTGAAGCAACCCCCTGGTTCGAACTATTATCAACAAATTATTTCTTAAAGTTTTGAAAACCTCCTGAAAATTAATAAAAAAAACTATTTTTGAAAATGAAGGATTTTTTAGGGTAATTATGAAGTATTATTTGTGTTTTATCTGTTTTACACTCTTTTTTTTGCCTTAAATTAATTTTAATATTTCTAGAATTATTTTTATCATTTTTTGCAACATTTTATGCATCATTCCTGCTTTTCAAATAAAAACTATAAGTAACAAATGCGTTCTTAGCTAGAGCTTGTTGTGAAGATTGTCTGCAGCATTGTGGAAGAGTTAAGTGCAGAGTAAGTGCCATGACACAGTTAGTTGCTATGGCACATGGGGAATTTAAGTGGCTACATAGTGGATTGTTTACAGCAAGTGTCATCATGCATCTAGTTAGTATTTATACTTTTATATTTAAACCTTCATTTTCATTTCTGTAGATTTATTTTATTTGTATAAGTTACCTATCTTTCAGTCAATTGATTATTATTGATTTTTCGCAATTACTATACATGGGATGGCAGACTTTAAACTTGTTCCTATGGATACGAAAGCAAAAGAGACTTTCTTGGCAGGGCAATCAGCTGTCCCATGGGAAGGCAATTTTGGCATAGGCTTTATTATCCCTCCCTCAACAAAATTTCATTTAAAAAAAATTATGAATTTTTAAGTTAATTATGAAAGTTTTTAAAGTATTTCCTTCCCCCCCCCCCCTCATTATCTTGGCTGTGCCACTCTGGTGATATAGATTTTTTTTTTTGCTTTGGTGCACTAACTTTTTGGCACTTGCCAAGATCACAAAACTTCAACACCCAAAGAAAAAATTCATAATGTTTAGTAAAAAAAGGGCATCCAAGAAAGTGTTTTTCCATTTCACAAACATGGCAGAAAATCCCATTAATGTGAGCAATAAAGGTCACTTTGTATAACACTGGCCTGTGATTTAAAATATACCACACTAAAAAGAATCTTTAAGAGAAATAAAAATCACATTTCAGGTAAATATTATTCAGGAAGAAATTTTCTTTCAATTAATATACTTTTTTTCATCACGTTTTCCAACATTAAGCTTTAATTGTATGGTCCAATCTATTTTTTTTACTATATCACTGTGAAAAAGTCTTATTGAAATTAGTAGACTTGTAAATTTGTTGAGATTTTTTATTTTAATAAAATTTGGAGCTAAATTCTGTTTAATTTGGTATATAACATGACCTATTTTAGTTGATTGGTTATTTTTTTTTAAATCCTAAAGTTGTTTCAGCACAGTTGGGAGAAAAGTCTGGTACTGAGAAAAAAATTATAAAAAGAGAGTAATTATCTTATTTGAGTAAAAATTAATTTTTTTTTCTATTCAGAAATGAATAGCTTTTCAATTTTTATGCATTTTAATTATTTTTGTCTATTAGCTTTTGTTAAATAAATTTTTATTTGCATTGCCAGATGCATTTTTTTTTACTACATGATACTAAAAAAAAAAATCCTTTTAAAATAAAACTTTTTTCGTTAAATATTTTATTTATTGAAAATCCAGAATTAAATGCTGATTAATTTGGTATATAAACATGCCATAATTCCATTCATTAGTATTTGACAAAAAAAGTTCTAAAATTAAATTTTTTTTGGGACTGAGTATAGGAAGGAAATAGCTTGGCCTCTGGTTGTAAACCAGTTTTTCAGGCTGGATACTGGAAGGGTTAACACTGCAAAATATTGAATGCAATATAGAATTGCCCCACATCCACAAATTCAGTATTAAAGTACATTGAAACATGTACCGAAGCCAACAATTCCAATTTTATGGTTTTTCATCTGTTACTGGTTTAATAAATAACACTTGATTATTTGTAATGAGATCCTGTTCAATCAGGATCACTTGTGCTTGTAGTTTGTTATTTTCAAAATATCTGAAGATCTGTTTAAAATATGGTAAA
Source organism: Ryuthela nishihirai (assembly GCA_038380435.1). Taxonomy (NCBI): domain Eukaryota; kingdom Metazoa; phylum Arthropoda; class Arachnida; order Araneae; family Heptathelidae; genus Ryuthela; species Ryuthela nishihirai. The sequence goes on from JAWZYU010000022.1 coordinate 42,820,592, forward strand.
GCAGAAAAACGTTTAAAACTTGGCATGCAAAATTTCTTTAGAATAAAATAATAAAAGTTATATAAAATTGATAATTTAATGGGTAGAAACACAAAAATCATGTTAAAGCATAAATGTGTTCAGGTCTTTTTACCACAATTGTAATATACAAGTGCATGTTTTGTAACAGACAAATAAGTATATTTTGTAAGAGACACAAATTTATGAGCATTCCAAGATGTAGTGAGTCCCCAGCCACCATGGGGCAGGGTGGCTCAGTCAGTAGCATGCCAGGCTCGTAATCTGCAGTTCCCAGGTTCCAGTCCCCCCTTTGGTGAGCAGTGAGATTTATCTCCACAAAACTCCCTACCCTTGGTCAGGAGTGGACACCAATGGGCTTGGAAAGGCTACCATCCATCAGATGGGATGTTAAGCTGTGGTCCCATGTGCAGGAGAGCCATACCTTGTGCACATTACAGAACACGCTGGATAGCCATGACAGGAGGCTACCATCTGACTCCCAGCAGCTGTCCAGTGGGTCCCACCCAGTCTTCTCTGAGCCCTTAGGGTCCTTGTGACTGGCCATTTAACCCATTGTGTGCAAAAAGATGCCAATAAGAAGTAACCCAACCCCAGCCACTGTGAAGGTAAAGCTGAACAAATAGGTGGATTGTGCTATTGCAACATGAAAGCATTATTTGGTGTTAAAATAAATACATGATTATATCCTATCCCTAATATTAAAGAATATTTTTCAACCAGATGGCGCCAATATACCAGTTTTTAGTGATATGTTCATTAAAGACCATTGTTTATTTGGAATTTGTATTTCAATTATGATATTGCTAATGTAAATAGGGGAAAATTTTTGGATTTTTTTGTTGTTTTTTTGACAAAGCCTATTTTTTAATATATGCAGACAAAATGAAAATTTCACTACAGTCCTGGCTCCAAGTGTCTGTAGATGAAACCATTGTTTCTTTGAAAGGAAAAGTAGCCTTCAGGGTCCACAGCAAAACCTGCAAAATTTGGAATAAAATTTTTGTCAGATTCCTGAAATGATGGACAAGAAACAACACAATCCAGCTGGGAAAATATAGGGAGGGAGGGTGGCAAGAGACTGGATTTCTAATGTAGTATGATATTTCCCCTCTGTTTTTACAGGTATTTTAAAAATTTTCTAAAACGCATGAAATATAAAGTTTTGCCTTCTTTACCCTTACTAGCATTTTGAAATGAGAGCCATGGCCCCCTTCCTTAGATCCTGCCCTATCCTTTATAGATTTTTTATCACAGCAAAGAGCACCTGTACTTATAAGGAATCCAATGAATGTCTAATTCAATCACATCTCTTTCCATTTTTCTGTACACTTCAGAGGGTCAGGGGGGTGGCTCAGTCGGTAGCGTGCCAGGCTCATAATCTGTAGTTCCAAGGTTTGAATTCCTGCTGGGTCAGCATTAAGATTTATCTCCGCAAAATTTCCTGCCCTGCCCATGGTCAGTAGGGGACACTGATGGGCTTGGAAAGGCCGCCATCCGTCGGATGGGACATTAAGCCGTGGCCCCATGTGCGGGAGAGCCATACCCTGTGCACATTAAAGAACATGCTGGATGGCCTTGATGGGAGACTACCATCTGTCTCCCAACAGCTGTTCCAGTGGGTCCCCTCCCCCAACCTTCTCTGAGCCTTCGGGGTCCATGTGACCTGGCCATTTTGCCCATGGTGTGCAAAAAAGTGCCACTCGGAGGTAAAACAACCCAACCCTGTACACTTCAGATTTTCTCCTTTTAGTTTTTTATGGAATGTATGCACATCTCTGTTTGTGTTCAATTATAATATCTTTTGTGTCTTCATTTATAATAAATTGAATAATTCTTTAACATTATTAGCAAGTTTTGTATTTTTTGATGGACCTGGATTACATCTTATAATATTTTATTGTAGTTCTTTTGTCGATCTTGATCATTTTATTTCAAGATGTGTCCAGATTTAGATGAAAGATTAGAAAAGTTCATGTAGTGCTCCTCTGATTCCTAATTGAATTTCTTATTGATTTGGGGTCTTCTCATTTTCACTGCATAAGTAATCTGTGTCCCCCTTCTTTAAATTCTCCCACATTATCTTCTGTTGCTATAGTATCATTGTCAAAATCTGTTTCATCCTTTTCTCTTTCTATCGTTGTTTTCGATGAAACGAAAAATGATAAATTAATAAAAAAGTACAAAATGGATTCTCCCTACCCCCATTAACAAACATACCTTCTAAAACCCAAATTGTTGTTACAATAATATTTTTCTTTTACTAAAACTATTACATATAAAAAATAATAATAAATATTAATTAAATTTTTGTGGGATTCCTGAGTGACTCTGTTTGGTACCCATATAGTTAATATGAAATGCAATTATTTTAGTCATGCTCATTAATTTGTGCAAGTATACTCTTTTCAGTAATACAGACTTCTTACCTGTACAGTATAGTCCTTCACAAGTGTAATATTAAGATTTTCTGAAATTGTCTGTCTCTGCTTTTGTTAAGAAAATGAAGATCAGTAACTTCAAAGGGTGCCATATATTGGATGAAATATTAAGCCGTGTTTCTTATTCAATAGAGACATACACCAAAGAGCCGAAACATTATGACCACCTGCCTAATATGATGTTGATCCTCCAGTGCTGCCAAAACAACTCTTTCCTGGTGAGGCATAGACACTACAAGATTTCTAAAGTGGTATCTGGTACCAACATGTTACCAGCAGATCCTTTAACTCTTGTAAGTTACATGGTTGAGCCACTGCAGATCAGATATGTTGTTCCAACACAAACCACAGATATTCAATTGAGGCCTGGGCAATCTTCCTCATTCAAGTCTTCCTCATGTTCTGCGACCCATTTTAGGACAATCCGGGCAGTGTGGCATGGCACATTATCCTTCTGAAAAAAGGCACTACTAGAGGGGAATGCTGTTGCCATTAAGGAGGTACCTGGTCTGCAGTGATGTTTAGATAGGTGGTAGATGTCATAGTTTCCTGCACATGAATGAGTGGACCCAGGGTTTCCCAGCAGAACATTGCCCAAAGCAATACACTTCCTCCACTGGCTTGTTTTCATCCCACGGTGCATCCTGATGCCAACACTTCTCCAGGTAAATGACACAAACCTACCCTGCTGTCCACATGGTGCAACAGGAAACGAGATTCATTGGACCAGACGACCTTCTTCCAATCATTCAAGGTCCAATTTTGATGCTCACATGCCCATTGTAGGCACTTTTGATGGTGAACCGAGGTTAGCATGGGCACTCGGAGTGGCTTGCAGCTATGCAACCCCATTTTCAGCAGGGTTCGATGTACTTTGCATTGTGACACATTACTCCTGTCACCAGCATTCAAATTATGGGTAAGGGGTGGGGGTGGCTCAGTCGGTAGCGCGCCAGGCTCGTAATCTGTAGTTCCCAGGTTCGAGTCCCAGCTGGGTCAGCGTTGAGATTTATCTCCGCAAAATTCCCCGCCCTGCCCACGGTCAGTAGGGGACACCGATGGGCATGGAAAGGTCGCCGTCCGTCGGATGGGATGTTAAGCCGTGGCCCCGTGTGTGGGAGAGCCATACCCTGTGCACATTAAAGAACACGCTGGATGGCCTTGATGGGAGGTTACCATCTGTCTCCAACAGCTGTTCCAGTGGGTCCCCTCCCCCAACCTTCTCTGAGCCTTCAGGGTCCATGTGACCTGGCCATTTAGCCCATGGTGTACAAAAAAGTGCCGCTCAGAGGTAAAACAACCCAACCCAAATTACGGGCGAGTTGCACCACAGTATCCCTTCTGTTGGCTCGTACCATACAGGATAGCTTTTTCACACCTCTAGCATCGATGACCCGTTGTTAGCCCCACCTTGCTGCTGTTCATGATTTTTCCCTCATCAGACCACTTTTTCAAGGTATTAATCATGGCTGACCATGAGACACCCCACAAGCCTTGCCGTCTTGGAAATGCTCTGACCCAGTCATCTGGACATTACAATTTGGCCTTTGTCAAACTCACTTAAGTCCATTGCCTTTCCCATCTGAAGAACAATGCTTATTAACAGAGCTCAGTATCAGGTGTTATTTATACCATTTCGTGACCTTAACACACACACACACACACCGTTGTTTAGCTGCAGTTTCTTTGATTTGCATAAAGATGTGCTGGTCATAATGTTTTGGCTCTTTGGTATATGCTATGCTTGTTAAGAACAGCTTCCATCACCTTGACAAGTATCTCCTCTATAGCCCTATCAGATGTCAATTGGGTTCAATATTTTCTATCTTTAGCAGGAATTTCAAAATCTTGCAGATCTAAAAGAAGCCTGTTGGTAGTTAGAATGAGTGAGAGAAGCATAAAATTACAAGCATATACTGCCATAAAAGTATAAAAAAAAACTGAAAATGGGAGAGAGAAAAAAACACATTGTTAATGGGAGTGCTGTACAGTTACATTGCAAATGATTTTCATGAAAGCAAGCACAAACAGCTACAAAAGGTTGCAGCTAATTAATTAGAGAGTATGTGATGATTATTATCATATCAGTTAATCAGTTATTGTCAGGAAAATTCGGTTCCAATAGTGGATTAATGATGATGAATATGGTCACATAGTTAGAATAAATAGACTTAGGGACTTAAGTGATGCTAATTAAGTTTTCAGAGCACACATTCCATGAGGAAATTGAGAGTTACTATAGTGACACTTGGATAAAAGGGCTGAGTTATGGAATTGTCTAAGAAATGCCATTTATTAGTTGCAATATAAATTTGTCATTGTTAATGTTTCAGAATAATTGGTTTTAAAAGCACAAAAGTGTATACAAAAGTAATTATCACTATTACACTTGTAATTACAGATCTTCAAACTTTTCAAGAAATGGGGAGATTGAGTCAGCATTAGACAACATTTCCGTCAATGAACTGATGCTGACTAACAAGAACACTTATATTTTGCTCCTAAAATCATCTGGGAATGCTCTGATTTCAAGAAAGCAAATATTGTAATTCTATTGAGTTGAAGGTACTAAAAATTAAAAAGTAATGTTTGACTAAGTGTTTTTATCTTCTTTAAGTGCACCAGACTAGTATCTTTTAAAATTATATTTTTTACCAAATATATTATGTAATTACCAGTAGCTGAGTAGTAGCATATTAAGCTTCAGAGTAAAGGGACACAAATTGAATCTGCAAGAAAGCATCAATATGTTTGCACTTCCTCTCTTGTATGTTTTCTCTATCACAAGTTATGTTGAGAACCCCATCATAAATAGCTATTGGGGGGTGAGATGTTTGTTAAATTCATAAAATGTTGAAGGTTTTGAAAGGTAGGTGGATACTTGACCTGAAACTTTGTATTTACTATGAAGCACATAATATGGCCACAGTGCTTAATATCATTCAAGTTTTAGCAGAATGCCTAAATGTGAAATACTTTTCCAGTGTTTGCGTCCTTTTATATGAGGTACTATTTTGGAGTCTGCAAGTAATTTTATTACAGTGCTAGGGAGAGGACTCATTGGTCACTTATAGTAAAACGGCCAAATCAGTAGATTTTTTAAGAAATGCAGAGTTCTCTAATACAGTTAAAACCTGTTCAGTTCAAAACTTTTCAAAATTTCCATACAATTCTAATTTTCTTTTAATTTTAAGACCCAATTAACAAGTTTCATGCAACATTATCTTGATAATTCGAAACCCTTATTAATTCATAATTTAAACTAGAAGAATAACACATCACCAGTGGTGAATATGAGATGCTCATTTTCAAGAAAATTAAGTTTTTCATTTTCCGAATTTTGCACCCTTTAATCATACTAATTTGTACTAATGGGTAATTGGAATATGTAAATACTACAGTATTATTAGCACTATTTAATGCAAAAATAATTTCTCATTTATCCCTTAAAATGAAAAGGCTGCTTTTCTCATCCTCTAGGGGCAAATCAATCAGTGTATGTAAAAATAATTTATTACTATATTGAAATATTATTGAAAATTTTAAAATTAAGTACAATTTAAAAACTAGAAGAATGCATATTACCTCTGGTGCATATGGAAATTTCGTTTTCAAAGAGAATGAAGTTTTTCTTTGCCTACTCTTTCACTCCTTAAGAGTTTTAATTTGAGCTAATAACTGGTGGGGAAAAAATGCAGATAGTATTTTATTAGTAATTATAGAACATAAAAGTATCGATCTTTTAATTCTTAAGTTTAAAGTTGCATTTCCCACACTTCTCTCAAAAATGTGGGTAAATTATTGCTATCAGTGGAATAACTCTTAAAAAACTACCACTAAATTTCAAATTTTTATCATATACATATTATTTGTAAAACTCAATGACAGCTCTGCTGTTTCCATATTTAGTGATATGTAAATATATATTAAAATATATAAATATTTAATATATAAATTTTTAATTTAATAAATTATAATAAATAATTTAATAAAATATGTAAATATTTAATATATAAATTTTTAATTTTTTTATTTAAATATTTAATATATAAAATATATATAAAAACTAAAGTACTTGAAAAATATTTCATTAGTATCAATCCAATTAATATAGAGTTTTCTAATCATTTGCATTGTTTTCAGTGGAAATTTTGCAACTTTCACATTACACCACCAAATTTTCAAAATTTATATCATTAATGCATCATTGCAATATTCATTTGAAATTTTGGAATTTTCAAAAATTTCCACCATTAGAGAGCGCAATTATAGTTTTTGGAAGATTCTAAAAAAATTAATCGTAATATTTCATCAGTTTCTATCTAACTCGAAAAAGATTTTTTTATTTATCTCTAAAAATAACCAGTTATCTTCTAAAACAAAAAAGTTGTGTTTTTTCACACCCCTGGGTGTAAAGCGCCAATTCATTGTTGACAGTGAAAATTTCGTGACTTTCACATTCCTCCACCAAAATTTCTAGCATAAATACATCTTATGAAATTTTGGGATTTTCAGCTTTTTCCACTGCCAGACCGCTTAATTATAGCTTTAGAGATATTTGGAAAGTGCATGTCTTAATATTTCATCAATACCTATCCAACGCAAAAAGAATTTTTAATTTATCTCTAAACAAAAAATTCAATGTCTACAGATGGACAGACGACAATATTATCTTGGTTTCAAAGTAAACGAGATAATAAAGAGCTTGGCGAATTTTAACCAATAGTAATTTAACACAAATTAATCTAAATTATGCCTATGTTAATAAGTATCTGTTATCAACATTCTATCACCAGAATTTCTCATTTCTAGCATAATTATATTACTTGCAGTATTACTTCAAGTTTTACATTTTCTACATTAATTGAAAAACCAGTCCTATGTTTAATGTCATCTTGCCATCAGTAAATGCCTCCTTGTACAGCCATTGAATATAGGACTGATTTCAAAACTTATTTGACAGTAATAAACGTTGGCAACCTAATTGTTCATGCTCCAGCGTACAGAAGAAAAGTTGTGTTGACATCAACTGCTGCAACATGGATTTTTCATAACATCTTAGATGTTAACTACATCAACAGCTCTCAAAAATGTTTACTGTATATCCAAAACTCTTGTACTTTTTACCCAAAATCTCTGGTACTATCTGGCATGTGCTACTTAATTTATTTCAAGTACTATTATGCTAATTTGAACATTGTCACTTTTATTCCATGTTGCATAAGGCAACAAGAGATTTAGAAATGTAACTCTCATAAGAAAGCTATAGGCTTAACCTGAGTACCTTTAAACCTTTTTCTAAACAGTGAATTTGCAATTAAATTATAATTTAACTGCCAATCACTGTGTCCTACTATCTAACCTAATTTCTCTTGTCTGTTGGTGAAATAAAATTTTGTTTTCTGTTTTGAAATCTATTGTTAGATCTGTTGTCATGGTTTTCGAATTAACCAGGTTTTACCATAGTAAAATTATGTATATACTGAGATGCCATTTTATTATTTACACCACCACTCATCACATAAATGGTTTATTCCAACACGTAATACATCATTTGATTATGGCATGTGGTATGAATCAAGCAGACCAGCTCTTTGAACATAGGTTAGAGTTGGACTGAACATTAGAATGGACAAAATGAGCGACCTGAGTGACTTTGAATGTGCATGATAATTGGTTCTAGGAGTTCTGGTTCTAGCATGTCCCAAATGGCCATCCTCCTGGGCTTTTCATGCATGCAACCATTTCAAGGGTTTTTTGAGAATGGTACAAAGAGCAAAAGACTACCAGTGATTGATGATCGTGTGGATGAAAACAGCTTGTGAATCAGAGGGGCCAAAGGGGACAAGTGAGAATTGTTCAAGCCAACAGATGGGGCACAACAACACAAATCACAGCAGAATTAAACATTGGTGTGCAGGTCATCATCTCCAAACACACCACGTATTAGACCTCGTTGTGAATGGGCTACAACAGCCACTGACCATGTTGAATGTCGATGTTGTGAGTGGAAATCATGAAAGTGCATCTCCAATGGGCACAGGAGCAATGACACTGGACTGTTGAGGACTGGAAAAAGGTAGCCTGGTCAGATGAATCAAGGTTCCTTTTGCATAATGTGGATGGAAGGATCGGAATTATCACCTGAGTACATTTAAACCTTTTTCTAAAATTCATTGAACATTAGAATTGCATATCATAGCATGACTGCTAGCAACATGAGGCCATGAAGTCATCTTGTCTAGTGTCAACAGCACAGGGTGGTGTGATTTTGTGGGAAATGTTTTTCTGACCTTCTTTAGGCCCCCTGATACCCATCGAAGGAAATCTGAACATTATGGCGTATTTGAACATAGTTTCTGACCATGTTCATCCCATCATGGCAACAGTTTATCCTCACTTAGATGGTCACATTCAGCATGATAATGCACCCGCTCATAAGGCGTGTATTGTCACTGAATGGTCCCAGGAAGATGCAGATGAGTTTTTTTTTTTGGTTCATTGGCCTGTTGTACAGTCCCTAGATCTTAACCTTATCAAACACCTTTGGGATGAGCTGGTAAGGGCTCTTTACAGTGAGACTGCCCTGCCATCCAATATGCAGCAGCTGTCTGACAGATCATTTCTATATAATACAACATTCCTGCACAGTGCATCCAGCATCTTCTATGTTCCATACCTCGACAAATTTTATCTGGCATCTCAGTCTATATTAAACTTGTATTGTTGAAATTCAAAATTTGTAGAAATCTGAATCCAGATCTTCAGTTTTCTTCAATTGCATGTTTCTTTAAATATATTTGAAGTTTGGGAGTTTAGAACGTGGTTTTCCATTTATATAATATTGAAGTGACCCAATACTTTTGTAAATAAGGTGTATAGGCATTTATGGTAAAATGTAATCTGAATAAAAAACTGAATTTGTAAAAGTAGAGATTTCAAAGGGAAGGAAGACTGTGCTTCACTTATATAGAGAAATTGGAATAGAAGGGATATTCAAGATGTGTCATGTTCATAGAGTTGACAGCCATTCGTCAATAAAGTTGCAGTATCCTGAAAGGGTAGATGAATTCCTCACATATTTGTTATATGTATTAGGTTAAAATAAAAATACCCCCTCAAGCAGTTGCTTGCCACAGAGGTCTAACAGGAGCCTGTCAGTTTATATGCCATAGTAGAAGGTCTGTGAGGATGGCAGGACCTCAGCAGAAAAACAGCACAAACGTCCATGCCTTATCCGGAGCTCGAACCCAGATCCCTTAGATCAGTAACTAAGCAAATGAAAAGTAGACAACTCTGTATCTGGGAAATGGATTGAGTGAATGGATCTCATACGGAAACAGTAGACATAGAAGGAACTAATAAACACCAGAATCAGTGGTAAGTATCAGCTTGAACATGATACACATGGATTGTAGACAAGCCATGCATGGAAGCATTACAGAAATGAATGGTGTGTAGTATGCAGACGTATTAATATGACCAACTTTCAGGGTCTGCTGTTGATTGAGTTTCTAACTGTGGTGACACCAACTCACAACGATAATGTGAAACTAGGGGTATTTGAAGGCAGGCAATCGGTTTAAAGCATCTAGCACCTCTAAGTAAAACAGTTGTTTGGTTGTTGCAGTGTATGCTCCCATACTGTCCAAGTAAGAATGCAAACATTGAACAGGTAGGTTGGGAATGCTGGAACATCCTCCATACAGTTCTGGCATCTTCTTACATTGCTCAAAGTGAAAATCTTAATACCAAGAAGGGAATGGAAGTCATCATCATCGTCATCCTCAAGCAGCCATGGGCTACAGAGGTCCAACCAGACCGTGCAATTTAGTTCTCCAAGCAAGTCTATCCTGAGCTACATCTACTGCATCTGGCCACTGCACACCAATTCTAACAACGTCCTGTTTGACATTGTCTGCCCCCTGCACCCTAGGTCTCCCCTTCTTTCTGAAGCCTTTAGGCACACTGTTCATAACCCTATTTGCCAATCTATAATTATTCATACGGGCAACATCGCCAAACCAACGGAGTCTCTCTCTGCACAATATGCTGCTTAAAGGAGGTTGCAAACTCCTTTGCCTAACCTCATCATTAGTTACAAAGTTGAACCACCTAATGCCCAAGATACTGCGTAAGCATCTGGAATCAAAAGCATCTAGTTTCCTGTTATCTTGTTTACAAAGTGTCCAAGTTTCACTACCATAACTAACCCTAGAAAGAACCAAACTATTATACAGCCTAATTTTAGTCTTTAGGTGTATACGCCTATTTCTCCACATTCTCCATAGGTTCTTAAAAGTCCCGGCAGCAATCCCTATTCGTCTGTTAATCTCATGCCGCACATCACCATTATCTGTTACATAGCTCCCAAGATAATTAAACTGTGACACCTGCTCAAGACTGCAACCATTCAGATTAACTGAATCACAGCCTGCCTGACCAATTTTCATCACTTTAGTTTTCTCTCTGTTTATAACCAAACCTACTCTACTACCAGTCTCATCAACAGCTCGAATGAAAGAGTTCATCTCATCACTCATCATCTCATCAATCATCAAAGCATTCCAAGAAGTTTTTCACTGAAATTTATTAATCTTCTGTAAAGCTCCGCTTGTTTCTTGTAATCTGTATTTTTTTTCTATTTTTCCATCCTCTTCCTCTGTTGCTCTTTGGAATCGTCTTCTCAAAGCTTTTAATTTTTTCCTTTCAATATTCAGCTGTTGGTTCCACCAAGGAACTGCTTTTCTGCTGTCCACTTTGTTTGCTTTCAGGTGCTTGTCCTTGATATAGTATCAACGAATGAGTTAACCAATTCATCTAATTGACTTGCTGTGTTAATATTTCTTAATTTATCTTCTAATGATGCTTCATCTTTCTTGATATCTTGCGCTATTTTAAATACACAGTTGTATCAGAATAATATGACCACCTACCATACGTATACAATGCTAGGTGGTCATATTATTCTGATAGAACTGTGTAATCCTCTGTGGGTGTGCATCTTCAACGCATGAGGAAGCTTATTCCATTAGCCGCCATACGGCTTCCGAATGTGTTACGGGGTGGCATCACGTATGGCGGCCGGACACCTCTGCTCCATGTTTTTGGCAAGCCAGCGGCGAGATGTTACATCAATGACATTGTTGATCCTGTGGCATGACCCTTACCACCTGGCCTGGATTGATTCCGCTGCAGGACAACGCTACCCCACTGCATATGCAATGCATATGCAATGATGAACAGTCTCCAAGGTGTGGACATTCTCCCATGGCTGTCATAATCCTCGGACTTGCTGCCCATTGAGCATGTATGGGACCTTATGGGTCACTGCCTTTTCCAGCTCCCTCCAATGGAGAACCTGGTACAGTTGTGTACCTAATTGGATGCTGTTTAGAATGCCATACTTCGGGACACCATTAACCATCTTATTGATGGAATACTGAGAGTCTGCAGGCTTGTATAACCTCCCAAGGTGGGCCTACTACGTACCGATGAATCTGCAACATATGAACGTACCTAGCGTTCTCACGTTCTGTTTTTGATCATTTGCTCATCTCTAATAGCTTCCATCCTGCCAGTTTCGATCGTATACATCACTTCCTTTGCAGTGTTGAGATTTCCATTTTGAGCAGTGTATCAGAATTTTACATATTTGGACCTATAAAAATGCCATTAGAAGAAGTTGAAGGCTGACCAAGAGGTTCAAGGCATTTCATATACTTCCTTCATGCACGAGATAAAGTTGCTCGTGAAAAGAGTGTATATTGCTAATTCAAAGTTGAAACAAATGTTTCAATTGTCATGGTGAATTTCAGCAGATCAATAAGCGATTTATGATTCATTTCCGATTTGTTCACTTTCCATTTGAGCGACTCATATAAGTGATCGGTTAGCGTGCTTGGCTACTGATCTAAGGGACCTGGGTTCGAGCCCCGGGTAAGGCATGGCTGTTTGTGTCGTTTTTCTGCTGAGGCCTGCCATCCTCAGGCCTTCTCCTGTGGCATATAAACTGACAGGCTCCCGTCAGACCTCTGTGTCAAGCAGCTGCTTGAGGGAATATTTTTTTCTTTTTATGATTCAGACCAAAATAAGGATATTTAATAAGTATACCCCCTCAAGCAGCTGCTTGCCACAGAGGTCTGACAGGAGCCTGTCCGTTTATATGCCACAGTAGGAGATCTGAGAGGATGGCAGGACCTCAGCAGAAAAACGACACACACATCCATGCCTAATCCGGGGCTCGAACCCAGGCCCCTTAGATCAGTAGACAAGCGTGCTAACCATTCGGCCAGTATAACGATTACAAAATATTTTAGATTGGAAGGGATGCAACATTTATGCATCGGGGGCATCAGTTCCAAAGAGCAATGCCCAAAATCTTAAAACAGCTGGTTCATCAACTGAAGAGTTTGAGTTATTTGAATGGGAATTATCCTCTGTTTTCTCACACTTCATATGCTACATGGTGAAAAACTAAAAAAGATTATATAGAGACCCGGGTTGTGCAAGCTGGCATTGGATCTATGCAAATTTGCAGACGTCTATGCCAATTCTGGAAACCTTTGTGGTACTCCTGTTGGGGAATAATCCACAACTCTGAATGAACGGGCTTCCTAGCAAGTTCCTTTTTGTTTTTTGGATGGGGCGGTCGTTTGATTTTTTTTTTTTCCTATTCCAGATAAAGCGTAATTTGCCAGGTTTTATGAGCACTGGCATTGTCGTGAAAAACCTTTGACATGGATGTTGTTGGATGCTGCTCCTTCATCTCAACCATTTTAAACAAAGCAATGTAGTATTGGCCATTTATAGTCATTTTTTCAGATAAAGTGTCCACAGTCGCCAATCCTTGGGAATTGAAAAAAAAAATTGTGAACATCCTTGAGTGCAAGTCTTGTTGGAGGATTGGGGAACGTGGTTCATCTTCTGCAACCCAAGCAAAGTTGTCGATCTTTCTGGGAGTTTTATAGTAATAACACCTCATCGCCTATGATGATGTCTGTCAACCGTTTGGGGTCACTAGGTTGAAACATTGCCAGTATCCTACACGAGTCGACTCTAGCCCTTTTTGCCGTTCTCTCAGTTGGTGGAGTACCCATTTAGCACAGATCTTTCAGAACTGTAAATGTTGATGAACAGTTGTTTCCATACTGCCAATCGAATCGATACATTGACATCTAAACTTATTTCCTGAACAGTGTTGTGGGAGTTTTTATTAATGAGGTCACTTACAGCAACAATGGTTTTCTCATTCACGACTTCCTTCCGTCTTGCTTTCCGTCTTCCTTCCGTCTTGCTCCAAGGTCTTCAAAGCACTACCGCCCTTCTCTGAAAATGCGATTCCATCCCATAACATTGCTATGTGAACAGGCATGATCCCCATATACTTGTGGTAAATCGATAGGCTGCCGTCCCATGGCCGCGTGGTTAGCGCGCTTGGCTACTGATCTAAGGGACCTGGGTTTGAGCCCCAGGTAAGGCATGGCTGTTTGTGTCTTTATCTGCTGAGGTCCTGCCATCCTCACAGACCTTCTACTCTGGCATATAAACTGACAGGCTCCTGTCAGACCTCTGTGGCAAGCAGCTGCTTGAGGGGGTATTTATTTATTTATTGTTAAATCGACAGGAATTTTTCACGTCATCCCCAAGCTGCATCCTTTTGAAAACTTAAAATATTTCCCCATCATTAGTAGGCTTCATAGCAACAATGCACAGATTTTGCAGACCAAACTTGACTCGTCGCCACCGAAAAAAAATTATGATACGGCCTTTGTTTTTAACAAGTTTAGAGAAGGTTTCAAACAAGGTTCCTCCGAAGTTGACGACCTATGGGTCGTCAACTTCGGAGGAACGAGTGCAAATGTATAGACAGTGTCAAGAACTTTTTAATGCAATCTGTAAAGAGCAGGTGCCACAATTTTGGATTGAGAAATAGGATTGCAATTGGTCAGAGATGGTACCTATATACCAATGAGCAGTCCTAGTCTGGACTAAACACAAGTGAAAATCAGTAAGCCAACTTTCATTTCGAAGACTATACCGGAAAAAATCGAGCTGAAAAAGTGTTTTTTTCACCAATATATCATGAAAAAATTTAGACAATGACACTTTTATTGACCACTTAGAATGGTAATTTATTTAAGATTTACGTATTAAAACTAGCCCATACCTGGTCTAGTGGTTAGCCTAATTAACTACTAAACCAGCGGTCAGGTCCTGTATCACAGAATTACTACCTATGGCATATAAACTGACAGGCCCCTGTCAGACCTCTGTGGCAAGCAGCTGCTTGAGGGGGTATTTTTTTTTATACAGACTGGAGATCCTGTATAGTTAGAGGCTGGCCTTCTTCTTCTTATACATCCTTCTTTCTAAGCTGGACCTATTTGTAAAGGGGGCCTCGGCCCCCCTTATCATCAGGTCCATAGCGTAAATGGTAGTGGGTGCGGATGAAAACGGCAAAGACTGTCCAGCACAGTGAAGGCTGGCAATCGTACATATTAGCAATTGGGCTTTAGGCCGCAGGCCTCCCAGTTGTGGAGAGGCTGATGTTGAAGGGTGAAGGAGAATAAATACCAGTTGCATGTCATGTGAAGGGGGTGGAAGGGGGGTGGAGAGAGATAGAGGAAGAAGTAATGCATATATATATATATTTTTTATAATTTTCCGAGTGGCGAATGATATGTTATTTTTTGAAATTGTGGCCATGGTTGGTTGCCAGTATGGTAGATTTGAGTCAATCAAAGGGGGATGAAATATTTGGTGGGGGGAGCTGAGACGGTGGGATAGGTAATACTCCGGTGTCAGGAAGATGGAGGAGGAAATATTTATGGTAGCTTATCTAACTCCAGAGGTTAGCATTGGGTTGCCCTGCCATGCAGTGAAATATTGCGCAGGGGTTGATCAGGCGCAAGATCTGGGAAAAGTCTTAGCTCAGTGACAGCCTTATATATGGGAAGGAGTATGATAAAGATAATTTTTTTTTTGGAGAAGGGAGGAAAATGATATAGCTACGTTATATGAGTTGGAAATCAAATTTATGTGTTCAGTGTGTGGTGGTCAGTGTTTAATTTTGTAGAGCTAGTGGAAGGTCAGCCATGAACTTGGAGTGTGTGGCAGGAGTGCAGTTTAAGGTTCCCATCAAAGGGTAGTGGGAGATGTGGTGAGATTCCATATGTATATTAGGTATGATAATGTGTATAGAGATGTTATGTTCTGGGAGAGATTCCATATAAGTTATTGAGTTAAAGAGAAATATAAAAGTTTCCAATATAGAAATAAAGTTTTCCTTTATGTGACTTTATTTTTGATAGATTGATTTTGTTTTGATGATTTTATACTATATATTTATTTTTATTTTGAGTTAGTTTCTATCGAATAAGTTGTCCAAAATGCGTCTTTTGATGTCCTATGGGAATCTTTTATTGGCATCTGGATCTTTTAGTGTCTTTTAAAAGTGAGGTAGAGGCCTTTGGAGAGGCTTTAGGGGAATCTCCCAGTGCTGTTGATGTATTGGGCCAAGGCCCTATAGTGGCTTTTTATATTATTATGAATAGGACCAAGAATTGTTTGGGATGAGAAATAAGTGGTTCCCAGTGTGGTGAGTGTCTGGAAGAGGGTAATTCTATGTGTTGTGTATTTGGTGCAGTGTAGAAGGTAGTGTGGAATGTCTTCTATCACTTGGCATGTAGTGCATAGAGCAGATGGTACCTTTTGTATCATGAAAAGGTCCTTGTTGAGATTTCTTCTGCCAGTGCATAGTTGATGAATTGCTGTTTGGGCTCTTCTTGATAGATAGTTGAGATGTAGTGTGTGTGGGATGGCAGCAATGGTGGCTCTGAATGTATTTTTAATTGTGGCCTGTTGGATCCAGTTTTGTGTCCATGTGGAGTGGAAGAATTTGTTGATTTCAATTAGGTGATGATTATATGTCTCAGGGGTGTGATAATTAGGTGTAGAGATATTGTGTCCTTGTTTAGCAAGGTGGTCAGCAGTTCATTATGGGTAATGTTACAATGAGAGGGTATCCAGTGGAATGTTAGTGTTTTGTGAGTGGCAATTATATTGTGTGAAATTCTGTGAATATGGAAAAGAGAGTAATTTTGTGATAGGTTGTATGTATGTTTGTTGATGCTGTGCAAGGCAGATTTTGAGTCGGTGATAATATGTATGCTGTGTGTATTTTGTGTGGGGGACCATTCCAAAGCCATATGTATTGCAGCTAGCTCTGTAGCAGTACTGTTTTCTGCATGGTTCATTTTGATTATATGTGAGAAAATTGGTTGGGTAGAGTGGAAGGCAGCAGAGCCATTTGTTGTGTGTGGTATGTGGGAGCCATCTGTGAATATAATGAGATCTGTGATAGGAATGTTTGTGATGAGTTGTTCGGCTGCAAATTTTAGTTCTTGTGGGAGGTGTTTATATTTTTGGGTGATGTGTGGAAGTGTGAGATTTATGGAGGGTTTTTTAATAGTCCAATAGGGGATTGTGTATCTAGGGTTGAAAGGTTTGATTTTTCTCCATGTTGAATATAGTGGGTGCTGCTTTATGATTTGTGCAGTGGGGGATGTGTTGATAGGAGACTCAATTCTATTTATAGTGGGGTGGTTGGGGTTTAGATGTTTTAATTTGACGTAGTGTTTGCAGGTGAGTTTGTGTCTGATGTTGTCGAGGGGAGGCACGTTGGCTTCTGCCCATGTGGCCAAGTTTGGGCAGCCAGTTTTAAGACCCAGTGCAAGTCTGATGGCTCTGGTTTGTATGGTTTCAAGTTTGTTAAAAAATTTGGGTGAGGTAGTGTTTAGAGCTAGCAGGCCATACTCCAGTCTGCTGTTGATAAATGTTTTAATAAGGGTGATCATAGATCTGTCACTTGCACCCCAGCTAGCTCTTGTGATTGATTTGAGAATGTTGAGAGCTCCATTACATGTGGATTATGTATTTGTGATGTGTTGTTTCCAGTTAAGCTGTCGGTCTATAGTTAGCCCTAAGTATTTGTAGTGTTTAACTAGGGGGATGGCGTGATTGTTTATAGTTATGCTGAGTGAGTTGTGCGGGGGGGGGGGTGTTTATGTGTTATGGGTAAGACCGCAGATTTAGGTGCAGAGATGGCTAGTCCCCATTTGTTTGTAAAGTCAAGGACCTGGTTGACTGCTGTTTGTAGGGCTGTTTGTATAATGAGGGTATCATTTCCTTTGGTCCAGAGCACTATGTCATCAGCAAAGACGGAGCAATTAATGTCCTTGTTAAATACTGTTGGTAGATCATGTAGAAGAATGTTGAAAAGTGTAGGTGCTCGGTGATTCACTGCCATTGGTTGATTGAGTCACATGGTTTATGGACGCCATGTTTTGTCGTACCGTGAGACGAAAGCCTATGTGTTAATGTGTGTACCAAGTTAAAACTTCTCAGTTGTTATAGTTTTATATATTTCTACCACTTTCTTCTGTGTGTCCGTCTATAAATAATCAACTTTTGTTTATAAAAGCTGTCATATTTTACGAATGCCTCACTGCGCTGCATTTGGGTGTTAAAATTTCACTCAAAGAAATAATATTTTTTTCCCAGAAACTCCATCAGAAGACTCAAACGGCTGCAAAAGTGAAATGAGCTAACTGAAAACCAACAAATAATTTTTTTAATGTTCGTTTAAAAAATCATCTAATCTTTTCACTTTGTCGTCTGTCTGTCCGTCTCCCTGTTAACTGTTGTCTGTCCATCAGTTTTTTCACCTGTGTGTCCTTCTATAAATAATCAACTTTTTTACTTTTAGAGACAAAAGAAAAATTCTTTTTGGGTTGGTTAAGTGTCGAACAAATATCGCGATTTGCAATTTTGAAAATGTTAAATAGGTTTAATAGTGCGCTCTAGCTGTGGAAAAAGATGGAAAATGCTAAAATTTTAAATGAATATTTCAAACTATTTACGTTGGAAATCTGAAATTTTGGTGGTAGTGTTATAGTTAGAAGGTTTACAATGGCAACAAGGCTTTGCCGTCTTAGCCTAAGGGAGGTGGAAAAATTAAATTTTTTAAGAGATAAACGAAACATATATTTTTTTTGCTTTACAGACACTAGCAAAATATTAATGATTTTAAATAATATTTGATAATCTCAGCTTTACCTGTAGCGTCTTATACGTCAATAAATGTATTTGTTGAAAATATTTCGCCGACATACGGGATTCGAACCCGCATCTCTCTGGAAATATGCCAGAGTATTCTAACCTGTTGAACTAATGTCTTTTTCCACTAATAATGACTATCACTCTTCCCGTGAATCGTTATGGTACCACCTATGAATCTCGGGAGGCAACTATTTTAAAATTTTTTTATTTTTTTTTTACTCGGAGCACTTTAGTGCTCTGAGTAAGATGGAAATAAAAAATGAAGTCACATCATGCTATTTAGCGTTTTTAATGATTTAAACACTATTTGATAATCTCAGCGTTCAGCGTTACCTGTTGACGTTTAAACGTATATAAATCGATAAATGTTTTTTGTGAAAAAAGCCAGCATTAGTTCAACAGGTTAGAATACTCTGGCATGTTGCTGGAGAGATGCCGGTTCGAATCTCATATGTCGGCGAATTTTTTTTCCACAAAAATGATTCCACCAGCTGATGGGGATTCGAAAAATGTAAATTTTTCGAATCCCCATCAGCTGGAATTTCCAGTGTTAGAGAGTGTTAAAGGCGGTAAATGAAAACTCGAAAGGCGACCTCTAGCAGCAGAAAAAAGTTGAAAAATACCAAATTTTTAAATAAATATGGCAAACGATCTGTTTTTTGCTAGAAACTTAAATTTTCGGTCATAGAGTATAATGATCAAGTGGTTTACATTAATAGTAATGATTTGTCCCTTTGGTAAAATGCACCTTTTCTACTTTAAGAGATAAACAAAAAACGTTTTTGGCACATTACAGGTACTAATAAAATATTAATAATTTATTTTTTCATTTATACAGTAGTTTGAATTTCCACTGTCAGAGGATACTGAAAGTGTAAAATAACTAGAAGAATGCATATCTCCTCTTGTGCATATGTGAATCTCATTTTCAAAGAGTAGGAAGTTCTTCCTTTGCCTACTTTTTCACTCCTTAAAAGTTTTAATTATGGATGTTTATGTTTTTCTACTGAGGTCCCACCATCTTCACGGACCTTCTACTATGGCGTATAAACTCACAGGCTCTTGTCAGACCTATGTACAAGTAGCTGTTTGAGGGGTTATTTATTTTTTAATGTATGATGGGGGAAATGCACCTAGTAGTATTTTATTAGTAATTATAAAACATAAAAAGTATTTGTCTTCTAGTTCTTAAATGTAAAAAGTTGCTTTTCTCTCGTTCCTATGAAAATACTGGGCAGATCATTGCTGTCAGTGGAATTTCTACCATAACAGAACTCTACACACCGAAGTTTCTACCATAAACAGATCACATGAAACATTCGTTAAAAGTTTTGCCTTTTCGATATTTAGTAATCTCTAATGATATAAATTAAAACTACCTTTGAAAATGGGAATTACATTTCATTAGTAAAACTAAAACTAAAAAAGAGATTTCCAATTATCTCTTAAAACAAAACCGTTTCGTTTCTTACCTACCTTAGGCTTAGGGTAAACTCACTGCTGTCAATGGAATTTTCAAGACTGTCGCATTCGATCACCAAAATTTCAAATTTTTAACATAACTACATCGTTTGCAATATTCGTTTTAAATTTTGGGATTTTTCGATTTTTTTCCTCCGTTAGAGGAGCAAATATAGCTTTTGGGAAATTCATCATCATCATCATCATCCTCAAGTAGCCATGGGCTACGGAGGTCCAACCAGGCCATGCAATTTAGCTCTCCAAGCAAGTCTATCCTGAGCTACATCTACTGCATCTGGCCACTGCACACCAATTCTAACAAGGTCCTGTTTGACATTGGCTGCCCGCCGCATCCTAGGTCTCCCCTTATTTCTGAGGCCTTTAGGCACACTGTTCATAACCCTATTCGCCAATCTATAATTATTCATACAGGCAACATGGCCAAACCAACGGAGTCTCTCTCTGCACAATATGCTGCTTAAAGGAGGTTGCAAACTCCTTTGCCTAACCTCATCATTAGTTACAAAGTTGAACCACCTAATGCCCAAGATACTGCGTAAGCATCTGGAATCAAAAGCATCTACATTCCTGTTATCTTGTTTACAAAGTGTCCAAGTTTCACTACCATAACTAACCCTAGAAAGAACCAAACTATTATACAGTCTAATTTTAGTCTTTAGGTGTATACGCCTATTTCTCCACACTCTCCATAGGTTCTTAAAAGTCCCGGCAGCAATCCCTATTCGTCTGTTAATCTCATGCCGCACATCACCATTATCTGTTACATAGCTCCCAAGGTAATTAAACTGTGACACCTGCTCAAGATTGCAACCATTCAGATTAACTGAATCACAGCCTGCCTGACCAATTTTCATCACTTTAGTTTTCTCTCTGTTTATAACCAAACCTACTCTACTACCAGTTTCATCAACAGCTCGAATGAAAGAGTTCATCTCATCAACATCATTTGCCAAAAGGGCTAAATCATCAGCATAATTTAAATCAGAAATTTTCGTATCTCCAGTCCATTTAAGGCCAAAATCTTTCACTTGAAGTTAATTTCGCATAACATAATCAATAACCAAGCTAAAGATAAAAGGAGACAAAATGCAGCCTTGACGAACACCAGAAGTAATGCTAAACCAATTGCTACAAGCCTTACCAACTCTCACGCACGACTCAGTGTTATTATAGAGAGCTTTCATTATGTTAACTAACTTGTCAGGTATACCATATGATCTCACAATCAACCACCAATTATGACGATCAACAGAATCGAAAGCCTTTTTGAAATCAACTAACCTAGCAACCAAAGGTTTTTGAAACTCTAAACATTTCTCAAGAATACTGCATAAGTGAAAATATCTGATCCACACATCCCCTACCACTTCTGAGTCCACATTGCTCATCACGCAATTGACTATCAACCAGATTCATAATTCTATTAAGCACAAGCATGGAAAGAACTTTACCTGGAACAGAGAGTAGGCTGATTCCCCTATAGTTATAACAAGAACTGCGATCACCTTTTTTGAAAATAGGGATAACAATAGCTATGGTAAAATCCTAAGGAACCATGCCTTTATCATAAAAGACATTCAGAATTTCAGTCATCAAGTGGTAACCGAAACATTCCCAGCTCTAAGCATTTCCGTAGTAATTTCATCTACCCCTGGAGATTTATTAAGTTTAAGTTTAGAAATAGCCAAAATAACTTCAGGTTGTGTTATAGGGCCAACATTATAGCCACTAATACATCTATCATCATTGCAAACAACGGGGGTAGAACTAACCACATTGTTTGGAACATCACTGAAATGCTCAGTCCACCTAGCCATGACAGAATCCTCACCTTCTATAACCTTACCTTGTTTATCCTTCAATCCTTGTATACCTGTCCGTTTTCTACCACACAAAACATTAACTATCTGGTACAGCTCTCTGCTATTGTGTTTTCTAACTGCCTCCTCGGCTTTGTCAGCCAAGCCATCAAGCCAAAGATTCTTATCAGCAGCTAACTGATCCTTTACACGTTTATTAAGTTCTCTGTAATGCTTTCTCTTAGGAGTAGTAGGGTATTGATTAAGGACATTCCTGCAGTTCTTTCTTTCCGAAATAAGCTCAAGTGCCTTATCACTGAGATAATTCTGTCTCTTCTGCTCCTTTTTTCTGAAAAGACTACTGTTAGTGTCCAAAAAAGCCTGTTTAAAATGATCCCATTCTTCCTCAACTTCAGTAGTAAGCATACCATGACTGTCATAATGACTAAGTAACCTATCATGGTAAGCTTTGGCTATAACTGGGTCTTTTAGAGCTTCAGTATTAAAAGCAAATTTTTTAACCCTAGCACAACACTTTTTAAGTTTAAGTTGCAAGACACTTTTAAGAAGGTAATGGTCAGATCCAATTTCAGCTCCCCTATATGACCTGGTATTCCTAACAGAACTAGCCCATTTGCTGTTAATTAATATATAATCAATCATATTCTTATGCAGCCCATCGAGTGAAACCCATGTGTACTTATGTATGTCGCGGTGTTTGTAATAAGTGTTAGTTATTCTGAATCCACCTGTAGGAGACGTTGCCCATTGCCATTGCAGCTACCAATACCAAAAGGGCCTATTACTCTTCCCCAAAAGTCAGAGTCAGTACCAACTTTGGCATTGAAGTCACCAAGAGCAAGGGTAATATCTCCTTTCTTGACAGAATTCAAAATATCCTGAAGTTGTTCGTAAAACCTATCCTTCTCATCCTCAGTGGGGGCATAACAGCAGATAACATTCAAGTCTTTAAAGCTTGTCTGAAAATTTGCTGTAAGAAACCTTTTATTAATGCACTCATATCCTAGAAGAACATCACTAGCGTGTCTGCTGAGAAACAGACATACGCCTAGCTGATGCTTATTGTCGTCCCTCCCTGAAAAGAGAAATTTAAGATTATTTTTAACCTTACCTTTATCTGTCCATCTGGTCTCTTGCAAGCCGAGAATATCTAAATTATAACGGTGGAATTACTGTGTGAGGACATCAAGACAAAAAGCTCACATTCCAACTACCTATGGAGAGAAAATGGTTAGTGGGATGTTTAAAGAAACTGTTTATTGAGAGAGGGAATGCCGACAATATCAAATAGCCCCCTAATCGCAGACATGGGGCAAAGACCAGTTCCCCCACCACTAAAGGCTGAAGCCATCTACACTGAAAGACTTCCTCCAATGTAGAATTTGACGATGCCAATAGAAGCAAAGAGTTCAGGTGCCTGCGATGACCTCTGCTCAGTATTATCCACCAGCTGATAAACATATGCTGTGAATCTATTCACTTGGGGTTGTCAACCCATAAACAGAAAACACAGGGGATTTTCCCTCCACAGAAGCCGACCAGTGCTGCAAAATCAGGATCCACAATCAAGCTGAGAGCCATATATCTGTCCAGTCCAGTGGGTTTGTATGGTCAGCACCAGGACCCTGTGTGGTTGACCACTCCTCAGCAGGGTAGAAAAAAAAGAGAAAAGTAGCCATAGTTTTCCAGATCAGTAGGCCACACTAATCTGGCAGCACTCCCCTTCCGTTCACTTCACAAAATGCAAATTGTAATATTTCATCAATATCTGTCCAATCCAAAAAGAATTTTTAATTTATCTCCAAAAACATACACTTTTCTGTTAAAACAAAAAAAAGTTGCATTCATCCTCCCCTCCGAGTCTAAAGGGTCAAGTGATTGTTGTCAATTGTAACTTCGTACCCTTCACATTTCAACACGAAAATTTCAAACTTCTAACATAACTACATCGTTTGGAATATTCGTTTGATATTTGGAAATTTTCAACTTTTTCCACCGTTAGAGGGCGCAGTTATAACTTTTGGGAGATTCGAAAAATGAAATTCGTAATATATCATTAATACCTATCTAACACAAAAGGAATTTTTTATTTATCTGTATAAACAAAAAAGTGCGATGTCTTCAGACAACAAAGCGAAATTCTATCTTTTTTATAAAAAAAAGCCCTAAAATTTACTTTTCTTTCTTTAGCCGTTTTCTAAAGTGCTTCTAATCATGAACACTGAAATCTGTATCAAATATTACCCTACCCTTTTCCGGAATCCATAAGTACCATGCAATACCATTCAGTTATGCACGCTAAACAATCCGAGAGACGACAAAACATGGCATCCAATTTTGAGATGCCAACATCTACCTATACATGGCCTCTAGCATAGACGAGTAAAGACCACTGCTTGCAGCACCACCTCTTACAGCTTCCCATAAATCTCTTCGAACTCACTTTTCAGTTGTGTCGACATCGTGCTTTTTAGTTTGTATCTGTTTCCTTTTTTTTGTCTTTTACAAAAAATAGGAAATCGAAAAATTATTAGGAATTATACATAAGAATATTATAGAGTAATCTAAAATTAAGTGCTGGTTCTTAAGAAAAATAATTTCTATCTGTGTAATTTTAAAATTATAGTCATTACTCTCTGGAGCAAATTTAGTTGACGAATGATCTACAGGAGTGCTAGCATCGATTTTCAGCTACAATCCTTTGTATGAAAGTCTGTGCTAGTTGCTTAATCTGTAGTCCTGTATATATGTTTGTATGAGAAACCGTTACGAGCGCAATAGAGCTTTAGGTTAGCTCAGTCCTGTATGTGTAGGGAGAGTATCTTCATCCCTTAAGAAAAGTACGACTGTGACAGTGTGACAATCGCATTGATAAGCGCTTCATACTTTGCTTCAGGGAAACGAGCTTTATATTTGTTGTTAGTAAGTAAGTAGAAATAAGGAAAAGAATACACGTAACAAATCACAAATGTACTTATTGTGCAAGACAGTCGTTCTGGAAAGTGTGGGTTACAACACCTGTCACAAAGCTCTGAAGAAAGTAATGAAATCATGATATATAAATATGTAGGTCTTACATTGCAGGGAAGGGGATAAATTTATCCGTGACTCTATAGGTTGAAGTATCAAAAAATTGAGCAAAAGGATGGATGTATGTGCTGAAATAAATCTATTCTCTTTTTCTTTTTGGCAGTTGAAATTGCAGATTTAAACTAATTGTTATATGTAATAATATTAGGAAAATAAAGCTTAAGTATTTTAATTTGGTGTACCAAGGCTGAAATTTTTTTTAATGCCCTTTAAAAATATTTAGAAATTTGACAGTTGAAGTGATTGAATAATTACCTGGATAATGTAGATAATCATTATATTCCCAGTTGAAGAAAACGCTTAAATTACTATTTCTCATCACAGCATTAAATGGAAGCTTATTCTAGAGTTTGGAACTGTTTCCCCATTGCTGCTAAAACTGTGTTGTTTATATTAAAGCTTGACTCATGGGTATTCAACAGCTGCGTTTAATTTAACGGGTTCCATGTCGTTTAGAATAAGCTTTCAAATCCTCATTTTCACTTGAGCGAAACGCCCATTAATGGTGTTAGCAGAATTTATTAACCGTTTACTATTACTGTTATTATTAGAAGCATTTTGGATAGTATTACTTTTTTCAGAGTCTGTAAAATAAGGCTATCTCAACAGTTCCCTTTGTATATTTAAGTTTGTTTCACGAATTGCTGTTCATATTAATATAATTATTTCGAATTACATTTTATACAGCCGACTGGGCGAGCTATTTTATGTTTAGCAACCTTTTGTGCGAACAGACTGATTGACATCAGTTATAAATTATCAACTAACTTGATCATGATAGTAGTTCGTGAAATATATACCATTTAACGTTTTATCCCAATTTTAAGAAAGTTAATATTATTTATTAATCTCAAGCATTGGTATCTCAAGTTCGCATAGATGGTAATTACCAGCATCCATTAGCTAACAATAATTACAAAAAATTTCATCATTATTGAAAGGATGTGGTTAGCTCAGTTTGTCAGCTAACCATTGAAAACACAAGAAATTCTATAGGATATTTACCAGCGAGTTACTATGCTCAAGTGCAAAGATTAAGTTACATGTCGGTGTTATTCAATTTTTGAGAAATATATAGAACTAGCGAAATTGCCCGCCATTTCTCTATCCTCGATATGGTGACTTGCAGTAGTAGGCGTATTCGTAATTAGTTGGCGGACACTCTTCACATCTGGGTGACATCACTAGTGGCTGAAGGTTTTGACGTTTCGTAATATCACACCTACTGGAATACTCAGTCAAAGAATATGTCAGTTCCGAACATGGTGTAGTGGTCCCACTAGTTCTGGCCACCTAGGGTTTAGAGATCGAGTTCGTAGCTACAGTGGGAGCTAAACAATATTTCTGAAAATTTTTAATACATTTCCTCTAGTGGCGTACCCAGAATATTTTAATGGTGAGGGGATTCTTGAGTTCGCTAGTGAAGGAGGTTAGTTAGTGTGCTGAGTAAGGTGTGTTGAAGGAAGTTGGCATTCTTGAGTCCGATTTCCTGGAATTGCATTAGAAAATATATGCTATTCAAGAGGGGTTCCACTTTGGGTATGCCTCTGGTTATCTAGTCTTTCATAAATATATATATTCCTGCACTTAGATTATCCAGAAATTTGTAAGAGGTTACTTAACCCGCTGAAGCTAAGTCTTTTCAATAGCCTCGAAAAAAATCTTTGCTCCCAACATATAGTAGCTTTATTTTTTTCAAGACACTTTATGTTGCCTGGTGTTGTACCTCTTTTTGTGTATATATATATACACATTCGACGCAGTTTATGTAAAAGAAACTTTTTCTCTTTTCTTTAACCACTAGAGGTGACTCTAAAGTTTACAACACAAGACACTTTATGTTGCCTGGTGTTGTACCTCTTTTTGTGTATATATATATATACACATTCGACGCAGTTTATGTAAAAGAAACTTTTTCTCTTTTCTTTAACCACTAGAGGTGACTCTAAAGTTTACAAATTGATAGACAACATTCGCCAGCAATCAATGAAATTATATTTTTTTCAAGTTTATTCTTTTGTGGTTGCGGATTAAAAAAAGGGACAGGCCATGCCCAATACCTGTATCCTGACAGCTTGCAACTGCTTTATTATCTTTTTTTTCACTTTCAGTTAATACGGCGTTTTCCCCAAAGCCATTAACTGTGCTAGTAAAAAGTTTTTATCATATTTCAATTTCGAAATTATACCGATTTAAGGGACATCCTCTGAATACGCGCCTGCGTGCACTGATTTTAGACGCACTTAAAATTTTTCGTATTTGACATGACAGTTGTAATAGCTCTTGTACAGAAAACTGTTTGCTAACAGCAATCTGTGATTGGTTAATAGAGGGAACATAGTTGTATTTGTTACGGAATTTTTTATGGTTGGAATTGTAAAAAAACTGTGCAGTAGTAATAATGCTTCTCCAACGAATTCCAGTTAACTGCATTTCATACGACCGAAGTACCCAGTTTACCTAGATAATTGGATCTTATTAGAATGAAATAGCCGTCGTACTCATTTTTAAGTCACATCCATTTTTGTTTTGCGTAAAAAGGGAAACCAATTTTCCGTGTCGCATGCCTAAAGATTTTAACCAGAAAATATCTGCGATTTAGTTTCCAGAAAAAAGAAATATGTTTTGAAGCATATCGTAATGTTTAAAATATTTGATATCAATTAATATATTGTTTTCGTCTGTTCATTCACTCGGATACCCTTCTAGATAAGCGGTCAATCAAATCGAAGTCGCAACGCGTTTCTCTCGTGTTGTCTGATATTGAGTAATCGTTAGGCTTATCGTGGTAAGTTATCAGCTAACGGTGTGGTGCGACTATTGTGTTTCGATCATATGACCTTTCACTTTCATATGTGTACTAAAGGGGCAAATTACACAGATAATGGCCTCAGCTCTTGTTGGATTTCAGAAAACAATTAATGTCGCATTTCAGAAATTCGGAATTTATACTGCTGAACGAAGTCTTGCGCCACCAGCACAAACCTCAGAAACGGACAATGTTTTTGCTTCTATTTTAAGCCCTTTCGAAACCTACGTTGTATCAGTGCAAAGCCTACTCATATGGGAACGACCGTATCTTAGCGCAGCAGCTTTTTTAACAGTAAATTGCTTATTCTGGTAAGTGAAATGTTTTAAATCAGTTTTTTGTCATGAAGTAAAGGGTTAAGTGGATGTAGTAACACTGCGGTTTGTTTTGTTACGAACACTAATGCGTAGGTTCCATAATGAATGTAGACCAGCGAATTCAGCTGTACATATATATGATCATGTAAATTATGAAGTCAGTGTTAGTACATTTATAAGCAACTGGTAAAAGGAATTTATTCTCTTTTGACCCTTGCTGTAATGTAATTCTAATGCAGTACAACTTCAAGACTCTGAAGGAATTATGGTTTATATATATCATTGTAATTTGCGATACATGTGTATATATGAAATAATTGTAGAGTATTTTTTTTATGAAATTCATTTAGATTCTGTGTATGTATGCATAGGAGATATAAATAAAAAGCTCGGTAAACTTACGATATACATGCTGTGATCTGAGTTATAAACAAATAATGTCTACCAATCAAAAAAAAGGAAAATTATTTACTGAAACTTAACATGCTGTGTTATTCATGGTTTTCTGATGTACTTTGAAGAAGGAAAAAGCTTTCTGAACGTTTTCTTAAGAATATATTCATGCAAACTTTTTCCTTGTTTTGTATTATTGTATATTTTTCACCATCACCCTACATAATGGGTAGGGGCTCAGTCATTTTAATGCCAGGTTCATAATCTAATGTTTCTTACGATGTTCGAGTTTCTACTGTGTGTGCGATTTTATTCACCAATCTCCAATCCTTCCCTTTGGGAAAAAAAGACACCAATGGGTGTAGAAAGATTGCCAACTGTTAGGTGGGATAAGCCATGGCTCTGTAGAGCCATACCTTGTGCATGTTGAAAAATGCACTGAATGACCTTGATGGGATATCTCTGCTAAACCCCCTAGAGCCATACCTTGTGCATATTGAAAAATGCACTGAATGACCTTGATGGGATATCTCTGCTAAACCCCCACGCTGCTCTCCATCAATAGGGGACACTGATGGGCTTGGAAAGCATGCCATCCATTGGATGGGATGTAAAGCCATGATCCTGTATGCAGGAGAGCCATGTATGTTAACCCTCCAGGTCATAGGAACATATTCTCCCCACCACAGGCATATGGCTCTATAGTAATATTGATGTGGCAGACCATCACACAGCCATTGCTTACACCTTGCTTTGGATGATGCTTAACATACATGAGCTCTCCTGCACACAGAGAGATGTAGAGCTCTCTGTGTGCAGGAGAGCTCATGTATGTTAACCCTCCAGGTCATAGGAACATATTCTCCCCACCACAGGCATCTGGCCCTATAGTAATATTAATGTGGCAGATCATCACACAGCCATTGCTTACACCTTACTTTGGCTTGTGTAAAACAGAGAGGGAGATAAATGCATAACACCTGGAGAGTTAAAGAATACACTTGATGGCAGGCTACCATTTGTCTCCTAATAGTTGCTCAGTGGGTCCTCTTCTCTAAGCCCATGGGGTCCTTATGACCTGGCCATTTAGCCCATTGAATGCACAAAAGTACCACTCAGAGGTGAAACAGCCCATCCTTGATGGGAGGCTTCGATCTGTTTCCTTACAGTCCACTGGATAGTAGTTAGGAGACAGGTGGAAGCTCCATCAAAGCCATCTAGCATGTTCTTTTTTGTTCACAAGGTATGGTCCTCCAGCAGAAGGGCTTATCACACTAGAAAAAACAGCTTTTCCAAGCCTGTCAGTGTTCCCTTTCACACTGAGGATAGAGAAAGGTTAGCAGAGAAAATCATGATGCGTGCCAGTGGGGATTTGTGCCACCTGGAAACATCAAGTTATGAGCATTGTGCACTACCAACTGAGCCAGTTCCCATCCCTGTTAAAGCAAGTAGTTTGAGACTCAGTTTGCTCTCTGACTTCCAAGTAGGAAATTCTTTAATTCAGTGATAGTTCAATGTTTTCAGTGTTTGCTGTTGCCTTCACAACTGATCTATATTGGGGATATTCTAACAGTAGTATGAAGCTTCTCTGAACATGAGCTTATAAATGTGTGACTTCTGTGTAGCAGTGAAATTGATTGTTCCAGCAGTTTTTTTTTCTCTTTAGTGGACCTGTAAATATAGTGCAGTGTGCTTACTTTGGTCACTGGATGGCAGCATGAAATAAGTTGTTTGTGATATTCATTCATGGGTAATAAGTAAAAAACTGGAAAGACATTAAAATAGAGAATTTTGTAAATAAAAATATATAGGAAATTAAGCAATTATTTAGATGTTGAAGAAATATGGATGAGTCAAAGACAAACATTGGTATAAAGTATCAATCATTGTAAGGAGAGAGAAGGCTACCCCATGAATGTGAAATGCAATTTTGGAATATTTATGTTGCAATTTTATATTTTCTACATAAAAGCTAAACTAGACTGGTTTCCATAAATTAAGGAAAAATGAGAAAAATCACGGAAATTCACCAAAAATTTGCACAATCCTCACCAAACTTGTTCATGTAAGCAGTAATGCCAAGTGAGCATATTGTATGCAAATTAGTTTAGGTTGCATCAATTTATGTAATTGGTTAGTGGCATAAAAATGGGTGTTTTGGAGTGGATTGTTATTTTGTGTTGTAAATGTGAGTAAAGAAATTTGAAATAGCCATTTCGTAGGAATGACCTCGAGACATTTGCCAAATAAACTGCGGGGTGGAGAGCTATTGGCTGGCTTGAAGCTGGCCAAAGTCATTCAGACATGGCACAATGGCTGAATGTGAGTCTTTCTGTGGTCCATAGACCGTGGAATCATTTCTTAGCATGGATTCCATGTCTCAGAGGTTTAACCGGGGAAGGCTTAGAGTTACGACTACTGTACAAGGGCGATATCTGTGATTAACAGCACAAAGGAACAGGACATCTACTCCCTCTCAGCTGTGATCCTCTTTTGCAGCAGCCACTGGGAGGGTTGTATCAGTTCTACTGTGCATAGAAGGCTTCATGAGGGAGGTCTGTATGCTAGAAGGCCAGTAATTTGTATACCCCTCACTTCATTTCAGAGGAGAGAGCAGTTGAATTGGGCATGCATGTTAACTGGACAGAAGAGCAATGGAGGTCTGTACTCTTCACAAATGAGTCCAGATATTGCTTGCAGAGTGTTGGGTTGGGTTACCTCTGAGCGGCACTTTTTTGCACACCATGGGCTAAATTGCCAGGTCACATGGACCCCGAAGGCTCAGAGAAGGTTGGGGGAGGGGACCCACTGGAACAGCTGTTGGGAGACAGATGGTAGCCTCCCTTCAAGGCCATCCAGTGTGTTTTTTAACATGCACAGGGTATGGCTCTCCCGCACACGGGGCCATGGCTTAACGTCCCATCCGACGGACGGTGACCTTTCCAAGCCCATCGGTGTCCCCTACTGACCGTGGGCAGGGTGGGCTTGCAGAGTGATTCTGGACATTGTTTGATATGGAGAGAACAAGGTACCTGCTATCATCCCAGTAACATCCATCAAAGAGACATTATGGTGGAGGTGGTGTGCGTTTGTTGTGGCATTTCCTTAGGTGGATGCACAGACCTCTATGTATTGATGAGTGGGAACCTCAATGCTCAAAGGTATAGAGATGACATCCTGGACCCTTAGGTACATTCTTATGCTGGTGCAATAGGTGAAACATTCATCTTACAAGATGATAACGCTTGTCCACACAGAGTTCAACTAGTGGAACAATACCTTCAAGAGGAGACTGTTATATGCATGGAGTATAACGGTCTCCTCTTGAAGGAGACCGTTATCCCTACTTAAATCCGACTGATAATTTAATTTAAAAATTCAATCAGGCATCGATCTCCCTACTTAAATCCAATTGAGCATGTGTGGGATGCTCTCGGGTAGGGTTTCTCAATGTGGGGTATGCAGTAAAATTTTTTGTAGTGCGTCGTGAGAGCTCAAAAGTTACTAGATCTAGTAACAAAGTAAAAATAACCATTGTTATACTATAACTATAGTTTTATCTATCTATACAAGGGGTAGTCCAGCTACATACACATTTCCAGGGGGTACGTGAAGCATAAAAGGTTGAGAAGCACTGCTCTAGGGAAACGTGTTGCTGCCCTCAACTCGCCACCTGCAACAAAGAGCGAACTTATTAATGCTTTAAATGAACAATGGTCATTACTCCTTACTGAGCTGATTCAAAACATCATTAACAGCATTGAACATCGCTGTCGTGCCTGCACTGCTGTGTGTGACCACACTCCTTATTAAAGAACTTTGCTCATTGCATTCTGACACCTCATTTTTTGGACAAGTTCCTGTGTTATTTTTTGATGAAAAATATTCTAGTGTAAAATATTTTATGCCATTCTGAAACTGCATTGTAATTCATGTTTACATCAAATTTCATTAAAATCATTCTTATAGTTTTTTGTTTATCATTATTTTTCCGAGTTTTCCTCACTGTTCCTGAAACCAGTGTACTAAGACTAGATTTCCTTGCTTTAAATCTATCAAACCCTTGCTGACACTTCCAAGATTTATGTTGTTATGATGCTGTTTATCTATAATTTTGACCCTATTTCAAATGTTTAATTACCTAACATCACATTTGATACATTTGGTAAGACAGTTTCTGCAATGCTGAGAGTTTACTTAACCAAAATAAACAATAATTTCAACACCTTGTAATCTGATAACTTGCCTCTAATGAAAGATACACTAAGAAAAATGAATATTCATTGGAGTAATAACTGTGGTTAAATAGAAATATGACTTGCAATTTTTTGGAGAGGCAAATATCAGATCCTTCTCAAATCATTAGAGAATTCTTCTCTTGGTCAATACAGAGATTATAATAAATACGGATACCAAAACAGAAGTAGAACTAAGTTCAAAAACAAACTAAAAATGGAAAAGCCACTTCCCTCCTTCAAAAATTTTATCTCATTGGAGAAAATTAACTTTCTATGTTTTTATTCATAACAAAGATTTTTTTTTGCAACCAATCCCCATTTTTTCCATAAGTTGTTGGTCTTGATTTGTATGATTTCAATTTATACAATGATATCCCAGAACATACTTACCATGTAAGTCGGGGATGGGTGCAATCTTATTTTGTTAAATTGTTTTTGTGTCAAAAATAATTTTGAAGAAGAATAGTCTGTTTTTTGGCAAAAATGCCTAGTAAAGTTGCAAAATCCTTTTTTCGCCATGGAACCTCTTAATTTGAAAAGGAATCCTACCTCATGTTTTACTCCCCCCCCCCCCCAAAAAAAAGAACATTTTTCTGAATCTGCCCCTGATTCAATGTGATGCCTTTTGTGTATTTTGGGGACTGTGAATGGAAAGTCTCATTCGAAGCTCCTTTGAAAATAAACTTTTTATGGAAAAGTTTCACTAGAGATAGAGAGAAAATCTTTCTAATTCCAATTTTCAACAGTATCTCTTTAAATCATCCAGGGCTGTTGGTAATATACTTTGTACCAACTTTCCACAGTTCAGGAGCATAGGTTCTTGTCAGCATCTGTTATAAGAATGCATCTATCATGTTAGTCAGGGACAGCATATATAAGAATGTTGAGAGTATTTGCATGTCAGATTAGGAGCATATAAAGATTTTGGAATTATCAAAACCTTCATATAAATTATATTCTTAGAAGGCATGATTCCTAGAATGTTAATGTTAGCTCAACAAATGAAACTTCAGTTTTAAAAAAACAAAAATTCTGATAGTCATAAGAATTTACCACAAAAGTTCATCGGAATAAATATGCAAATAAATAAGAAACATAAATAATACCTGTTATAATAAATGTATAGGATTAATATAGTACCATCTGCTGTTAATTGTTCTGGTTTCAATAATTCCTTAAATATTAAAAAATATTGAAAAATGAGATTTAGAGATATTTGAGTATTAGATCTTCATTTTTTGCCAGCAGCATTTTCCTTTAAAAAACCAAAGTTCCTTAACTTTAAAAATAAACATTTCATTCACATTACATGAAGGTGACATTCTAGGAATCACATGTCTTCTGAGAATATAGTTCATGTGTAGGTTTTGATAAATCCAAAATCTTCACATGCTCCTAATCTGATTTGCAAATGCTCTCTACATTCTTATACATACTGTATCTGACTAACATTATAGATGCATTCTTCAAACAATTGGTGTAAGGTGAAATTGTGTTAGTTGGATGTGAATATCTTATAAGAAATGATGTGGAAAGGGGGTAATCCATTCCAGACTCTTAACCTGATTGATATATTTTTAATTTTAATGGGGCAGGGGTAGCTCAGTGGTAGCACGCCAGGCTCGTAATCTGTAGTTCCCAGGTTTGAGTCCCAGCTGGGTCTGTGTTGAGATTTATCTCCGCAAAATTTTTCGCCTTGCCCACGTCAGTAGGGGACATCAATGGGCTTGGAAAGGCCGCCGTCTGTCAGATGGGACGTTAAGCCATGGCCCCATGTGCGGGAGAGACATACCCTGTGCACGTTAAAGAACACGCTGGATGGCCTTGATGGGAGGCTACCATCTGTCTCCCAACAGCTGTTCCAGTGGGTTCCCTCCCCCAACCTTCTCTGAGCCTTTGGGGTCCATGTGACCTGGCCATTTAGCCCATGGTGTGCAAAAAAGTGCTGCTCAGAGGTAAAACAACCCAACCCAAATTTTAATTTTAATCTTTTATTATTATTTTATGGTTAATGCTTTCCATTTTTTTTTTTATGTTTATGTATATTTTGCCCAAGTAACTCACTTTTACAGAAAAGAAACAGTGATAAAGATTGAAACAAGAAATGGCTAAATACAATTTTATTTTAATAAGTGGTACAAATAGATCAGGGTTTCTCAAACTTCTAGAAGGGCCAATTTTGATTCTCAGACTTTGTTGGCAGGCCTCACACATCTTCTAAGTTATGTAATAAATAATTCAAGACATGATTTATTAATATATGCATTAATAAAATTGTTATATGAAGTAAAACAATTCTTATTCCTAAATTTAGACATTCTCCAATAAATTACTTCATGAAATTTCCACCAAATATATAAGAAAATATGAAATTAAAGAATAAACAGTGTAAAATGCAATCTGGCAGAAATATACCCACTTTAAACATAAGTAACGTAGATATAAACATGTAACTAACAAATTTTTTTTTATTAAAGTATTAAGATTTAGTAGTATGTGATTTGTCCAGTTTTTTTTTTCCTTAATGTTTTATTCTGGGAAACCCTGATATAGATGATTGTTGAAAAATTATTCTCGAGTATTGAAGATAAATAACTGTGTTTATAAGCATTTCTACTGTACATGTGACAAGTTATAATCTTTAACCAATCAGGCTGAATTTGTACATAGTATATTGACATCAGTGAGTAAGAATTAAAATGTCCTTTATTGTTTACACAATATATAATATGCATTTAAATACACTAATTTGTACATGCAAATGTGCAAAAAAGCTGTCCCATGGCCGAGTGGTTAGTGTGCTTGGCTACTGATCTAAGGGACTGGTTTTGAGCCCCAGGTAAGGCATGGATGTTCATGTTTTTCTGCTGAGACCCTGCCATCCTCACAGACCTACTTATGGCATATAAACTGACAGGCTACTGTCAGACCTCTGTGGCAAGCAACTGCTTGAGGGAATATTTATTTATTATTTTATAAATTGGAAAATATTTGTGGAAGTTCTGGAATTACGAACAAGGATAGATCAGATGGGTGACACAAGAAAAGCATCCAAAAATGTTCTCTTAAATAATATAAATGATTGTGGAGAAATTATGTTAATCAAAAACCAGCCCTATTTTAAAAATTGTATTAAAGTCATGCTAATTGGGGACAGGCCATACTGTTTTTCATTTACACTATATTTTTTAGCTCTCTGTAGCTAGTGGTAGGTGAAGTGGGCCATTGCCTTGGTTGTCATGGCATGAGAAGTGCCAAAGGCATATTAATAATACCAGTGACATTTGTTGATGGTGAATGCTCTTTCAGCAAATCAAAGCTGATAAAAAAATATTTCTTATCAGACATGTCACAAGAAAGACTTGCATCTCTTGCCATCCTATCCATAGATGGTGTAGTTAAGTCACTAACAGAATGTATTTATTTGCAGTTGCTGAGGTAAAAAATAAATTTTAATTTTGCTACTTTTTTAAATGTGTATTATTTGTTACTTTATAAATGTTTAAATATTTATTGTCTGTATATATAATTGTATAGTTAAATAGTAAAAAAAAAACATTTTTTTTATGTGATTAAAAAGAGTTTTCTGAAAGGGTGTGCTAAAATATCCTTTTTTTGCCTGGTGTCATATTTGCTGACCCTGTTTTCAGTTTCTGTCTGAGCTTCCTTACACTTAGGCATCTTTTATGCATTAAGTTAATGGTTTTCAAACTAAGGATCATGAGCAGCTTGGAAGAAAGCTGCAAAGCTCTAATAGTTTTAACATTTGATAGTATTTTCAATGAAAAAATGTTTTTCAGTATTCTGTGAAGATATGTGTGTTATATATAAAAAACATTTTTGACAAATATATTGTGTTAAATGCAAATATATATATATTTTTCATTTTATCCCATCTAAACAGAATAAAACAGATTTACTTTTGTATGCCCTATATTAAGAAAGAAGAAAGGGTGGGGTGGGGGTCACATTTTTATATACAATTTTAGAGGGTCAAATAAATTTATTATAATTCTAGAGAGTCAGTGTCAAAAAGTTTGAGAATTTGTGCATTGTTATTTTTACTCCCTGTTTTTTAGCTTTTATGATTTACTGGCTATTTTAATTGCATTTAATTTTGTTACTCTTTGCAGTTTTTGCTCAAATTTTACAAATGTCATTATTTTTATGTCATGTTTTCTTTGTAGACCTTGACCTCTTATGGTTATGAGTTCTGTGTTTTTTTTTAGCAATTATTATCTTATTTTCAAAAAATGAGTTATTATTTTCATTTTTTCAATCTGTTGTAGATATTTGACTTTTTTGTTTTAGAGATAAATCAAATTTTTTTGGTTAGATAGGTAATAATAAAATATTAGGATTTTTCTGTATCTTTGACTAGTTTTAATTTTCACTATTAGATGCCCTAAAGTTGAAAACTTAAAAAATGTAAATAAGTAGTAAACAGTATATTCATACTAAAGATTTGAAATCTTGCTGATAGAATGTGATGGGCATTGACAGCAGTTATGCAGTCCCAAATGCAACTTATTTGTTTTAAGAGATCAGTGAAAATTCTTTTTTGGGTTGAATGGGTAAATATGAAATATTACAATTTTTATTTTCCATGTTATCGATTAATTTGAATTTCCACCATTAGAGGATGCTATAGTCATGCAATGACAAGCTTCATTCTCTTTGAAAATGAGCATTTCATATTCACCTAAGATGATGTGTTCTAGTTTTTCTTGTGTGTCTATAGCTGTTAAATGCAAGTAACCAAATTATTTTGCATGCAATCTTTATTGTTTCATTCACACAATCCACACAGGTTTTAAATGATCTTTTTCCAGATAAACATAACTAGCCTTAGTTATGATCAAGCGTAATAATTGCTCAGTGCTGCAAATTTGAGTTTAATATAATTCTAATTCAATAATAATTCAATAATAAATTATCACAGGAAAAGTCCTGTAGACAACAAACACTTGAAATAATGAGTTGAAACAAATTGGTTGTCCTGACTGGGATTCGAATGCAGGTCTCCCAGAAGCATGCCAGGCATCTTAACCACTCAAATTTATAAATATTGATTCTTTTAATATTTAAAACTTTTTTTTAAAACTTGAAATTTTGACTTAATAGAATGCAATTAACCCTTAAAATGCCAGAAGACACTGTAGTTCTCAGGGAACTTTGCTTCAGGTTTTTGCATTTTTGCTAAATAAAATTATTATTTAGCAAAAAAAAATTAATTTTTTACATTTTTGCTATATAAAATTTCATGTAATAGGGCAAAAATGAAAAAAAAAAAGTTTTTTAAAATTAAACATGAAAATCAACAAATTGCATTGTGTACATTAACATGATCAAGTTCTGACAGTTATTTATTTCAGGATAAAATTCTGCAATTCTTTAAATTTTTGTGTTGAACAGAAATGATAAATAATCCAACACTTTAAGGGTTAGTATTGAAGGTTGCAAACATGGTGATATAGGCCAGTTTTGAAAAATGTTCAGTGATAGAGTACATAAACATGATATTGATAAATAACAATGTAAAAGAAAGGGTTTTGCAGTACTTATTAAAATATGTAAAAGAACTGAAGAAGTGGAAATAAATGATAATAGCTATCTCTATCATCAATGTGTATTACAGTTTGTACTTTAAGTTTTGTGACAATGTGCTAATTATCAAAGATTTATAGTTTTATCATAGTTGATACATACAACTTTCACATCACATGTTATCAGCTGTTACATATCTTGTATGATGTTTTGAGATTTCTCTCTTCTGCCAATGTGAAATTTAAATAGAGGATTCTGTCCTACATTTGGCTTGCCTACCTTTCAAAAGTTTCTGTTAGTTAAAATAATTCTAGCAGCAAAGATGCCATTAAATAAAATTGATTTGTGAATCAAATTGTTGTTGAATATACTTGCCTAATTTCAAAATTGAAGTTTGCTTTAAAATTTACTTTAGTTTCCTAAATTCAATATACCAGTTTATCTGGCCTCATTGAAATTACATTAAACTTCATTCCTGTAGTATATTAATTCTCATGTTTTCTATTTTATGATTACATGAGTTATTTCTATTTTATAATTAGAATAAATTTTAATTATGGATGAAATAAATTTCAGTTATGACCAGAAAACCAGTTTATCTCCATGACAAAAGTTGTTTAATTTGACTAAGAAAAAAAAAAATTTTTTTTTACTCTAACTTGAGAGCAGAACCACCAGTAGTGAAGTTTAACATTTATTAAAGCTGTCTGATTGGAACTTGTTTTAAATTTAACAAAACAGCATTCCAATCAATTTTATTCCACATGAACACTGATGGATGTTTCAAATTATTTTGCTTTCATAGCAGTCCCGGGTCTGCTAACAATACCTAGAATTGCCAAATATGTATGGATTGACATGCTGATAGATTCAATATATATGAGGTCTTTATCATTCATTTCACACATGAATATTTATATTTGACTGAATCACATTATTTTAAGGTGATCAAATAATTACAATGCATTTATTTTTATATTTCTTAGTTATATACAATTTTAACATTTTATTGTAACCTTTCATGGTTGTCTTATTTTGCTACTCGGCTTCAAGATATTGCACCACATCAGGAAATGACTTTCTCATTACATACTAACAGCCATGCCTTTTACTCCTGTATTGCACACATTAAAGCTGAAACTGTAATACTTTCATCCTAAGATTAGTATTAACTCTTTCAAGTAGAAAATTAATTTAAATGCCTTCAGAACTAGTTTCACATTTCTTTTAAGCAGACTATATTAAAACTCACTTGCTTTGGGTTAATTTCACATGTAACTGAAAATTTCCAACTGCCATGTCAATTGCTTACTTGTGTGTGTAATTGAGAAAGCCAGATTTTATTATTTCTAATAAAAAAAAAGTACGCGGTAAATATATTGTGCAATATGAGCTGAAATTTCACAAGTCAAATACCTTTTTTTAACAAGTTCATCCAATCCATTTACCAATTTATTTGTCAGTTCGTGCACCTTTGTTGAATGTACATTACTCAGGGGCTGAATGAAGAATTGTAAGTGATAAACTATTCATAAATATACCCCCTCAAGCAGCTGCTTGCCACAGCGGTCTGACAGGAGCCTGTCAGTTTATATGCCACAGTAGAAGATCTGAGAGGATGGCAGGACCTCAGCAGAAAAACAGCACATACATCCATGCCTTACCCGGGGCTCGAACCCAGGTCCCTTAAGTCAGTAGCCAAGCGTGCTAACCACTCGGCCATTCATGGGGTACTAAAATCACTTACATTCATTGAGAAAGCCAGAAAATCAAAGGCATGGAGATTTCATTAGTTGCTTTTCTCCAAATTTGAATGAAGCTAGCCTATTTTGTTGAAACTCATTAGTATTTCTAACAACTCTATATTCTTCTTTAGATAATTCTCTCACTATTTTAACAGAATGTTCTGTGTTGACTTTCAATGGCAGATGATTGTGTAGAAGCCCTATTTCAAAGCTTTAAGAGTGCAGAAAGGAACTTAAGAACTATAAATTTAGATTGCTTAAGAATTTCAGTATACCTCTTTGGCTGAATGATTTTTTTTTTTTGTTCAAAGTATGTTTTCCAATTCTGTAAAAACTCACAAGACTTCTACTTACTTTCACCACCAGTGGGACTTGCAATGCTTAAGTTTCAAATTGCTTTGATGCAGACATTAATGAAGCTGTAGTAAATGATATGCTATTAATGAAAGGAAATCTGAAATATAGAACTGAAATCTGTCCAAACCCTGACATGAAAACATTCAAATCTTGCATTTCATGAATGAATGAGTGTAAACTTTAAAATAATTTAAAATTAATTTTTGAGCAAGAAGGTCTTTTTAATTGTAATGAGTGTAAACCTTATTCCCTAAACAACATTTAGTATAATCAGAAAATTAACTAACAAAAAATTTGCAACAAAGAAGTAGAGCTTCACAGTGCAGTAATTAAGATTAAATAAATATCTTTAATACTCTATGATACTGTTCAACATTTTAAAGCACTTCAACAAAAATCACTATGCTACCTAGTATCAAAAGTAATGAATGCAATTTTACACAGGTGGGTAGTGAGAGGGACTTCAGAAATGACAGTTGATAATAATTAATGCAATTTTACATACCATACAGGTGGGTAGTTAGAGGAACTTCAGAGATGACAGTTGATAGTGAGTGATGGGTTGGGTTGTTTTACCTCTGAGTGGCACTTTTTTGCACACCATGGGGTAATGGCCAGGTCATATGGACCTGAAGGCTCAGAGAAGGTTGGGGGAGGGGACCCACTGGAACAGTTGTTGGGAGACCGATGACAGTCACCTGTGAAGGCCATCCAGCATTTTCTTTAACGTGCACAGGATTTGGCTCTCCTGCACACGTCATGGCTTAACGTCCCATCCGACGGACGGCAGTTTTTCCAAGCCCATCGGTGTCCCCTACTGACTGTGGGCAGGGCAGAGAGCTGGTATCCCAACTCTCTGCAAAATCACCAGTTTTGCTGACCCAGCTGGGACATGAACCTGGGAACTGCAGATTACAAGGCAGGCGTGCTACTGAAACCACTCCCGCCCTAGTGAGTGATGAGTCACAGTAGAATTGTAGAAGGTGATGTGGTATTCTGATGAGTTGGTTACTTACAATGGATTTTCTTTTCGATTGCAGTTTGTGATTGCAGTAGCGTTAATAATTTGTTGGTTTGCTGTAAAACATTAACAATGTTGTAGAGCAAGGGTTCTCAACGTGGGGTATGCAGTAAAATTTTTTAGGGTACGCCATGAGAGTTCAAATGTCACTAGATCTAGTAAAAAAGTTGCTAAGTTGAAATTATTATACTATAACTATAGTATTATCTATCTGTATAAGGGGTATGCCAGTTGCATACACATTTCCAGGGGGTGCGTGAAGCATAAAAGGTTGAGAACCACTGTCGTAGAGTATTAAAGATATTAATTTAATTTGAATATTAACTAGCAATTTTATATTGAAATACAATCTCAAAATTCAATTCCTTATAATTAAATAATCTAAAATAATCTAGTAACTTTTGTTTTGCTCTGCTTATACACTTGCATATATTGCACATCATTCTTTCGTAGTTTGGTGTAAATAGATATAGTATGACTTCTACCAGTTATCCTTTTAGCTCTCATTCTTAGACCCCTTTGAGGTAAATGTGATCCAAGGTATAGAGAAAATGGTCTACTATTTCCCAGTCCTTCAATTTCTTTTAAGCTGTGAAAGATTTATTGTATTTTTATAGCTTTTTGCCAATGGATCTGGTAATCATTCCTTAAGAGAGTTGAATAATTGACTAAGAGTTTTTGATAGTGTTCACAGGAATGATCAGTATTGCAAGAAAATGCATTAATATATCAGGACTACCTAATCTTATATGTATATCGCTCTTCAGCTAGCAGGACCCATCAGGTCCTCATATTATTCATTATGAGCGGAATAAGCACTTCTCTTGCTAAGATCACCTTGAAAAAATATTGTGAAAATATTAAGTATTGTTAAAAAATTGTTAGTATTCATATCTCTGAACAAAAAATTTTAGTTCAGAAAAATGAAAAGGTAGGGAAAGCTGTTTTTAGCATATTTATAATGTGTATCCAGTCTACATTTATACCTTTTTAATTCATGATACTTTAGGAAAATTATATAAGATTGCTGTTTTGAAATTTACTCATGTGTATGATCAAATGTGACTTTACAGGAATTGAAAACATTTATTTTAATTTTACATCAATACAAAAGTTAGCAAGCTATGTAGGTTTACACATTTAGAATGTAATACATTGATTTGGCTTTGGTAGTGATCCTTGTTTTGGCCTTAGAGTGAAACCATGACAGAGTCTGAAAGCAGTGTAACTAATGAAGCCACAGTGATTCTGCATAATCTTCTAACATGGGAACAGCCTCTCTTCAGTGCTGTTGCTCTTGTTGCACTTAACTGCATATTCTGGTGAGTTCTCCATCTTATATTTGAATCATTATCACAGAAATACAGATTCTGTTAAGAGCTACCTAAATCTTCAGGTTCACAGTGTCACATAATTCCTTTAATTTTAAAGATTTTTATATTATGAAAATCATTTTATTTTTTATGGCAGAATAAAAAACATTGATAATAATATATAATTTTTTTAATATTTGAAATAAATACACTGCAATGTTTAGCTCTAGATTTGCTAAATATTAAGATTAAAAATATAAACAGATATATCAGAATGCAAATTTTTCAAAGATTGATATCTTAATGCTTTTTTGTGATTATTTGGCTGTTAAGCCGTCCCATGGCCGAGTGGTTAGCACGCTTGGCTACTGATCTAAGGGACCTGGGTTCGAGCCCCGGGTAAGGCATGGCTGTTTGTGTCGTTTTTCTGCTGAGGTCCTGCCATCCTCTCAGACCTTCTACTATGGCATATAAACTGACAGACTCCTGTCAGACCTCTGTGGCA
Source organism: Ryuthela nishihirai (assembly GCA_038380435.1). Taxonomy (NCBI): domain Eukaryota; kingdom Metazoa; phylum Arthropoda; class Arachnida; order Araneae; family Heptathelidae; genus Ryuthela; species Ryuthela nishihirai. The sequence goes on from JAWZYU010000022.1 coordinate 42,863,810, forward strand.
AGCAGCTGCTTGAGGGGGTATTTTTTTGTGTATCCATTTGTTATGTTTAATTTAGCCTTGCAGGTATGTAAAAATTAACTTTTTTTTTCTCAAAATTTTATTTCCACCCAATGTAAAGTAACAAAATAAAATAATGCAAAAAATTGTCTGTAAACATAAATTTTTATGTTTCCCTTTGGTGAGAAACTGTCTGCAAAGTTTTTTTTATTTTTTAACATTGCTAGTGTATATTTCAATTATCAGATTGTAGTACTTTGCATTCTATGAGTTATATAGAATGTTTGGTAACATTATTCTGCCATGCAATATTGTATTTTATATTTTATATGATTTAAAAATATATTTATGGAAATGTAAAAAGTTTTATTAAAAAATTTTAATGCATGCAGAAACATTGTGGAATGCTATTCCCAAATTATTTTAACCACTCTAATCTTATTGTCAAACAATAAGCATAGCTAGTGCTACTTTCTTTATGTTTTTTAAAAACACTATATGTTAATATCGAAACAGCTTTCGCTGAAAGAATAATTTTGCCGGAAGGGCATACAGAAGGAACATCATATCTGTTGCAAGTTTGGTGAGTTTTTAAAAAATTACTCTTTTTAAATAGCACAGGGATTAAAAATCTTGCAACAGAAAAAGAAAACATTTTTGTACACTGATTTCCAAGCGAGATATGAGGACCTGATGGGAGCAAAAACTTATAAATGTGGTAGATATGTACCTTATTTCCCCGAAAATAAGTCTTAGTATGATTTTTCAGGATGCTCATAATATAAACCCTACCCCAAAAATAAGCCCCAGTTAAGATTGTCAGCCAGACGGATGCATTTAGTATGTCCGTTGCAACACATGATGGACATATTGAATTATAAAATAATATATATTAATATATAATTAAATAATATTTGTAATAATTGTAATTTTTGTACATGAAAAAATAAGACATCCTCTGAAAATAAGCCCTAATGCATCTTTTGGAGCAAAAATTAATATAAGACCCTGTCTTATTTTCGGGGAAACACGGTATGTGTCATTTTGTTTTACCAGTCAGTTATTTCTTTAGTTAATTCCAATCATCATTAACCTTGTTTCAAGCTGTTAATCATGCTTGTTATTTACTATAAATATCCAAATGTAAGGAGAGGTCTTTCCAAAATTGTTCCTCAAAAAGGGGGTATCATATTCAGAACACAATAAATGTGAAATTGAAAGAAGCAAAGAAAACCACACAGGTTTCCCATCTGTGGCCTCTGTTTTGAAAGAGTAGGCTACAGTTCAATATACTGTATATGTAATACTTTACTAACATTGTTCAATAATATGATTTTAACATATTTTTTTTAGCTTTTTATCCTTTGAACTTATAATGAAAGCTTATTTAAGTTTTCATCAAGTAATTTAATTTGTTTCTTGTTTTCTCAGTGCAAAAATGGGGGTTGCCTTATTTTCATGTCATATATAGTATTTATGACCATAGTAGGAAATTATGGTTGATTTTCAAGATATTATCACCTCTTTTTGTAATAAGTATACAAAATGTTGGCTATGTAGCCATGTCTGAGAATGCAAATGAGTCAGTGTAGTTAACTGTAAGTAGACTAATTTCACTCCATTACTGGCAGGTGAAAGTGCTGGATGAAATATAAAGTTCAGTTGCTGTAATAAATCTTCTTGCAACAATAATGATTGGTACAAGTGGCCTCTTCAGCTATTTATTAGTCTGTCTCTAATCATTAGAAAGGTTCTAAAATGTGCTTGATGCATTCACTTACAGAGAACATATTAGTAAATGTGAACATTTATGCATATGCCATTTCATTGTGTTAACAAACATCATGTTATTTGTATCTTTGTTGCTTTGGATATTCATATGTTACCCTTCATTTTTCACTTCCCTGTTTGACGTTTAAACTTTTAAACTTTTAAAAATATGCTTTTGTGATAATATTTTATCACTACTTCCATAGATTTTGCACAGAACTGTGATCTTAGCTACCAGGGGAAGTAACAACACCTTTTACAAAAGTTTATTTTAATGCAACATTATAAAAAATAATAAAATAAGTAAATACCCCCTCAAGCAGCTGCTTGCCACAGAGGTCAGTAAACAAAAAACGCTTTTAAGTAATAGACCAGAAAGAGCCCTCAGAATAACAAAGAAGTATACATCTGGCCAACTGCAGCAAAAAAACATAGTTTAAAAACTTTTACTAAGATAACAAAAGAAATGACCTTTGGAAAGGTTTTGGCAAGTAGCCAGATGAAGGATAACATGTCAAGTAATGAGATTGTGAAATGCACAGCAGCAAAGTCTGTTTACTCTAGTTTACTGATTCTCATTCCCCAATTTAAGAATTTTTTTTTGATTACCCAAGCTGAAATCAATTGCTGAGCAAATAGTTATATTTAGTTACTCTGAAACTATTAAGTTTATTGTATCCATATTTTCCATGATATATTGATATAGTGTATGCATTTTAAACTACATTAGGAATTTTTAGCAGCCAGTTTTAAAGAATGAAAAATAGGTGAATTCAGTATATCATTGGTTAGAGCAACTGACATGTAACAATGGTTTTGCTACTTTGACCTTAACTAAATCACTACACAAGAAAAAATAATGTTTCTGTAAAAAATATTTTAGAGTGAGGTCAACATTTTTGAACACTGTACATCATTACTAATGGTATCCAGTGTGAAATTTTTTTCATCATATTTCTTGTTTACCAATAATGTTCATTGCACCTAACCCCTAAAATCTGGGGGGAGGGGCAGCAAATGCCAGCACCCATGCTCTATTTGTTAGCTTTGTATATTTTTAAAAGGCCTTTGATTCTGTTGATAGATGTGTTATTAAATAAGATGTACTTTACAGTTAAAATAAGTTAAAATTCTCTGTCGTTGAGCAATGAAATTTTTAAGTTTATCCTTCAAAGTATTTGCATGAGATTGTTGATGCTGTTTCTGTTTTGGCTTATATTTATTTTCAGTACATAAGAAAATATTGAATTTTCTGACTGCAAAAAAAATGACCATTTAGCTTCCTGGATCTTACTATTAAGTATCACTTTTGTTTTCTCCCCATTGAATGCAGCTAATTTTCTTTGCACTTTTTGGTTGACTGTTTATGGAGACTATATTGTTTCACTCTGTGAGGCCTGTTAATTCTATCTTCTTGTAGAGAACCTCAATATTTTGCTTTTTTGTCCAACTTTGTTCTTGTTAACCACAGTTCACTGGACCAACACTTACAAGTTTTTTTTTATTATTCTGAAGGTTTGTGTTTCAAATACTCTTGCTGTCTGTCCAGAGGGCCTCTTTGTGCCTAGATTTCATGGTTCTGTTATGATTTTTGCCTTTCCAAAATCTCCTTCCTGATTAATTAATTGATTTACAGTTTACTCAGAAAAACTATAATTATTATATCTCCTTTCTCCCATGAGTAAAAAGGGACTACTTTATTCTTTTTTCAAAATCTCGTAAGTTTTCATTGATATCCTTGCCTTATATTTTATCAAGTGTTTTTAAACATATAATAAGTTCTTTTCCTCTTTTAGCTCCAATCAATCATGCTGGTGTGATTAATTATATGATCCTGGCAGCTTCCTTCTTTCTCCACAGAGTTCTATTCTTTGCCTGTCTAGCAGTTGCTTACATAAATAAGAGTTTTGTATCCTAAATTCTGATTCACAAACCTTATCAAACAATTCTTATATGCTATTTACATCTCTTACTGTATCTTTTAATACTAAGGGCTTTTTATTTGCGTATACAGTTGCAAATCTCATAATTCATTTCAGTTATATTTGTTTAATGAATCTTAGTATATATCAGCCCAGCGTAATATAGAGTATTATAGTTCATTTCAATAAAAATTCCATTTATTAATATTAAATAAGTCATTGAGCCCAGGAGATGTAATTAATGTGATGTGATGTAATATTATTACCAAGTACACTTGCAGATCAAAACTATAAATAGAAAGAAGTACAAATAGACCTAGATTGAGCAATTTCTGTGCATCAGAAACAAGGCATTTTTTATGATGTAGATCTGGCAAATTTCCCTGAAAACAATGGGCAACTTTTCAGCTTAGTCTGTTGTTTTGGCTTTATTCAATTAATTTCTGGCAGCTACAAAGATGACTGCATAGTTATAGTCCAAAAGGAGTAAAATTTTAATTTTTTAATTTTTCAGAATATGAAATATAGTCAAATTAATGTAGATAATGAAGTAGGTCCACTCTAAGAAAACTAATGCTCAAAATATAAAAAAAAAATGCAAATTTAAGGATTTGAAAAATTATACAAAAATAATGATTTTCAAGACATACATTTAGCCTTTGAGCATTCAGTACTTATTCAGTTATATTTTGATTATATTAAAAAAACTGCAGAAACCATTATATGACTTGAATTATTGGGGTTTCAGAAACAACACATGTTAGTAAGCCTTGTGCCCAAAATTTAACCTAGATCTAATATTTTGTTTTAAGATTTAAAAAAAAATAATCCGATTTTATTGGTTTTTTTGGAATTTTTTTTTAGTGAACTTATTGCCATGCACGATTAAAAAAATTCAGAATGTTTTAGCATTGTTTTTAGAATTGATCTGTAATGATCAGATGACATTTTGGCATTTTTCATTCATATTTAAGAACCTAGTGTAATAAAAATATTACCAGAAAATGCCATCTGATGTAAAATATGCAGTAAATAAAACTGACTTGCAAATTGAAGAAAAGAAAAAAAAAACTTTGCTATGTTTAAACAAAGTTGGCAGATTTAGATTGATAATGGGTATGCATTAGAAAAAGTAATAGTCCTTTTTCATAATTCATCAATTCTTTTGAGATATAGTTAAAATGTTGTAATTTTGGATATATCATTAAATATTCATGGGTTTTGAGGTTCAATATAACCTCAAAAGTTTGAGTTGTGATACATAATGACCAAAATTAATGGCAAATCAATATGATTTAGCCAGTGGTTTAGTAAGGTAATGCTAAACCATATTCTGAGACTTCTTTACTAGCCCCCATCCCCTTCTTTAAAAAATATTTTAATTTTTTTTTGGAAAAAATTAAAATATTTTTAAGAAATAGAAATACTTTGCTTTATTAATTTAATTGTACACTGCACATATAGAAATCACAATATATCATATTAGTATCATAAATCATGTTACATAATTATAAACATAGGTGACAATCACAGCATTACCTGGTTGACATTTTAATGTCAATATATCAATAAATATTTCGTGGAAAAATTTTTGTCGACATACGGGACTTGAACCCGCATCTCTCCAGAAACATGCCAGAGTATTCTTACCGATTGATTTTTTCCACAAAATATTTATTGATATGTTGATGTTAAAATGGCAACCAGGTAATGCTGTGATTGTCACCTATGTTTAAATCATTAATAACGCTGAATAATGTGAAGAGATTTTATTATTTCCATCTTACTCAGCACAATATAAAATGAAATAGTTGCCTCCCGTAGACCATAGATGGCACCAATGGTAGGTGACAATTCTTTCTTTGAGCGTTACTTTCTGTAAAATTTCTTTTGCCTTCTGAAGTGTCAAGTATAATAGCATGCTTCTAAAACAACAAAGAAAAAAAATGTCAAGACTGGGCCTGGTTCAGCTGAGCCAATGGAATCATGGTAGCTATGCCATTGTGTTTAGCTTTTCCTAAAAAAAAGTCTATGTAAAATTTCTTTTTAACATTAATTGTGAATAATTAAATTTTAAGCATAACTAATTGTTTCAGTGTAACAGGTTGATGACTCCTGCTTTAGATGTTTTAGCATATCATTCAGAAAAATTTGACTGTACACTAATAAATCAGGTTTTTAAATCATTATCAAAATGGCAGTTATATAAATGTCAGTATAATCGAAGTAAGATATTTTCATACCTCTAGACCAACTAAGGCCCCAGTCTTTCCTTTCCAACTGATTTCTCATAACATAATCAATAATCATGCTGAATAGAAGAGGTAAGTAAATGCAACATTATAGAACTCCAGTAGGGATGCTGAACCAATGACTTCAAAAGTCTTACTAACTCTCACATGACTCAATATTATTTTAGAGAGCCATCATTTTGTTAACTAACTTATCAGAATATTATATGATCTCAGACATCAATGTAAACATGCAAAATAAAAATTTACCATTAGCCCTGCTTTGTGTGCAAATTGTTATAGTAATGATTCATCATTATTTGTTTCAAATTTGTTCTATTTATGAAAATGGGTGTTAATAGGTTAACTTCTGTGATTGATAAAGTAATGACTACACTTTACTGTAAAAAGTTCTTAACAATCTTACCACACATGGGCAAAAAATTGCTCGAGTGTAAGAGGGTTAAACAAATCATAGTGCGAGTTTGTGGTAATACTTGTTCAATTGTAGACTGTCATTTCGTATGAAATGAAACAAAATTTATTTCGTATATCTGTGCTAACAAAGCCTTGCATTTTTAAAATTAATTTACAATTTTAAATTGTTTACATAGTAAATTGTAATGCCATGAAATCAATAATGTCATGTTAAAAATAACACTAAATAATTTAGAGATATTTAGTATGATTATGTTAAGACCCGCTGAAAAGACTGAAAGTCTCTCAGGATTAAGCTGATGTGAACAAATCATCCAACCGTCTCCATGGTATATCTTGGTTGTGTACAAGTTGTTCTAATAGTTGAACTATGATCATTGTTTTTAAGAACTAGGTTCTCTCATTGGTTACACCCCTAATGTGAGTATTAATATAAACAACTTATTAGTTATTCTGTTGTTATTCTTTTTTTTATCTTGAAGTGAAAATAACTTTTGTAACACACACTTAAAATAAAGTTATTAAAGGCATTGGTAATTTTAACATTTGTGATTGCTCAGTGAATAAGCTTCATGCATTAAACTTAATTGTTTCCATGTGTAAAATGAAAATTTTTTCTGATAACTAAAAATGAGAACAATTATTATCTAAAACTATAGAAGAATAATTTTGTACTTATTTTATATATGTGAAAATATGTATTAGTGATTGCTTTTAATTTCAGGTTAATAGTATCATGGAACCGAAAATTTTACTCTGTTTTATCACTTGGATATATGATTGTATTCCTGTATAGAACATGGGTGAATCAAATATGGCCAGAAATTCGAGGTAAATGCCCAACCTTTAATCATAACTGCATAGTTGATTATATCTGTAAGAACTTTCTTAATACTGAATGGATGTCCTTTCATTTTTTTTTGAAAATACAATAGACTCTAGGATTGGATTAATGGGGATTTTGAAAAACAAAAAAAATGTATGCCTGAAAATAATATGGGATGTGGGAAAGCAGCTGCTAAAATATGATGTGACCCTAAATAGGTTTCACGCAGCACAAATGTTTTCAGTACAAATGCGCTATAAAGTGAATGGAGGGGAAAAAGCAAACTTCCTTGCTATCCTATTTTGAATGAATAAAATAAATCCATGCTACAATATTTCCTGAATATTTGAAAATTTTTATGGATGATGGATTAATGGGGAATTCAATTGTCCAGTATTGTTTTTCCCCATTCTGTATATTCAGAGTCTACTGTATATATATATCAATATCTTCAGTATAAGAAAAAAATTGATAGAAATGTTTTTGCCTTTGTTATTTTGGCTTTTGAACTTTTAATGTGGCAGTAAGCTCAAATTATACAGTATCATTGCACTTTTTGTGTACTGTAAATGTGTGATGCAATGCATATTGTTCAGTAAATTAATACCTCATAATCAACCCTTTGATGACTAAGTTTTTTTTTAGTTTCTCAAAATACATTTTAAAAGTATAAAACTTTTCCAATAATCATACACACACAAACTGTCATATTTTATATCACTGTAAAATGCTAATCCTACTAATTTGGACCACATACACTGAGATGCCAGTTTATTAGGTATATCTACCTAGTAGCATGTTGCACCCCTTTGGCCTTCAGAATATCTCAAATTTGTTGGGGCATGGAACTTACAAGATGCTGGTGCATTCCGCATTGTGCAGGAATGTTGCATCATGCGGAAATAACTCTCATGTGGTTGCTGCAAATCTGATGGCAGCACAGTCTAGCTGTGAACAGCCCTTACCACCTCATCCCAAAGATGCTTGATGGAATTAAGATCTGGGGACTCTGCAAGCCAAATGCAGCAAGGAAAACACATTGATATGTTCCTGGAATCATTCAGTGATGATACGTACCTTGTGAATAGGTGCACGATCATGCTTAATGTGTCCATCTGAGAGAGGATAAACTGTAGTCATGAAGGGATGAACTTTGTCAGCAACAATGCTCAAATATGCCATGACATTGAGATGTCCTTCGATGGGTGTCAGGGGGCCAAGAAAAAATTCCCCACACTATCACAACCATCAGTCTGTACTGTCGACACTATACAAGATGGCTCCATGGCCTCATGTTGCTTGCATCATATTCTGATCTTTTCATCAACATGATGCAAAAAGAACCTTACCTTTTTCCAGTCCTCATCGGTCCAGGGCCAACTGGTGATGAACTTTCGTGTTCTTCGCTGACAACATTGGCATGGTCAGTGGCTGTTGTTGGCCCACTCGCAACTAGGTCCGATTCATGGGGCATTTGGAGATGACGTTCTGAACACCAGTGTGTAATTCTGCTATGATTTTTGACTAAAAAAACCCCCAAATATTGTATTAAAAAATATCTAGGCTAGATTGATGTGCAGATAATAAAAATTGTTATTCATTGCACACAGAACATTTGTGCTGTGTTTTTGAACAAAAATCTCTGTCAAATGCATCATTTCAAAATTAATATGAATTTCACTGTATTGAAGAAAGTATTTTAGTAATTTCACTATATTTCACTAGTGAAAGAAGTAACAATAAAAAAAAGCTTGAATATTGCAAAAATGTAAGCATGTTATTATGTACTTAAGAATTGATGGGTTAATGTTGATAGTAATGAAAACTGCCTGTTAAATGCATCCAGATTTGTCAGCAGTAAAAACCTAGTAAAATATAACTGGGAATTTTCCATTAGATAATTTGAATGTATTATATATACAGCATAAACTGTTGTGTATCTATTCTGGGACTTCTCAGTTTTGAAGAAAAGGAAAATTTGATATTTCAGATAATTATATTTGTGACTAATGCACTGTGTAAAAAAAGTAAAAATGTATTTTAGTATGCTTCTCTGGTACACTAACCTATAAATATTAAGTCTATTATTACAGAAGGAGTTGGTGTTCAGAAATGTTTTCCATGTGCTGCTATGAAGTATTGACTTTCACACCTTTTATCTTTCTCTGTTATCTTTCAAATTGTATGTTCTGATGCTTACTCCTAAAAGCTTTAGTGATAGCTCCTTAGCCACACTATTCTTCATTATTGTAGGTCTCAGATTACTAATGCAAATCTTTCTTGTTCTAGCTACTTCACTATTTTTTTCCTGCTTCCCAAAGCATGGTATCTAATGCAAAGTTTCACTTTTTCAAGTTAGGTAACTTATAATTTTTCACACCAGTTTCCCTCTGAATACTGTATTTGTTCTATTTCCATCTGAACTATCAATAACATATAACCAACATCATATTGGGCAGGTGGGCATAATATTTTGGCTCTTCGGTGTATATGCAACATTTAATAAGAATGCATATATCTGATTGTTGCAATTTTTACCATATTTTGGTTTTTAAATTGTTTTGCTGTTATAATGTTTCAGGAAAATATATTTATATATTATTATGTGGAATTAAATGCTCCTTTGTTTAAGCTATTACTTGTCATATTATGTCCATTAGTTATTTCAGAATGAGGTTCAAATCCAACGAAATTACTGTTTTTTACTACATTTAAAAAAAAAGTGCTATTACAATTAGTGTGTTTGCTGTTTTTCTCAAATATTTTATTTTATAAAAATTTGCAATTTCTCTTCAGTTTGGTATATGACATGACCAATTATCTATATTAGTTATTTCCAGATAAGTTTTAAAAGTCGTTCATTATTTGTCCTGACAACCCTCAAAATTAACCCAGCTACCAGAGTGAATTCTGCTCTACAAAGCTGGCTTGTTAAGGATTAAACAGATGAGGGATGAATCTTTTGTTGAGTTGCAGAATCTAAGGGGAAAAAAAATCCAGGATATAACTGTATTTGTCTTAGAGTAAATGTACAAATGGTAAATATGAATCCCTCCCCCCCCCTCCCCCCACACAAGTAAGTATAATACATTTGATACACATAATCTTGTTAAAAATATCCTGTGTGATAGGTTATTAATTTTATTTGCAAAATAAAAGTTTTTAGCATTCAAGGTGACAATATACTCATATTGGCTGTATCATTATTAATCTTTGCTATTTCTTGATTTCTTGGGGTGTAAATATGGACTAGAGAGGAGTTTGGATAGGCTCAAAATAGTACAGATGGTTTCAAGTTCAGACTTAAAATAATTTAAATTTCTAATTTTTTGTGATTGTGAAAAAAAGGAAAATTTTAAAATGTTTTTGATTATCATCTCAACTTTTTGACCAGTCTTTAAAAAAAACCTTCAAGCAACTGCTTGCCGTGAGGAAGTTGAGACAGCAGAAATGCAACACAAACATCCATGCTTGGGCCTCGAACCCAGATCCCTTCGATCAGTAGCCAAGCATGCTAACTATTCAACCACAGGATGGCACAGTCTTTAGTAATTAAAAATTAGCACCAACAAGCCTTTGATTATTTTTTTGTGTATTATTTTCTATTTTTAATTAATGAATGGCTCTTAGCATTCATGATGATGTCACCCAAGAACTGGGCGGGGGTGGCTCAGTCGGTAGCGCGCCAGGCTCGTAATCTGTAGTTCCCAGGTTCGAGTCCCAGCTGGGTCAGCGTTGAGATTTATCTCCGCAAAATTCCCTGCCTTGCCCACGGTCAGTAGGGGACACCGATGGGCTTGGAAAGGCCGCCGTCCGTCGGATGGGACGTTAAGCCGTGGCCCCGTGTGCGGGAGAGCCATACCCTGTGCACGTTAAAGAACACGCTGGATGGCCTTGACGGGAGGCTACCATCTGTCTCCTAACAGCTGTTCCAGTGGGTCCCCTCCCCCAACCTTCTCTGAGACTTCGGGGTCCATGTGACCTGGCCATTTAGCCCATGGTGTGCAAAAAGAAAAACCCAAGAACTTTGTTTCTACTAGTTTTTCTAATATTTACCCATACCCTGTGCACGTTAAAGAACACGCTGGATGGCCTTGACGGGAGGCTACCATCTGTCTCCTAACAGCTGTTCCAGTGGGTCCCCTCCCCCAACCTTCTCTGAGACTTCGGGGTCCATGTGACCTGGCCATTTAGCCCATGGTGTGCAAAAAGAAAAACCCAAGAACTTTGTTTCTACTAGTTTTTCTAATATTTTTCATACCAAGTGGCATTAAGATTTGAATTTTTTAATAAAATTATTATACTTGTTTTAAAATTTATAATTGTGTATAATACAAAGAATAATAATTATAAAAAAATTAGTGACATGCATTTCTACCTATATATATACAGTACATGCACACAGTGCCTGGGCAAATTATTATAAAATACCTCTAATACTTTGTCATGCCTCTGTGGTCTGACATGGCAGCTGCACTCAATGTGGCATGCTCCTGCATACTTTTAAAATACAGTAAGAGGGATTTTGATCCACTCTACCTCCAAAATGTTTTGAACATCGCAAAGTGAAGAGGGCAGAAGTTTGTGAATTTGAATAGCATGTTCCAAATTGTCCCACATGTTTTCGATTGGATTAAAATCAGAAAATTGTGCAGGCCAGGGAAGGTGATAAAAGTTTGCTTCATGTTCCTCAAAACCACTCCTGTATGATTTGAGAGCAATGAACTGGTGCATTATCATCCTGGAATTTACCATCTCCACTGGAGTAAAAATGATGTATCATTGGCAGCACCTTATCATCCAAGATGCTTTTATACTTCTGGGAAGTGATATGACCTTGCATAGAAACCAGAGGACCTAATATGTGCCAAGAAAATGCTTCCCATGCCATCACTGCCTCCAGCACCTTGAGCAGTAGGAACTGCATATGATGGGTCCATTGCTCCGTGGGTTTGTTGCCACACTGTGTCGGCAATCTGTTGAAAACAGTGAATAACCACTCACAATAAAGACAGTTTTTTTCATCTGCATATTTTGGGAGTCCCATGTCTACAGGACTTTTCTTGTGATGCTTTACTAACGAATAACATGCTTCATCTGAATATGATGTTTCTAGTCTTCTACTGATCAAGTTTGCTGCTACATATGACATATTGGAGTATTCAAATCCTTGTGAAAATCTTGGGAAGGTTTCCGCATCACGGTATAGTTTCCAAATTTTTGAAGTTTTCTTTGTGCATAGTTTTTACCAAAATTGGTTTTGAAGTAGTGCTAGCAGTCAACTCTCTCAGCTGATGAATTGTAGAAGCTCTTTTTTACCATACAGTTGTGCCTGTCCCTGTCTGTCAGGTTCAAGTTCCAGCTGGGTCAGTGTTGAGATTTATCTCCCCAAAACTCCCTGCCCACGGTCAGTAGGGGACATCGACGGGCTTGGAAAGGCCACTGTCTGTTGGATGGGACATTAAGCTGTGGGCCCCATGTGCGGGAGAGCCATACCCTGTGCACATTAAAGAACACGCTGGTTGACCTTGACAGGAGGCTACCATCTGTCTTCCAACAGCTGTTCCAGTGGGTCCCCTCCGACAACCTTCTCTGAGTCCTTGGGGTCTTTGTGATTTAGCCATTTAGCCCATGGTTTGCGAAAAGGCCACTCAGAGGTAAAACAACCAAACAACCCTCTCTGTCAGAACCTACTTTCTCTGCTTTTGCCATGATTAGCAGACGTTTTTAACAACCATTGCCATTCTCCACGTGTAGTTCCCAGGTTCGAGTCCCAGCTGGGTCAGCGGTGAGATTTATCTCTGTAAAATTCCCCGCCCTGCCCACAGTCAGTAGGGGACACCGATGGGCTTGGAAAGGCCGCCGTCCGTCGGATGGGACATTAAGCCGTGGCCCCGTGTGCGGGAGAGCCATACCCTGTGCACATTAAAGAACACGCTGGATGGCCTTGACGGGAGGCTACCATTTGTCTCCCAACAGCTGTTCCAGTGGGTTCCCTCCCCCAATCTTCTCTGAGCCTTCGGGGTCCATGTGACCTGGCCATTTAGCCCATGGTGTGCAAAAAAGTGCCGCTCAGAGGTAAAACAACCCAAGCCATTCTCCACGTACTATAGGGATATTGCGGCCTGTGTTTTTCCACTGAGTTCAATCATCTCCATTACACATGCTCCTAACCATTGTACTGCAATGATAGTTGCCTTCCACCATGACTTTATGGCTTTTATAAGATTTCATAGTGACATGGAATGCTTACACCAATAAAACATTTTGCATACATTAGCATGTTTCATGGTACTTTGCACATGATGCAGTGTTCATAATAATTTGGCCAGGCAGTGTGTGTTTCGTGATGAGTAAAACAAATCTCCCCCCCCCCCAAAAAAAAAAAAAAAAAAAAACAGGCTTGGGCTCAATTTTGGGTGAGCTCAGCCCTCCTCCCCAAGTAAAGATGAGTTTGGGCTTAAATGTTTAATGTTTGTGCCCTATCCTGAAATTCATGTTTTAACCTGCCTGGCCTTACTATTTCAGTAATGCTGAGCCCAAGCATGGTTAGAGAAAAAAGCTCTGGCACATAATAAAACATATGTGCAGAAATGCATGCTACTAAGCTATTTTTAAAAACTTTGTATTATAGGCTATTATGAATATTAAAATTTAAAGACCAAATTAAAATGATATTGAAATGAAAAGTAATTAAAAAAAACTTCAAGCTACGTGTCACAAAGGTCTGATAGATCAGTATAATACACTGAAGGGTAGATCTGTGAGGAAGGTGAAATCTCAGCAGAGAGACAACACAAGATATATTCATGCCTTATGTAGGACTTGAAGCTAAGTCCCTTATTAACACTCACTGCAGATAAGCATGTTAACCACTCGGCCACTAAAACAGTCGGGGGTGGGGGTGGCTCAGTCGGTAGCGCGCCAGGCTCGTAATCTGTAGTTCCCAGGTTCGAGTACCAGCTGGGTCAGTGTTGAGATTTATCTCCGCAAAATTCCCCGCCCTGCCCGCGGTCAGTAGGGGACACCGATGGGCTTGGAAAGGCCGCCGTCTGTCGGATGGGACGTTAAGCCATGGCCCCGTGTGCGGGAGAGCCATACCCTGTGCACGTTAAAGAACACGCTGGATGGCCTTGACGGGAGGCTACCATGTCACCCAACAGCTGTTCCAGTGGGTCCCCTCCCCTAACTTCTCTGAGCCTTCGGGGTCCATGTGACCTGGCCATTTAGCCCATGGTGTGCAAAAAAGTGCCGCTCAGAGGTAAAACAACCCAACTAAAACAGTCAACATAAAATACTACAAGTGCTGTAGAACCTCATAAATCTGGAACCCATTAACCTAGAACAAGCTGGATTTTAGGAAATTCCAGTTTTTTGAAAGTGCTGTACATAGCTGAAGTATCCAAGTGCAAGTCGGACTATTGTGGGATAAAATAAAAGGAAATTTTTTGAAATATATGTAATGTATTTTAAAATTTAACCAGAGATCACACCAGAATAGTTTAAAACGCATATATGAAATGTTTGTAAATATACATGCAAAATATTAACACATCTTTAGGAAACAGACTATATACCATGTGTTTCACTTCCCTGCCATTTTTGGTGCTCTGTGTAACTATTACAAAAGAATTGTGAGATATATAAAAACCCTTGATGGTAAAGTGTTAAATAAATCGTATATAGATGATGAGTTAAATAAATCGTATATAGATCGTATATAGATATATCTCTTACCCACATCCCTATCCATTAAAAAAACAGTATGAAATTTATGCCAAAATGGAGATTATTCTGTAACATGTATCAACATGTATTGGTCAACTGACAACTGCCTACAAATTAGTTTTAGAATTTGTGAATTTTGATGTAAAGTCATGCATTTTGCATTCCATGGTGGAATATGCTACAAGATTAAAAAAAAGTTAACTTTTTACAAAGTGGCGAAAATCCAACAACTGAAGATATTTCGTTAATGAGAGAGAATGCTTGAAAGAAAATAATGGCTGATTAATGCTTATTAATATTAAGTACCAAAGACTGGTTAAAGTGTAAAATCATAAATAAAAGAAATTATAGTTGAATCCTCTTATAATGAATTTGAAGGGACAGCTGGAAAGCTTTATGTCCATATATTCACTATAAGGAATATTGATTTTAAAGTATCTAAAAAAAAAACGAAATTATTATGTATTTAAGACAGATACACTCCACATCCAAAAAATTGCCACACCCAGAAGGAATATCATGCATACAATACAAAGCTATGTGCTAAAAGGTAGTAGTATAAGTAACAATTGATCATATTTGCAAACTAGTGAGGTGGATACATGGATATTAGGGTAACATCAGTACAAAGTATGGCCAACTTTCACAGGAACACATACACTAATAGGGTTAGACAGTGAGTCTAAAAGGTTCCGAATAATGTCCTGGCCTATGGTTCGCCAGATTTGCGGCACCTGAAGATCTGTGATGTTATGCACTGAAGTCAGTTCTGTTCTCAAGTGTCATTTCATGACATCACAGATGATGCTTCATGAATGAGATGCTCAGTTGGTGATAGATTTGGTGACAGGACTGGCCATGGTACACAAGGAACAGCTTGCAGACACTGTTGAGCAACGCCTACAGTATGTGTTCTGACATCATGCTGAAATGTGATATTTGGCATGCTCTGCAGAAGTGGTAAGCCACAGGGTGGAGAATGGTATCTACTTACTGCTCTCAGTGGTTGATGCCCATTTATGAGCTTTTGGAGTCCAGTTGTCTCTGTTTATAATGTTTGCTGTGTTTTTGGTTGGGGGGGGGGGGAAGCTCTCTTGATGACTTTGTGCTTTTTATTCATTTTTTTAAGTGAATTAATAAGTAATTGCAATGATCTATAAAGATACTTTGCAAAAGGATTAGAAGAGTAGTAAAAAAAGCCTTAAGAAAAAGCAGCAAATCATTGAGAAGTCTGTAATAGAGTTGAAACAAGTGTGCTTGCTATGGAGTATAGCTTGTCTCAATCAACCATTTCCACCATCCTGTTAAATAAAGAAAAAGTAAAAGCTACTAAATTGATTGATGTTTTTACTGTAATGTTTTCGTATTCTCTGTTGATTCTTTTAACATGTTTCTTTTAATTTTAATTATTGGTTAAAATTAGTGTTTAAATATTTAAACTGTGATTTTAAGATAAAAAATGTTGTGATAGTCTTGAAATGAATTAGGCCTTTAATTTTATTTCCCAAATTCACGTAATGAGTTTTTCATGTAACAAAAGTTTTTGATGAATTAATTGAATTTGTTATGCAGGAGTCCACTGTATACATGTTCAATAACCTCACTATTTGTTCTAGGTCTGCATGACATCTGCATCGGTTCAATAAATAGTCTATCTAATAAATTACTTTATTGTGGGTCTTGATTGTGTAATCTTCCATTGATTGTTCTATAGGTTTATTAAACTTGTTTATTATATTTGTTCAATAAACCACGAAATTGTGCTTTTTATTTGAAGTCTGTATTTGACTATATTAAAAAAAATGAACTTTACAAAAGAAAAATTGGATTAGTTAATAAAACTTGGAATTATTTTGTTTTAATGATTTCAACAAACAATTTTACTGTAAGTTGTCTAAAATTGTTAAAAGACTTTATGGAATACTCTGAGGTATCATTTACAAATGCATCGCAAATCTCTGAGGTATCATTATCTTTCATTCCTTAAAGATAAATCATCTCTGAGGATCAATCTCTGAGGTATCATTATCTCTGAGGTATTATACTCTGAGGTATCATTTACAAATCCATTGCAAATTACCCTCCCACAGTAAGATTAATTTCCGTGCCAAGGAAGCCCCTTTTTGCTTCCATAGCCACGACTTAGTTCATTTTCAGGAAATGATGCAAATATCAGATTTATTTTACTGGAAAACAAAAAACAAAAAATTAAAAATTTACATATAACCAAATACAATGTTAAATAAAATATCCACAATGACTTGTAAACTGGCCATCCTATGTAGGATAAATCCAAAAGATCGATAATAATCTATTGATAGATCAGCCAACCGAGAGATCGATAATTTATAGAAATGAAAACGAAGGTTTAATTATAAAAGTATCAATACTAACTGGATAAATGGTGATATTTTCCAATGTACGAGAACAACACTCACTGTAAGCAATCCAGTGAGTGTTGTTCTCATGCATTGCTGGCATGTCTTAATTGTAAATCTAATTATATTATAAATAATAAAATGTGCATAATCTCTATATTGTAGTTTAATAAAATAGTCATCAAATGGAAAAATAAAATTAGTTTTCAAGCTTGAATTTTGTATTTTTATATGAAATATGTAAAAAAAAGTTTTAAACGGCAATTTCTATTAAAAAAAATTTCAGTTTTTTTGTTGCATTAAAAATGAAGATAGAAGTATTGGTCATACCATTTCAGATTCTGTCTATTATTCGTCTTGAACCCTGGAAGGGTTAAGGAACTTTGACATTTTAAATCACAATCTGTTTAATTATTTTACCCATTGCTTACTGGCTATAATTTTTGGTAATTTATAGAATACTATGTCTATGTCTGTACAGTCCTGCCTTTTTTTCTCAATAAAGTAATGCATTGTTCATGCTGTTCTATAATAGTAATGAATGTTGTTAATATTACAGTGCCCCCACTTGAAGGAGAAGACACTGAAGGGTATGTGCATAATTTAGTATGATAAATTTCTTTTCGAAACAATTTACTGTATGGAATTTCATGTCTTTATCCTAATTTATATTATTGTAATTTAAATGTAGATAAATTCTTTAGAACATTGGAAAACAATTTTTTAAAAGAAAAACATTCTTTTTGTTAATTCCTACTATTTAGTAAGCCTACATAATATTCACAGACTTCTTCAGACATATATATATTATTCACATAATATATATATTATGTGAATAGAAAGCCAAATTCAAAGCCATGTATTTCTAAAAGAAGTTGTCTTAAGTAAGGTATAATTCTTTAAATCAGCTGTTAGCATTTTGAATTTTTATTTTCCTGACACAATCTTTATTTCAATGACACAATCCTTATTTCAAATACATATGCACAAAGAAAAGAAATTTGTTCAAGTTAGTTGAGTATTTATATTGTTGTTTCATTTTATGTTGACTGTTAATAGTTTTATCAGTAGAAATGGTAAACTGGCTTAACACATAGCACAGATAAAAAAAATTGCATGTGGAGAATAGCTAAATGCATGCATAAACATTTGTAGTCACAAGAGAACACACTGTAATTGAGTAAAGAGCATTAAGAATAGTTATCAGGTGAATATTTCTTCATATTAGAATTATTGCAAGGGCTGATCTATCAAATTAAAAAAAAGGTGAAAAAGAGACCTCAGGAGTTGAGAGATTGATAAAAGGGAATGGAAATAAGTATAAGAAAGCAAATAGATAGTTGAAAAAAAGAAATAAAAGAAGAAGAATAATGTGCCAGAAAAAGAAAGAACTAGAATTTTTTTGAAGACTAATGTGCCAGAAAGAATGAAACAGCTTATGAACAATATCTGGTGAACAGCAGGAATGGGGGTTTGCTCAATTGGTAACATGCTAGGCTCACACTCTGATGTTCTCAAGTTTCAATCCCAACTATTAGATTTATCTGCAAGATTTATCTCTACTATCCCCAATTTGCTGTCAGCAAGGAAGGGAACACCAATGAGCTTTGAAAGGCTGCTGTCCATCAGAAGGGACATTAAGCCAAGGTACCTGTATACAGGACATCCATATTTTATGTTAATGGATGGCAAAGAAAGAGCACTCTGGATAGGGAGGCTTCTCTCTGTTTTGTAACATCTATTAAGTGGGTCCCCTTCATCAACCTTCTCTGAGACCTGAGGAGTCTTTGTGACCTCGCCATTTAGATCATTATGTGCACTAAAGTGTTGCTCAATAAAACAATCCAACCCAACTTAGTAGTAATGTCTGCAATGCATTTTTCAAATAACATACTATTTGATGATATATTGTAGCCAACACATTGTGTGAAAATGCTTCTGCATATCTGCCACCTATCTGAATTTATCCAGGCGACCCCTAGATTTTTTATTCATTCTTCCCAGTTTTAGTTTCTGTTAGCTTTAGATGCTAGTATGCCATAAAACTAACCTAGATACATGGAAAAACTTAAGTGTTAGTGGTGAAATTTTTCTGAAAATCTACATTTAAATGTTGAATTTAAAAAACAGTATTAGCAAGAAAAATTCATAATAAAAAATTCCCTAAATATTAATTGCAATAATTGCATTCAACAAAATTTGAAAGTAAAATTTTGTACTTCAAATGTGATTTTCCCAAAACTCTGTTTTTGTGTTAAATGTTCAAAATTAATTCCTCCCCCCCCCCAGTGGTTCAATTCATTATTAAAGATCATTAACAAATTATTGTTATTGAAGCTCTGTAAATACAAATTCTTAATTATAGATGGACTCCTGTACATCCCCAAGTTTTGAGTGTTCCAGAATTAAGTCGTTACCTTAATGATCTTTGGAACAAGGTACATTTATGGTGGAAAGGAGTTTGGAAACTGCGAGAAACTAATCATGGCTTGGTAAGTAAATAAAACTAATCTGTTATTAAGAATTTATATAAGTTATTTTAGCTGAAACATTGTTAAATGAACTTAAGATTTTAAGCACTGTATAAAATTTATAGCAGAAATAATACACAGTCAGTACATGTCTTTTGTATTGCAAATATATTAAAGATATCTGTGCTTTACTTTCTCATTTTAAATTTTTTCTATGTGTTTGGAAAAATACACACAACTGCAAATCTCAAGATATATCCCAGAGAGAACTTAAAAGTATCTCCTAAAAATGTGAGCAGTATTATCTCATTAACCCTTCCCAGTTCACTGTTGAACATAGATATTGACAGAATCCGAAATGAGAGGTCAATAGATGTCTTTTGTACAACATTTGAAACTTGAATTAAAAAAAAAATTGCAGTTTGAAAAATTTCTTAGGCATATCTTTTAAAAATATGCAATTCAGGTTTGAAAAATGATATTTTCTTTTTTAATTTGTTAAAGCCATCTGGTTGCCATTTCTTAGAAGCACCATACGGTATTGCCGATTTTTTTTTTTTTTGTTAACGTTACTTTATACTGAAGCAATCACCTGATTTAAGCTCACAAGTTTGATTTGAACTATTACAAAATTACAAAATTTACTTTTAATGCAGTGAAAATAAGAATATACAGGTTAAAAGTGACACAAGGGCAGCACTGGGTACATTCAGCTAGTAATTCAACGATTCATCAGGTTTTCCAAAATTGAGCCTTAATTGTATTGTGTAGTCCAATCTATTTTTCTACCATAGCACATTGAAAAAGGCTTATTAAAATCAATATGCTTGCAATTTTTTTAAATTACTTAATTTCATTAAATTTGTAATTAAATTCTGTTTAATTTGGTATATAACATGACTTATTTCTGTTGATTATTTTCAAAAAAAAAAATTCTAAAGTTTATCTGACTCAGAACAGTTGGCTAAAAGCTTAGAAATTTTCTCAAAGTATAGTACCAAGAAAAAAATTACAAAACGGGAGTAATTTTCTTGCTTTAAGTAAATATTAAATTTTTGTTATTTAGAAATGAATAAGTTTTCTATTCATGTACATTGTAATCATTTCTGTTTATTATTTTTTTTTTGTTGCCAGATGCATTTTTTTACTGCATAACTCTAAAAAAAGTCCTATTAAAATAAAACTAATCTTTTTTTTGTTAAATGTTATATTTTTGGAAAATCCAGGATTAAATGCTGATTAATTTGACATATCATCCTCCTCCTCCTCCTCCTCCTCAAGCAGCCATGGGCTACAGAGGTCCAACCAGACTGTGCATTTAGTTCTCCAAGCAAGTCTATCCTGAGCTACATCTACTGCATCTGGCCACTGCACACCAATTCTAACAAGGTCCTGTTTGACATTGTCTGCCCACCGCATTCTAGGTCTCCCCTTCTTTCTGAGGACTTTAGGCACACTGTTCATAACCCTATTCGCCAATCTATAATTATTCATATGGACAACATGGCCAAACCAACGGAGTCTCTCTCTGCACAATATGCTTCTTAAAGGAGGTTTCAGACTCCTTTGCCTAACCTCATCATTAGTTACAAAGTTGAACCACCTAATGCCCAAGATACTGCATAAGCATCTTGAATCAAAAGCATCTAGTTTCCTGTTATCTTGTTTACAAAGTGTCCAAGTTTCACTGCCATAACTAACCCTAGAAAACTAACTCTCGTGTTAAAAATGCTCTTAAACTGAATGACTATTTATTCACCATTCAGAAGATTTATAGTAACAATTTAATGAAAAATTAACTAGCTGTTGATAGTGGTCAGAACACCTGGAATTAATCTGGGAGATGTGGTTTGATTCCTACTTACAGCAACTCATTTTATGAGCAGAATTATTTCTTGAACCATTGTATATGTTTCTGATTGTAAGCTTCCTTTAATGGATACCTATTGTAACAGACCATTTCATTTCAATATCCATTTTAAATCAATATAAAAATTCCTGTATAATTTAACGTAACATATAAAAATTCCTGTTAATTTAACATAACAGTTTAAGATTTTTGTATGGAAATTTTCTGTTGTTTTGGAATTAAGCAAGTATATATCATAAAAATCTAAATAGCATCAAAAGCAATTTTTGTTTTAAAAAAGGAAAAACAGAAGGTTTTTCTAAAACCTGAGAAAGAAACATAAAGGAACTTTAAGTAAACTTTGTATCTACTATGTTTATCTGTTAACATTGAAAAAATGTGGAAGTGTTAAATTTTATTTATATTTTGAGTAAGATTATTCTTATTAGCCTTAGCTGTTTTGACTCTTTTTTTTTTATGCAGTTTTGCATCTTCTTGTGCGCAGTTCTTTTTGCAACTGCCCTCCTAGGCCACTGGATTCCAGGAGTATTAATTATTTATTCTCTAGGTAAGTGAAATTAACTTATTGGGAGAAATAATTTATATTTATGTAATTCTCAGTTATTGTATTAAAAAAAAACTTAAATGCAGTATTGGTTTACAATCTAACACACTGAATTCAGTATGGAACTAAAATTATATGGTAATTTTGCTTACTATTCAAAAGTATTTTTGAAGTATGCTAAATGTGTTTTGAAGCTAAAATTGTATTTCTTTCATATATGTGAAACTACCATTTTATAAGCATTGTAACACTCCAAATTATGTTAACTTTACCTTGCTGGATAGAGGTGGGTGTGTCTCAGTTGGTAGTGCTCCAGGCTCATAATCTACAATTCCTAGGTTTGAGTTCCCAGTAGGCCAGTGTTCAGATTAAATCTCCACAAAATCTCTACCCCTGCCATCTGTCAGTAGGAGACATCGATGGGTTTGGAAAAGCCACGGTCTGTCAGGTGGGATGTTAAGCTGTGGCCCTATGTGCAGGAGAATCATACCTTGTGCATGTTAAAGAACATGCTGGATGGCCTTGATGGGAGGCTACCATCTGTCTCTCAACAGCTGTCCAGTGGGTCCTCTCCCCAACCTTCTCTGTGCTTTCAGATCCTTGTGGCCTGACCATTTAGCCCATTGTGTGCAAAAAAATTGCCTCTCAGAGTGATAGAATCCAACCTTACCATATAGTTTAAAGTCGGGTGCCTGACAATTAACCTTGCCAAAAAATTAAACTAGGGTTCTTTTATTAAATGCATTAGACAAAAAAAAACTTAAATAATTGTCTCAAAATAAAAAGTTAATAAAATTAATCTACACCAAAATTGTGCTCAAGAGGAAAAAATAAGTAATCCAAACACAAATTTGATGAAGTAAATAAATGTTTATTCAAAATCTAGACTCACCAAAAATACGTTGCATCAAAAAGCAAGACTACACAAACTAATTCAACATCCTTCACAATAACCATCAACTGTTTCTTACATTAGCAGTTTAGCAACTCGCTCCTAACTCCACATCACCAGCTGACTCCATGACCTCTTGTCACTCTGCCATACACTCCTGGTTTGCAAAACTGTGGCATGTGTCATCATGCTGGGAAGTCACATTTGCATTCATTCAAGGATTGTTTGTTAGATGACATAAGCAGGCATGTCCTTCCATGTGCATTTAGCTGTGATCAATCAAAATACAGAGTTATGCAATCGCAACTCTTCTAACGGAACAAGTGGGGAGAATGATGATTCCAAGAAAACTCCAAAATGATATTATAATGTAAATAAAGTAAAAGTGAATGGGTGAACCATTGCAGCAGAAAGGGAGTTGTGAATAATTCTGCATTTAATTATGATTTGGAAGAACACCATTCAAAATTTTAAACTCTATACTGCTTTGATCAAAATACCAAGAAACCTGATAAGAAGCTGGACCCTATTTCATATGAAGCAATATTATGGAATGTGTCATGACAGGGAAAGTCTGAATATGCAATTTTTTTTATCTTTAGGTTGAAATGTGATTGATTTCTGTTTTCCTTATATTAGCAGTATGGGGTGGAGGTTGACTTAGTCAATAGCGTGCCAGGTTTGTAATCTGCAGTTTCCAGGTTTGACGGAATTATATTTAACCAGAGTTTCCAGGTTGCCTCAACCTGAGTTTCCAGGTTGAGCCCCAACTATGTCAATGCTGAGATTTCTCTCTGCTAACATCCATTCTGTTCTTGGTAAGAAAAGGACACCAAATGAGCTTGGAAAGGCTGCCATCTGTTGGATGGAAGGTAATGTCAATCTGCAGGAGAACCATACCTGTGTATGGTAAAGAATACTATATGGCCTTAATGTGAGGTAACGTCAATCTACAGGAGAACCATACCTGTGTATGATAAAGAACACTATATGGCCTTAATGTGAAGCTACTATCTGCCTCCTAACAGCTGTTCATTAGGTTTCCCTTCCCTCAACTTTCTTTGAGTACTTGGAGTCCTTGTGATCTGGCAATTTAGCCCATTATGTGCAAAAGAAAACAGTATAATTATTTTAGAATACCTTTACAGGGTTGTAGATTGGGTTAATCAGTGTGTCCAGATACATAATTCCCAGGTTGAAATCCCATTTGTACCAGTGTTGAGATTTAGCACTGCTAACCCCCCACCCTGTCCTTGGTAAGAAAAGGGACACTGATGGGCTCATAATGCCATGGCCCCACATGCAGGAGAACCTGTGCACATTATAGAATGTGCTAGATGGTCTTGATGAGATGCTTTCATCTTTTCTCGTAACAGCTGTCCAGTGGGACAACTTCCCCACAACCTTCTCTGCTCCCTTGGGGTTCTTGTGATCTGGTTATTTAGACTAATGTGTGCAAACAATGCTGCTGAGATATAAAATAACCATCCTAACTGCTTGCACATACAGCAGAGCATCATCTATTAACTTTTCACTTGTGCATTTAAATATTGAGTGTTTTTTTTTACAGATTTGATGTTGCCTCTGGTAAATTTCCCAAATGCTAATCATATTCATTTTAATTGTCTAATGAAGAAAAAGCAGAGTAATAGGATTTTGACTGTAGACAATTTTGTTTTGCTTTTGCTTGAGACTTAGTGATATTACAGTTTAACATTGTTGATTGCAACTTTTGTCTTTCATGTGAAGTTATTAAATCAGCAGAATTCAAAGGTCTTTTAATGAGATGGACACTTGAAATTGGTATGCAGTATTCCGAACATATTGGTAAAATGCAGTAGGCACTCACTGATTATGGTGTTATGTTTCTGAAGATTGACATGAACAGTAAATACACAAGACTAAAAGCCCGTGGGGAAAACTGGGGGGGGGGGGGGGGTCTTTGTAGGAAAGCCTATGGAAGTAGGAACCAAAACCATAATACTCTCAATGTATGACTTGCTGTCTGAGCTAATTGACATGAACAGTAAATACACAAGACTAAAAGCCCATGGGGGAAAACTGGGTCTTTGTGGGAAAGCCTATGGGAGTAGGAACCAAAACCATAATACTCTAAATGCATGACTTGCTGTCTGAGCTAAGGAAAATGCTTGTGCACCACTCAGTATCAGCTGATTATTTACAGAATGTATTATGTATTTATCCATGCTAAAAAATTAATCATTTGTTTATAAAAGTAAAATTGAATTATTGGTTTTTAAAAATATAAACTTTATAAAAAAAATATCTTCTGTATGAATTACATTTTTTGTTTACTGACTGTAAAGCCCGTAGGGTCTTGTGACCTGGCCATTTAGTTGCAAAAAAGTGCCACTCAGAGCCATATTGTGTGCAAAAAAGTGCCACTCAGAGATAAGTGTAATTTGTTCAGTAATTCATTTAATTCCAATAAATCTTGTTAACATTCAAAAGTATGATTAGTCAAAACATAATGATATTTGGCCTCTGATAGGTAAATGCAAGACATAAAAGTATGACACACACCCAGGGAATAAAGATGGGAATCAATTATGATATGTTGCCAGGGAGTTGCATACATGTAGAACAGCTGGCCTGTAGGAGCATTGTTTAAATTCTTATGGCAGTAGGTCCACCAAAAAGTACAACTGAAAATATAAGAGTATGGCACAAGGCCTGCAACAGCCAATTTCTATAGTACATAAAACATTAATTAACACAACGTTTTTATGTCTTTTTTAACTTGAGTCTTTTAAATGAGTATGGAATACTACTGCATTTTGTGGGCAAATAAGTAAAAGTTTAACTACTCATCCTGTGACATTGGTTCTCTCTCTAACCTCCATTCTGTTCTAAGTGAAAAAGGGCACTGTTGGGCTTGAAAATGCTACTGTCTCTTTGATGGGATGTTCAGCCATGACCTATATTCAGGAGAGTCATACCTTGTGCACATTGAAGATACTAAATGGCCTTGACATGTTTCCACTTGTCTTTTTACAGCTGTCAGTGGGTCTCCTTCCCCCAACCTTCTTTAGGCTCTTGGGATCTTGTGACATGGCCATTTAGTCCATTGTGTGCAAAAAAAGTACTGTTCAGAGGTAAAACAGTCAACCTATGATGTTGGAGGTAGATGCTGTAGACAGTTAAATATATATTTGAAATATTTCTATCTCAAGTAGTGTATAGTAATACCTTGGTTAAAAGGAAATATTACTTTATACATATAATGTATAAAATACAAATGATTAAATATATAATTAATGTATATATATTAATAGCAATATATATTAATATATATTGCTATTAATATATATACAAGTGTATATATATTAATAGCAATAAATTTCCCCTCAAGAATATATCTCATAATATCAAGAATATACTCAATAATAGTTTATATATTAAGCAATAAAAATATGAATGGATCACATGCATAGCAACATCCACTCATTTTTTTTTACCAATCTTCCTATTGCTTTTGGCTTTGACATTTGTCAGTTTGATTTGTTGGTTTGTGGATTTGGCAAAACTTTGTTCCACCATATCTTTCAAATGCGATGGAGAAACTTAATGATTTATGTGCCAAATGAAAGCTTGTAATGCAGGAAGTGTCATTGGCTATAAAAAATTCACCCCACCGTGCTTTCTTCCCCACTCAAAAAGGGGAAATGTGAAAACTATTCTTAAGCTATATATCTTCAGAATGCGAAGGCTGAAAGTAACAAGTTATACGTCGAATGAAAGCTTCTGCCATGGGGAATGTAGGCTACAAAAAATTGACCCCCATACTTTCTTCTCCTGTAAAAAAAGGGGAATGAAAATGATTGTTCCCCTATATCTCCTGAAGGCAAGAGTGAAAAATAATAAAATATGTATCGAATGGAAGCTTGTGATGTGGGGAGTGTTGTAGACTATAAAAAATTGACCCTCATGCTTTCTTCCCTCCTAAAAAAGAGGAGATGCGAAACAATTGTTCCACTATATCTCCAGAACGTGAATGCTGAAAGTAACAAGCTATACATCAAATGAAAGCTTCTGACGCAGGGAATGTCATAGGTATGAAAATTGGACCTCTCCTCCCCCATACTTGCCCTCTGAAAAGGGGGGCAATGTGAAAAGGATGGTTCTTCTATACTCCTGAATATGAGTGTGGAAAGTAATGAGCTATACATCAAATGATAGCCTGTGATGTGGGGAGTGTCATAGGCTATAAAAGAATGATCCCCCATTCTTTTCCCCCCCCCCCTAAAAAAAGGGAAATGTGAAAGTTGTTCTATATCATTGGAATGCCACAGCCTACAGTTATGAGTTAGGTATCAAAGGAAAGCTCATATAATGATGGTCATAAACTATTTCGAATTTTGCCCCCATTATTCCCCCTGATAAAATGGTGCGATTTTCATGGGGATCAACTTTAACAAGTCATATCTCAAATTAAAGCTTGTGACATCTCCAATGTCATGGGTTACCTCAAACCTGAATCCAAAAGGTGATAAATGTGCTCAGTGAAATGAAAGTTTTTGAAGATAGGTATTTTTACTAAGAACAAAAAAATTTAAATTAAAAAATTAGAAAAAAAACTATCTTCCTATAGGGCCCTAAAAAGTATAAAATAAACCTAAAGCATATCAATGGTGCAATCAGTCACTGAGTTTGTATCCACTTCAAAGGAAGATGGGGTGCCAATTTACCTACTCGACAAGATTGCCTGGTACCCTATCTTCCTTTGAAGTGGATATGAACTCAGTGACTGATTACACAATTGATATGCATTAGGTTTATTTTCTGCTTTTTATGGTTCTACAGGAAGATATGTATTTTTTTTTAATTTTTAATTTATATTTGTTTGTTATATATACAGTTGTACTCTATTATTCTTTGCACTTATATTTTTGAAAAATGCAATTTCTTAATGAATTAAATGATAATGAAACAGTTCCATAAGGATTAATACAGTAGGTCTAGGCTTCAGAATTTTGAAATTCACGTTACCATCCCAGTGGGGGAGTGGCTAACATGCTTGGTTACAGATCTATGTTTGACTAACTAATAGTGACTATTGTGTTTTTAATTTCATTTTTCTTATTTTTTTGCTTTGTGTTGATAGGGTTGACACTTAACGCATTCTCAGTGTCATGGATAGTACATCTGCAGATACTTATTATGATGTAAAGCTCATTACCCATGCTACTAAAAATTAATATCACTTGAGCAGAATAAAAATGGATGTTGAGATGCAGAGGGAATGAGTTGTGTAGGAATTCCTCATTGCTTTTCATTATTTTAGTAAGCAGCCATAATGTTGAAATATTATTAGCATCATATTGTAAACATATCATTTACTGTGCTGCATATACACATTAATTAGTAAGTGTGTTTGAATATAAATATATAGGATGTTTGCATAGAAGTGAAACAACTTGAAGCTTTATTACTTTTTACTAAAGAATGCAAAAAATAGGAATATTCAGACATCATGCTTGAGTTTCATATGATAAATGGGAACATAAGATCTAAGTACATTAGGGTACATGATGTATGCGATGGTTTGACATCACAGAAAATGCACCTCAGTTGGTAACTTCAATTCAGCCATCCATAGCACACAATTCATTCTCTTGTGGGAGCTGTCATAATTTAATCTGAAACACATAAAAAATAAATATAATAAACATATTAAAAAAATTATATAAAAATTTATAAGGTGTCAAACGTGTTTTATTTCTGTGTAGATACCCTGTATTACAGAACTAAAATATTGGTGTCTGTTATAACAGGTTTGGTATACATATATCAGCAATGAAACTTAAAAGCAATGAATAATAAATCTGCAATAATGAGGTATGACTATAACTTGATAAAACCTAAAATTATGAAAAAGTTATAAACTAAAATCTTTCAAATACAGTTTTGTTTTTTACATCCTGGGATTTCAAGACTACTAAGAGTTTTAGAAATATTCTATTATTCTGTGATAATATCAAAATATGAAGATACCACTTCTGCAATTATGAATAATCAATAATAATTGAATTGGCTGAAATTCCCCAAAGATAGTATATTATGATATATGTATAAATAATTAATGAATAGTAAATTCACAGTTACCTGTTTGACATAGAAGTCAATAAATAGTTTTATGGAAAAAATGAGTTTTGCAGTGCACCAGACTCAAACCTATGTCTCTCCAGATTCATGCCAGAGTGTTCAGAGAGAACACTCTGGCATGAATCTGGAGAGATGGTTCGAGTCCTGCACATTGGGAAAACTAGGTTTTTCCATAAAACTATTTATATGCATAAATGGTGCAAAAGATTTTGTTTAGATGGAAGAATCACAAAGGAAGAGTAAATATGTACTTAGACTTTCAGCAAAACTTACCACTATACTTAAAATGTATCAACTTATTATCACAGCAGTTATGCATCCACAGTTGCAATTGTGAAAGTTGATTATATTCATTCCCTTTCAAGTGCCATCCAAGTTAAGGAAAGGATTTTTTTTGTTCCATTTATTGGATATTAAGTAAATAAAGTGGTACTTCTGTCTTTTATCAAGGAGGAGTTTTGAACTTTATTCCAACTTCTCTTCAAATGCTATACTTTATTGTTGTGAATTTTGATCATCTCTACTATAATGGACTACTCATTAATGTGAAAGTGATATTTTCATATTGTGAGTTTTACAAATATATAAACTGTTGAATGTGATAGTAAATTTAATTAAAATATAGTTTCTAAGAGTGGTTACATTACTTCAAACCATAAAGATATCATTTTATTGCCCTTAGTTCTCATTGTTTCTCTGGGTCCAGGAGTTGTACTGCATCTTATTCCATCTTCGCTCTATGATCAAATTGAAGGGCTTTTCACTGATAATGAAGCAACAGATGCTGAAGGTAAGATTAGCTATGACTTTAAACTATATTACTAAGTGTTATTAAGTACTTTTGGAAGCAATAAATGCTACAAATTAAAGATATTAAAAAATTCATTAAAATGATATTTGATGTTTAACCCTTCTAGTGTCCATGTTGTCTGTATACATTCGCAGAATCTGAAATGAGGTACCAAAGATGTATGTATCCATTTTTCATACAACAAAAAAAAAATCGATTTTTTAAAAATAAAAATTGCCGTTGTAATTTTTTTATACATATCTTATAAAAATATATAATTTAGGTTTGAAAAATAACATTTGATTTTTTTTAATTTGACACATATTTTATTAAACTACAATATAAATAATTTTATAAAGCCATCTGATTGCCATTTCTTAGAAGCACTAAATGGTATTGCCAATTTGCTTGTTAATGTTCCTATTTCCTGAAGCAACCTTCTGATTTAAGCTCACAAGTTTGATTTGAACTATTACTAACAAATTTTTCCTTAAATTTTCGAAAATCTCCAAAAATTAACAAAAAAAAAAACTGCTGTTTTTGAAAACGGTAAATTTTGGAAGTAATTGCAAAGTATGTACCATTTTTTTTTTCCATTTCGCACTCATTTCTGTCGTAAACCTATTTCTGTATTCCCAAATTATTTTTATAATTTTTCCAAGCATTCTGTGCATCTTTCCCACTATTAAAATTGAAACTGGAAGTAAACACATCCTTCTTAGAAATTCTGGTTGCAGCTGCATTTAATTAGTTATGCTTCACTGAGGCAAACAAAAGGCAGATGACTGACAGTATATCCATTCCATGTGCTATGTGTTTTTTACAGTTTTGGTCCAGCATACCCTTTGTAAAGTTAATATTTGCTTTTTTTTTATATTTAAACCTTAGTTTTCATTTCAGTAGATTTATTTTCATAAATATGTGATTTTATGAAATAAAAAGCTGAAAAAAATTGATTTTGCCATGAGTGGAAAACCATTTTTTTTTCAGCTTATGATCAATGACTTATTGATCTTTCCGAGTTATGCTAGATTGGAGGCTGACTTAAAAGTTGTTGCGAATATTTTTTTAACATCCCATTAGATTATATGTAATTTTTTTTATTATTTCTTTTTAGTAAAAAAACATTGAGTTTGTACCATTTTCTGAAAATGAATGTATTGAATACGCAATTGAAATAACCTTTCTTGCTACAGAAATCAGCCGTCATGTGGGAGGGCAATTTTAGGAAGGTATCCCTCCACTGAACTCATGATGAAAGTTTCACCATGAGTTTAGAAAAATATAATTTTTAAAAAATTATGAGTCTTAATGATTATAAAGCCCCCCCCCCCCCCACTCAGTACCTTGGCTGTGCCACACAGACAATATAACGCTGTGTTTTTTTGCTTTGGTGCATAAACCTTTCTGCACTTAGCCAATATCGCCAAACTTCAACACCCAAAGAAAAAATTCATAATGTTTAGCAAAAAAGCAGCCAAGGAAGTTTTTTTCTATTTCATAACCAGTTCAGAAAATCCCGTGAATGTGAGAAGTCCAAGTGATGTATAACACTGGCGGTGTTTAAAATATATGATCATTAAAAGAAATAATCATATTTCAGGTTGAATATTATATTATTCGGGAGGAAATTTCCTTTCAATAAATGTATAATTTAACTATTTTTATTCATCAGGTTTTCCAAAATGAAGCCTTAATTATATAGTGATCTTTTTTTTTTTTCATCATATCACATTGAAAAAGGTTTATTAAAATCAATATGTTTGTAAATTTGTTTATATTATTTATTTTCCTAAAATTTGTAATTAAATTCTGTTTAATTTGGTATATAACGACCAATTCCTGTTTATTTTTTTTTTTTTAAATGATAAAGTTGACTTGTTTATCTGACTCAGCACAAAGGCTGAAAGCCTTGAATTTTTCTCATAGTTATGGTACCAAGAAAAAAAAATTACAAGAGAAATATTTACTTGAAACCAAAAAATAATTTTTCTGTTATTCATAAATAAATAGCCTTTCTATTCATGTGTATTATAATCATTTCTATCTATTAGTTTTTTTTTTAAATAGAATTTTATTTGTGTTGTCAGATGAATTTTTTTATTACATGACTCTAAAAAAATTCCTATTAAAATAGAACGTATCTCTTTTTGGTTAAATATTTTATTTTCAAAAAATCCAGAATTAAATGCTGATTAATTTGGCATATAACATGCCATAATTCCTTTCATTAGTTATTTGGCAAAAAAGTTTTAAAGTTAATATTTTTGGCTGTGCATAGAGAGAAAATAGCTTGGTCTCTGGATGGAAACCAGTTTTTCAGGCTGGACATTGGAAGGGTTAATCAGACATTAGGCAAGTAAGTGCATGCTAAAAACGTAGAATATTTAGTTGAAAATTAAAACTTTCTTATGTTAACCACTTGCCATGGAGATCTAACAGGATTTGATTAGTGTAATTTAAGTATGACCAATTTACGCCCTGGTAGGGATCACATTCAACTTTAAAAGCCTCAAATAGGATCACCTTGTTTGAGTTGGTGTTTACAAAAAAAGTTCAATCACGTTATGTTTATAGTTAAGATAATACAAAGCTAATATACATTGTAAATGAGTTATATGGGCTTGTTCAGTAAGTTTTGGAGCAAAAAATTGCAGTAAAAATTATAAAAAGATTTCATGTACATTACAAGTTGAACATGCTTTGTCCAGGATGGTGATAGCAGTGTTAAACATTTGCTCATTCGAAAGTTAATCCAAATCAGTGTAGCTGAAAAGCAGGTAAGTGGAAGTACCAACTAGGATGAATGAAGGAAGGGTGGTGCCACTCCACGTGTTTCTTGATAGTCATTGGCTTGGCATTTTGACAGTAAACAAAGCTTATAAGAAGCGTACAGTAATATAGATTTCTGTTAGCAGAAAAAGTAAAATTACAATTTTTTTTCAACTGTTTGAGGTCTATCTAGCTATCAGGGAAATATTTATTGTTATAGATACACACTCAACAGCCACTTTATTAGGTACAGTTCCATGCTATGTCAGTAGTAACTAAGATACAGAACTCTAGAACATCTAGTTTTTGAAAAAGTGTGCCTGAAGACAATTTAAAGATCTGAAATCTACTTCAGCCTAGATTTTTAACAATATTTGTTCTCTATTTAGAGTTAAGGAAATTGGATTACTTAGCAGCAATAATTCCAATTTAAGTAATTGCTCTCAAAAGTTAATAAAAACTAAAGCAAAATATGTTATGCTAAACTTTACTAATTTCATCTAAGAGTGTTTTCAGCAGTTCACGTGAAAATTAGGTTAATATTGGCTAATTCTGAATGATATTTTGCAGAAAGAGCTAACATGCTAAGTGTTTCAGCTTCCATTACTCACATTTTCATAATTTGAAATACTGAAAGCATATTATTGTAAATTGAGATTTAAATAGATTTGATTATGTTCCTAAAATTATTTTCACTTATTATTTTCATAAAAAGATTTTGTAATATGTACTATATCTACATTACTATTAACATAATGTGGAACTGTACTTAATAAAATGGCCCTTTGAATATATGTTGATATTACAAATATCATAATTACATTATTTGTAATTTATATCAAATTACTGTAGAATTTCTATTAGCTGATTCTGATAAATTATTCTGATCTTGTGCTTAAAACTAAATTTGATCAAATTAGAACACATCTTTATTTCAACTGATCTTTTTAACAACTATATTAATAATCACAATGAAAATAATACAAATATCATTTTTTGCCGCCATGGGTAGTGGTTTAAATTTTGTCCCTTCCAAACAATATTTAATGTAACCTGGCATAAATACAGTTATCAGTTTACTAAGAAAGTTTTTCATGGAGTTATCCAATGAAAAGTCTGCTTTTTTTTTCTTGTTTTGATTAATTCTGAAATTTTTATTCTGCTGTATCATTTTTTATTTATGTTTATACCACTGCTTTTGCTTTGATTTCGTTTGCAACACAGAGATTTCCCTCTCTGGTTTATTTAGTTTTAAATAGCAATTTGAAATTGCTGCTGTAATTTTCTAATGTATGGGCTATGATGCACTGACATATGTTTTTATTCCCATGAATCAGTACGTATAAGCCAATGTCTTTATTATCAATTACCTGAGATAATGCTACTTTTTTTATTGGGTACAATGTTGTAGTTTTCAGAGCAATCAGTTTCTTATTTCAACAATCATTTCATTGTTTCCTGAGATAGCAATCATTTGGTTGGAATAGACTCTGTCATGGTAACAAGATTGAATTTTTTATGTGACAGGTTTTTTAAAAGAAATCTGGAATGGTATTATGATTTAGTTTACGTTTAATAGTTAGTCTGAAGAGTTTGCTTCGTAAATCTTACAGGCGATTGATCTTAACAGGCATCTGAAAAATGTTTACCACATATCTTAACATGTGTGCATCGAAATTATCTTCACACTGACACTGCAGCACCCACTTCATACTAATTTTTGCTTCTAATTCGAATGTATATGAAATATTGTGTTTCTTATTCTTCAAAAGATTACTCATGTAGTTTGCTACTGCACAGTTTGGCATGATAAAAAAAAAATTACCTGAAAGACTTCACACACATACACAGAGAGAGAATCACTAAGTGGAGAAAAAGAAAGACACAAAAGAACAGACGATTATGTAAATACTTTTGTTGTGCACTCCCTGCTGTGATGTCATGGAGCACACCATCTCAGCGACCAACAAATGACCTTGGTAAAACATAGTCTTTTGATGCCACCTTATATATACTCACTGTGATACCAACCACAGCTTCCAATTAACAACAAAAACAATAGTGCAATGATATACAATGATTTGCTTCTGAAGATGTTTGTTGCTCTCTTGCATGTGAAGTTGTTGCAGACACTGATTTGTCAGGTTGAGTCTGATTTAAAGAAAATATCAAACTCTTTGCATGTAAATAGATTAAAACTGAACACAACTAAGAGAAAGTTATATTATTTGAATTGCAAAATGGTTATTCAGACATAAATATTAAACTTCATAATTTAGACTGTATAGGTTCACACTCATGTATTTGCTCAAGCCTAGAGTATGATTTTTGTTATAATTACCTAGATGTTGAAGTAGACTAATCTAAAATGGAGGTCTCATGCCTCAAAAATAACAGAAATTAATATTTGTACTCTTAAGACTTTATTATATTAATAAAATTGTTAGTAGGAATTTCTTATAACTCTGCATTATGCATGATGTACTCTATAGAATTTATTATTGAGGAGGGGCATACAAACATAATATTATAACTTAATCATTATTCATGCAATCATTTTTAGATTTGTTTTCCATTTTAGTTGTACCAATCCTTTAAATACTATATATTCTTTTAGTGATATTAAACAGAACTATATGTATAAAGTATAAACAATATGAGAAAAAAAGTCTTTTTTTTGAAATTACATTGGTTAAAAAATCTATTTTTCAAAAGCATTTTATTTATATTGCTCTGAAATTATTTAACTTTTATGATATTTTAATGGAGAATAGCCCTCACAAAACTCTTCTCACTCTCTTCAAAAACAAAATTCACCAAGTAATCTGGTAAACTACTAACTTAGCCATAACATTTTAATTTTTATGTTCTTAGCTCGATTGCCAGTTGTATTTTTTTATGTAA
Organism: Ryuthela nishihirai; assembly: GCA_038380435.1. NCBI lineage: Eukaryota > Metazoa > Arthropoda > Arachnida > Araneae > Heptathelidae > Ryuthela > Ryuthela nishihirai. Next base: position 42,899,469 of record JAWZYU010000022.1, read on the forward strand.
GGGAAAGTATTTTAGTTTTTGCCTTTACTTACCATTGTTGCTAAAGTTTTAAGAATTATTTATTTTTGTGATTTTTTCTATTTCTATGATTATTTCTGGATACCTACGTGCTCCTTGATTCCAGCTGTTTTCATGTTTTTTATGTAAAAAAAAAAGGAGTTGAGCAGCTTTGGTCTTTGTATGGGTCCTTCAGGATATAGCCCTAGATAAGCATACTGGTATGCAAACAAAGTTGCCAACTATTCACTGGCATAAAGGATAGTGAGAAAGTGCTATTATTTTTACCTGCAAATGTTATTGTAAAAAACATACTGAACAAGTCATTAACTTATTATTCCAACAGTTATTTGAAAAAAAATTGCAGTTTCTGTAGCTTTTTTTTACTGTTGTTTTTATTATCTTATCGTTCAGTGAATAAATCTGGTAAAGTGGTTTATTTTTGTGAAACTTATGAATGAAGAACTATGCATGCAATAATAAATTATATGTCTAACAGGTGGGGGGGATAAGCTGTCAAAGAGGGGTCAAAAGGGTCTTTTTTAAGCATCTGCAGTGAAATCTAGGAGGACATATTGGGGTGGGGAAGTTTAGTGGGATTTATAAATTTGCTTGGGATAATTTGGGGTGTATTTAAAATGAGGTTTATTTGTACAGTTCTGGTAACAAATTAAAATAAGAATGATCATGGAGGATCATTTCATGAATACCTCTTACCTCTGAGAATGTTATTAACTATATAGAAGCAAAAATTTAAGATATATACACAGTCGTATCAGAATAATATGACCATCTACCTAATTATAAGAATAACCACCCTTGCCCTGGATGACAGCAGCGAGACGGTGTGGCATGGACGCAGTGAGGCCCTGGAAGGTTGCCAGAGGCACACGTGCCTATTCAGACTCCAGCAGAGCACAGGGGTTCTGAAGATGACATAGTGGTGGGTCCGTCCGCACACCGAACCTGTCGATCCAAATGGTCCAACAAGTGCTCTATGGGATTGAGGTCGGGTGATTTCGCTGGCCAAGGGAGAGCAGAGACATCGCTGTCGTGTTCCTGGAACCAGTCACACACCACCTTAGTGACGGTAGGGTGCATTGTCCTGTTGGTAGACACCACCACCACCAGGGTAAACGTCCAACTGGAAGGGATGCATGTGGTCAGCGAGGATGGACAACATAATAATGTGTGGCAATCCCGGTGTTCCGCTATACTGAGACAGCACTACACTTTGAGGGAGTTGCCACGAAACCACAATCCACTAGCCAGAGAACATTCATTTAGATCTTGCCTTCTTGATCTTACCTGCTTGGGGAAGAATACCTGTGGAAGAGAGAGACCTTACTTATATTAACAAGTCTGTCTGATGAAATAATCATTGAGATGCAGTGAGTGGGATTTTTTTGAATTTAGAAACTTGCCTAGGAAAAAGCCAAAATCACTCACTGATTTTTGTCCAAATACTTTGCCAAAATCGTATCAGATGGTATCTTTTGAATTTAGAAGCCAAACTTTGAAGAAGTCCTATCTTTTTGAGTCTTCCGCAGCAGAGACTCTCAGGCTGTCCCGTTGATGAGCTACACCTAATCGGTGCCAGCCAGCCTTTCAGCATGACCCTCAACTTCGTCCCCTCCACAGTACCGACTAGAGGCTCCCTGCAGAGCTGAAGCCACCCACTTCGGGGCTGCAACTGGGCCCTTCGTAGATGCAGGATAGGTCTGCCTACTCGGGTCCACCATGTCCTTTCAACAGACCCTCCCTTTCTAGGCATCTGCAGGAGGTTGCTAGCACTAGAGAACCCCCCACCCACACCACTTCGGAGCATCTAAGCTCCTCCACCACGAAAGCCATGTTCTGCCAAAAAATCTCGTGGGACTCTTAATTTGGCTTTTCCATCGATAAGCCCGTTGACCAGGTTAGCCACGCCCGGTCGTGAGCCTTCAACTTCATCCTCTCCATTGTGGGCGGGCCGAAGCCTCCCAGGGAGCCATTGGCATTCAGAGACCCATCCATTGGTACCAGCAGTCCCAGGTCATACCAGGAAAACATCCCCCAGACATGCGCACTACTGGCCTGTACTTGACTGACAAGCGTGTCTGGGTGTTGGTTCTCATGTGTCTGACACCGTATCCGCCACTGCCCGTCTTCTCTGTGGAGTAGAAACCTCGATTTGTCAGAGAAGGCAATCTTTTTCCTCTCTTCCACTGTTCAATGACAGTAGTCCTGTGCGAATTGCAGGCGTCATTGCCGATGAACCTTGGTTAACATGGGCGCCTTTATGCAGCATCGACTCTGGAGACCCATGCATAACAGGGTTCGCTCTACTGTTATCAGGGACATGTACCTGGGTGCCCCAGTGTTCATTTCAGTGATCATTTGCTGCACTGTTTCACATCAATTGCCCTTACCAGTTGACGAAGGCAACGTTTCCCTCTGGGGTTGATGGCCTTTAGGGCTCCACAGTTATGACATCTGAAGGTACTCGGTGTGTCAAGAGGTACTCAATGCACTCTGTGATGTGCCTTGGTGGGTACACAGTGATTTCATGAGTGATCATATTATTCTGATACTACTGTGTGTATATATTACAAATATTTTTCTAGATACATACTATAATATTCTGCCCTTTTGTTCTGGTTTAATTAGGTCACATGGCTGCACCCTTATTCCCCCCCCCCCTCTAGATTTTGCTTGACTTATAGTATGCTGCTTTGTAGATATGATCATTAATTTTTTTTTAAAAAACTTCATATATCAACTAAATGTACCTTTTTTTTTTCAATTTGTTATCAGACCCACAAAATATTAACTTATCTGCAGGTTATGACAGAACAAAGTCCCATGTAGTATTGCCAGTTGGGAGTTTTCCCCCTAGGTCTAGGTTTTTTTTAAGCATCTGCAGTGAAATCTAGGGGGACATATTTAGGGGGGGATTTATAAGTTTGCTGGGGATAATTTGGAGTTTATTTAAAATGCAGTTTATATGCGCACAGTTCTAGTAACAAATTAAAATAAAAAATAATTATGTAGGGGAAAAAAGTGAAAACTTGACTATTGACAACCTGGATTTGTAAAATTGTACCTTAACCATAATTATCATTTTGATCATTTTTTGGACATTGAGAGTATATAGAAATAAAGTTCAGAAAAGAGATATCAGTTGCTTCAATTTGAGGAACATCTTATTACACACTTATTACTGCACAGCATTAATGCAGCATCTTAACATATTATTATTGCATAGCATTAAGGAGGATATTCATTTAATCAAGCTTAAACTGGCATTGCAAGTACCTTTCAGCTATTAAAATGCATTTTCTTTTTGTGAATTATGGAAAGAACTGCAATGTTGATTGTCATAAAATATTGAAGTATTGGAGAAACCTTGCTTTCTGCATAAAATTCAACCTGCCAGTCGAAAACAGTACTCTAAATTCTGTAATATATATCTTTAAATACAAATATTATGTGAAAACAGAGATGATGCATTAAAAGAATGAAACTTTTAATGCATCATCTCTATATATATATTACGTTTTGGAAATGGTCATTGCAAAAAAATTTAGTACACTGGAATGAATGGAAATCTCTACAAAACACTGAAAGTTGTCTGGGTTGAAATGACCAGTTAGGTAGTGGATGGATAAAAAAAATATGGAAATATCACCAGACTGGCATTAGCATAGCTCATTTATCATTTTGAAATGTGCCTGTGGATATAACATTTTCCCTTGTAAATATCATTAAAAATAAATTGAGAAATACTGTAGAATAGCTGTGAAAACAGCTGATGCATTGGTTCAAGTGAGGTATAATTTAAAAATAGTTCTGAGCATATTTTGCCTCTCACCGACTATGCTAAAAGTTTTAATTTTGAAACCATGTATAAAAAATGTAACAACAAAGATGATAGCATTTGGGAGCATTTCTAAAAATTAATATCATATAAAGTTAGCAATATTTATTGATGGTTTGATAAATGCAAAAAAAAAACCAAAAGTAATAATTTTATTGTGTTATTCATGATGCGCATTATTACCGTGTAATCAAAATGAAAATTTTACCCAGTTCAATTAAAATATTTACTAATATCATAAGAGCTGTCTAAAAATATTGACTGGGATAACAATTTATAGGGAAACAGTGAAGTTTGGTGCAAAAAATCTCTCAAGTTCCCTTTTTTGGTACCTATGATTCAGTAACACTTGCCTCTTTTTAAGCTGCTTGTTATAATAATTTTTCATTTAAGGAAAAGCTATTTTTTTGGGGGTTAATTTTTATGAAAATTGTCAACCTTAAAGGAGTTTTTTATTTTTTGTTTTCAATTTTAAAATGTTTAGCTCTTTTTTAACTTCTTTATGTAGTTGAACCTTTATTTAATTGAAATTGTAGAAAAATATATCTGGGAAAAAAATTGTTGCATCATAGGAAAATTGCACTTTTGAGAAAATGAAAGAAAATTTTTTAGGAATTTAGAGGCTTTTTTTCTGAAAATCATCAAATCTAGGGAGATTTTGACTCTAATCTACAAGGAAAACAAGGTATCCATCAGGCAACACTGTGACCATGCCATTCCAGGACTCGAACCTGGATCTTAGCAATTGCAGTGTCACTGTGAACCAACTTGTTACCAGCATGCCACTCAACTATAAATAGCTACTATAACTACCCACTATAATAGAATGTAAGGGTAGGTTCAAACCTTATCATCATCATCCTCAAGCAGCCATGGGCTATGGAGGTCCAACCAGACTGTGCAATTTACACTGAAGTGCGTTTGAATTAGGGATAGGAGGCTATCCAGATTCAGTACCGCATTTGCACGCATGCATGGCTGAAACTCTGGTCATATATAGCTTTCAGCTTCGGCTTCCCCAAGCGTTTGTCATGAGAAGCGTAATGGGAAAGGTGCGGGATTTAGATGCATTTGACAGAGGGCAGATTGTAGGTGTCTGACAGATGGGACACTCGATCTCTGAAATTGTCAGCGAACTTGGATTTTCTTGTACTACAGTTTCAAGAGTGTTCCGGGAATATGAAAATTCCAGCAGAAAAAACAAGAACCTGGACAAACTGCAAAGGACAACCAGCCTTGAATGATCACGGGCTTCACCATCTGACCTGCATTGTATGGACTGATAGGGGCCAATGGATCTCTATGTTGCGATCTTGTGCAACCACGGCAATTCCCGGTTCCGCCTGACAGCACTACCTGGTTAAAGAAAAGCCATGACTATCTTGAGCCGGGGGCAAGGAATACGCCCTATAGGCGCACCTCAACCCCGGCCTCACATGGCAGCAGTCCTATAGAAGGAAAGCTGACCACCGGAAGAAACCTTACTTTAATCTATTCCCCGGTTTGCAAATGTGCAAGGATATAAAGATCCAGGCTCGATCGGCATCCGGGGTGGAGACTCTTAGTAAGACCCAGACTTTTTGGACAGCTCGTACCTAGAGGCGGGTTCAGACCTTTCGGCAGAGCCGTCGAACAGACCACACAGGTCTCCTGAGAGGTGAGGTCTCCAACGCCGTCACCACCCGACCGGCAATCAAGCCGGCCAGCAGCGTCTTCAACCTCAGGTGGCTTTAGCAATGCTCCAGCCGGGGACCACCCCAACCGGCAAAACCTTGGAATGCTCCAGCTGAGTACACGGCAGCCGGCAAATCCTCTGGCCTGCTCCAGCTAGGGATCATCCCGACCGGCAATGCCTCATCAGCCGGGTTGCTGGGCCCTAGGCCCCCCCACCACGGACATTATCTGAACGCAGGTCCCAGCTGGGAAGTCGGTGCACAGACTAATCAACGCTCACTTCATTATCTCAGCTTCAAGAGCCGCCGACCTACGAGAGTCCCACTTTTAATGGCACGACACCGGGCTCAACGCCTTATCTGGGCTAAAGAACATCGAAACTGGACCATCGAAAATTGGCAATGGATAGCCTGGAGTGATGAATCCTGATTTAAACTTCATCACACTGATGGGAGACTGAGGGTATGGGTGCAACCCCATGAAGCCATGGATCCTGCATGTGAGGTCAGAATAGTAGAAGCTGGTGGTTGCTCAGTGATGGCCTGGGGTGTCTTCAGTTGGACATCTGTGAGATCTTTGGTACATATATTGACAACTCAATACATTCCGGTATGTAGAACTCATGGCTGATCATTTACACTCGTTTATGACCATCATACATCCCAATGGAGATGGCATCTACCAGAAAGACAACTGTTCATCTCACAGGTCCAGGTTGGCTACTGTATGATTGCAGGAGCATTCTGCTGACTTTGAAATAATGAATTGGCCACCTAGAAGCCCAGATTTAAATCTCTTCGAAAATCTTTGGGATACCGTCAAGCAGAGTGTTCAGGCCCATGTCCCATCAGCGACAACCTTGAGAGAATTGTGGACAGCTCTGGAGGATGCATGGGTCACCATACCTGTGGAACATTTATGCAAGCTTGTGGAATCCTTGTTTCGTCGTGTGGTGGCCGTTATCAGGACCAGGGGGGTCCAACACATTACTAGGTTGCTATCCCTAATTCAATGACACTTCAGTGTAGTTCTCCAAGCATATCTGTCCTGGGCTATATCTGCTGCATCTGGTCACTGCACACCAATTCTAACAAGGTCCTGTTTGACATTGTTCAAGCCTTATAAAAAATAGAATTTTAAATAATTTTATTAATATTAAGAACATTGCAAAATTTTGAAAATAAATTTTGCGTATTTTATATCCATTGTGTTGCCATATAAACTGACAGGCTCCTGTCAGACCTCTGTGGCAAGCAGCTGCTTGAGGGGGTATTTATTATTATTTATTAATGTAAATTTGGTAAAAATTGAATTTCTTAAATGTTTTGTCATTGGTTCTGGGGTTCTTATGGTTTCCCTTTAAAATGAGATATTTCTGCACATAACTTAGTTTTGTCCACAAATGAAATAAGTAATAATTTTGAAGTTATTTTTGTGCACAAATATGTAAAAATATTTGTGGTAATTTCTTTTGTGATGGCTAATTAACCTTATTATAACTGAAGGTAGGATTGTGAGATCCCATGCAGGTTCTGACACTGATAGTGAGCTGGAAGAATTTCTTCCAGAACCCTCAGATGAAGTAATGAGACAGCTGTCCTTGAGACAGGAATCACTAGATCCATCAGGCAAAGAAGACGATAAAGAAGCTTCAGATTCTTCTAAAATAAGTGAAACAATAGGAGTGCATGAATTGGGGATTGAAGACTTTGCTAGAGAAAGTAAGTGGTGTCATATAAAAAGTACTTTCTCTTATTACTTTTTAGTATACATTGTAATTGTTTTTCTTTACATATTTTTGCACATTAGGGCAATCTGAATCTATAGTAGTGTGCAAGTTATGTTAATTATGAGGATAAGTTTTCAAAAGTAAAATTCTAAATGTAAAAGATTATAAATTTTTTACATAGCAAATGAAATTTGCTTTTTGCTTTCAGAGAATGAAATATTAACACTTTATGAGATTTAAACATCGATTTACCAGCTTATCTATGTTAAAATGGAGAGGATTGACCAAGAAAATTGGATAAAGTTGTTTATCTTAGAACAGGCTTTAGTATTCCAAAGGATTTTAAAGGCAATTATTCAAATTGAATTAGTGCAAAATTAATGTGCAAAATGTAGACTTGAGTGATCATTGAATTATAATCACACACCCTCCCCATGTTATATCTGTTATATCAATGTGATGCTAACTCTGAAGCTCTATAACATTTAAAATGAATGTTTTATGGGAAAATGTGACTAAAAGATTGGAATCAATTATATCTAAGTATCAACTATATTCCTTGAGTATTTAAAGAGTTATGGAAGTTTGAACTTTTAACAACAGTGCCAGACAAAAGAATATACCTTTGAAGTTAACTGAAACTAAAATTAGAATTATTATTTCAACCCATTTCACAAATAATTGCATATTTTAAGTGTATAAATAATTCAACATTCATTTAATTTTTTGATAAATTTCTTAAAACACACTGCTCTTAAATGTTTGAACCAATAAGGTTTTTTTAAAATACTTTTAATAAATTAAATAATATTTTAAAATATTGAAATTTACATCAGTTTAATTCAGGTCTTTAAATTAATTAATTTATTTAAGTCATTACTTAATTTAAGTCACATTTCATCATTGAAGACTTATTTTAGAAATCTGTAATAATTAGGCAAGTGTGAAAAAATTTACTTACCTCCTGGACTCGAACTCATGATCTGATTACACTCCAGTTGCTCTACCATTTGAGCTAAGGTGGGGGCATTTGTGCTTGCTTAACCCTTCCAAGGTCCCTGCCAAAAGAGATTCCTGGTTACACACCAGTTGCTCTACCATTTGAGCTAAGGTGGGGGCAATTCATGCTTGCTTAATCCTTCAGGAGCCTCGATGAACATAGACAGAATCCAAAATAAGAGGTTGGGTTGTTTTACCTCTGAGCGGCACTTTTTTGCACAACATGGGCTAAATGGTCAGGTCACATGGTCCCCGAAGGCTCAGAGAAGGTTGGGGGAGGGGACCCACTGGAACAGCTGTTACGAGACAGATGGTAGCCTCCCATCAAGGCCATGTAGCACGTTCTTTAACATGCACATGGTATGGCTTTCCCATACATGGGGCCATTGCATAATGTCCCATCCGACGGATGGCAGTCTTTTCAATCAAAATAAGAGGCCCAAGATGTCTATTTCATTTTTAGTACAACAAAAATACTTCAATTTAAAAAAAAATAAATATTGTCATTTGAAAATTTTTGTATATATATCTTTTAAAAATACGTAATTCAAGTTTGGAATATAATATTTTCTTTTTTCAGTTGATGCATATTTTATTAAACTTTGGTATAAATAATTTGTTAAAACCATCTGATTGCCATTTCTTAGAAGTGCTATACGGTATTGCCAATTTGCTTGTTAACGTTTCTCTTTGTTGAAGCAATCCCCTGATTTAAGTTCACAAGTTTGATTTTCAACTATTATCAACAAATTTTTCCTTATAGTTTAAAAAATCTGAAAATTAACAAAAAAATTGCTATTTTTAAAAATGGAAGATTTTGAAAGTAATTGCAAAGTACAAACATCTGCTCCCCTCCCCCCTATTTTACATTCTTTTGTGCCTTAGCCTATTTCACCATTCCTAGAATTATTTTATCATTTATCCCAGCATTCTATGTGTCTTTCCTGCTCTTCAAATAAAAACTATAACTAAAAAGAAAACGTCTTCATAGCCAAAGCTTCTTGAAGACTAGCTGCATGAATGGCATCATGGGAGAGGAGGAAGTCACAAGTGTTCTAATTGCTCTCACACATGCAAGAGTGGAGAGAGCCTTTTGCTAAGTAGCTGCATATCAAGTTGTTTACATGGATAAGTCTATAATATCCAACAAATTAGATATATAAACTCCCTTTGTGAAGTTAGTATTTTGTTTCTTTTTTTTATAATTAAACCTTCATTTTCATTTCTGTAGATTATTTCTTTAAATTATTGATCTTTTGGTTGATCAATAATTATCGATTTTTCAGAATTATGCTACATCTGATGGCTGACTTGTGTTCTGTAACGTGCACAGGATATGTCTCTCTTGCACAGGGGCGGGGGTGGCTCAGTCGGTAGCGCGCCAAGCTCGTAATCTGTGGTTCCCAGGTTCGAGTCCCAGCTGGGTCAGCGTTGAGATTTATCTCCGCAAAATTCCCCGCCCTGCCCACGATCAGTAGGGTACATCGGTGGGCTTGGAAAGGCCACTGTCCATCGGATTGGACGTTAATCCGTGGCCCCGTGTGCGGGAGAGCCATACCCTGTGCACGTTAAAGAACACGCTGGATGGCCTTGACAGGAGGCTACCATCTGTCTCCCAACAGCTGTTCCAGTGGGTCCCCTCCCCCAACCTTCTCTGAGCCTTCGGGGTCCATGTGACCTGGCCATTTAGCCCATGGTGTGCAAAAAAGTGCCACTCAGAGGTAAAACAACCCAAACAACAACTCTCTTGCACATGGGGGCAATAGTTTAATATCTCATCTGGTGATTGGCAGCCTTTCGAAGTCCATCAGTGCTTTTTTCTCACTAAAAGCAGGGTGTGGTTAGGTAGCAGAGATAAATCTGAATGCTGGCACAGTAGGACTTGAACCCAGGAACTGCAGATTATGAGCCTGGCATGCTACCAACTGAGCCCCCACCCCTCTATATGAGAAGGGAAATTTAATTCTTAATAAGTTAATGTGTTCTGTAAAGGTTCCAATTCTTTGTAGAATGTTCCAATTCTTTGAATGGGAATTTCTATTTTGGTTTCACCCACAATGGATTGAAACTCACATGGTAGGGAGGGACTGTGATAATGGTGACTCTCAGCAGGTGCATGACCCAAGTTTATGGCATGCATACTTTTTGATATTATGGAAATTTAACTTGATTTCTAATAATTAGTAACCATTAATCAATATATATTCACCATCCACTGATTAATAACTGATAAATTGTGGAAAATATTGGAATTTATTAGTTTCCATAAGTGCTTGTATTGCTCTGAATTTTGTTCTTCCAACTCTGCATGTGCTATCATTTAAGAAGAAATAATGAAAACATGGCAGATAGGTGCTGACAGTGAGATTAATACCAGTACCAGGGATCAAACAATATACCAAAAGCCAGGCATGATCATGCTAGTTGTGTTTATAATGTCTTGCCTCCTAGCAATGATTTCTGTCTCTTGAAACTGTTTCTAAAGGGCTAACACTATCTTTCTTGAAACATTCAGCCATCTGCTACCTAAGCCTGTGACCTCATGTTCCCCAAGATAAAGGGCTTGTCTTTCTATAAAGACTGGTAATCATTGGGATTCATCTAAATGACGAAGGGTTGCCATTTTGCAAAGTAAATTATGGTATCTTCACTCTTATGAAGTGAAATACTTTAGCTGATGTCATTGCTGGCTAGTTTCATAGGGTTTAGTAATTTACATGTTGCAGTCCACATATGTCAATTTTGATTAGAATTTGTGTATCAAATTACACATAATAATATTAGAATATTTCCTGTTGAAATTCAACATCCTTGAAGCGTAATAACCTAGAGATCTATCATAGGTAGAGACTCATTTTTATTGCAACAGAGGTAGCACAGAGGACATTTGCATGCCAAATTTTAAATTTGCAACTAGTGAGTCAAGTATTAAGGAAATGCAGTGCAAGGAGGATATGTAAGAAAAAGGGTAAAACTATTCATTGCAGCATATGCCCAATTGGAAAGCTGCCAAGTTACATGCATTGTTGCAGAGAACATATGGCACATAAGTTACACAGAATTACCTACTCCTATTATTTATGTAGGTTATTTTGATATTTTAATGTATTGATGTAAAATGCTGAGTTTCATTAATTTTTGTTTATCAATATATATAAACACCTCAATGTATGGGTAGAGAGGGTCATTATAAAAGAATGCTCACATTTTCAAGTGTTATATTTTATTAATAATTAAGTAACAAAAGTAGTTGTGTTCTAATAGTTAAAGTGATTGTGATATAATTAAGTAACAAAAGAACTTGAGCATTTACTGGAAAAAATTTAATACTTAGATGAAACACAGTATGTCAGAAACTTCCAAGGTTCTTTGTTATGATGATGTAGAGTTAGTTTCACATGTAATGTCAAATACTAAATTTCCAAACTGCTGTATTGGTAGAGGTGGGATCATCTTGTGGACATTGAGAAGTCCTGATTGACACCATTGAACTTGTGTATAGGAGGGGGGAGGAGGGGTATACATTAAAAACATCATTTATTGGAAAGAAAAAATAATCGGAATTTACAGCATTTAAGGAGAAATAAAATCACTGCAGCTGTTTATAGTGTTACACCAGACATATTGAGCCAAGTATGGACAGAAGTTAAATATCATGCCACCAATGGTGAACACATTGAAGTTTGGAATAGACAATACTCTCATAGTCTCAAACAAGTCTGGTTCTTCATTTGAACACAATGAAACTTGAAAGTTTCTTAACATTTTGCACACACAGTTATCTTTGTTACTTAATTGGTTGATAATGCGTAGCACTTAAAAATATGGATATTCTTTTATAATGATTGTATATTTCCATAGATCAACTTTGATACTTTGTGAATATTACTAAACTTTTCCTTCTTTAGCTAAATATGGTTTTTATTTCACCAGCTGAAGAATCTGCATTATGCCAAGGTATTGGGACATTTCCCAGTGTGGAAGAGGAAGATGAAAGTGATATTGAAGATGATATCCCTGGAGAACTTGATGGGTCTATTGAGAGCAAAAATGGTATTCATTTTGTTTCAACACATTATAAGGAAGAGAGTTCTGAATCTGAAAATGAAGCAGCTTTTACAGAAGGGTTGTGTTTCAGTAATGTTATTGAATCAGTTGATTCATCAGAAAAGGAAATGGTTACTTCTACATCCTCAGAAAAGAAGAAAGATGTTGACAAAAACAGTGAAGTAAAGGATACTAGTAACATAGAAAGCTCTAGTATAGCAGAAAAACCTTCACCTCCATCTGACATTGATGAGGAATTAATGGACTTTGAAATTTTGGAGGACAGTGATGTAACTTCTTGAGTAATTTTCAGAGTCCTTAAGAGGTATCAGATTTTAATACCACTAAAATAGCCATAAAAAGTCATATTTATTCAGTGAGCTGCTAAAATTGACAATACTATTTTTTGTGAGCCAGCAGCTACTGTAGAAAGGTTCACAACCCCTGCACTACAACCTCAAGATTTTTTAAACCTTGTATAACATTAGCAAGAATTAATTTCAGCTATGCCATGTAATTGAAGGAATGTTAATATATATTTATGTGTAAGTTTTTTTTATTACAAATGATGTTTATGTTTTAAGCAGATCTAATTTTAAGTAAGGTTCTGCTGTGAACAGCCTTAATATATTCCTTGAATATTGTAAATTTATACATTGTGTGAATATATATTTTTAACCTAGTTTTCCTTTGATAGGTTTATATATTGTGTAATAGTGCGAGTTATTTTAATTTTGTTACTGACAACAGTTTCATTTGCTAGCTTGTATTTATTTATTCACAAGAATCTAAAAGTTATAGATTATGTTTTAAAACAAATATACAGTGACAATGTGATTTTTAACCACTTGCCTTAGTACTTAAAAATGAATGGAAAGTAATTCATAGGATTTATGTATATGTGCAGTCTTCCATTATTAGGGATTAATTCATTGGTGTAAAACATGCAGTTTTAAGTTGCAAAGAGCAAAATTAATTTTGGTTGCCAAGTACGAAATGCATAAAATATAGACATGTTCATACTTGGAGAGAGTGGAAGAGATAATTGGTAGGAAATATAGAATGAAATGCAGCATGATTATTATTCTAAACGAAGCAAATTGCAATAGACAGTTAAACTTAAAATATATATATATAAAACGGAAACAACTTATAAGATATGGTAGAACAAGTACAAATTGGAATTGTTTTTTCCTTTATACTGTTTTATGTAATTTTTGTTTGCAGTAGTTATTCAGTAACCGCTAATATTTTCATGTATGTATGATGGGTAGGTACATTATCAGCTATGCTCATATCCATTACATTTGAGATCATGCATCAAAGAAATTATAGTTTGAACAAAACAGATTTTAAACTGTAGTGTGCAATATACATATAATATGTATTTTATTTTAAACATACTCTGCTCAATTTACATGGGAATAGATATTTGGTAGTTCAAATTATTTCTAGTTTTGGTTAATTTGCATGATTAAAGTTCTGTTAGGAAATTATACTGGATTTCTCCTTTAGATGATGATAAGGAAAATATTGTGCTTGACATTTGGTATCAGTGCCTTTGACCATGGTATAAAATTCAAAATATAAACGTTTTGAATTGTAATAATGCAGAATTTTGCTTAATGAAATTTTTAGAGAAATTAATAATATAAAAATTTGATATTCATTGGTAGTATAAAAATTGTTAGATAAATGAAAAGGATATTTTGCCTTTTTTTTACTCTTCATATAGTTAAATTTTTGTTTCTTAGAATTGTCAACTTCAGTTTGAGACCAATCATAGGGTTCCTAATAGCAAGTTGCCTCTGTATTTAAATTACTGGCTATGTGGTCAAAAATTAGCTACTTCACAGCGTTAAATATAAAGTGGTAAAGTAAAAAATGCTTAAAGCATAATCAATCTTAATTTTTCTGGATTATTTATGAATAATAAGTATTACATCAAGAAATCTTTGGAATATGGCGTTATTATTTACATATGAATTTTTCAGTGGATCTCAGAAGAGTTAAAATGCATTATGACATGTTAAAAATTTGTATCAAAATATGTTATATGATATATTTGTGTCTCATCTAAATATTTAAATTTTTTTCTAATGCTGAAATTTCCAAAAGGTGATAGAAAAAAAGTGAAGTATCAGGTTCAATATAAATAGGGATTTATGTGTAATAATTTCAACAAAAATATCAGTGAACTTGTTTTAGTTTTAAGCATTTCTGCTATTTCAGAACAATTTCAGTAATAAAAGAATTGTTCCTGTTAGATTATGTAGAATTGCTGAAATTTAATTCTCTTTTTGAACAAGAATTTAAATTTATTAATTTAATGAAATGTACATCTGTGTGTAAGTTCCTAATAAAGAAGACAAAAAATAAGGATTTGCTATATTAATGTTGACTTTCCATTTAGAACTAAAGGGATTGAATGCTAACAGAGAAAAACCAACATTTCTACTTTTAAATAAAATTTTTTAAAAGTTTGAAACAATTCTGGCAAAAAAGTAAAGATTATTCTGGAATTTATAATTATTAGTTAACTCATAAAGCAATATTTTGTGCTCTGTTGTGAGATTTACCTGTCTTTGCTCAGGGTTTTAAACTGTGTCTAGTAAAGGAAGCTGTTATTTGATATAAAACTTGTTATGATCAACCACTATGCAATTTTCCTCCCCATTATGGTAATTGCATGTGTGTGTGTATGGAGGGGGATAGTCAAAAAGGAGAAGGCATAATATGTCAAAGGTTTCATTTGAAATACAGCGGTTTATCAAAATAATGGAAACACGTACTGTTTGTGGAGAACATTTTATGAATAAGATGTAAGCCCACCTCGGTCATTCAGAACAGATGCAATTCGACGTGGAATAGACTTATACAAGTCATGCACATCAGTAATGGAACGTGGGACCATTCTTCCTGTAAAATATGGCCCAATTGTGCCAGTGATGCTGGAGTTGGAAAAAATGCTTAAAGCATAAATCAATTGACCTTGTTTTCCAGATATGACCTTGTTTTCCAGATATTCCTACAAATGTTCAATAATATTGAGGTGGACAGGGTAGCTCTGTACCTCATGTTCTGCAAACCACAACTTGACACGTTTTGCACAGTGCATTATCCACTTGAAACCAGGGACAGTAATTAGGGAACAATGCATACAACATTGGGTGCAGGTGGTCCCCGACAATGGATTCGTACGCTGCGGATGTGACATGACCCTGTAGAATAACTAATGGCCCTAAAGAATGCCATGATATGGCACCCCACAGCATCAGGGATCCACCTCCATGCTTCAAATTGGAACCAAACATTCGGGGGGGGGGGTGATGCGCTTCTCTAGGTTTTTGCCAGAAGTACACTCTAGCAGTGATGGGAAACAATGTAGCACGATTCATCAGACCAGATGACAAGTTGCCAGTCTAGCATCCCAGTTTTATATGTGCTTTGCACCACTTTGTATGTTTTGTTGGATTGATGTTGGTAATCAGAGGTTTGTGGATTGCAGCATGACCATAAATACTGGCATGAAGTTCCCCATGAACTGTTATGAATGAAACAGGATTATTACGACTGGTGTTCATATCTGCTGCTATTTGCAGTGCCGTGGTCATGTGCTTCCGTTGTACAATCTGTTTCAACTTTTGTCTTCCTATCTGACTACATCGTATAGCATTCACAATTTTCACGTTTGGAGCAATGCCCTGCCCTTTTTGATAGGTTGTCATAATCTTTGATACAGTTCCTCATGTTACATCTACTATTTCCACCGTTTTGGTTACTGAAGCTCCTGCAAGACGTTCACCAATGATATGCCTTTTTGGAGATCACTGAGATCTGACATTTGACAATTATACCACAGCTGTTTCACCTGCACCTGTGGGACTGCTGTGTGATTTCTGACATCTACCCTTTATACCTCATGTCGTGGGTGACATTGTCTCTGTTGATATGCATATGGCGCATTACATATACTCCAGTTGCCATCAGTGTTTCCATTATTTTGATAAACCCCTGTATATTTCGGTAATCGTTTGTATTTCCTTTTTTTTTTGGGGGGGGGGGGCGGAAAGGTTGGCTATAAAAGATTTATGTTTGTTATAAGAGAAAACATATTTACAATTTGCATTACTTACTACTGTATTATGCTTTTGAATTTGATGGACCTACACACACTGAGTTAGAAACCTTTATTTAATACTGAGTTCGACCTCCTTTAGCCTGAATTGCAGCATGCATGCGGTTTGTCAAGGTGTTGCTTTACATCTCCAGCATATCGGACAGTCCTTTTACTGGCTCAGATTTGACAGAAGAGGACTGCTCCTGGATCTGTTTTACTAACATGTCCCATATATTCTCAATGGGGTTCAGATCTGAGCTTTCTAGTGGCCAGGGAAGATGGTGGAAGTCACTGTTATTATCGCTGCACACATCTTGCGCGATGAATAGTAGCATTGTCGTCCATGAAACAGTCAACATTGCAGGATGGACTTGATCGGTGACAATGTTCAGATAATTCTTGGAGGACATCTGACGTTCCAGCAATATCAGGGGACCCGTTCCATACCAACAGAACATGCCCCACACCATGACACCACCACCAGAACCTTGAGTTATGTTTACAAGGCAAGCTAGGTCTATTGCTTCATGGGGCTCCTGCCAAACTCTCTCCTACCATCGGTACAGAACGCGATATACCGCGACTCATTGGACCACCTGACCTTTTTCCAGTGTCCAGTCGCGGTGTTCCTGACACCACTGTAGATGAACTTTCCGGTTCTTCACAGAAATCAGTGGTTTCCGTATAGTCATGCGACTGCTAATACCGATCCTCTTCAATTCCCTGTGCATAGTCGCAGAGGTATGGGTCAGGAACAGCCTTCATTGAATGCTTTGGTCAATTGCTGTACTTAGGAAGTCTCATTTCTCCGTATAAGCCTTCTCAGACGACAGCTCTCTCGTTCCTGACGGATTGTCACACCACATTTGCCTCTTGGTCAAGTAATGTGGGTTATTTTTCCACTGATTAAAAACCCAAGATATCTCACCTTTTGAGAAACCAGTCAGTTCTGCTGTTTTTAAAATCGTCACTCAAGCCAAACGGGCATCCAGAATAATCCCTATATTGAAGCCCGAAAGATCCTTTGTTTTTCCCATTGTGATCAACACTAGTGACGAGCAGCAGTCATAAATAGTTGGCTAGATCACGTGACCAGGTATTTTGCATATATGCTGCGCAAGTGACATTTACGTACATCTGCATAAAGATTTCTAATTCAGTGGCCAGTGTGTGTAGGAAATACAGTGGGGGATTTTTTTCTCCATGAGGACCATCAGTGCAACAAGTTTAGGATCCATAAACATGTTTGAAGTGATTAGACAGTATAGTTGATTTGATTGGTTAATACCAAGAAGTCATTAGTAATTCATACTAAAAGCACAATGACAAGTTATCACATTTGATTGTTACTCAATATTCTGTAAGAGTAACTAATCAAACTCTTATATTGCATAACACTATTCTACATTGTTTACTTATAATGATAATGTGTAACAATCAAATGTAACCAAGAAGTTGACTACTTGGCAGGGTGAGAAAAAATGTGACCATAGATGACCAGATCAGATGGTTAAACTGATTTAGTAGCACTCCCCTTTCCCATTCGGAAGAGAATATAGTCTTTGAAAAGCACTAATGGTATGCCCCACGAAAAGGCATGGCCGGACTTTAGGGGCTGTGTATAAGTTGCAAATGATCTACAGTGTTTTCTGAAGCATGTGTGTATTAAGTGCTAACTCCAATGAATGGTATGAACTGAATCTTTTAAGTGAGTGACTATAGTGGGATGTATGTAAAACCCAAACAACCAACTTACCAGAACACTCGGATCTGTGCTTTTGGAAGAGTGGACTTTATTACTATAACAGTAGTAATAAATTTATTACTCGTCAACAGTGGGGTGGGGGTGGCTCAGTCGGTAGCGTACCAGGCTCGTATTCTGTAGTTCCCAGGTTCGAGTCCTAGCTTGGTCAGCGTTGAAACATCTCTGCAAAATTTCCCGCCCTTCCCACGGTCTGTAGGGGACACTGGTCTTGGAAAGGCCGCCGTCCGTCGGATGGGACGTTAAGCCGTGGCCCCGTGTACGGGAGTGCCATACTCTGTGCACTTTAAAGAACACGCTGGATAGCCTTGACGGGAGGCTACCATCTGCCTCCCAACAGCTGTTCCAGTGGGTCCCCTCCCCCAACCTTCTCTGAGCCTTCGGGGACCTTGTGACCTGGCCATTTAGCTCATGGTGTGCAAAAAAGTGCCGCTCAGAGGTAAAACAACCCAACTCAGTAAAAATGACATACATGAGTCATAGCTTAAGTATATTGTTCAGTGAATGAGAGCAGTTGTACTGGTCTGTCCCAAAACAGAGTCAATGTATTACTTTGGCGAGGTTTAAGTGGTTGCAGTAGCAGAACTGACTCGATTGTATGGAGAAACAGTGCCTTGAATCAGATGTAATTTTCAAGTGGCATTGATAAGCATAATTCCATGGAAGATGACCCAAGATCAGTATTGGTACTCTTCCACTGAAAGCCATTTAATTTTAAGCACCAATGTACTTAATGTATCGCGAAAAGTATGTAAGAGAATGATATGTAGTGTACACGTAAATTTGTAGTGTGGTAGAAGAAAATCCCTGCACATTTAAAGGACATGACAAAAAGAAATGCATCTCAACACAAATTTCCATACCTTATCTGGGGGCCCAAACCCATGTTCCTCGGATCAATAGACAAGCACACTAACCACTCGACTGCTGGACATTAGCGTTACAAAAAAAGAGTATGGCAGCAATCACTAATTTCTGTTCCAGCTAACCTTAGTTAACTTGGGAAGCAGTTTGATTTCACCATGTAATAAAGATGTGTGGATCATTTGATATCGTTGAAAGTGATATGTATGATGGAAGCAGATAAATTCCAGGCAGAAGGGAGTCGAGTATCTTAAATGCGCTACAAAATGTCCTCTGAAAACTGTAGAGACGTCTCAAGAAACAGGATAAGTTCATCCCACAGCCACAAGTGCTCAAGATGACTAATATCAAGACCAATATAGGGAAACGACAGCAAGGAGACTATTTTGTGAGCTGTTAGACGTTATGGTAGGTGACATATTCCAAAACATGTATGTACAGGAGGCTGCATGAAGACCAATAAGCGTCCCCTGAATTTTTCAACAAGAAATCTTGTTTGATGTGCAGATAATACCATCTTTGGGCCCAGGCCACTGGGTTTGGCTGTCTTGCATATCGGCCATGGGGCATTGGGTATGGGCTTCTTTTAATTGGGTAAGTGCTCTTTCACAGGTGAGTAAAGATTCAGTTTCAACACTGATTCTCGATGCATATTCATTTGGAGAGAACTTGAAATTTGTCACAACGTTGCAACGTAGAAAAAGAGTTGATTTTGGTCACAGCAGTGTGATGATGTGGTATCATGATGACTAGCCGTACAAAGTTTACTTTTCAGGGTGGTACTCAGATTCCTTAGCAATACATAGATGAGATTTTAACTCCATATGTGCGGTTTTACAACGGTGTTCTTGGTCCTGATTTAATCTTTGTCAATGATAATGCCCATAGGGATTAGAGTAGCTAGCCAGATCCTGAAATCTGAATCCAATTTAGCACGTGTGGGACACTGCAGAGGTAAATTGAGGGATTGTCTCGTTAGTAGAACACTCAAATCGATTCTTTTGGATGGGTGGACTTTATGAAGTTCTGATCAATAGCAGGAAAAATGACATGAGTCGCAGCTGTCAGGGATGATTATATGCTTTATTAAAAACTCTCATAATTTATTAAAAACCTCCATTAACTCTCATTTGCAGCAGTCGTGCATATTACAAGATTCCATCGTTATCTCAATTGCTATTAGTCGTGCCATAGTACCTTTGTATATAACATTTAATTGTTTGAAAACCATTTTGAATAATGTGAACTTTTGCCCATTATACTTTAATTTAGCACCAAGTTAGTCAGTTTATTTGATTAAGAACACCTAAGCAGTAAAAGCTAGAAACACCAAATTAGGTTTGTAGCTTCTTATAACTTAGAGTAATCATTTGTTCTCGCAAAAAGTCCCTTGTCCCCACCCTCCTAAAGACGGCAAAATTTCTAATTGCAAGAGCTACAGTTACCAATTTGGTATACAACTTTTATCATCATTAAAAGTAGCATAAAGGGTTTGACGTCTCAAACAACCCTCTCCCCCCCGCTCAAAAAAAATTACAGGTACAAATGTTTTTTCAGTCAGTAGTGCACCGATATTGTAATTTGCAGTTCATATTCTTGAGTCCCAACTGTACCAGCATTGTGATATATCTCCAGTTAACCCCATCCTGCCCTCAGTCACAGAGAAGGGACGTCGATAGTCTTAGAAATTTTATGTTAAGCCTCATTGCAGTTGTTTCCATAATTCCCGTCCATTGGATGTGATGTTAAACCGTGGCCCATATGCAAGACAGCCATATCCTGTGCACGTTAAAGAACTCTGGATGATCTAGACGAGGCTACATTTTTCTCCTAACCACTGTTCAGTGGATCCCCTTCCTGTGGGGGTGACTGTCAGCGGTACGCTAGGCTCGTAATCTGTATTTCTCAGGTCCGAGTCCCAGCTGGGCCAGCATTGAGATTTATTTCCGCAAAACTTCTCACCCTGCCTGTGGTTAGTAGGTGACACCGATGGGCCTGGAAAGGTTGCCGTCCATCTGATGGAACATTAAACTCTGGCCTCGTTGAGGGTTGTTGTTTTGGGTTGGGTTGTTTTACCTCTGAGCGGCACTTTTTTGCACACCATGGGCTAAATGGCCAGGTCACATGGACCCCGAAGGCTCAGAGAAGGTTGGGGGAGGGGACCCACTGGAACAGCTGTTGGGAGACAGATGGTAGCCTCCCGTCAAGGCCATCCAGCGTGTTCTTTAACGTGCACAGGGTATGGCTCTCCCGCACACTGGGCCACGGCTTAACGTCCCATCCGACGGACGGCGGCCTTTCCAAGCCCATCGGTGTCCCCTACTGACCGTGGGCAGGGCAAGGAGTTTTGCGGAGATAAGTCTCAACGCTGACCCAGCTGGGACTCGAACCTGGGAACTACAGATTACGAGCCTGGCGCGCTACCGACTGAGCCACCCCCGCCCCTCTCGTTGAGGGAGAGCCATACTTTGTGCACATTGAAGAACATGCTGAATGGCCTTGAAGAAAGGCTACCATCTGTGTTCCAACAGCTATTCTAGTGGGTCTCCTCCCCCAACCTTTGGAGTGTTTTAAACTTCCTATTTAGCCCATTGTGTGCAAAAAAGAAATTTAGAATAATTGTGGGGGCGGAAGCGAAAACTGGACTAATGATAACCTGTATTGGTAAAATTGTACCTTAACCGCAATTGTCAATTTGATCATTGGTTGAGCATATGTAAAGATCAAGTTTATCTTATTACACTGCACAGCATTAATGGGGATATTCATCTATTCCAGCTTCGGCTGGCATTGCAAGTACTTACTTTTCAACTATTAAAAAAGATGGAAGCATTTTCTTTTTTGTGAATTACGGAAAGAACTGCAATGTCGCTTAACATAAAATATTGAAGTCTTGGAGAAACACCTTGTTTTGTCCACAAAATGCAACCTGCCAGGCGGAAAACGATGTTAGTACTATTCTTAAATTCAAATATGTATATGAAAATAGAGATGATGCATTAAAAGAATAGAAGGTAGTATACTGGAAAAAAAATAGAAATTTCTATAATACACTGAAAGTTTCTGGTATTGTCCATTGTGTGCAAAAAAAGTCCGTCAGTAACGTACCCCACGGTTTTACCGAGTGTTTTGCAACCTAGCCATGATTTTGCAAAAAAAACTGTTTTTACATCTCACCTGAATTTTACAAAATCACTTCCAATTTTGCGAACTCTCTTTAATTCCACAAAAACATTCCCAATTTTACAACTCGCCTAAATTTTACCAATTGGCTTCCCTAGATTCTGCCAACTTGTCATAATTTTGCAGAAAAATTTCCAGTTTTTACATGTCACCTGAATTTTACCAAGTCACTTCGAATTTTAACAGCTGCCCAAGTTTTTGCCAAGTTGTCCCGATTTTGGCAAGTTCTATCGATTTTTTGAACACTCCTTAATTTCATAAAACCAATCCCAATTTTCACCTCTCCTGTATTTTACCAAGTGGATTCGAATTTTGTCAACTGTCCTAGATTTTGACCACTCGCCACATTTTTACAAAGAAATCCCAATTTTTACAACTCGCCTGAATTTTGCCAAATCACTTCAAATTTTGCCAACTCTCCTTAAATTCACGAAAGCAATCCCAATTTTCACAACTTGCCTGTATTTTAACCCTTTCACGACTAAGGGAAACATTTTTCCCATTTTAAAATTGGTGATTGTCGTATTTAATTATAACCTTATCTGCATTTTTTATACAGAATGTCAAAATAGAACGTATGCCGAACGCAATTACGTAAACGGGAACGTTTAGAAAAAAAAAGAACTGTCAGGACGCATAATATATGTACTATGTGCAATGTCCATCTTTGCTTCACAACCAAAAGAAATTGCTTCGCAGAATATCATAATTAGCACATCATTTTGTATAGTAATTTTATTTCATAATTTTGTATTATTTTAGTTAACATTTTGTTATATAAACCAATAAATAAAAGACATTGCATAATAAGCCTAACTATAATTTGTGTTACCTTTATAGTCCATTGGGAAAAATATTTCTCATAAAATTCCAAAAAACTACACATTGTTATGTATTTTTCTTATCATTTTTATTTATTTTACGCCTAAACAAACTAAAATAAACAGTTACATACTAATATTTACTCTTAGAAACCTTATGGTCCTGAAAGGGTTAAGAAGTGGCTTCAAATTTTGCCAAGTCGCCTTGATTTTGGTAACTACCCTTAATTTAAAAAAAAATCACAATTTCCAAAACTCACCTGGATTTTGCAAAGTTTACTTCGAATTTTGCCAACTCTTTTTTTTGGGGGGGGCTTCCCCCATCTTCTCATAGCTACACCTGTGGGTCGAGCATTTCAGAGATGTTCTAAACAATGTCGTTAATTCTACTACAATCGTTTGTAATGAGTATATATGCATTAATAATAATAACTTTATTTATGCCTTAGTATGATAATATAAATTGATTATCCCGCTAAGTCTTATGGATTGTCAGCAGGATTCCTTTCAATCACATGACAGGTGAATTAAAGAATAACACATATAATGGAAAATAAACATAATTAAAAACAGAAAACAACAAAAAGGACTTACTTGCTTTAATGTTTGCTCTATATCACAGTCTGAAGTTATTTTGACTATTTCTAAACTTAAATTACATAAATTTGGGATAGATAAAATTACTACTGAAATGCTTACAGCTGGAATGTTTCTGTTACCACGTGGCTGACTGAAATTTTGATATCTTTTAGATAAAGGTATTGTTCCTAGGAATTTTACTAGAGCTATTATCCCTATTTTTAAAAAAAGGTGATCGCAGTTTTGATAACTATAGGGGTATCAGCCTACTTTCTGTTCCAGGTAAAGTTCTTTGTATGATTGTGTTTAATAGAATTAAAAATCTGGTTGGACAACTGCGTGATGAGCAGTGTGGATTCAGAGCTGGAAGGGATGTATAGATAAAATTTTTTCACTTAAACAGATTCTTGAGAAATGTTTAAGAGTTTCAGAAACCTGTGGTTGTTAACTTTTATAGATCTCAAAAAAGTTTTTGACTCTGTTGATCGACATAATTTGGGTTGATCGTATGGCATACTTAGCATGTTAGTTAACATAATGAAAGCTATCTATAATAACACTGTGTCGTGTATGAAAGTTGAAGCTTGTAGCAATTGGTTTAGTATCTGGTGTTCGACAAGAATGCATTTTATGTCCTTTTCTCTTTAGTTTGCTTACTGATAAATAAAAATAGAATAAATACCTCTTCAAGCAGCTGCTTGCCACAGATGTCTGACAGGAGCCTGCCACTTTATATGTCATAGTTGAAGGTCTGAGAGGATGGCTAGATCTCAGCAGAGAAACTGCACAAATATCCGTGCCTTACCTGGGGCTCGAACACAGGTCCATTAGATCAGTAGTCAAGCGCATTAACCACTCGGCCATGGGATGGCGTTTATTGATTATGTTAATGCGAAATTCACTGCAAATGAAAGATTTTGGGCTTAAATGGTCTAGAGATACGAAAATTTCTGATTTAGATTATGCTGATGATATGGTCCTTTGTAAAATGATGTTCATGAGATGAACTCTCAGAGCTGTTGATGAAACTGGTAATAAAGTAGGTTTGGTGATAAACAGAAAGAAAAATAAAGTGATGAAAATTGGTTAGGCAAGCTGTGGTTATGTTATCTGAATAGTTGCACTCTTGAGCAGGTGTCACAGTTTTATTATCTTGGGAGCTGTTTAACAGATACCAGGGACGTACGGCATGAAATTAACAGACGAATAGGGATTGCTGCTGGGACTTTAAGTGGGAGAAATAAACATATACACCTAAAGACTAAAATTAGGCTGTATAATGGTTTGGTTCTTTCTAGAGTTAGTTATGGTTGTGAAACTTGGTCCATTTCTAAACGAGACAATAAGAAACGATACTTCTTATTCCAGACGTTTGGGCATTAGGCGCTTTCAACTTTGTAAGTAATGAAGTTAGGGAAAGGAGTCGACAACCTCCTTTGAGCAGCATATTTTGCAGAAAGATTCCGTTGGTGTGGCCATTGATAAATCCCCAGGTGTGGATGAAATTACCACTGAAATGCATGGAGCTCGGAATAATTGTGTTGTTACTACAGGTTGCCACATGGCTGATAGAAATTTTGAATATCCTTTATGATAAAGGCATTGATTTTAGGGATAATAATACCTCTAGTAAAATCCTTATTTTCAAAAAAAGTGATCGTAGTTCTTGTGATAATTATTGGGGAATTAGGTTACTTTCAGTTCCAGGTGATATTTTTTGCACAAAATTAATAATATGATTGATGGACGACTGCACGATGACCAATGGGGATTCAGAAGTGGTAGGCAATGTATAAAAATAATAAATAAATAACCCCTCAAGCAGCTGCTTGACACAGAGGTTTTACTGGAGCCTTTTAGTTTATACACCATAGTAGACGGTCTATGAGGATGGCATGACCTCAGCAGAAAACAGCACAAACATCTATCCCTTACCCAGGGCTCGAACCCAGGTCCTTTTGATCAGCAGCCAAGTGCACTAACTATGGCCAATATAGATAAAATATTTTCAGTTAGGCAAATCCTTGAGAAATGTTTAAAAGTTTTGGAAACCTGTTGTTACTAGCTCTATAGATTTGAAAAAGGCTTTTGACTGTTGAATGAGATAATTTGCGGTTGATTGTAAGAACTATGGTATACGGACAACTTAGTTAACATAATGAATGCTCTTTAGAATAACACTGATCTTGTGTGAGTTGCTAAGGCTTGTAGCGATTGGTTTAGCATTGCTAGTGCAGTTACTTTATATAACTTGATCATCCTACAGACAAAGTAAAAAAATATTTAGCTCCTTTTAATCAAATTCATTAAATCTTCAAAATTTCGACATAAACTTTAACTTTCATACTTTACACCTTCATAAAATAGTTCCCCCCTACCTGTGAGAGCAATATTCTTTTAAGAATTAATTCTCATCCTGAAAGAAAGCTTCAATAAATATCGTTATACGATGATATCTTGGTATAGTTCAAAGTACTACATTCTTAAATCTTTGATTTAATATCAGCGTTGAGATTTTCCTCTGCTAAATTCACCCTCCCTGCTCACAGTCAATAGTGGACACCAAGGAGCTTGGAAAGGCCACCGTCTGTCGGATGGGACATTAAGCCGTGGCTCCATGTGCAGGAGAGCCATACCATGTGCACCTTGAAGAACACACTGGGAGGCATTGTCAGCAGGCTATCATCTGTCTCCCAACAAGCTGTCCCCCCAACCTACTTTGAGCCTTCCGGGGATCCTTGTGACTTGGCCATCTAGCACATTGTGTGCAAAAAAGTGCTACTCAAAGGTAAAATTACCCAACCAAATATATGATTTTATGAGATGATTTTTAAAACGAATACAGAACTTTTTAAATTTTTTACATCAGAATATTAAAACCAAACTCAACTACAATCTTTAATTAAATCATGAACACTTTGGCATGACAAGAAAAAAGTGGCTGGACTTTTTAAGCAATGATGTTAGGCAAAGGTCGTTCCTGTGATATGCATATGGCACATTGCGTGTACTCCAGTTGTTTTCTCCCTTAAGCTGCATTGGTTTGGCCTGCATGGTTAAGCCTTAAACTGCATTGGTTTGGCCGTCATACGCATAGTGGCAGATTGGTAAATTGTAATATGAACAGTATGCCCAAAGTCTTCAGGAAAAGAGGTGACCTAGGATGCTAAGGGCACACAATGCCAAACAGAACTATGCTAAAATTGATCTATAGTGGCCAAATGGATGAGCTGTAGCTTAGAACAGGCAAGACTGCATAACAAAATTGAACAATCTGGTAGGACCTCAGCCCATGGCTTCATGAGAATTATGTGTTTTAATTTAAACTATTTGATATAAGAATCTTTCATTTAAGCAGCATCTGAAATATTTTAGTCGAATTTTACGGAAATGGTTATTTTTGAAGGAGGTTTTTCTGTCGCAAGTAACAGTAGAACCGTGTGTGGCAGTGTTGCAATGGGGTAGGGGTTTCTTAGATTTGTATAGTATGGATATATAGGGGTTTATCAAAATAATGAAAACGGCGACTGGCGTACATGCAATGCGTCGTATGCATATCACGGACGATGTCATTCGCAATGTGAGGTATATAAAGGGGAAAAGTACGATGTCTGCTATCATGTAGCAGTGCCACAGGCACAGATTAAACAGCTGTTGCGGTGTAATTGTCGACAGTGTCTTATCTCAGTGGCCCCCAAAAAGGTATCATTAGTGCGGTCTTTATAGGGCTTCCCTAACCAGAGCAGCAGAAATAGTAGGTGTAATACCTACTCTTCCGTCGTTCTGGTTACTGAACCTACCATTCCGCCGAGGAAATGTATTGAAGATTATGACTACTAATCGAAAATGATAGGGCGTTGCCTCCAAACGTGCAAATTGTGGACACAATATGAAGGTGTCAGATAGAGATGGGCGAATTTTGGCATGATTGTACAACAGAAAGAAAAGACCATGGCACAGCAAATAGTAGCAGAATTGAACACCAGTCAGAGTGAACCCGTTTCCGTCATAACAGTTCTGCCGGAACTGCAACATGCTGGTATTTATGGTCATGCTGCAATCCACAAACCTCTGATTACCAACATTAATGCAACAAAACGTGTAAGGTTGTGCAAAGCATATAAAAACTGGGATGCCAAAGATTGGCAACATGCCATCTGCTCTGATGAACCGTGTTACACATTGTTTCGCACCACCGGTAGAGTGTATCTCTGGCGAAAACCTGCAGAAGCGTACCATACCGACTGTTTGGTTCCGATTTGAAGCATGGAGGTGGATCCCTGATGCTGTGGGTGCCATATCATGGAATTCCTTAGGGCGATTTGTTATTCTGCAGAGTAATATCACATCCGTAGCGTACGATTCCATTCTCAAGGGCCACCTGCACCCGCTGCACCCGATGTTGCAGGCATTGTTCCCTAATCACTCCCTGGTTTTAAGTGGATAATGCATTGTGCGAAATGTGTCAATTTATGGTTTACAGAGGATGAGGTATAGCAGATACCCTGGCACCACAATATTATTGAACATTTGTGGGAATATCTGAAGTGCAAGATGAGATCATACTTTCCACCTCCAGCATCACTGGCACAGTTGGGCCATATATCAGAGGAAGAATGGTCTTACATTCCATTACCGTATGTGCTTGACTTGTAGCAATGGTTCCACATCGAATTGGGATTCGATGTGGAACCATTGCACAACCCGAAGTGGGACTACAACTGATTTATAAAATGTTCTCCACAAACAGTACGTGTTTCCATTATTTTGATATACCCCTGTAAGTGTAGCTGAACCTTTATTTAGTTGAAATCTAAATATTACTTTCATCCAAACCGTAATTTTGAAAGTTTTCCGTGGAAAAAATTTATTGCATCTTAAGATCCAAAATGTATTATTGTTTTCATTAAAATTATAATTTTGAAACATGGAAGAAAACAAATTTTTAAATTTACTACCAATGGCATGTATGTTGTTTATATATCAGCAAAAGTTCTACATCATTTAATAATGTCTTAGCAGGTAATTAGTGATTTTACTTTAGTGATTAGCTTAGTCCTCCGGCAGACCCACGCCTTTTAAATCCTATATTGCGTGTGGGAAAAGTGTCGATTTTTTTTTTTGTAAAAAACGATGTTGGCTATGGGAGTTGATGTCCTGCACCAGGTAAATTGCGAGTTTTTCGTTTTTTTTATTTCGCCTGGAATGTGCGCGTTAAAAAAAAATTGTCAGATTCCCGTAAACTGCAGGCTGTCCAGGTAGATATTAAAATATTTTTGATTAATCCTGCAATAGAATAGGTAAGTGTGCTGGGATAGGATTATACACATAATTTAGTTCCGAATGAACCTGATTTCAAGGCACTTATGAACTATAAATATAAGTTTGTCTTTTGAAAAGTGTAGCAATATATAATTTCTGAGAAATATATAGTTTCGTAACATTCTTCACTTAGGCCTATTTAGATATTGATTTAAGAGTCATTTAATTTTGTATAACAAATCAGAATATATCGTTAAATTCTGCTAAATTAAACGTTCCCATTTTTCAATACTTGTATTAATTATACCCATTGTTGTCTAACCATCCTGTGGCTGAGTGGCTAGCATACTTGGCTACTGATCTGGGTTTGAGCCCTTAGTAAGGAATGGATGTTTGTGTCATCTTTCAGCTGAGGTCTCACATTCCCCACAGACCCACTATTATGGCATATAAACTGACAGGCTTCTGTCAGACCTCTGTGGCAAGCAGCTGCTTGAAGGAATATTTTGTTTTTATTGTCTGCCGTGTTGTCTTCATCCCCAGCTATCAAAGTTTCCTTCCTATCAGGTTAACTCCTCCCAGCTCACACAATGCCCTTTATATAAGCACTATACTCTGTATTTACTTCCATTCTTCCATCCACTTTTTCTAATGAATTTTCCAATCTGCAATGATAATTTAATAATTATGGCAGTCAAATTAATTGACTTTGATCTTAATGACAGAGAGCATGCTGAGATCAATAAACTATTATTAATATTTGCCCAATTATAACAACAAAACAAATTGGAAGTTAGTAATGTAATGCATATGTCAAAATCTGATGGTCAAATTAACAAAGTTGAAGGGAACACTAGCCCATCCACATTCTCTAGCTTGATTTCTCAGCAAGATAATCTTTTACCCTTGCCAGAGGCTAATAATAACAAACTACTAATTGGCACCAACTCAGGAATTTTGCTAATTATAAATGATTCACCTCACTGAATATCTGTATTGACTGACAGAATAGAGAAATTAATAATATTCCTACAATGAGTGAAATTGAAAAATTCACACCAGCACCACAATGCAAAGGGGCAAAAAGGCAATGTTCTTGCCCTGGAGACTTTACTCCTCCTCCTCCATCACCTACTATGGAAATCTGTAATCTATTTGATGCAATGGCAGAGCCAGACTGAGAGGTTGAGGACATCTCAGATACAATCCACTGGGTCAAACTCAGATAAACTTGAATCAAGGCAACATTAAACATCCAGTTAGAATTCCTCAACTTGTTATTTAAAATTAACAAAACTGAAAGAAAGTTAACAAACAGTTCATCAAAATATCTAAGAGAAGCTTCACAGTAAAAAAAAAAAGGTTGGAGAGACAGAGTCAATGCAAAGTTCATTGAAAACCACTGCATCTCCAGTAAGTTTTGATTTTTTCAATTGGCTTTCACACATTAACTCTCACTACAACAAACAAACTGACAAAACTATTAAGGTAGTAAGTGAAAACCTACTCTCCAACACTTCAGTCGCTGAACTGCAGGAAGAATTGGATACCCCAGTAATTAGTGTAATTCCCCAGAAGTCTGGAGAAGACCTTCCTCTCCCTTTCTTCTCTCTCCAAGTTGAGAAAAAAACGATTGAGAGATAATGTAAAGCCCTTTTTTAATCTGAGGGTAAGCAATGAAACATAAAAGCGAGGATTGGGATCCACACAGTGTTGGCATTTGCCACTCTCAGTTAAACTGCTTGAGTCCTGTTGTGTCAAGTGTGCAGAGAGACATGATGGTTTGCATAAGAGTGATCAGAGAAATGCTACCTTGATCTGCTGTGGAGGGTCCCACACTTCTAATTTCAGAGTAAGCATTATCTAAAGTTGGATCAATCACAGGCACCTCCCATGTAAAAATCATTAAATCAAGCCAGACAGAGCTACTAAATAAACAATAATGCAGGAGATTTGAATGTTCAACAGTGGCAAATAAAATTAACTGCAAATGTAAACGCCAATGGATACCTATGCAAATGTAACCGCCAAATTCAAGAATGCCAGTAATAAACCTAATATCCAAAAGCAACCACATTCTCGCTCACTGCCCCTTTGCTCCAAAGAAAGTGCCCAGGATGCTGATGATGAGAACCAGAGTTCCTTATACAAATTAATCAAATTCTTTATCAGTTTATTTAAGAGATTCACTAATACAAAAAATAGTAAGGACAAATGCAGCCTTCCATTTGAGGCATTTGAATTTGTGAGCTCCAACCTTTGTTATGGCAAGTAAACCATTCCACAATTACATATAATGTCGTGGAATGCAAATGGCCTTAAATTTCAGCAATTCTTGTCTGAGCACTCTATAGACAGCTGTTATTCAAAATTCATACCTCAGACCAGGCAGAATTCAAGTACCAAATTACAGCTGCCATAGATTTAATCTACACCACAGTAAGGGTGGGGTCCTGCCATGCTTATTAAAAAATTGTTTCCTTGTGCACATTTTCCTTTGGATGGCCTAGTGTCTATAAAGGTAACTGGAGGTGTGCTCCCCCCCCCCTCCCCCCATCAAATGTCATATGCACTTAGTGAAACTTCCTAATACTGCTTTCAATGAAAATGATTTTGACTCCAAACAATGAAAAATATCTCAACTCCAAACATCCAGTCTGGGAATGCTGAACTACTATTCAGGAAGGCAGTTGCTTATGTATTCTGCTAAAATAAGGAATAGTTATTGATGCACCTTCTCCTCCAGCATATTGCATTTTGACATATGCCTCAGATAAACTTGAATCAAACTCAGATAAACTTGAATCAAGGCAACATTAAACATCCAGTTAGAATTCCTCAACTTATTATTTAAAATTAACAAAACTGAAAGAAAGTTAACAAACAGTTATTCAAAATATCTAAGAGAAGCTTCACAGTCAAAAAAAAAAGTTGTAATATCTTGGATATTGCTATTTTTTTCATAACTTCTTTGCCACATGTGAAATTGGAGTGATAAATGCATTATCTTGAGATTATTGCCTGCTACTCATTAAGGTAAATCTGGTGATTCAAATTACTCCAAGAGAATATAAGTAAATTAACTGGAAAAATTTCAATAGCACTTGGCTTCAGTCATAAACTGTGGGATAGACATATCTGCACCCAAAGATGTGGACATGTGTATCTCTCAGTTTACCTCCAACATCAAATCTTTCGTAGTAAGCTCAGCTAAAACCTCACGTTAAGAAATAAACTGTAACAAATTATCTCCAACACAAACATATCTTCAAGAAATTTAAAAAAAATGCAACTAAATGCCGATGGCAAAAATGAAGAAACTCCATATAATCAGCTAAAGCATACTTTCAGATATAAAAAATTTTTGGGAAAGACAACTGGACCAACAAAATCTCATCACTAAACACACAAGATGGATCTGCCAGGCAAATGACTAAAGCATTAAAAGGAGGATCCAGGACAATTGACTCACTACACGAATCAGTCAGCATGGTGTACCTAAATTTGTATAAAGCTGAAACTTTTGCTGATTCTTTTGAATAACAGTTTCAGACCAGTGATAGGTACATATATGAAGACCTGATCCATGAGGTTGGCCATAGCCTAAGAAAATTCCTATAATCAAGCCATGAGGATAAAATTACATTTATCACCATTGATAAAGAAAGCATCAGAATCTAAAATCGAAAAAGCTCTAGCTGACATTGAGCTAAATGACATCTTAAAACATCTTCAGAGAAAAGCAATAGTTTTCCTATTAAAACATATACAACAAAAACATTCTTACCAGAGCTATTATTATCACCATTTTTAAAAAGATGATTGCAGTTCTTGTGATAACTATAGGGTACATAATTAAAAGGACCTTGCTCAGAAATTAATTAAAAATAAATTAAAATTCTGCTGTTGATCAATAAAATTTTAAAGTTTATCCTTCAAACTATTTGCATGTTAAAAGTTTTTAGGAGCACATTCAGAAAGTATCATGTTTAGTTCTTTAGTACTCTCTGAGAAACACTATCATTACTTTGCTTCCCAAATCAGCAATTTGGCTTCAGAAAGCAACATTCAATAGTTCACCAAATTCTTAGAGTGGTTGAATCCATTGAGGATGCCAATAATAAATGGGAACACATATCGATATTGCAAAAGCTTTTAGAAACTAATAATCTTTTGGTTCTCCCCCCTATACCAAACTCTAATTTTGCACAGTTATCTGCTGAGCAGAACCTTCCAGGTCAAAGTTTGTTCAGAGATCTTGTGCAAAAGGCATGTCCATAGAAGTCACTTCTTGCTTCAACCCTTTTTTAACATCTACGTTTTCTGACACTCCTAGGGTGGCTTGAGTTCTATGCACCATGTATGCAGATGATACTGCCTTCTCATCCTCACTAAAATTGCTTGCAGAAAAATGCAGAACTTCATTGAATGCCTTTGAAGAGTGGTGCACCTCTTGGCATATCCAAATTGATACAGACAAAAGTATGGCAGTATTCATCATCATCCTCAAGCCACCATGGGCTATGGAGGTCCAACCAGACTATGCAATTTAGTTCTCCAAATATATCTGTCCTGAGCTATATCTGCTGCATCTCTCCACTGTACACCAATTCTAACAAGGTCCTGTTTGACATTGTCTGCCCACCGCAACCTAGATCTCCCTCTCTGAGGCCTTTAGGCACACTGTTCATAACCCTATTCATTAACCTATAATTATCCATTCGGGCAACATGGCCAAACCAATGGAGTCTCTATCTGCACAATATACTGCTCAGTGGAGGTTGCTGACTACTTTGCCTAACCTCCTCATTGCCTAGAATGTTGAACCACCTAATACCAAAGATACTGTGCAAGCATCTAGAATCAAAAGCATCAATTTTCCTGTTATCTTGTTTACAAAACATCCAAGTTTCACTATCATAACTAACCTTAGAAAAAAAACCAAATTATTATACAGTATAATTTAGGTCTTTTACTGTTTGTGCCTATTTTTCCACACACTCTGTAGATTCTTAAAAGTCCCACCAGCAATCCCTATTCATCTATTAATATCATGCCATACATCACCAGTATCTGTTAAATAGCTCCCAAGATAATTAAACTGACACACCTACTTAAGAGTGGAACTATTCAGATTAACTGAATCATAGCCTACCTGAGCAATTTTCATCACTTTAGTTTTCTCTCTGATTATAATCAAACCTACTCTACTACCAGTCTCACCAACAGCTTGAATGAAAGAGTTCATCTTATCAACATCAAATAGAAATTTTCCGATCTCAAGACCATTTATGGCCAAAATCTTTCTCTTGCAGTGAATTTTGCATAGCATAATCAATAACCAAACTAAAGAGAAAAGGAGCCAAAATGCACCCTTGTCAAACACCAGAAGCAATGCTAAAACCAATTGCTACAAGCCTTACCAACTCTCACACAAGACTGAGTCATGTGTGAGATCAGTGTTATTATAGAGAGCTTTCATTATTTTAATTAATTTGTTTGGTATGTCATACGATCTCATGATCAACCACAAATTTTGACAGTCAACACAGTCAAAAGCCTTTTTGAAATCTACAAAGATAGTAACCACAGATTTCTTAAACTCGAAACATTTCTCAAGAATCTGCCTGAGTGAAAATATCTGATCTACACAACCCCTACCACCTGTGAATCCACATTGTTCATCACATAATTGGCCATCTACCAGATTCTTAATTCTATTAAGCACAGTCATGCAGAGAACTTTACCTGGAACAGAAAGTAGGCTGCACTTCACTGAAGGAGTGCTGTCCTTCCTCTGAAAAGCTTTTGAGTGTGCTCCTAAAAAAATATTTGAAGGATAAACTTTAAAATTTTATTGATCAACAGCAGAATTTTAATTTATTTTTAATTAATTTCTGAGCAAGAAGGTCCTTTTAATTTTGTACCCCTATAGTTATCACAAGAACTGCAATCGCTTTTCAAAAAAAATAGTGATAATAATAGCCTGGTAAAATCTTCAGGAACAATGCCTTTATCATAAGAGATATTCAAAATTGAATATCCTTGGGATTTATGTAGTTTAAGTTTAGAGATAGCCAAACTAACTTCAGTTGGTCCAATTTATATGGTCAACATTAAAGCCACCAATGCATCTATCATCATTACAAACATTGGGAGTAGAACAAACCACATTGTTTAGAACATCACTGAAATGCTCAGCCCACCTAGCCATGACAGAATCCTCACCTTCTCTAACCTTACCTTGTTTATCCTTCAATTCCTATATACCTATCCATTTTCTACCAAAGAAAACATTAACTATCTGTTGCAGCTCTCTACTGTCGTGGTGTATAACTGCTTCCTTGGCTTTGTCAGCCAAGCCATCAAACCAAAGATTCTTATCAGCTAATTGATCCTTTACATTTTATTAAGCTCTCTGTAATGCTTTCTATTAGGACTAGTAGGGTATCGATTAAGGACATTCCTGCCATCCTTTCTTTCTGAAATAAGCTCAAGTTCCTTATCACTCAAATAATTTTGCCTCCTATGCTCTTTTTTTTTCCTAAGAGAGTATTGTTAGTTTCAAGGAAAGCCTATTTAAAATGGTCCCATTGTTCCTCAACTTCAGTAGTAAGCAAACCATGACTGTCATAATGACAAAGTAACCTAACATGGTAAGCCTTAGCTATAACTGGGTCTTTCAGAACTTCAGATTTAAAGGTAAATTTTTAAACTTTTGTACAACTCTTCGTAAGTTTAAGTTGCAAGATACTTTTAACAAGATAATGGCCAGATCCAATTTCAGCTCTCCTATGTGACCTGGTATTCTTAACAGAACTAGCCCATTTGTAGTTAATTAATATTTATTCAATCATATTCTTATGCAGCCCTTCTGGTGAAACTCACTGTGTATATATATATATGCTGTGGCGCTTGTAATAAGTGTTAAGTTATTCTGAAACCATTAAGTTTACATACCTATAGGAGACATTGCCCATTGCAGCTACCAATACCAAAAGAACCATCACTCCTCCCCAAAGGTCAGAGTCAGTACCAACTTTGGCATTGAAGTCACCTGGAATAAGGGTAATATCTCCTTTCTTGACAGAATTCAAAATATCCTGAAGTTATCTGTAATACCTATCTTTTTTATCTTCATCAACATCCTTAGTCGGGGCATAACAATAGATAACATTCAAGTCTAATACCTGTCTGAAATTTAGCTATAAGAGACCTTCTATTAATTCACTCATATCGTAGAAGAGCATCACTAGTGTGTCTGCTGAGAAGCAAACCTACACTTTGGAGATGCTTCTTATTGTCCCTACCTGAAAAGAGAAATTTAAGATTATTTTTAAGAATCTGACCGTTATCTGCCAATCTGATCTCTTGCAAGCTGAGAATGTCAGAGTTATAATGGATGAATTCTCGTGTGAGGATATCAAGAGAATAATCTCTGTGCAGACTCCTCATATTCCAATTACCTATGGAGAGAATATGGTTAGTGGGATGTTGAAAGAAACTGTTTATTGAGAGAGGGAATGCCAACAATATCAAACAGCCCCCTGATCATAGGTATGGGGCAAAGACCCATTCCCCTACTACTAAAGGCTGAAGCCATCTACACTTGAAGAGTTTCTGCGATGGCCTATGCTTAGGATTATCCACCAGCTGATAAAACATATCCTGTGAACCTATTCACTTAGAGCTATCAACCCACAAACAGAAAACACAGTGGAATATTTTCCCTCCACAGAAGCCCATTGTGCAGCAAATTCAGGATCCATAATCAGGTTCAGAGCCTTATTGCAGTCTGGTTAGTGTATATAGTCAGCACCAGGACCCCGTGTGATTGACCACTCCTCAGCAAGGTAGGAAAAAAGAAAAGTAGTTATAATTGTCTAGACCACACTGATCTGGCAGATATGAAATTGCCAGATCAGTGTGGTCTGGACAATTATAGCCCAATATAAATTTTACCTTTTGGTTTAATTGTGATATCTCTTATGATAAAAGCATTGTTCCTGAGGATTTTACCAGGCTATTATTATCACTATTTAAAAAAAAAAGTGATTGCAATTCTTGTGATAACTATAGGGGTACAAAATTAAAAAGACCTTCTTGCTCAGAAATTAATTATCCGTCTACAATTGGCTCAGAAAAGGGGAATTATCTGACAGCCCTCCCCTTCCATTCCTTTCCACAAGAGAGTATCTCTTTTGAAAGGTACTAATGCCCAGAACCATGAGAAAGTGGGGTTTGACATTAGCTGCTAGACCTGGTCGGTTCTGTGCATCATCATGAGGGATGTGTGCACAATTAATGAACCCCAACCATGGTAATTTTTACTTGTTTGACAGATTGTGTGGAGAGACTGCTAAATATTTAGGCATGATAGTTCACAAGAATCTTAAATGGTGACTTCATATCAACAATGCTATAAAGCCAGAATAATGAATAAAATTTCTCTATTCAAAAAGCTACACTCATTCTGAGGCTTAAAATTTTAATATACGCTCAAATCATTTGGTCAATAATATTATATGCTGCACCATCTGCAGCATGTGCTCCCCAAATGATATTAAGCATCTAGAATCTTGTCAAAATTCAGTCCTACGATCAGCTATGGCAGCTCCCAGTTTGGTCATAATTCCATCATCTAGTGTGACTCACATGCAACCATAATAGTGTAATCAATCTTCAAAATTCTTGAAGTAATTCATGGAAAAAACATAAAAGGTGTAAATCTATCCTAGATTAACTTTACCATGGTCTTGTTCTTCTATTCTCTGTTTACAATTAAACCAAAAGGTAAAAATTAACAAAAAAAAAATTGTTAATTTTAACCCCACCATATTTCAGATATATCCATCCAGGTGGATGTATATATTTCAAATTATCTAGAATTTGTTTTTTCAATTTATCCACCATTTCAAATTATCTAGAATTTGCTGAACTACAGGCCCCACTTCCTCTTGAGTGAGGCAGCAATGGGAGCTCTACTCAAAGTTTGGTAATCTTGCCTCAGTTTTGCCAATTTAGCAATGTATTATTATTCTGTCCAATAAATACCAAATTCCAATGACACTGGTAAGGATCCTAGACCTGGCACTATGTGAACCACACATGATTTCTGAAATGCTTAACACCAGGAGAGTTAAATTAATAGTATTAGTCAAAAGTGATAACACAAGCTCAAAGCTTCAATATACAAAAGAAAATTTAAAATTAATAAAGAAATTGTTACTCTAAATCTTAGCTCTTAAAATTTATTCCTAAAATTAATATGTAATGAGGGCTTTTAATTAGTATTTAAATAATTGTTAATATGTTTAATTATATTAATAAATAATTTATTATTTTTGGTAACATCTACAATAGCTTATGTATAGCAATTAAAAGTTTGATAAAATGCACTTGATAAAATAATAAATGTTATAAAATTATCATCATCATCATCCTCAAGCAGCCATGGGCTACGGATGTCCAACCAGACCGTGCAGTTTAATTCTCCAAGCATATCTGTCCTGAGGCCTCTAGGCACACTGTTCATAACCCTATTCACCAATCTATAATTATCCATACGGGCAACATGTCCAAACCAGCGGAGTCTCTCTCTGCACAATATGCTGCTTAAAGGAGGTTGCAGACTTCTTTGCCTAACCTCATCATTAGTTACAAAGTTAAACCACCTAATACCCAAGATGCTATGTAAGCATCTAGAATCAAAAGCATCTAGTTTCCTCTTACCTTGTTTACACAGCGTCCAAGTTTCACTACCATAACTAAACCCTAGAAAGAACCAAACTATTATACAGTCTAATTTTAGTCTTTAGGTGTATACACTTATTTCTCCACAATCTCCATAGATTCGTAAAAGTCCCGGCAGCAATCCCTATTCGTCTGTTAATCTCATGCTGCCCATCACCAGTATCTGTTACATAGCTCCCTAGGTAATTAAACTGTGACACCTGTTCAAGACTGCAACCATTCAGATGAACTGAATCACAACCTGCCTGACCAATTTTTATCACTTTAGTTTTCTCTCTGTTTATAACCAAACCCACTCTACTACCAGTCTCATCAACAGCTCGAATGAAAGAGTTCATCTCATCATCATTTGCCAAAAGGGCTAAATCATCAACATAATCTAAATCAGAAATTTTCGCATTTCCAGCCCATTTAAGGCCAAAATCTTTCCCTCGAAGTGAATTTCGCATAACATAATCAATAACCAAACTAAAGAGAAAAGGAGACAAAATGCACCCTTGTCGAACACCAGAAGTAATGCTAAACCAATTGCTACAAGACTTACCAACTCTCACACATGATTCAGTGTTATTATAGAGAGCTTTCATTATGTTAACTAACTTGTCTGGTATACCATATGATCTCACAATCAACCACAAATTATGATGATCAACAGAGTCGAAAGCCTTTTTGAAATCAACAAAGCTAGCCACCAAAGGTTTCTGAAACTCTAAACATTTCTCAAGAATCTGCCTAAGTGAAAATATCTGATCCACACATCCCCTACCACTTCTGAATCCACAATGCTCATCATGCAATTGCCTGTCAACCAGATTCTTAATTCTATTAAGCACAATCATGGAAAGAACTTTACCTGGAACAGAGAGTAGGCTGATACCCCTATAGTTATCACAAGAACTGCGATCACCTTTTTTGAAAATGGGGATAATAATAGCTCTGGTAAAATCTTTAGGAAGCATGCTTTTATCATAAAAGATATTCAAAATTTCAGTCATCCAAGTGGTAACTGAAACATTTCCAGCTCTAAGCATTTCAGTAGTAATTTCACCTACCCTTGGGGATTTATGCAGTTTAAGTTTAGAAATAGCCAAAATAACTTCAGACTGTGTTATAGGGCCAACATTAAAGCCACCAATGCATCTATCATCATTGCAAACAATGGGAGTAGAACTAACTACATTGTTTAGAACGTCACTGAAATGCTCAGCCCACCTAGCCATGACAGAATCCTCCCCTTCTATAACCTTACCTTGTTTATCCTTCATATAATTATCTGACAGCCCTCCGTACAGGCCTTGTATCGGACAGGCCTTGTATGCCTGTCCGTTTTCTTCCACATAAAACATTAATGATCTGGTACAGCTCTCTGCTGTTGTGCTGCCTAACTGCTTCCTCAGCTTTGTCAGCCAAGCCATCAAGCCAAAGATTCTTATCAGCAGCTAACTGATCCTTTACACGTTTATTAAGCTCTCTGTAATCCTTTCTATTAGGACTAGTAGAGTATTGATTAAGGACATTCCTGCAGTTCTTTCTTTCCGAAATAAGCTCAAGTGCCTTATCACTCAGACAATTCTGTTTCTTCTGCCCCCTTTTTCCTAAAAGAGTAGTGTTAGTGTCCAAAAAAGCCTGTTTAAAATGATCCCATTCTTCCTCAACTTTAGTAGTAAGTATACCATGACTTTCATAATGACTAAGTAACCTATCATGGTAAGCTTTGGCTATAACTGGGTCTTTCAGAGCTTCAGTATTAAAAGTAAATTTTTTAACCCTAGCACAACACTTTTTAAGTTTAAGTTGCAAGACACTTTTAACAAGGTAATGGTCAGATCCAGTTTCAGCTCCCCTATATGCCCTGGTATTCCTAACAGAACTAGCCCATTTGCTGTTAATTAATATATAATCAATCATATTCTTATGCAGCCCATCAGATGAAACCCATGTGTATTTATGTATGTCGTGGTGTTTGTAATATGTGTTAGTTATTCTGAAACCATTGAGTTTACTTACCTGTAGGAGACATATTTTATAATTTATAAAATTAGTAAAAAAAGTATAAAATATATAATAATATAAATGAGAAAATTAAGATTATTGTTAGAGCAGAAGTATCTGTTAGAGGAGGGAATGAAAATAGGGCTGGATTGAGTTTTCTTGGAGTGGCAAATTTTTGCACACAATTAAACAGGCAGGCCACAAGGACCCTAAGGATTGGGAGAAGGTTCAGATGTCCAGTGGGGGAAGAGGACCCACTGGACATACATCTGTATACAGATGATTTGGCCTTGTTGACTAATGATGTTGATGAGATGAATCTTTCATTAGGGCTGTTGATGAGACTGGTAATAGAGTTGGTTCGGTTATAAACAGGGATAAAACTAAAGTGATAAAAATTGGTCAGGCCATTGGTGCTTCAGTCACTCTGAATGGTTGCACCCTTGAGCAAGTGTCACAGTTTTATTATCTTGGGAGCTATGTAACAGATACTGGTGATGTGCGGCATAAGATTAACAGGCGAATAGGGATTTGCTCTGGGACTTTTAGGAATCTATGGAGTGTGGAGAAATAGGTGTATACACCTAAAGACTAAAATTAGAATGCATAATAGTTTGGTTCTTTCTGGGGTTAGTTATGGTAGTGAAACTTGAATGCTTTGTAAATAAGATAACAGGAAACTTTATGCTTTTGATTCTTGATGCTTATGCAGTATCTTGGTTATTAGGTGGTTCAACTTTGTAAGTAATGATGAGGTTAGGCAAAGAAGTTGGCAACCTCCTTTTAGCAGCATATTGTGCAGAGAAAGACTGTTGGTTTGGTCATGTTGCCTGTATGGATAATTATAGAATAGGGTTATGAAGAGTGCCTAAAGGCCTCAGAAAGAGAGGGAGATCTAGGATGCAGTGGACAGAAAATGTCAAACAGGACCTTGTTAGAATTGGTGTACAGTGGAGATAGGCAGCAGATATAGCTCAGGACAGATATGCTTGGAGAACTAAATTGTGTGGTCTGGTTGGACCTCCGTAGCCCATGGCTGTTTGAGGATGACGATGAAAGTCTTTAATTTTCCTAATTTTGCACCTTTTAACACCAGTAATTTGTAATAATAGGTGATTGGAAAGTGTAAATGATAACACATTATTACTACTAACAATGCAAAAAGAATTTCTCATTTATCACTAAATGTAAAATTTTGGTTTTCTCATCTCCTAGGGTTAAGGGTCAAATCAGGTCAGTGTACTTAACATAATTTATTAATATTTTTACTAAATTAAGATAATATTCACTCTTTAACTAGTTCTAATACTATTACTAACTTCTGAAAATTGAAAAGCTACTGGTTGGATTTTAACCAAAAAGTGTTTTAATAAAAATATATAAATTATAGTTCTGTATGAGTCCTTTGGGCCCACATAAATGTGGTTTAGCCAGTTGTCATTCATAACAGAACAAAAAGTTTCAAATCCTGTTTGGGGGATGGGGCGGGGGTGGCTCAGTCGGTAGCGCGCCAGGCTCGTAATCTGTAGTTCCCAGGTTCAAGTCCCAGCTGGGTCAGCGTTGAGATTTATCTCCGCAAAATTTCCCGCCCTGCCCACGGTCAGTAGGGGACACCGATGGGCTTGGAAAGGCCGCCGTCCATCGGATGGGACGTTAAGCCGTGGCCCCGTGTGCGGGAGAGCCATACCCTGTGCACGTTAAAGAACACGCTGGATGGCCTTGACGGGAGGCTACCATCTGTCTCCCAACAGCTGTTCCAGTGGGTCCCCTCCCCCAACCTTCTCTGAGCCTTCGGGGTCCATGTGACCTGGCCATTTAGCCCATGGTGTGCAAAAAAGTGCCCCTCAGAGGTAAAACAACAACAAAAAAAAAACCTGTTTGTGGGTGAAGTAAGGTGGATAAGTTTAAGGGTTGGCTAAACCTGGTACTCAGTTCTATCACAATATATGAAGTGTATAGTCCTGTTAGTCTGGGTATTTGTTTTTAGCTCGTTTTCAGAAAGAAAATAAGCTAATGTTTTCACTTTGTTGTCTCTCTGTACATCTATAGATATTCCACTTCCTTAAAATTAAATTTATATCAGAGGGTTCTCCAAATATAAGGTTCATTATCCTCCCATTGTGTTTAAAACCAGTTGTGGAACACTTCTACTTATGTTGTTGCTACCACAGTTAAAGGTCTTCCCAATCTCTAGCATAGATAGCTTGCAGGTGTTGTTGGCAGTTCTCTCCTGTGTTTGTTGTTATTGATGGTTCTTGGCACAGCTCCTTGGCAGTTCAGTGTTATGATCAATTTACCAAAGTTCTACACCACAAGCACAGGAAAATACAGACTTTTATTTCATATTAAGAAATTTTACATATGGATTTTGGATCATCATGATCTGTGATCCGAAGACAAAAGGTATTTGAGAGGTTGTTACTCTATTTGTTTATATTTTGGTGCTCGTCTCTCGGATGCAGGCCTTTGACGCAGGAGTGAAGATCAATTCATAAATCCGTACTTGGGGGTGGGGTTGAAATCCTTTTTGTCTTCACAGTAATTATGGGTCATGATCCGAAATGTGCACATGAAGTTTCATATTATGAAGTAAAGTCTACTTTTTTGTGTCTGTGGTGTATAAGATGACTTTTGTTAATTGATCATAGTGCTGAACTGCAGAGCCTGTGCCAGGAACATTCGATAACAGTGAAGGATGACAGCCAACAACATCTGCAAGCTATCTGTGCCACAAATCAGGAAAAATGATGATTAGCACTTCCGAAATCTCCCAATTGCTCTAATTGCACCCTCTAATGGTGGAAAAAGTTGAAAAATGCACAATTTCAAACTAATATTGCCAGCAATGTAATTATGTCAGAAATTTGAAATTTTTATAGAAAATGTGAACAAAGTTTGCATTGAGAACAATTATTTTCCTTCTTACACTCAGGGGGCATGGGAAGATGCAATTTTTTTTAAAGAGAAAAATTGAAAAATAAACTTCATTTTCATTCTAGTTGATTAACACATTCTACCAGCAGAAAAATCTAGCATTAATATATCTTTTGCAATATTACTTCAAGTTTTTCTACATTTAGTGACCTCTAAGGATGTAAATGGAAAAAAACAATCCTTTGGAGGACTTGCTGAATCTCACCCAGGACAACCAATTTTTTCAACTAATTATTTTAAGTATTGTCTACAAAATGTTTTCCTGTGATACTCGATTATTGAACTGTGAATCATATTTCATTAGTACTTATTCAACTCAAAGATAATTTTTCATTAATCCCTCAAAACAAGAAGGTAGCATTTCCCACACCCCTGTGGGTGAAGGACAAATTGTTGCTGCCAATAAGTCATCACACTGAACGACTGAAATATTAATTTTGTAGTCCAAGTCGGCCTGAGAACTTTCGGAATGGCAGAAGATTGAACCAGGCCACTTGAACTGAAGTGTTATCTGACAATTATGTCACTGAAGGCTGTTTCTCAGTTCGCTCAAGTTTTCATAGCGTAAACATCTGTCTTGTGTGCTGTTGCCTACATTTATGCTTGTGTTTTTGCAAAGAAGTGTGCTAAAGATTTTATGTTGGAATTTATTGAATGTTTTTGTGAAAATGAGTCTTCATGGAAATAAAAGATTATCATAATAGAATTGGAAAAAAAAATGCATCTTGCAATGTATTTGGTCACAAAAATGAAGGGAGTGGATCCTACTGAAACTGTCACCAAAAAAAAAAATACTTTTCGGAATTCTTTTCAAAAAGAGCAGAAGAAAGTAATGAAACATTGAGGTCTGGTACATGTATAGATGAAGTCTACATACCTCTAAAGTATGGTACTACAATTTCTTGTTTC
Organism: Ryuthela nishihirai; assembly: GCA_038380435.1. Taxonomy (NCBI): domain Eukaryota; kingdom Metazoa; phylum Arthropoda; class Arachnida; order Araneae; family Heptathelidae; genus Ryuthela; species Ryuthela nishihirai. The sequence continues at coordinate 42,943,953 of JAWZYU010000022.1, forward strand.
TAGTTGACCAGAATTTTCCATGTGTTTGTCATACAGTATGCAAGACAGCAAAAGCGAGGTATGTGAAAACAGAAGCTAATAAGCTAATGGTGATTTATTCATTCAAACAGTTTTAATTTTAAATTATACATTTAATTAGCAGATTGCCCACTGTTGATGGGATGGAAATGCATATATCATTTGGCAGTTGAAAAATATCTGGTTGTGTTGTAGCTGTAGACAGAATGTTTAAAAAAAAAGCCATCTAAAACTCTGTTGGGTTCTATTAATGATAGAGACTTGATATTCAAACTCAATGTTGTATTTCCCAAGTAAACTCCATAAGCAAAATTTGGGACCAATCAGACAATTTTCAGGGAAGTCTTGGAGTCCCCAAAATCTGCTAAACGTTTGTGAAATGTGATAGTGGTGGTGATGGCAAATGACATTCACTGTTGGCATCAACAAATGTGGGCAGCAAGGACACACTCAGAACCCTATAAAATATGACTGTTTTATTATGGCCCTATAAAAATTAACTAGTTTTATTAAGAGTTATCATTTTCATTTTTTTCATCTGTTTGTCTGCTGACATTCAACATTTTTTCGTTTTAGGAAATAAAACCTTTTTTTTTTGCTTTATAGATAACTAATATATTACGATTTGCATTTTCTGATTCATTAATTAATTAAAATTACTATTATTTTTAGTTATTAAACTCGCAAAATTATAAACTACATTCTCTTTGAAAGCGAATATCCCATTTTTGTTGAAATGGTTTGTGTTCTTATAGTTATGTAGATGGTTTTGCAATATAAAATATAGGTAGAATTCATAAGTCAAACAAGAGTAGGGTTACCAGATACCAGTGTCTTAATTGAAGACAGAAAAGAAAGGTAGAAATGGAAGACAAAGGAAGACATGCTTTCAATTTGCTAAACAAGTTTTTTCCTACTCAGTCACAAATAATTCTAATTATTCAATATACTTCAAAATATGTGAAGTGCTGTTTTTTATTCATACTTGAGAAGCAATCAAGAGTTATTTGGCCTTAAGTGGCATAGTGGTTAGTAACTATCTGCAATGCAGAAGGCAAACTTTGTGTTTCTATTAACTGTGACTGAGGTAGTGGTCAGCAGTGACTTTGGTCTTATATGAGAAGACTTGTACAAGTGAATAGTTCCTTAATCCTATGCTGCCCTTTTTTGTTGCAAATAAAAAAATAAAATTACTGTCAACTTCCATAGCCCAATTATTGGTGAGTGGAAGTAAAATTTTATTCAATTTTGTAAAGCACATAATTTTTTTAATCTGACATGCAAATTATTGAGATTACAGAAAATAATAACTTTCACAACATTAACAGAATTAATTTAATGTTCGTGATTTGCATTTACAGTAAACTATTTCACGGTTAACAATAAATTTTAGTCATGGGCTCAAGAAATATAAAACAAAGCGTGCTTTGATTTTAATTTAAAACGTTATAAGTTTATGAAAAAAAGGACCTTTTATATTTTTTCAAAATTCCAGAAGGACACGAGATAAAAAGCAGTACATATGGCAAGAGTAAGATTTCAAGTAATGCAGGTCAGAGTGCAAGCTGAGAAATTAACCTCCCATTTGTGAATTTTACATGGAGTTGTTTTATAATATTTATTTTCTTGTGCCATAATAAACATTTTATTTATTAACTGTTGACCTTCACGCTAAATATTCAGGTGATTTTAATGTGTAAAACTTCAGTTTCTCACAAGTTTCTATAAGAATTGCCTTCATTACACACTTGCATTTTGCCCAGGTTCGAGTCCCAGCTTGGTCAGCGTTGAGATTTATCTCCACAAAATTCCCCGCCCTGCCCACGGTCAGTAGGGGACACCGATGGGCTTGGAAAGGCCGCCGTTCGTTGGATGGGACGTTAAGCCATGGCCCCGTGTGCGGGAGAGCATACCCTGTGCACGTTAAAGAACACGCTGGATGGCCTTGACGGGAGGCTACCATCTGTCTCCCAACAGCTGTTCCAGTGGGTCCCCTACCCCAACCTTTTCTGAGCCTTCGGGGTCCATGTGACCTGGCCATTTAGCCCATGGTGTGCAAAAAAGTGCCGCTCAGAGGTAAAACAACCCAACCCACTTGCATTTTGATTTTTTTTTTGGTCGATTGCACAAACTATGGCAGTGTAGCAACAATTCATAAAGGCTGACTTACATCTGTTCACATCAAAGATAAAAGTGAACTGAGAAAATGCTTCAGGCTTAACTGAGCACTGTGTGGGGCAGGCCGATTTGTTCAGTCCTGAATTTTTCTGTTAGATCTAAGGCAAAGCTGATGTTTGTGGGGACCTTAGGAATGAATGTAACGTGCGAATTGTACAGTGTGACACTGCAATCAAATTGTCATTCAGTGAAACCTAATCTGATAATCTAGTAAAAATACGTTTTTCAATTACAAATTTCGATTTAGTCAATTGATGCAGCTACTTTGACAAATGTTTCACAGCACACTTTCTTATTCCTAATTATAATTCACTCAGTGTACTTAAGTTTAACAGTGGTCAGTACCTAGTTTAAAATTCTGACTGTTGCACGAAATATTATCAAAGTAGAACGATATGTGTGAGCTATTAACTGTGACAGTGAAGTTGGCATTCAATGCATCCATTTCATTGCATTACACAGTACAGAGTTATCCTATTATTATGGTAAATAATAACTTTATGAAGATTAGTTTTATAATAATTTCTACAAACTTGAAGGAACTGAAACACAGTGTTGAATAGACCATTTTCAGCAGGCTTGTAACAGAGTGGGCACAGCCTCTCAGGCAAGTCCACAAATCCCCTCTAGTAAACATTCCAATATATTTGAGTTGTTTTAAGCTTTTAATTTTTGCTTCTTTACAATACAAGAATTCCTCTTCATTTGGGTTGCCAATGCAAAAATTGCCACATATTTGTAATTAGCTCGCATTTCCAGTTCCCAGTTTTATAAAAATTCTTTAGTTATCCCCCCTCCCCTCAAAAAAAAAGAATGCAAAGCTTCCCTGTAAATGCTATAAACTTATAAATCTATCTCTGTTTCTTTGAGCTGGTTGTATCATTGATTCAGAACCGTTTCACTGGGTTATGTGAAACACATTAAAAAAGTGGGATGCTTGTACTCAAGGAGGTGGACATTTCGAGTATTTGTTTTAAAGTGGCTAGGCAACTCATGCAATATAATTCCTATCAAATAAAACCAACAAATAATTTCTTTGTTATATTGATGTCACACGTAAACTTACACACTGTAGTTTGGGTTGTGTTTTAAATAACACAAACTATTTTTGTAAGTTTGTATAATAATGTTTTGGGTGATTTGTTTTGAAGAGGATGGGTAATAACGAAATATTTAGCAGCATTTTCCGAAAATAAAAACAGCCTAAATTGATACACTGATTCTCTTGTAATAAATTACCTTTGAACTCAAATGAGTTTTAAGCAAACATCACTTAGAAATAAACTACGTAAATGGCATTAAATGTCAAAGTATTTTGTTTTAGGAATGTATTAATGAGCTTTAATATGGCATTGACAGTTTCATATTTTTTTTTGCAGACTGACACCTCTGTTTCTATGCTGATGGGTTCTACTGATTCAACCAATTTGTAGCTACAAAAGAATCATCTGGCAGTCATGGACAATCGTTTGCCAAATGAATATTCTCCATTGGGTGAAACACCCACCAAACTCTATGATGCACTTCCCAGTGATCCATTAAAAGGAAAGAAAATAGGTGTTGACCTTTGCATCAAATAAATTAGCCAAAAAGTATGAGGAAAGGAAACTCTTGAAATGAATGGTGACAGAGAATCCAGGAAAGATATAATCTAATCAAGCTTTAGGAAACTTCAGAAAAGATTTAGCTAAATCATTTTCTAATCACATCTCCAGTGATTTCAGAACTGACAACTGAATCATTCTTGAATCAACCCTCCAGTGACAGAAGAGGCTCTGAATCATTTTCTAATCGAACCTCCAGTGACAGAACAGACTCAATTGAAGCATGCTCTAACCAAATAGCTGGTGACCTCAAAAAATATACAAATGATTCAGTTTCCAATGAAGCTTCCTATGACAGAAAGAGTACTGACTCATTCTCCAATCCAAGTTTGGAAAGTGGCACGACTGAATCATTATCAAATGATATTTCTGTAGAATTCAGAAAGGATATAAATGTATCTTTTTCTCTTCCAGTGATGGCAGATTTTGAGAAGGATCTAATTTCAATCTATGTTCAAGCAAATCAAACAAAATCAGATGATGCATGGAATGCGACAATCGCAAACTCCCAGGAAACTACCACTTGCCATGTGTGCCACAAAGTGTTTACACGCAAGAGTACATTAAACGTGCATTTGAGAATTCACACAGGTGAGAAGCCTCACATATGTCAATTCTGCAACAAAGGGTTCATTTACAAACGAGAACTGTTCCGTCACCTTCGTTTGCACACAGGGGAGTGTCCATACATCTGTGACATCTGCCAAATGGGTTTCACTCGAAGTGATAATTTCAAATTCCACAGGAGAACTCACAGTGGTGAGAAGCCGTTTGTCTGTGAGTTCTGCAACAAAGGATTTATTAAAAATCGTGATCTGAATAGTCACTTGCGTACTCACACAGGTGAGAAACCGTTCACATGTAGTTTCTGTGAGAAGAAATTCACTAAGAAAGGTTCTTTGAATACGCACTTAAAGATTCACACAGGAGAGCGACTTTACGTGTGCGATATCTGTGACAAAGGGTTTACTCAAAAGAGTTATTTAAACACCCACCTGCCAACTCATACGGGTGAGAAACCCTTTACGTGTAGAACTTGCAATAAAAGTTTTGCCCAAAAGAAGGATTTGAATAGGCATATGTTGATTCATGGGGGTGTGAGGCCTTTTACTTGTGAGATTTGTGGAAAGAGTTTCATCCACAAAGGCAATCTCAATAATCACATTCGCACTCATACTGGTGAGAGGCCATTCATCTGTGACTTTTGCAACAAAAGATTCACTCAAAATGGTGACCTGAAGACTCACTTACGCACTCACACTGGTGAGAAACCATTCACATGCAGCTTCTGTGAGAAGAAATTCACTCAGAGAGGTGTTCTGAGTACGCATTTAAGGATTCACACGGGAGAGCGGCCTTATGTGTGCAGCTTCTGTGACAAAAGGTTCACTCAAAACAGTGATTTAAACACCCACCTGCGTACTCATACAGGTGATAAACCCTTCACATGTGAAACTTGCAATAAAAGTTTTACCCAAAAGACGGATTTGAACAGGCACATTTTGATTCATGGGGGAGCTAGGCCTTTTACTTGTGAGATTTGTGGAAGGAGTTTCTTCACCAAGAGCAATCTCAATATTCACATTCGCACTCATAGTAGTGAGATCTGTTGACATGTGAACTCTGCAACAAGAGTTTCAAGGAAACGGAACTTTAAAGGTGCACTTCAAACACAAACATCCAGTACAACTACCACTGCCATTTACAGAAAGAGCTCTTGTTTGTGGTAATTGTGATGCACGATTTGATTGCAGCATTGATCTTGCGTTACACATGCAGGCTCAAGTTGATAATCAAGTTTTCGTGCAGAAGGGAATTTCAGTGTATGGAACTCTTGAAATCTCCAAATTGTCAAATATTTCAGACAATGCTAGTAAAGGAGTTTGGTGACTGGTTGGGTTGTTTCAGCTCTGAGTGGCACTTTTTGCACACAAAAGGCTGAATTGTTAGGTCATAAAGACTTGGGGTTGAACAAGAAGAGGTGATCCACTTTATAACTGTTAGGAACAGATGGTAGCCTCCTGCCAAGGATATAATTCCCTGCATTGCCCACGGTCAGTAGGGGACACCAATGGGCTTGGAGAGGCCGTCGTCCGTCGGATGGGACGTTAAGCCGTGGTCCCATGTGCGGGAGAGCCATACCCTGTGCACTTTAAAGAACACGCTGGATGGCCTTGACGGGAGACTACCATCTGTCTCCCAACAGCTGTTCCAGTGGGTCCCCTCCCCCAACCTTCTCTGAGCCTTCGGGGTCAGAGAAGGCTGTGACCTGGCCATTTAGCCCATGGTGTGCAAAAAAGTGCCGCTCAGAGGTAAAACAACCCAACCTGCCAAGGATACCTAGCATCCTTTTAAGTGCAAAGGATTCGCTCATGATTCTTAAGGATATTTTTCGTTATCACAACCCTTTAGTGCATGTGGGCAAGGTTTAACATCAGATCTGATGGATGATGGCCTTTCCAAGTCCACTTGTGTTTCTCACTGAAGGCAGAATGGGCGTTGTGCAGAGAAAATTTTCAAAAGTGGTCTCAGTTCGTGAAGCAACAGATTAGGAGACAGCCACACTATTGATTGCACCAACCCCACCTATTGACACTGTCACATACTAGAGTTTTAAATGATCAGATTATATTAAATTTGAGCATGCTCTTGCCTTCCCATGGCCGAGTGGTTAGCACACTTGGATTCTGATCTATGGGATCTGGATTCAAATGCTGGATAAGGCATGGTTGTTTATGTTGTTTTCTACTGGGGTCCTGCCATCTTCGGGGCAGGGGTGGCTCAGTCGGTAGCGCGCCACGCTCGTAATCTGTAGTTCCCAGGTTCGAGTCCCAGCTGGATCAGCGTTGAGATTTATCTCCGCAAAATTCCCCGCCCTGCCCACGGTCAGTAGGGGACACCGATGTGCTTTGAAAGGCTGCCGTCCGTCGGATGGGACGTTAAGCCGTGGCCCCTTGTGCGGGAAAGCCATACCCTGTGCACGTTAAAGAACATGCTGGATGGCCTTGACTGGAGGCTACCATCTGTCTCCCAACAGCTGTTCCAGTGGGTCCCCTCCCCCAACCTTCTCTGAGCCTTCGGGGTCCATGTGACCTGGCCATTTAGCCCATGGTGTGCAAAAAAGTGCCGCTCAGAGGTAAAACAACCCAACCCTGCCATCTTCACAGACCTACTATGCTGTATAAACTGATAAGCTCCTATCAGACCTCTGTGACAAGAGCTGCTGGAGGAGAGAGTTTTTTTGTTTATGCTTAAAACTTTGAGCTGTGAATTTTGGTGTCTGTCCAATTCTAGACTTCTTTGTCTTCCAAGGCACAATTTTTATGAAAAATAAAAATTAAAAAAAAAAATTCTTAGCTTTCTATGACTCTTGCGAAGGTGGTGCCTGAAGTACCTACCAGCATATGTGGCTTCAACTTTTAGTGGTGAGGGAACCTCAACCCTCATATGGCATCACCAATCCTAAATTGGAGTATGTGTCTCAGGCAGATCATATGGCTCTTGAAAAGATGATGCTTGAAGTTGTTACCAGCAAGTATGGCCTCAGCCGTTAGCAGTGGGAGAATAGGTCTCCCTCCACAGAGGACTCTGATGAGAGAGTGGTGGGGTGGCTCAGTGGGTAGCACGCCAGGCTCGTAATCTGCAGTTACCAAGTTCAAGTCAGAGCTAGGTCAGCGTTTAGATTTTCTCTGCAAAACTACCCACCCTGCCCACCGTCAGTAGGGGACACTGATGGGCTTGGAAAGGCTGCCATCCATCTGATGGTATATTTAACCGTGTGCAAGAGAGCCATACCTTGTGCAGGTTAAAGAACATGCTGAATGGCCTTGATGGGAGGCTACCATCTGTCTCCCAATAGCTGTTCCAGTGGGTCCCTTCCCACAACCTTCTCTGAGCCTTTGATGGCCTTGTGATCTGGCCATTTAGCCCATTGTGTGCAAAAAAGTGCTGGTCAGAGGTAAAACAACCCAACTGTGATGAGAATGTAAAGGATAAGTTTTATAGACAGCTTCAGGATATTTTGAATTTTGTGCAGAAAGGAGATATTTTTCTTGTGCTAGGTGACTTCAGACTAAAGTTGGTACTGACCTTTGGGCAGGAGTTTTAGGTTCCTTTGGCACTGGTAGTTCCATTGACAATGGGGAATGTCTTCTAGATGTAAGTAAACAGTGGTTTGCGAATAACTAACATATTACAAACATGGGGACATTTATAAATGCACATGGGTTTACTTGATGGACTCTGTAGAAATATGATAGGTTTTAATTTTAATTAATAGTCATTATAATAATATAAATATAATTTTAATTAATAGCAAATGGGCTAGTTCGGTTAGGAATGCAAGATGATGCAGGAGAGCTGAAATTGGGTCTGATCATTACCTGGTGAAAAGTGTCTTGCAACTGAAGCTTAAGAAATGTACTAAGGTTGAGAAAATTACCATTAACACTGAAGGTCTGAAAGATCCAGTTATATTTAAAGTAAATAATATGATAAAGTAATTAGTCATTATGACAATCGTGGTTTGCTTACTACTGAAGTTGCGTGTGCCAAAAGGCCTCAGAAAGAGGGGGAGACCTAGGATGTGGCAGACAGATAATGCCAAACAAGACCTTGTTAGAATTGGTGTGCAGTGGCCATAGGTAACTTAGGACAGATCTGCTTGGAGATCTGTCCTGAGCTACATCTGTATAGAGAAATTTCAGGATCTAGGATTCGTAGCCCCTGGCAGCTTGAGGAGGATGACGATGAAGTTGAGAAAGATGGATAAGTTTTTTAACAGGCTTTTTCTAAGACCAACAGTACCCTTTAGTGTAAAAGGGAACAAAGGAAACAAAATTATTTGAATAATAAGGCTTATGGAACTTATTTCTGAAAGAAGGAAATACAGGATTAATATGAATCAACACCACACTAGTCCTAACAGACGACATTGCAATGAGCTTGATAAATGTAGAGAATCAGTTAACAGCTGATAAGAATCTGACCGCTTGGCTGACAAAGCAGAAGAGCAGGAAGTTGTACCATATTGTTAATGTTTTGTGTGGGAAGAAAGGCACACAGGGATTGGGGGATAAACATGGTAAGGTGGCTGAAGGTGAGGATTCTGTGATAGCTTTGTGGGCTGAACATTTCAGAGATGTTCTAAACAATGTGATTATTTATACTACCATTATTTGTAATGAGGATAGATGCATTATTGGGTTTAATGATGGCCTATATCACATTCCGAAATCGCTTTAGCTAACTCGAAATTACAACTGCATAAATTTCATGGGGTGAATGAAATCACAAATGCTTAGGGTTGGGAAGATTTGTGTTGTCACACGAATCCCTGAATTTTCTGATATTTTTTGTGATCCGTTTCTGGGTGTTGGCCTTTCAACATATAGGCGGGGGTGGCTCAGTCGGTATCGCGCCAGGCTCGTAATCTGTAGTTCCCAGGTTCGAGTCCCAGCTGGGTCAGCGTTGAGATTTATCTCCGCAAAATTCTCCGCCTTGCCCACTGTCAGTAGGGGACACCGATGGGCTTGGAAAGGCCACCGTCCGTCGGATGGGACGTTAAGTCGTGGCTCCGTGTGCGGGAGAGCCATACCCTGTGCACGTTAAAGAACACGCTGGATGGCCTTGACGGGAGGCTACCATCTGTCTCCCAACAGCTGTTATAGTGGGTCCCCTCCCCCAACCTTCTCTGAGCCTTCGGGGTCCTTGTGACTTGGCCATTTAGCCCATGGTGTGCAAAAAAGTGCCGCTCAGAGGTAAAACAACCCAACCCTTTCAACATAGCAGCTAGAGCTGTTATAATCCCGATGTTTAAAAAGATCGCTATTCATACGATAATTTAGGGGAATTAGTGATGAACAGTGTGGATTCAGAAGTGATACGAGATGTATTGATCAAATATTTTTACTTAGCAACTTATTTTGTCTCCATTCTTTCAGAAGGATTGAAATAAATATTTTTTTTTCTTTAACGATTAAACGAGTATTAAATTTTATTAGTTTAAATAAAACTCTTCAGCTCCTATAGCCTTGTTAGAAATAGATATTTTTTGTATTAAATAGTTCACTCCTAGGTTAATTTCTAACTTTGCGTACAGTTAGCTATAATTTTTTTTGACATAAAAAAATAAATACCCCCTCAAGCAGCTGCTTGCCACGGAGGTCTGACAGGAGCCTGTCAGTTTATATGCCACAATAGAGATCTGAGAGGATGGCAGGACCTCAGCAGAAAAACGATTCACACATCCATGCCTAATCCGGGGCTCGAACCCAGGTCCCTTAGATCAGTAGCCAAGCGTGCTAACCACTCAGCATGCTTTGCTTATAATCGAAAAGCCTTTTAGAATATTCTTGCCTTATATGATTTCACAAACGTGTATCATTTTGCAAGTGGAATTCCTATTTTAAAGATATTCGATTTTATCACATATAGAATAATATAATTACGTTTGAATATTTTTTTACTGCATAAAAACGACAGCTACTCACCAGACTTCGTCTATTTGTGCGCATGTTTTTTGTAAGGTATAAAAGAGAAAACCAGTCTATTTTGCTTTTATCGCAAAATAGAACGATTTTTCTATGAGAAAGGGTAGAAGCACAATTTCATAGTTTTAAATTTAAATAAATTTGCGAATAGTATTCATAAAAATAAGCGGGTTCCAAATTCCAGTGAGGTTGGATCAAATTCCTCTTCCTCCCTCTGATGTGTTTTGACTATTTCGCTTTAATTTTTATCCCATGGAGAGTCTCGCAAAGCAAGCTGTTCTTTTATCGTAAAGATTATGATATTGAGCAATAGCTTATTTCAGCGGGAGATTCGTAGCAAATATTTCCTTACAGTATCATATTCAAAGGAGGGCTCATGAGTAGGGTTCGCGGCACGAATTTCAGCGCTTAAGTTTTCGCGAATTTCCTATATATATTTTTTGGGGGGTTCAGTCGGTTGCGCGACAAGCTCGTAATCTGTAGTTTCCAGGTTCGAGTCCCAGCTGGGTCAGTGTTGGGATTTATTCGCCAAATTCCCCGCCCTGCCCACTGTTAGTAGGGGACACCGATGGGCTTGGAAAGTCCGTCGGATGGGACGTTAAGTCGTGGCTCCGTGTGCGGGAGAAGCATACCCTGTGCACGTTAAAGAACACGCTGGATGGCCTTAACGGGAGGCTACCATCTGTCTCCCAACAGCTGTTCCAGTGGGTCCCCTCCTCCAACCTTCTCTGAGCCTTCGGGGTCCCTGTGACCTGGCCATTTAGCCCATGGTGTGCAAAAAAGTGCCGCTCAGAGGTAAAATAACCCAACCCAAAGCTTATTTTTTTACGATTCAGCGATTTTTAATGTTTTTTTTTACTAAAATTCTGTGACTTATGTTTTGAGAAATTGGTGTGGAAGTATAACATTTACACTAATTTCATAAAACCTAAAGTGCTTAATTATTATTTTTCCTGAGTAACTAGTTTCTATATAACTCTACTGTAAACTTCTCGCCACATTCAAACTTTAGACCGTAATTTTGTGATATACTCTAACGATTTTCACGAAAGTCATAGCACCGTGGTGGGGCGGGGGTGGCTCAGTAGGTAGTGCGCCAGGCTCGTAATCTGTAGTTCCCGGATTCGAGTCCCAGCTGGGTCAGCGTTGAGATTTATCTCCGCAAAATTTCCCCGCCCTGCCCACGGTCAGTAGGGGACACCGAATGGGCTTGAAAAGGCCGCCGTCCGTCGGATGGGACGTTAAGCCGTGGCCCCGTGTGCGGGAGAGCCATACCCTGTGCACGTTAAAGAACACGCTGGATGGCCTTGACGGGAGGCTACCATCTGTCTCCCAACAGCTGTTCCAGTGGGTCCCCTCCCCCAACCTTCTCTGAGCCTTCAGGGTCCTTGTGGCCTGGCCATTTAGCCCATGGTGTGCAAAAAAGTGCCGCTCAGAGATAAAACAATCCAATCCATAGCACCGTGGTGAAATGTAGAATTAAGTGATTGAAGTCCACATTTCCCCCAACGTGGTGCTTTCACTGTCAGTGAAGCAATTATTCGATGTACAAATAAATTATGAATTAGAGTATTCTGTTATCACATATATCTTTCGAACAATGTGGAACAGTTGGTTGTAAGCTATATTGTATCACTCTGACCATGCAGAAGACTAAAAGTTTTTCGAGCAAAAAATTGGAAACATAACTGGTGTATTAAAATATATTGAAATGTGTAAAAATGATCCTTTAACAAGTGGTCTGAAACAAATTCAAAGATTGGACCGGATATTTCGATCCGCTTACGATCGATTACAACAGAATAAACAATTTGGTAGTTCAGTAAAAGCCAGCAGTATGATCACACTCGCAAAAATAAACTCCACTCGTGTTAAAAAAATCTGACAATATTTAAATGATGAAAAAAAACCGCCGATTTCGTGAGCATAGAATGGCGTTTTTTAAACCGTTTCGAATTTTCGATTGCAAACCAACTGAAATGCTTAAATATTTCCGCGAATGCTCTTGATAAAATAGTTTTCACCAAAAAAACTTCAAAGCCGATTATCGATACTATGAAAGAAATTAATTCTTGTCTCATAAAGAATGATTTCCTAAGCTATCCCAGGTAGCTCTTTGGTGTGTTTTCGGGGCGGTGGTGGCTCAGTCGGTAACGCGCCAGGCTCGTAATCTGTAGTTCCCAGGTTCGAGTCCCAGCTGGGTCAGCGTTGAGATTTATCTCCGCAAAATTCCCCTCCCTGCCCACGGTCAGTAGGGGACACCGAAGGGCTTGGAAAGGCCACCGTCCGTCGGATGCGACGTTAACCCGTGGCCCCGTGTACGGGATAGCCATACCCTGTGCACATTAAAGAACACGCTGGATGGCCTTGATGGGAGGCTACCATTTGTCTGCCAACAGCTGTTCCAGTGGGTCCCCTCCCCCAACCTTCTCTGAGCCTTCGGGGTCCTTGTGACCTGGCCATTTAGCCCATGGTGTGCAAAAAAGTGACGCTCAGAGGTAAAACAACCCAACTTGGTGTGTTTTCAGTTCCAATGAACATAGTTAATGCAGAGCGATATTTTTATTTTAAAAAATATATTGGCCTTGCGTAATTATCAGAGAATAAAACAAGGCAATTTATCTATATATAATATGCTGTATCAGATTTCATTGCTACCAATTAATACGTAAGGTGCCAGTTGGACCCATATAAAGCCAATTATTTAATATTTAATTTTTGTTATTTCTAAGGAGTTATATGGATCAATATATCATTACTTTGTTAATGTGTACGCCAGAGATGTTTAATTTTTATGATTTGTGAGCCTAAAAAGGCGGGCGAAATTTGGCGTTTTGTAGCGCGATTGCTCCGCGAATTTCATTAATTTTTCTCTCGAAAAATTGATAGCCCCCGAGTTTGTTATACCCCCTAACTTGAGGGTTTGAATAATATATTTTCTAAGAAAGGCTCTTTAAATCAAAGATGCAGCTGAAGCATCTACCGTATTTGCCGGCGTATAGGACGCACCCCCTTTTTAGACATATTTTTAAGGGAAAAAAAATTTTCCACATTGTTTCATGAATTTCCATAAAAATTTACTGTACTCATTTTATAGTTATTCATGTATAAAAAAAATGTAACTAAGGAACATTGTAGTTAGGTACCTTTTAATGTTCATCCTCAAAACCCAGAAATTCATCTCCAGAACTAAATGAAAAACCACTTGAAGCCTCTTTTTCAGAAACTGAGTCTTCGTATAACAAATCATCCTCTGTGCCATCAAGTGAGTTACTAATACCACATTTCTTAAATGACTTTACAATTGTCTCATGTTTCACAGCACTCCATGAAGTTTTGACCCATTCACAAATCTGCAAAATGCAAAATCTCTTCCTTCTTCCTGATGGTGTCACTTCAAAATCTGTAGACTGCATCCAACTGTTCCATTTCTCCTTCATGAATCCTTTAAATGGTTTATTAATGCAGACATCTAAAGGTTGAAGCTGGCTCGTTAGTCCACCTGGAATTACAGCTAACTGAGTTTTCAATTGGTTGATTTTATTTTTTACAGCTTCTGATCTACGACTCCAAAACTGATCCCATACTAGCAAGGCAGGTTTCTTTAACAGTCCACCAGGACGCCTAGACCACACATTGTCTATACACAACTTCATCTCCCCTTCATCCATCCAGTCCTTAGGATGAACGTGCACAAACACACCTTTAGGCAGTTTTTCCTTGGGCTAGGTTTTCCTTTTGAAAATCAAAAGAGGCGGCAATTTTGTTCCATTGGCACAACAAGACAACACGACCGTGTAGTGCGTTTACTCATGTCCACAAGTTTTAACAATAACACTTCTTGCACCTTTGGAATCTACTGTTTTGTTTGAGAGTACATCGAACGTCAATGGGACCTCATCCATATTTCCTATTTGTGAAAGTTCAAAATTTCCATTTTTTCTTGCATTAATGACAAATTTATGAAACTCGATAATCTTCATATTCTGTTGGCATCTTTTGTGCTATTTTTGCTTTAGTCCGCATACGTAAGTCATTTCTCTTCATGAATCTAGAACACCATGACGTTGATCCTGTAAAATCAGCGATGCCTCTGTTAGTAGCTATCACTCTTGCTTGTTGAATAGTCATTTTTGTGGAAACTGAAAATCCCGAGCTTCGGTGAACTAATAACCAAGTTTTTAATTCTTCTTCTAGTTCCGGCCATTTTGCAATTCCATGTCGCAGATTATGTTTACTACGCATAGCTTTTTTTAGGTCTTCCTGTCTTCTCCAAGTTCTTATCATCTTTTCTGTTGGCGGTGATCCGAAATTCTTTTCTGCTGCCCTGTTTCCGTGTTCTTTAGCATACTCAATCACTCGTAGCTTGAATGCAATATCATAGCAGAATCTGCGTTGTTTTTGAGCCATGTTTCGCAGCAAAAACATGAGAAAGCTTCTTCGGTACTAAAAGTTTACGTTTTGGTTGCCTTGAGGCGCAGTAATCGGTAACGACGCGCCATGCTCGCGCTTTTCGAAAAAATATGCCGGTGAAATGTGACCACACATGCGCACATTGGATGAATCGTAACCTTGAGCTGTCAGTGGATCTGAACTCTATTTTACTGGAATGCTCCCTCTATCTATAGTGAAACATAAAATACATCACGCAACTTATTATTTTTGCAAAACAAAAAAAAATATGGAAACGATTTATTTGAAACCACTCTTTTCACAAAAGGACAAAATGCAAAAGAATACTTATATATGTATATTGATATAAACCAAAAGTTTTAGACTGAAATTTCAACTCATAATTTTGATTACCGGCACATAAGACGCACCCCATATTTTAGGGGTATTTTGAGGGGAAAAAAGTGCGTCCTATACGTCGGCAAATACGGTAATTGAAAGAATTTGATAAAATAATGGTTTCGAAAATTACATTAAAATGTTAAGATTTGACATTTCCAAAAATATGGTTACCTTACTGCTTCTTAATAAACTGAATGAATATTCAATGGCCATTTAATTTGGAACAGACCCTCTTTATTTTAATGGAAATCTTCATTTCCATTAAAAATCTGAGGCTCTTCCTAAATCAGGTTTGTTTTTTTTAACGAAAAGCGAGACCGAAGAAACATTCCATCGCCGCTTTGGGGGATCCCTTCGGTCGGTAGCGCGCCAGATATGTAATCTAGAGTTCCAGTTAGGTCAGCCTTGAGATTTATCTCCTCAAAGATCCCTGCTCTGTCTACACTCAGTAGAGGACACCGATGGACTTGGATAGTCCGTCTGATGGGATGTTAGCGTGAGAGCCATACCCTGTACATGTTAAAGAACATACTAGAAGGATTTGACGGGAGACTACTATATGTCTCCCAACAGCTGTTCCAATGGGTCCCCTCCCCCAACCTCAGCTTTTGGGGTCCTTGTGACCTGGCCATTTAGCGCATTATATGCAAAAAAGTGCCGCACAGAGGTAAAACAACCCAACGTCTCATCCGGTTAAAAATTTCTCATTTAGGCGAGGAAAGAAATGGTCATATTTCGAGGTACTCATTATTCTCCCCCACGTCAAAAGTTTCTAAACCAAACACCGGAATCTCCTCGTTCAGCGTAGTAACTTTGTTAAGCGGCATTCCGCTGAAAAACGAATTGCACATTAATATTGATTGTGCAGGGGCGGGGGTGGCTCAGTCGGTAGCACGCCAGGCTCGCAATCTGTAGTTCCCAGGTTTGAATCCCAGCTGGGTCAGTGTTGAGATTTATCTCAAATTCTCTGCCCTGCCTACGGTCAGTAGGGGACACCGATGGGCTTGGAAAGGCTGCCGTCTGTCGGATGGGACATTAAGCCGTGGCTCCCTGTGCGGGAGAGCCATACCCTGTGCACGTTAAAGAACACGCTGGATGGCCTTGACGGGAGGCTACTATATGTCTCCCAACAGCTGTTTCAGTGGGTCCCTCCACCAACCTTCTCTGAGCCTTCGGGGTCCATGTGACCTGGCCATCAGCCCAATGGTGTGCAAAACAGTGCCGCTCAGAGGTAAAACAACCCTCGTTCAGATAATCGAACATTTCAAATCGCTTTGTACCCACCAGAGTTCATTGCCTGCAATTTGCCAGTCGTGTAATTTTATAGCAAAAGAAAATTAACCTTAGTCTGATATGCATAAAAATTGTAAAGATATAAAACAATTTTTATTATTAAAATCATTTATTACTTAACATAATATTTAAAACGTTTATTAATTATTTGTATATACTTTTATTAGGTTTGGGATATTTTTCAAATTAAGCTAATGATTTTAACTTCCGATACGAATTTAGTTCTTGAATCTCGTATTTTGCTCGTGCTTAATTAGCATGACTTCAATATCCTCGGACACTCGCGACAGCAAATTGAATAATGAGTTTATCACGCGAAATGAGATATTTGATGTAGTATTCCAAATTTATTTGTGACAAGTTATTTTGAATAACTTTACGGTCAATGTTAAGTCTATGGGGATTTTGAAAATTCAAACCCGCCCACCCTAATTTTGGTTGACCCCAGCGAGTTCCCACACAACCTATAATTTTTCCCCTGGGTGAACGGAACGTTTATGCAAAGTTTGGTGTGTCTAGCTCTTCTGGGGGGATCAAGGCATAAGCGGACAGGGGTGACTCAGTCGGTAGCGCGCCAGGCTCGTAATCTGTAGTTCCCAGGTTCGAGTCCCAGCTGGGTCAGCGTTGAGATTTATCTCCGCTAAATTCCCCGCCCTGCCCACGGTCAGTAGGGGACACCGATGGGCTTGGAAAGGCCGCCGTCCATCGGATGGGATGTTAAGCCGTGGCCTGGTGTGTGGGAGAGTCATACCCTGTGCACGTTAAAGAACACGCTGGATGGCCTTGACGGGAGGCTACCATCTGTCTCCCAACAGCTGTTCCAGTGGGTCCCCTCCCCCAACCTTCTCTGAGCCTTCGGGGTCCATGTGACCTGGCTATTTAGCTCATGGTGTGCAAAAAAGTGCCGCTCAGAGGTAAAACAACCCAACGCATAAGCGGACAGACAAAGAAACCTTATATATTAAACAGTAAAAATTTGATAAATGTTTGAAATTTTGGTGGTAGAATTTGACTCTCGGGAGATTTAGTTTGCAGCAATGATTTACCACCAGGGGGTGGTGGGAAAATGTTTTTGCTTTAAGATGTAAATGACATTTTTTTGTGTTTTATAGGGAGTAATTATTACTATTTGCACTTTGCCAATCCATGAGTTCAAACTTCCAGTTAGAAGGCATTAAAGGCAGGAAATCAATACTACATTCTTTTCGCAACATCTCATATTTGCAAGAGGCGATAAGGTATTGTTTCATTCGATTTCTTGCTTAACCCCGACCTATCCAACTATCCACACTGTGAAATTCATAATGCGTCGCTGCTAAAAAAGGTATGTTCTAGGTTAAAGGTGACGGACATATAGCTAGACGTGCATATATCCTTGCTCATGAATTACTAGTTATGCGTTGATCCCAGGTTCAAAACATTATTCTCTTTGTAGGTGTGCACTGTTATTGGATCATTGATCTGTTGTGAGCACATTAAATAAATAATAAGCACGAGAGATTTGAGGTTTTAGACTTTCTTCAGTCTGACTACTATGATCAGGTGATCTCTAACGGTAAACGAAATGTTTGATCCAATAAATTTTGCTTCATTCGACTTGAAGACTTCTTTTAATTGCGCTGTCGAGTTTCTCCCTGAACCGACTAAACGAAGTAAATATTAAGAACATTCTGATCATAATTAAGCAAAGAAGAAATAACCTCGTTAGGATTATTTTTAACAGCCTCAAAAAACCTTTTTGAGTATATATGTGGTCGATGCCGAAGTCTTTATGAAGTTGTCTGTTAGTAACAAACCAAGGGGTATCGACCGCAGATCTCAATATTTTGTTGTGCAAGACGTATATTAATGGAGGTGATGGTCGCCCATATCTGAGAGAGTTGGGTATAAGTTAAAAAAATTTTTCTTAGCGGTATCAGGTTGGACCTCCGTAGCCCATGGCTGCTTGATGATGATGATGATGAGATAGGGACATGAAGTTATAAATATGTACAAATGAAAAACGTATGCAGAATAATAAAAATAGATTAAAAATGATTAATGGGTTTCAAGAAGTAAAAGTACTCGTAGCAGGAGAGTTTTAACTTTAAAAACGACAAACTATGTGAAGTTTAGTAACAGAAGTTGAGAGAGAGAGAGGATTGGGTAAAGTGCCTTAGAGATCACAATACATATATAAACATGGGTAAAAATACATATAAATATACAGGTACACAAAGAAAATTTTTAAAACCAATTTTAAAGTTCATTTAACTCATTCTTTGATTTAATAAAGCGCTTGTTACTGTTTTCCATTTTTATCACTATTGATCCATCTTGAGTCCAAACATTGCACTGACCAAATTCCTTAACAGCCGAATGAAACACTTTGTCTTTCTGACATCAGATCTTCATGAATGGTGATTCCACTGCCTTTAAGTTTACTTTTAGCACGGAACACGGCATTTCTTTTGCGATATGAAAAGAATTTTGCAATAAGCGTTCGGGTCTTGCCGTTCCACCAATCCCCACTCGACGACTGCGATCAATGTTTAATTTTTCTTTGAAAATTTTAATGGCAAGGTCATCAGTAGGCGTCAGTAGTTCCACTCCAAAAATTGATAAGAGTTTCTGCGTTGATACTGTTCAAGTTCATTGCATTTCAAAGAAATCTCAGAACGTAGTTGATTTATTACAACATCTTTCTCTTTAAGCTGATCTCTGCTCATGTATAGCCTCCGTAGAAAACTCAACAGTTCTTTTCTTGCAGAACAGAAGTAACTGCTTCTGTGAATAATGAGACAATCGTTTGAACAGTCTTGGGATTTGAAGACAGCTTCAACACATTTAGAGACTGACGCCAACAGATCATCGCCCGAAAGAGACAAACGAGCGTTAGGGGGCAAGGGGGATGACCTTGGAGAGCTGCTTCTACCCACTGGCGAGGTTCCGTCTTGTTTTTAGGCGCTATGATCTTAACAATGAAAGTGAGGAGCTAAGATTAAAGTACAATACCTGAAGTGTTTCAAAGAGAGGCACCAAACTTATAAGGATGGAACGCAGCTTTTCAAGACACTAAGAACTGCCAAACGAGTACAAAATACAGAACTCTGAGTGCAAAAGAGCCAGATGTTACGTCACTGCTTTGCGGTTACGGTCCGTCTGCGGTTAAAACGTCGAAATAATGTTGCTAGCAGGGACGTTTATGTGTATTATTCTGGGAGGGTCGCAAGTGGCTATCCCCCCACTTTCAAAATAATATTAAAGCTAAAGAAAGACGCGTAAAACGGAGGAGGAATATTGGAATTCAAGTCTCTTGCATCCCCCCCTCCGCCCTCACCATTCACTTTTTTCTTAGATCAGGGTCTGGTTCCAAGGAATCTATGGCAAATTTTAAATTTCGATGCTAGAGAGTCGAGATATTCCACTGACAATCCTTTTTCTCAGAGGGGGGTGAGAAAATCAACTTTTTAAATTTATGAAATAGAAGACAAATGCTCCATATATTTTATTATTACTAATAAAACACGACTATTTGCATTTTCCCCATATTATCACATTAGCTGATATTAAAACTTTTAGGGAGTGAAAAAGTAGGTGAACGAAAAACTTAATTCTGTTTGAAAACGAGATTCCCTTATCGCCTCTGGCGCTGAGGCGATATGAGTTCTAGTTATGCTAAAAATTACATATGATCTGATACAATTTAAGTGTATAATTCTCTTAGAAGAAATAAATCAATTCGTTTTTATTTTTTGGATTCATTTGAAAAACATCGTGTAATTATTTGTTGTTTAACCTTTTTTTTATTTGGCAATTTCAAATATCTGCATCATAAATCTAAAATATTAAAATTGGGAATAATAAATATTCCGCATCATCAATAGCGGAGCTGCAGTGTTGCAGGTACTACATTGTTCATGTGGGTTTTTACCTCTGAGTGCCACTTTTTTTTTTTTTAGGGGAGGGGGTGGCTCAGTTGGTAGCGCGCCAGGCTCGTAATCTGTAGTTTCCAGGTTCGAGTCCCAGCTGGGTCAGCGTTGAGATTTATCTCCGCAAAATTCCCCGCCCTGCCCACGGTCAGTAGGGGACACCGATGGACTTGGAAAGGCCGCCGTCCGTCGGATGGGACGTTAAGCCGTGGCCCCGTGTGTGGGAGAGCCATACCCTGTGCACGTTAAAGAACACGCTGGATGGCCTTGACGGGAAGTTACCATCTGTCTCCCAACAGCTGTTCCAGTGGGTCCCCTCCCCCAACCTTCTCTGAGCCTTCGGGGTCAATGTGACCTGGCCATTTAGCCCATGGTGTGCAAAAAAGTGCCGCTCAGAGGTAAAACAACCCACCCAAAGCCACTTTTTTTGCACACAATTGGATAAATGGCCAGGTCACAAAAGGATGGGGGAGGGGACCATTGAGCAGCTGTTAGGAGACAGATGGTACCCTCGGGTGAAAACCATTCCACAGTATTATTTAGGACGCACGTGGATTAATATTCCATTCCATGGACGGTGGCTTTTCCAAGCCCATCAATGTTGCCTACTGACCATAATAGGGGGAGTTTTGTGGAGATAAATCTCAACCGTGGTGAGATGGGACTCGAACCTAGGAACTGCTGATTAGGAGCCACTTTGCCCCATTTCAAATGTTTAGGTTTCACTTGTTTTAAATGAAATTTTCCAAGATAGTATTTTTATATTCATACTTGACTCACGTGTAATTATATAAAATGAATTTTATACTTCGTCTCTGTGTCACCATTTTTCATCCTCTTTCACCACTTAGAGTGGGGCGGGGTGGCTCAGTCGGTAGCGCGTCAGGCTCGTATTCTGTAGTTCCCAGGTTCGAGTCCCAGCTGGGTCAGCTTTGAGATTTATCTCCAAAAAATTCCTCTCCCTGCCCACGGTCAGTAGGGGACACGGATGGGCTTGGAAAGGCCGCCGTCCGTCGGATGGGACGTTAAGCTGTAGCCCCGTGTGCGGGAGAGCCATACCCTGTGCACGTTAAAGAACACGCTGGATGGCCTTGACGGGAGAATACCATCTGTCTCCCAACAGCTGTTCCAGTGGGTCCCCTCCACCAACCTTCTCTGAGCCTTCGGGGTCCATGTGACCTGGCCATCAGCCCAATGGTGTGCAAAAAAGTGCCACTCAGAGGTAAAACAAACCAAACCAAACAAAACCACTTAGAGTAATATGCAGTCTCTTTTACCATGTAGAGCAGAGGTTCCCAAACTTATTTTCCTACTAGCCCCTTTTCAGAAAAAAAATTACTCAGCACCCCCCTGGAAATCTACCTTCTTTAAGCGAACAAACAGAAAGATGCAGTGACAAATTTGCGTTCTTTTATATATCTATATTTCTACCTACGTCCTACAACATAGTAAAGAAAGATGTTGCAAATAAGACACCTTGAAGCTTGAAATTATTTATTAAAATCAACCATAGTAACATTCGACTTTAACTCTACACAAATAGATGAAATATTTACGAACGATTTTTCAAAATTTTCTTATCTTCCCTTTATATTTCCACCTTCCCCCAATTGCATCCAAGGCTACTACCGACCCCTGGATCGTTCCAGCGCCCCCCCAGGGGGCGGTATCGCCTACTTTGGGAAACATTGATGTAGAGTAATAATACGGTATGCAGCTTCCTCTTTGCTAACTAAAAGCAATATACCTGTTTGGTGCCTCTGTCATGCCCACGTAATTTTATTTACGTGGCAATTTTATTACGTGGCCAAGACTGTATAGGCTTCGGGACGACATGAGATTAAGCTCCATTTTGAATAGTAACATTTTCGACTGCCTCCATTTTTGTGTCCAGTTCAACGAAGAAGAAATCGGCCACAGGTCCCGAACTTTCCAGATTGAGCCTAGAACCCCAGATGGCAGTGGAGCTACGTGACATGCCTGGTAAAGAACGTTGGCCGGAGGTGAGCTGAGATTCGCACCTCGGCTACTCTGGCCAATTCCGTACAGCCACGCATGAACGGAGGGGACCTCCACAAGGGGGACCAGCGAAAAAGGAAGGAGGAGGAATTTTGGCGAAAACAATTCAGTCTCTTCTCGTCTGGATGGTGTGGTCGGTAGCAATGGTCCTCTCCAGTCAGCAGAATCCCGAAGTGTGAACAGTATGTGCAGGGGAAGCGCTAAGCAGCCTCAGCTCCCAGCAACTTGGAGTGCAGCGGCCCAGTAATCGCCTTCCCGAGGGACACCTGATTTGCTGAGGTAAGGGGGTACTGTAATGGAACTGGCTCTACTTTTCTTTTGCATTTGAATGTATTTCTGTGAACGGCCGTCACGGCAACTAGAGTAAAACGGTCTTAACTGTTAGGGACTGTCAGAGTCACGAGCAAGTAGCTCTTCATTATGGACTGTTGATCAAAATACTTGCAAGTTCCCTTAATTGAAAGGGGCCATGCTAGAGACATTGTTGAATCTGTCCCAAAAGTGGGAACTGCATACGTGTAGAATGTTTGAAGGTAATTTTGTTAATAAATGTGTATTTTATTGTTAACTGAAAAATTATCTCAGTTCTCATTATCGCAAATGTCTGTTATCTTGATTGTGTGTCCAGGAATTTGCTTTGATGGTTAGAGCAAGGAACGCATCACAGCCTAAAAGTTGTGCCGCCCTAAAAATATACAAGGGGGGGGGGGAGGTGCACAACACCTCTCCAATCTTTGCTTTATCTCTAGAAAAAAAAAAAGCTCTATCTCTAGAAAAATTGGGTGAAATGCAGAAGCGATTGATCATGAAGAACATCTGAAATGAAATCTGATATCAGGAATATCATGGTCTACTTCAAATTAAGCCCTCTTGTTTTTCCTTCACAAAAACGAAAAGGAAGTTTCATTGAAACGATAGATGAACATTTGTTGCACAAGGAATGTCATTTACTATACTGTAGTTGTTTGTTTCTCAAAATATATTTCAAACAGTTAATTAAGTATAAGAGCAACGCTGGTTAAGCTAACTAGTACATAATAACTGGTCACTATATTATAAAAATGTTACAACCTCATATATAATTTTAAAACACGTTCTAAACTTGATTTAATAAACAAAAAAAATATAGAATAATTATCCGACGAGCAGTAGTTTTTCACAGAGATCTCACAGTTCTGTCAATGTAAACGCCACAGATCTACGGAAGTAGACTTTAACAGAAAGACAAAACTTGAAAACAAATATCCATGCTACTCTGGGGCTCGAACCCAGGCCCCTATGATCTATAACTATGCACGCTAACTACACTGCAAACGGAAATACCTGCATTAACAGAAAACATGCCAATATAATGCCTCAGTCGGTAGCGCGCCAGGCTCGAGTCCCAGCTGGATCAGCGTTGAGATTTTTCTCTGCAAAACTCTCCATCCTGCCTACTGTCAGTAGGGGACACTGATGGGCTTGGAAAGGCCGTCGCCCGTCGGATGGGACGTTAAGCCGTGGTCCCGTGTGCGGGAGAGCCATACCTGTGCACGTTAAGGAACACGCTGGATGGCCTTGACGGGAGGCTACCATCTGTCTCCCAACAGCTGTTCCAGTTGGTCCCCTCCCCCAACCTTCTCCGAGCCTTCAGGGTCCACGTGACCTGGCCATTTAGCCCATGGTGTGCAAAAAAGTGTCGCTCAGAGGTAAAATAGCCCTATATATCTTCCTTTTATTGCACTAAAAATGCAAAGAGACTAATATTAAAAACCGTGCTTCCTAAAAACAATCACTTTTGAACATAGTAGCGCACCAGGCTCGTAATCTGTAGTTCCCAGGTTCGAGTCCCAGCTGGGTCAGCATTGAGATTTATCTCCGCAAAATTCCCCTCCCTGCCCACGGTCAGTAGGGGACACCGATGGGCTTGGAAAGGCCGCCGGCCGTCGGATGGGACGTTAAAGCGTGGCCCCGTGTACGGTAGAGTCATACCCTGTGCACGTTAAAGAACACGCTGGATGGTCTTGACGGGACGCTACCATCTGTCTCCCAACAGCTGTTCCAGTGGGTCCCCTCCCCCAACCTTCTCCGAGCCTTCGGGGTCCTTGTGAGCTGGCCATTTAGCCCATGGTGTGCAAAAAAGTGCCGCTCAGAGGTAAAACAACCCAACCACTTTAAAGAACACGCTGGATGGCCTTGACAGGAGCTACCATCTGTCTCCCAACAGCTGTTGTAGTGGGTCCCCTCCTCCAACCTTCTCCGAGCCTTCGGGGTCCTTGTGATCTGGCCATTTAGCCCATGGCGTGCAGAAAAAGTGCCGCTAAGAAGTAAAACAACCGACCCAACTTTCGTACATAACAATTACTCATTATTAGAGAGAAATGAGAGGAATTTGCAGCAAAATCTATATGGAAGAAAAAATAAGAATGAAAGAAGTTTTTTTATGACAGACACAACCATACATTTACATGATATTACGTTAATTTAGAAGAGAAGATACAATTATTTGAAATGTTTAGTTATATGATAAATTTTATTGATATATTCTACTGAATTTTTTAAATCGTGTTTCAAATTAACTGAAATAAACCAGAGCTGAATAAACTGATTGGTAATTATTCATAGCTTATTAAAGTAATTTCCAAATGCTCGTAATAAAAGACAATTGTAATGCACATGAACAAATCGCCTTTAATAACTCGAACTTAAAATTCTTAAAATATCTATACAGACAGTATTGCGACGAAAAGTTGGATCTTACAAATGTATACTTTAGGAAAGGGTCTTTTTCGTGTGGTATTCTTCGTAGTATAATACAAGGCACAGTGCAATGTTACATTTTTTGCAATGAACCCAAGATCGTGACACTTTTCCTCTCGTAGAACAGCAGCTGTTCCAGTGGGTCCCCTCCCCCAACCTTCTCTGAGCCTTCGGGGTCCTTATGACCTGGCCATTTAGCCCATTATGCTGAAAAAAAGTGCCACTCAGAGGTAAAACAACGCACACAAAATCCTTGAGTAGCACTACTTGAAATATTTCACAATATGGATATGTCTTGATGATTTTCATACGTTGAAGTTTCATTCTGCACGAAAATCTGATTATCGGCATGGGCCTGCAAATGAAAGGCGAGATCAGAGCTGCACTTGAATCGTACATCGCACATGGCACAAACGTGAGCTCGTTCCGTAGGTGGCAGTGACGGCGGTTGCGCTGGATGTTTGTGTTTGATGTGCACTTTTAAAGTTCCCTTTTCGGAGAAACTCTTTTGGCAGAGTTCACAGGTGAATGGACGTTCCCCGGTGTGAGTGCGGATGTGATTATTGAGATTGCCTTTGTGGATGAAACTCCTTCCACAAAACTCACAAGTAAAAGGTCTCACTCCACCGTGAATCAGCACGTGCCTGTTCAAATCCGTCTTTTGGGCGAAACCTTTATCACAAGTTCCACACGTGAAGGGTTTTTCGCCCGTATGAGTGCGCAGGTGGGTGTTTAAATCACTCTTTTGAGTGAACCCTTTGTTGCAGAAGCTGCACGTAAACGGTTTCTCACCCGTGTGAATCCTTAGGTGCGCATTCAAAACGCCTTTGTGAGTGAATCTCTTCTCACAGAAGCTGCACGTGAACGGTTTCTCGCCCGTATGCGTGCGTAAGTGACACTTCAGGTCGCCATTTTGAGCGAAACCTTTGTTGCAGAAGTCGCAGACGAATGGCCTCTCACCGCTGTGGGTCCTCTCGTGGAATTTGAAATTGTCCCTTCGAGTGAAACCCGTTTGGCAGATGTCGCAGACGTACGGACACTCCCCCGTGTGCAAACGAAGGTGACGGAAAAGTTCTCGTTTGTAAATGAACCCTTTGTTGCAGAATCGACATACGTGAGGTTTCTCGCCCGTGTGGATTCTCAAGTGCACGTTTAACGTGCTTCTGCGCGTGAATACTTTGTGACACACGTGGCAAGTGGCCTTTTTCTGAGATATTGTGATCGTCGAATTCCATGCATCGTCTGATTTGGTTCCGTTTGCTTCAACAGGGGGTAGAATTGGGTTCTTCTCGAAATCTGCAGGCGCTGGAAGAGAATATGATTGGTTAATGTCCTTCTGGAATTCATCAGGAACGTCATTGGAGAATGATTCAGTCATGTCCCTTCTTAAGTTTCCAGAAGTTTGACTGGAGAATGAATCACTTGCGTTCTTTCTTAAGTCACAGGGAGCTTGCTTAGAAAATGAATCATTTGTGTATTTTCTGGAGTCTCCAGCTGTTTGATTAGAAAATGATTCAGTAGAGTCTATTATGAAGTCACCAATTGTTTGGTTAGAGAATGATTCATTTGAGTCTCTTCTCAAGTCACTGGAGGTTTGGTTAGATGATGATTTAGTTGAGTCTCTTCTGAAGTCACCAACTGTTTGGTTAGGGAATGATTCAGTTGACTCTCTTCTGAAGTCACAGGGAGCTTGATTAGAAAATGAATCATTTGTGAATTTTCTGGAGTCACCAGCTGTTTCACTAGAAAATGATTCATTTGAGTCTCTTCTCAAGTCACTAAAGGTTTGGTTAGATGATGATTTAGTTGAGTCTCTTCTGAAGTCACCAACTGTTTGGTTAGAGAATGATTCATTTGACTCTCTTCTGAAGTTACTGGAGGTTTGATTAGAGGATGATTGAGTCCAATCTCTTCTGAAGTCAATGGTAGTTTGATTATAAAATGATTCAGTGGAGTCTCTTCCGAATTCTCCAGAAGTTTGATTAGCAAATGGTCGAACTGAATCTTTTCTGAAGTTTCCTGAACCTTGATTAGAGAATGATTCATTTGTGTTCTTTTTGAATTCTTCATTTACGTGGATATTTCCACCATTCTTTTCACAGATTTCTACATTGAGGTTATCTTTGTCGTGCATTTTTAAGTGAGCCTCTCGACTTGTGTGGGAAGCGAAATGAGATTTATGAAAACAGCAAACGTTTTCTGTTTCGTTTTAACATGAAGGATTCGAACACCCCCTTTCATCTTTTCCTGCGAATTCATTTGATGCATCAGATCTCCTACTGTGGCATATAAACTGACAGGCTCCTGTCAGACCTCTGTGGCAAGCAGTTGCTTGAGGGGGTATTTATTTTTTTTATTTTAAAGGTGAACGCTTATTTGCCTTCCTTTTAATGAATCGTTGGGAAGAGCATCATGGCGTTTGGCTGGAGTTTCGTTCGACGGAGAATATTAGTTTGGCAAACAATTGTCGATGACTGCCAAACGATCCTTTCCAAACTCCAAATCGGTTGCAACATCAGAGCAGAAACAGAGGAGTCGGTCTGCAACAAAAAAATATGAAACTTTCATTGCGATTTTGAAAATCATTAATACATTCGTAAAACAATATATTTTAATTCACATAAAATGCTATTTACGTGGTTTATTTCTAAGGGATGTTGTTTAGGTGTCACTAGAAATGCAACTTAGTAGAAATGGATCAAGATAGTCTGTTATTTTTGTTTGAAAATGTTGCACCAGCAGCAATCTGTACTCTCTGACAGAAATCTCATGGCGCATTCGATCTGCGCATGACGTCACCCATCAATAGCCATAGAAGCAGAAATCAATGACGTCACAAATAAATAAAGAACGAATAAAAATAACTTCACGGATTCGTTCTCACTTGGCTTTAAAAAAAGAGGGGCGTGTCATGATAATTCGGACCACTCATTCCTGTCGTACTAGAAATATGGACCGTTTGAAGTATTTAAATAGAATTAAAACTTTAAACTTTTTAAACATTTTAAATAATACATATTTCTCTTCTTCAAAACAAAAAAAAACTCAAAACATCATTTGCAAACATAAAAATAGTTTGTATACAGGTTTTGCTATTTAAAACGTAACCTAAACTACAAGAGTATGTGTAAGCTTTCATGTGACATCAATATAACAAAGAAGTTGTTTGTTAGCTTTATTGATAGGAATGATATTGCCCGAGTTGCATAGCTGCTTTAAATCAAAGGCATGAAATGCCCACCACCTTCTCGAGTACACGCGTCCACACTTTTAAATGTGTTTCGCGCGACTCTGTAAAGTAGTTTTGAGTCGTTGGGTTGTTTTACCTCTTAGCGGCACTTTTTTTGCACACAATAGGCTGAATGACGGTTACAAGGACTTCGAAGTCTCAGTGAAGGTTGGGGGAGGGGCTGGAACAGCTGTTGGGAAACAGATGGTAGCCTCCCATCAAGGCCATCCAGCATGTTCTTTAATGTGCACACTCTCGCACACGGGACCATTGATTAACGTCCCATCCGACGGACAGCGACCTTTCAAAGTCCATCGGTGTTCCTACTGACTGTGGGAAGGGCGGGAAATTTTGTGGAGATAAATCACAACGCTCATCCAGCTGGGACTCGAACCTGGGAACTGCAGATTACGAGCCTAGCGTGCTACCTCCCTAGTTCTCAGTCAATCTGGCAAAGAGCTCAAAACAACAAGGAGGACTTTATACCATTTACAGAAGGGGCGGGGGTGGCTCAGTCGGTAGTGCGCCATGCTCGTAATCTGTAGTTCCCAGGTTCGAGTCCCAGCTGGGTCAGCGTTGAGATTTATCTCCGCAAAATTCCCCTCCCCACCCACGGTCAGTAGGGGATACCGATGGGCTTGGAATAGGCCGCCGTCCGTCGGATGGGAAGTTAAGCCGTGGCCCCGTGTGCGGGAGAGCCATACCCTGTGCACATTAAAGAACACGCTGGATGGCCTTGACGGGAGGCTACCATCTGTCTCCCAACAGCTGTTCCAGTGGGTCCCCTCCCCCAACCTTCTCTGAGCCTTCGGGTTCCATGTGACCTGGCCATTTAGCCCATGGTGTGCAAAAAAGTGCCGCTCAGAAGTAAAACAACCCAACCTTATACCATTTACAGGAAGGATTTGTTTTTTGTAGAGGGGACTGACAAAAGATTTTTTTTTATAAAAACGTGAACTGGAAATGTGAGCTAATTACAAAGATACAACAAATTTTTGCATTGGCAACCCAAATGTAGAGGAATCCTTGTAAAAAAGCAAAAATTAAAAAAATCACAACATATTGAAAAGCTTGATTCGTGATTTGTCTGAGGGTGGGGACGCTGTGTCTCTTTCCTCCGTTACAGGCTTGCTGGCAACGGTGTATTCAACATTGTGTTTCAGTTCCTTCAAGCTTATAGAAATTAATATCGTAAAATTACTCTTCCTAAAGTTCCTAACGTTATTATTAACCATAATAATAGGTTAATTGTGCAGCGCGGTCCGGATGCCAGATCGTCAAAAGAACCTACAAGCCAAAATGCATTTTACGGGATTATGAGATTAGTTTTCATTGAATGGCAACTTGACCTTGGCAGTAAATAGAGGCCCTATGTAGGTAGAGGTTGGCCATCTCAAAATTCGACGCCATGTTTTGCCGTCATTCGGATTGTTTAGCATGCAAAGCTGAATGGTATTGCAGGAATACTTATGGATTCCGGAAAAGGGTAATATTTGAAACAGATTTCAGTGTTCATGATTGGAAGTACTTTAGATAACGGCTAACAAAAGAAAAAGTAAATTTTAGGACCTTTTTTTTTAAAAAAAAAGGTATAATTTCGCTTTGTTGTCTGTCCGTCTGTAGACATCGAATTTTTTGTTTATACAGATAAATAAAGAATTCTTTTTGTGTTGGATAGGTGTTAATCACATATTACGATTTGCATTTTCCGAATTTCCCAAAAGTTATAACTGCGACCTCTAACGGTGGAAAAAGTTGAAAATTCCAAAATATCAAACGAATATTCCAAACGATGTAGTTATGTTAGAAGTTTGAAAGTTTGGTGTTGAAATGTGAAGGTTACGAAGTTGCCATTGGCAACAATCAGTTGATCCTTTAGGCCTAGTGCGGGGGGGGGGAGGTGAATGCATTTTTTGTTTTGTTTTAACAGAAAAGTGTATGTTTTTAGAGATAAATCAAAAATTTCTTTTGGGTTCGACAGGTATTGATGAAATATTACAATTTGCATTTTGCAAATTTCCCAAAGTTATAATTGCACCCTCTAACGGTGTAAAAAAAAAAAATCGAAAAACCCAAAATTTAAAACGAATATTATAAACGATGTACTTATGTTAAAAATTAGAAATTTTGGTCGTGGAATGTGTCTTCAAAATTCCATTGACAACAATGAGTTGTCTCTAAGTATTAATAATATATATAATTATAAATGTTTTGCAAAATATATTCACTGTAATTACCGTATAAGAAGTTTCGGTCAAAAGCTGGAGGTCAAACAGTAATAACCAAAAACTCAGCTTCGTGTTTTGTTTCAACTGCGTGGAACTGTTTTGTTTTAAGAGATAATTGGAAATCACTTTTTTTAGTTGGTTACTAATGAAATGTAATTCGCATTTTCAAAGGTAGTTTTAATTTATGTTATTAGAGATCACTAAATATCGAAACTGCAAAACTTTTAACGAACGTTTCAAGCGATCTCTTTATGGTAGAAATTTCGGCGTGTAGAGTTCTGTTATGGTAGAAATTCCACTGACAGCAATGATTTTCCCAATATTTTCAGAGGAGCGAAAGAAAAGCAACTTTTTAAATTGAAGAACTAAAAGACAAATTTTTTTATGTTTTATAATTACTAATAGAATAGAGGCCGGGGGTGGTTTAGTCGGTAGCGCGCCAGGCTCGTAATCTGTAGTTCCCAGGTTCGAGTCCCAGCTGGGTCAGCGTTGAGATTTATCTCCGCAAATATTCCCCGCCCTGCCCACGGTCAGTAGGGGACACCGATGGGCTTGGAAAGGCCGCCGTCCGTCGGATGGGACGTTAAGCCGC
The DNA here is from genome assembly GCA_038380435.1 of Ryuthela nishihirai. Classification (NCBI taxonomy): domain Eukaryota; kingdom Metazoa; phylum Arthropoda; class Arachnida; order Araneae; family Heptathelidae; genus Ryuthela; species Ryuthela nishihirai. Next base: position 42,975,049 of record JAWZYU010000022.1, read on the forward strand.
GGCCCCGTGTGAGGGAGAGCCATACCCTGTACACGTTAAAGAACACGCTGGATGGCCTTGACGGGAGGCTACCATTTGTCTCCCAACAGCTGTTCCAGTGGGTCCCCTCCCCCAACCTTCTAGTTCCCAGGTTCGAGTCCCAGCTGGGTCAGCGTTGAGATTTATCTCCGCAAATATTCCCCGCGCTGCCCATGATCAGTAGGGGACACCGATGGGCTTGGAAAGGCCGCCGTCCGTCGGATGGGGCGTTAAGCCGTGGCCCCATGTGAGGGACAGAATACCCTGTGCACGTTAAAGAACACGCTGGATGGCCTTGACGAGAGGCTACCATCTGTCTCCCAACAGCTGTTCCAGTGGGTCCCCTCCCCCAACCTTCTCTGAGCCTTCGGAGTCCATGTGACCTGGCCATTTAGCCCATGGTGTGCAAAAAAGTGCCGCTCAGAGGTAAAACAACCCAACCCACTGTCCCAAATACACTGTACACAGAAACAATCTGTTTCAGACACTCTTATCACTTGGAGTCACTCACTACACAGTACAAACTATACTTGGCCCTCACAAAAATTGTAAAGATCATTATAGGGCCCTTGAACTCTACCTTCACCTTTCTGGGAGGTTTTCCTAGTGCCCCCACTTTCTGCCCCCTTCTTCCCTTCCCTTTGCTTCGCTTCCCAAACTTCTATTTCCTCAATTTAAAGATCCATGGGACACCAAAAGATCCAGATGCCTCCAAAAGATCCATATAGGACAAATAAAAGATGCATTTTGGACAAAAAAAGAAAAAAAAACTATATAATAAATGGTATATAATCATGTACCTACAAAAATGAAAAAAAATATATATATAATTCTACTGATGATATATTCTAAAAAAATAATCTAATAATATCATATACATTTTGAATATCTCTTCCCCACTCTTATTGTTTATTCACTGTTGAATTATCCCAAAAATATTCTACCAACACAAATCTATAATGCACTACTAACATATGAAAATTAAAAAACTAAATGGATAATATCCTACCCTTTCCAAATCACACTATAGTAACATAAATAACTTTATATAAATCCCACTTTCTATTCAACTTGCTCATATGTAATTATTCACTTACCTAGCTTACCGATACTTCACCCATAAATCCCATGATATGTCTCACCTTCTGCATTTATTACAATAACTGCTACTCAAAACTGGTACCCTCAAACTGCACCACTGCCAGTCACCACACACTAGCTACTGAACATCCTCCTGACACTTGGGGCAGGGGTGGCTCAGTCGGTAGCGCGCCAGGCTCGTAATCTGTAGTTCCCAGGTTCTAGTCCCAGCTGGGTCAACGTTGAGATTTATCTCCGCAAAATTCCCCGCCCTGCCCACGGTCAGTAGGGGACACCGATGGGCTTGGAAAGGCCGCCGCCCGTCGGATGGGACGTTAAGCCGTGGCCCCGTGTGCGGGAGAGACATACCTTGTGCACGTTAAAGAACACGCTGGATGGCCTTGACGGGAGGCTATCATCTGTCTCCCAACAGCTGTTCCAGTGGGTCCCCTCCCCCAACCTTCTCTGAGCCTTCGGGGTTCATGTGACCTGGCCATTTAGCCCATGGTGTGTAAAAAAGTGCCGCTCAGAGGTAAACAACCCAAAATCCTGACACTTCCAAAAGGCTCTGGAACCTTCAAATTGCCTATATCAGGAGTAAATCTTCCTCTGCTGGTAAATTACCTTACTCCAACTGAACTTGCCCAAAACTTATCATATTTACACATATTGGCCCATTTCACTTCTCCCTATCGTTTTTCGCCGAGCTAAGCCTTTTCCAGGCGACTCCTGCACATCACTTCACTGTATGACACTGACTCTTCCCATTCACAGATGGTGTTGGTAATCAACACTCCTAAACCACACCTCTATTAACTTATATTTGCATGGACCACTCTGCTCCCGCAGCTACCCCCCCTCCTAGGGTGTGATCTTAATATTTTATAAATAAAATAAAATAAAATAAAAAATAATAAAAACTCTTCTGCACTTCTCATTGACTTATTAAGTCTGCAACTTAACATTAATCTCTATCCACATATACACAACTATTATGCATTGTTCACCTCCCTTCCTCTACTACCCCAATTAACCCCTCCCTCCCCAGGGGGGGGACCGAAAATTAAAATTTATTTAGTTGAAAAATACTTAAAAAAAATAATAAAACATGGTAATCCTCCTGCTCAATTCTATTTATGGAGTTAGCGATTTCTAAATATCGAAATCAAAACCTCGGCATATATTATACAAACTTATCCATCACATCAGCTCTCTCCTACCCACTTAACTCCTCTCCCCCCCGACATGAAAACTGGATCCCCCCCCCCTCAACAACTGCATTCCAGACACAGGGCGGCCTGCAGCCGAAAGCCCCAAAGCCAAATTGTAAGATTGCTGGCCTATCACTGTGCCAGTGCATTCAAAGTTGTACCTCCTCAACCACTGCCCAATTTGCCCGTGGACCTGATGATAAGAGGGCCGAGGCCCTCTTTACAAAGAGGTCCAGAACAAATGACGGATGTGTAAGAAGAAGAAGAAGGCCAGCCTCTAACTATACAGGACCTCTACCAGTTAACAATTCATACGTATCGTTCTATTTTGATAATGTTTCGTGCAACATTCGAAATTTTAAAGCTTGGTACTGATGACTTTTGAACATAGAACATCGAGCGAATGAAAGACTGATTTTTTTCATAATAAAATAACGTAATAAAAAACGAAAGTGTGCTGTGAAATATTTCCCGAAATTGCTGCATTAATGAATATAAGTTGAAATTTGTAATTGGAAAATATATTTTTACCAGATTATCGCAGATTAATTTTCATTGAATGGCAACCATCACAGTAAACAGTTCAACTTTACACTTTATTGAAGTAAATTATAATTATATATATATCAAAGTATGCTGTGAAATATTTGCCCGAATAGCTGCATCAACTGACTTAAGCACAAATGTTTACTTTAAACAAAAATTTTTTTTCTATTTAGAAATAAATAGCCTTTGTATTCATGTGCATTATAATCATTTCTGTCTACTAGCTTTTTTTTTACAGTTTTATTTGTGTTGCCAGATGCATTTTTTTACTACATGACTCTAAAACAGTCCTTTTGAAATAAAACTTGTCATCTTTTTTGTTAAATATTTTATTTTCAGAAAATCCAGAATTAAATGTTGATTAATTTAGCATATAACATGCCATAATTCATTTCACTAATTATTTGGCAAAAAAGTTCCAAAGTTAAATTTGGCCTCTGGATGTAAACCAGTTTTTCAGGCTGGATACTTGGAAGGGTTAACAATGCTAATAATACAGATATGGTTCTGCACCTTTTAAATACGGTCCTTAGGGTCGTTATGTACAGTCGCTCAAAAAAGTATCCGAACACTATGGTTGATTACAAAATTCAGAAAAATATCTGACAATGATTTTTTTAGAAATTAGTGATCTGGCAACCTTCGTGTCACGTGATTACAGAATTCAGGAGAAATATCTGGAGCGTGTACAGCAATTGTACACGCTCCAGTTACTGTTCACAGCAAACTGGAGCGTGTGCAGTTACTGCACACGCTCCAGTTTGCTGTGAACGGTAACTGCACATGCTCAATATTTCCGTGAGTGAGCCCACACGATCTGGTATCAAAATAATATGACCACTGTAGGTGGTCATATTATAGACCTACAGTGGTTCATATAATTTTGATTATTTTAGAAATTAGTGATCTGGCAACCTTCATGTCACGTGATTACAGAATTCAGGAAAAATATCTGGAGCATGTACAGCAACTGTACACGCTCCAGTTACCGTTCACAGCAAACTGGAGCGTGTGCAGTTACTGCACACGCTCCAGTTTGCTGTGAACGATAACTGCACACGCTCAATATTTCCGTGAGTGAGTCCACACGATCCAGGTCTTTGTGAGCTCACACGAACCATCCAATATGCTGTGAACATTAACGCAACCGCTCCAGTTTGCTGTGAACGATAACTGCACACGCTCAATATTTCCGTGAATGGGCCCACACGATCCAGGTCTTTGTGAGCTCAGACGATCCAATGTGCTGTGAACGTTAACCGCAAAAAAATAATAAAAATATCTGACAATGATATTTTTAGAAATTAGTGATCTGGCAAGCAATCGAGCTCCGGATTAAGGCATGGCTGTTTGTGTCGTTTTTCTGCTGAGGTCCTGCCATCCTCTCTGACAGGCTCCTATCAGACCTCTGTGACAAGCAGCTGCTTGAGGGGATATTTATTTTATTTTTTTTTATTTATTATCTTATCATTTTATTCTGCCTCTTTACTATTTCCTCACCTATTTTTTGTCACATTTCTTTTTTCCTTTTCCCACCTTCTTTCTATTCTTCTCATTTATTTATTTATTTATTTACGGTGACAGAGGGGCTGAGTTGGTAGCGTGCCAGGCTCGTAACCTGCAATTATCAAGTTCGGGTTCCAAGTGGGCAAGTGTAGAGATTTTTCTCTGCCAAACTCCCCGCCCTGTCTACAGTGAATAGGGGTCACTGTTGGGCTTCAAAAGGCCGCCGTCCGTCGGATGGGACGTTCAGCCGTGGTTCCGTGTGTGGGAGAGACACACCCGCGCACGTTAAAGAACACGCTGTGTGGCCTTGACGGGAGGCTGACGACACCCTTTTCCGAACAGCTGTCCAACATCTTTTCCTAACAGCTGTTGGGTCCCCTCACCCAACCATCCATGAAACCACGAGAGCTTCGAACTTGGACATCTGTCCCAAATAACTGATATTTAAGTAGCAATATCATGTTTTTAAAATTAAAAGAGCTAGAATATACCCATTAAATAATGGTTGACTTTCGGCACAATTCTTGTACAGAGTTGCAGCAAAATTAGACCATAATGCTACCTAACCATATTGGCAATAAATCATCGGCACGGTTTAAAATTCGAAAGTTCCATAATTAGAGATGTGATGGAATTGACTGATTTCGATAGTATTAAACTAATGTAGACGATAGGTACTCTCCCAGCTGCTCCGCAACCTTAATGTCAGCGTTCTGATAGGTATCAACCAGCACACAAGGCTCAAAATCGGAGATATGAATGAACAGAAGATTTCGATAATACAAAAGTAATCCCCCCCCCCCCGATAGGGGACCACTTTGGCGCGGTGGTGGTGGTGGTGGTGTGTGTGTGTGTGTGGGGGGGGGTAACCCCCCCCCCCACCAACACCACCATCCGTGTGCACATTAAAGAACACACTGGATTGACTTGGTGGGAGGCTACCATCGGTCTCCTAATAGATGTTCACTGGTCCTTTCCCCCAACCTTTTCTGAACGCTTAGAGTCCTTGTGACCTTATCATTTAATCAATAGTGGGCAAAACAAATGTCACTCAGAGGTAAAACAATCCAACCTCTCTTTCATTCTTTCGTGCGATAGCTTCCTCTGCTCTCATAATACATTTAATTTTCTCATTTGAATTAATATTATATATTTCACTAGCTTCTGTAATTTTTTAAATTTCAAAATATATTAATTATATTATACATTTATAAATAAAAATATATTATAAAAGATATAATTTTATAACATTTTTTTATTTCATTAAAACGTATTTCTTTAATTGTTAAAAATAAGTTGTAGCTGTCATTAAATAATAATAAAATTATTAGAAATTATATATTCAATTATTAATTAACATTAAATTATTAATTAACAGAACAATGGAACTAAATATTAATAATAATAATAACTAATTAATAATCATTTGTGGTTTAATAATAATAATAAAAAATAAATACCCCCTCAAGCAGCTGCTTGCCACAGAGGTCTGACAGGAGCCTGTCAGTTTATATGCCATAGTGGATGGCAGGACCTCAGCAGAAAAACGACACAGACATACCTTACCCGGGGCTCGAACCCAGAGTCCCTTAGATCAGTAGCCAAAGCGCGCTAACCACTCGGCCATGGGACGAACTACTAGTACTAATAATAATAATTCATTAATTAACACAACAATGAAACTGAAATATTAATAATAATTATTTATGTTTAAATAATAATAATAATTTAAAATGCCTGATTATATATTAATTTTATAATAAATTTAAAGAGCTAAGTTTTAGAGTAAGAATTTCTCTATGAATTTTATAATAAAAATAGTTAAATTTTTCTCTTCTTAATCATTTTTGAATGTTTTTTAAATCTACACAAATTATTTAATTTCTCTTGTATACTGAAAGCTTTTTGCTCGTGTTGCTACCTCCTGACCCTTGTACCGTTAATTTAATAAAAGCTTTATAAGAAAGCCAATTTGCTTCGCTGTGTTGTCAAAGGAATTGCTGCTGACATGGACTACTACTTACTTTCAGACGAGGTAGGATGCACGTAACCTCCTTTCGAATTCGACGTCGAAGCCTTTTCTCCCGAACTCCACAAGAGGCCGATTGAGAGAATGCATGTGATTTCTGAACCTAGCAAGAATCATCCACACTCAGAATGAGTTCGTGATGTCGGATGACCGAATAATTGCAGCCGACATAACGTCCAAGGGATCGATCTGCAACTGCAGCGATCTTCGGCACATAGCACTTCCGCTAGAATGCTCGGTGAAGACAGGAAGTGCGTTGCAGCGAAGGGGAACGTTAATAACGTTAATAGAGCGCATGCGCGATTCTGGCAAGGGAAGCGCGAAGGATTTGGCCAAAGACCCAACTCACTAGCTATAACGCCGCTGGAATGAAACAGCAGAAACGTTACTAGAAACGTCATTACGTTACGTGTATATGAGAGGTCTTTCTACAGGCTTTCTCAGTAAACTATTTTGTTGGTATTGAAATTAATGATGGGTTGAGTTTTTGGAATTGATTTTTAAGGCTGTTAACTTGTTCGCTGGATTATATTGAAATGCTACATGCAGGGCCCCCACATCCTGAAGCGGGCCCCTTCCATACCGCTAATTTTAAGGGTAGCGTGCTGTTCTACGGAATTTAGGATAAAATAAGTCGACAGACTCCTGTCAGACCTCTGTGGCAAGCAGTTGCTTGAGGGGGTATTTAGTTTTTTTTATTTAAGTCATTTCAAATAATGACACAAAAGTAATTTTATATTTATTAAAAAAAATATATGGATTTACACAATAAAAACTTACATTAATATCAAAAATTATTTCAAAGCATATTTTCTAGCTTTGGTGGTCGCAAATTTTTCAATAATTTCAGTAAAATCAACTTGTTTAGCTAATCATTTTCGATGCACAAAATTGCTAGATGATTAAGTCCTCTTGACTAGTTGTGCTTCTTTGCCATGTTTTCAGTGGGGGCGGGGGTGGCTCAGTCGGTAGCGCGTCAGGCTCGTAATCTGTAGTTCCCAGGTTCGAGTCCCAGCTGGGTCAGCGTTGAGATTTATCTCCGCAAAAATTCCCTGCCCACGGTCAGTAGGGGACACCGATGGGCTTGGAAAGGCCGCCGTCCGTCGGATGGGACGTTAAGCCGTGGCCCCGTGTGCGGGAGAGCCATACCCTGTGCACGTTAAAGAACACGCTGGATGGCCTTGACGGGAGGCTACCATCTGTCTCCCAACAGTTATTCCAGTGGGTCCCCTCCCCCAACCTTCTCTGAGCCTTCGGGGTCCTTGTGGCCTGGCCATTTAGCCCATGGTGTGCAAGAAGTGCCACTCAGAGGTAAACAACCCAACGTTAAAGAACATGCTGGATGGCCTTGACGGGAGGCTACCATCTGTCTCCCAACAGCTGTTCCAGTGGGTCCCCTCCCCCAACCTTCTCTGAGCCTTCGGGGTCCATGTGACCTGGCCATTTAGCCCATGGTGTGCAAAAAAGTGCCGCTCAGAGGTAAAACAACCCAACCCATGTTTTCAGTGAATTTGCCAGTCTGCTGAACGATCTTTCAGCTGAAGAAACAGGAACTGGTATTGTACAAAACAGCTTAATGGCGAGGAAGATATTGGCAAAAATACTGTTGCGAATTACAAAATGGATTGGCACTGGGCGTGAGTATTAATAACTATATTTTAAAACCAATTATAATACAATGCAAATCGTTTCAATAATATGGATGAAGTATCTCATAAACAAATTAACTACTATTATACATAAGTCATTAACACTTTTACTACAGAGCATACAAGACCAGTCTGTTCTACAAAACTGTTACCTCTATACTATCTGTCGTATCTCTTGAATACATTAACTTCAGGCGTAAATAATCCTTCGTTTTTGATTAGATCACTAGACGTATCACTCTAGCAAAACATAACGACCGCCCGCGCACACATCACATAAAAGGTACTTATTTTCTTTTACTTAATGCGCACAGACTCAGACCATCTGAACATCCTTTCTGATGTCACAACTTTGACACACTGCACTGCTATATTTTTCATTCTTCTTCTTCAGAACTGGGGCGGGGGTGGCTCAGTCGGTAGCGCGCCAGGCTCGTAATCTGTAGTTCCCAGGTTCGAGTCCCAGCTAGGTCAGCGTTGAGATTTATCTCCGCAAATTCTCCCCGCCCTGCCCACGGTCAGTAGGGGACACCGATGGGCTTGGAAAGGCCGCCGTCCGTCGGATGGGACGTTAAGCCGTGGCCCCGTGTGCGGGAGAGCTCATACCCTGTGCACGTTAAAGAACACGCTGGATGGCCTTGACGGGAGGCTACCATCTGTCTCCCAACAGCTGTTCCAGTGGGTCCCCTCCCCCAACCTTCCCTGAGCCTTCGGGGTCCATGTGACCTGGCCATTTAGCCCATGGTGTGCAAAAAAGTGCCGCTCAGAGGTAAAACAACCCAACCCAACTCTTCAGAACTGTTCTAAGTTCCAAATCGTTGGCTCATTGAATCTCACGTAGAAGCACACACGAGGGCTCCAGTCACGTTAACTCGTGAAGTCAGTGTTGCTCGTTCATCTGTCGTAACAATACCTTGGGTTGGGTTGTTTTACCTCTGAGCGGCACTTTTTTGCACACCATGGGCTAAATGGCCAGGTCACATGGACCCCGAAGGCTCAGAGAAGGTTGGGGGAGGGGACCCACTGAAACAGCTGTTGGGAGACAGATGGTAGCCTCCCGTCAAGGCCATCCAGCGTGTTCTTTAACGTTGGGTTGTTTTACCTCTGAGCGGCACTTTTTTGCACACCATGGGCTAAATGGCCAGGTCACATGGACCCCGAAGGCTCAGAGAAGGTTGGGGGAGAGGACCCACTGAAACAGCTGTTGGGAGACAGATGGTAGCCTCCCGTCAAGGCCATCCAGCGTGTTCTTTAACGTTGGGTTGTTTTACCTCTGAGCGGCACTTTTTTGCACACCATGGGCTAAATGGCCAGGTCACATGGACCCCGAAGGCTCAGGGAAGGTTGGGGGAGAGGACCCACTGAAACAGCTGTTGGGAGACAGATGGTAGCCTCCCGTCAAGGCCATCCAGCGTGTTCTTTAACGTGCACAGGGTATGGCTCTCCCGCACACGGGGCCACGGCTTAACGTCCCATCCGACGGACGGCAGCCTTTCCAAGTCCATCGGTGTCCCCTACTGATCGTGGGCAGGGTGGGGAGTTTTTGCGGAGAAAAATCTCAACGCTGACCCAGCTGGGACTCGAACCTGGGAACTACAGATTACGAGCCTGGCGCGCTACCGACTGAGCCACCCCCGCCCCGTAACAATACCTTGCAGTTTTTTGTCGTAAATTACGCTCAGAAGTCTAATCGGGCTTCTTTCAGTGCCGAAAACTGTCTTGTGAATACTTTTAAGGTAAGGGATTTCGTGCAGCAAATCTTCTGACAGATCTTTCTCGTATGTATTTGCAAGTTTTGCTGCCTTTGCGGTAGGTTGACCATCGTCTAAGTTCTGTAAGTTCAAAGTGGGTAAGAATAATTCACACATGGTATCTGCTGCTTCAAATATTGTCTTTAAATCATTGAAAATAAAATCCAATACTGGGTAAACTACGGAAATTCTGAAATTTTGTTCAAGTTCCATAGAAATGTTTCGGTTTTCGAGAAATTGAGGTTGCATTCTACTCGATATGATGAGAGGAAAATGTAATGTGCCTAATAAAATAATGAATTTTAATTGGATGGACAAAACAAAAGTCAATATTTTATAATGTCGCTTTTTGTCTTCTGTTCATCTCACTTAGCTGGCCGACCCGAAACACCGGGCCCCCTCCTAATCCCGGGCCCCCAGAATAGAGCCCTGTCAGCCCCTCCTTTGTGGGGGCCCATGGCTGCATGTCTAAAATGAGATGGTTGCACAATGCTAAATAAGACATTAGTTAGAATTCCTCTATGGCAGGGGTGGGCAAATAGCGGTCCGCATTCGGCCCGCTAAGAGTTTTTTGTGGCCCGCCAAGACAGTCAGAAAAATCCGCCTTAGGTTTGGGTTGGGTTGTTTTACCTCTGAACGGCACTTTTTTGCACACTATGGGCTAAATGGCCAGGTTACAAGGACACCGAAGGCTCAGAGAAGGTTGGGAGAGGGAACCCACTGGAACTGCTGTTGGGAGACAGATGGTAGCCCCCCGTCAAGGCCATCCAGAGTGTTCTTTAACGTTGGGTTGTTTTACCTCTGAGTGGCACTTTTTTGCACACCATGGGCTAAATGGCCAGGTCACAAGGACCCCGAAGGCTCAGAGAAGGTTGGTGGAGGGAACCCACTGGAACAGCTGTTGGGAGACAGATGGTAGCCTCCCGTCAAGGCCATCCAGCGTGTTCTTTAACGTGCACAGGGTATGGCTCTCCCGCACACGGGGCCACGGCTTAACGTCCCATCCGACGGACGGCGGCCTTTCCAAGCCCATCGGTGTCCCCTACTGACCGTGGGCAGGGCGGGGAATTTGCGGAGATAAATTTCAACGCTCACCCAGCTGGGACTCGAACCTGGGAACTACAGATTACGAGCCTGGCGCGCTACCGACTGAGCCACCCCCGCCCAATCCGCCTTGAACCGAGATTTCATTCCTGTGCGCGACCAAAGATTCGTCTCGTATTTTCCACTAGGACCGCCACGTCAATACGCATGCGCATTGTAGATACGAAAACAATTGCCCACCCCTGCTCTATGGCGATTAATTGCCGATCAGAATTGGCCAGTGGCGTACAGTAAAATCTCGTCCACCCTCCCCGAGGTCTCGGGGGACCCTTTTGCGAAAACCCATTAACTTCCAATTATTCAAATTTTATAATTAGATTTAATATTGATACCTTTGTTTTTAGCATTTTCATTTTTAACAACTTCAATTTTTTAGAACCCACAGGTATTTTAAAAACCAAAATTAACCAAAATTATATAAATAATAAACCAAAATTATTACACTGCATATACCTGGATTACTTAAATATAAAGGAGTGCGTTTTAATTTAGACTATTTTCTTAGTTCTATTCAATAATGAATTCACAGATTACTTGTTGACGTATATATAATTAAAGAAATAGTTTTATGGGGAAAAATGATTCGCCAAGCGAACATTTCTTATAAAGAAATCTTATCTTTTAAGAGGTCATTTAAAAGTCGCAACTAAATGGATAAATGAGAGAGCTGGTGGTACTTAGTGGTTGAGCACTTGGCATGTAACTGGGGGCGCGGGTTCTAATCCCACTCATCAGCAAATCATTTTTTCCAAAAAATTATTTCTCAGTTTTGGGTTGTTGTTGTTTTACCTCTGAGCAGCACTTTTTTGCACACCATGGGCTAAATGGCCTGGATCACATGGACCTCGAAGGCTCAGAGAAGGTTGGGGGAGGGGACCCACTGGAACAGCTGTTGGGAGACAGATGGTAGCCTCCCGTCAAGCCATCCAGCGTGTTCTTTAACGTTGGGTTGTTTTACCTCTGAGCGGTACTATTTTGCACACCATGAGCTAAATGGCCAGGTCACATGGACCCCGAAGGCTCAGAGAAGGTTGGGGGAGGGAACCCACTGGAACAACTGTTGGGAGACAGATGGTAGCCTCCCGTCAAGGCCATCCAGCGTGTTCTTTAACGTGCACAGGGTATGGCTCTCCCGCACACGGGGCCACGGCTTAACGTTCCACCCGACGGACGGCGACCTTTCCAAGGCCATCGGTGTCCCCTACTGACCGTGGGCAGGGCGGGGAATTTTGCGGAGATAAATCTCAAAGCTGACCCAGCTGGGACTCGAACCTGGGAACTACAGATTACGAGCCTGGCGCGCTACCGACTGAGCCACCCCTTATTAGTTTTGGATAGGTATTTACCTATAAAACACATCTAAAAGTGAATTATATCATGTTCAGTTTATTCCCTAGAGAACTAAAGAAGAGCTTTAAACAAAAACAATTAAGATCATGAAATACGGTTCACAGATTCCCCTTATCCTAGGGGCGGGGGTGGCTCAGTCGGTAGCGCGCCAGGCTCGTAATCTGTAGTTCCCAGGTTCGAGTCCCAACTGGGTCAGCGTTGAGATTTATCTCCGCAAAATTCCCCACCCTGCCCACGGTCAGTAGGGGACACCGATGGGCTTGGAAAGGCCGCCGTCCGTCGGATGGGACGTTAAGCCGTGGCCCCGTGTGTGGGAGAGCCATACCCTGTGCACGTTAAAGAACACGCTGGATGGCCTTGACGGGAGACTACCATCTGTTTCCCAACAGCTGTTCCAGTGGGTCCCCTCCCCCAACCTTCTCTGAGCCTTCGGGGTCCATGTGACCTGGCCATTTAGCCCATGGTGTGCAAAAAAGTGCCGCTCAGAGGTAAAACAACCCAACCCAACCCCTTATCCTAGCTTTATGTAACTTTTCTTCCCTAAAAAGAGGAATATCTGATAACAGGGATGGAATGCCACTTGAACGACCACTAAATTCGACGCAGTTTCTTTTTAATCGGAGCATGAAGAAACATTTCCTTTCCCATAAGCAAAAAAAAGTTCATTGTAATGGTTTTTTTGTCTCTATATATTTTGAAAAACACTCGTATCGCCACGGATATGTACTTGATTTTGTCCAATATTTCTTTTAAGCTTATTTAATGAACGAAAGTAGATGTTAATTAATATCTCAAACTAAAACAAAAGTGGTAGTTTCGGAAATTCATTATAAAACTTTTGACAGATTTTTAAGCAAATTTTATTTTATTTCTGAGACAAATGAACTGATCTGATATTTTAATTATTTCTCGAAATCTTAATTAATTGTCGCAACGAATGCAACAGTCGAATGCAGCTCTTAAGGGCCCATCCACTTATCAGAATGCATGTCAACTATGCAAAAGACAGGTTTTATTGAAGTTTACTCTAATCCAAACTTCGCGAGAATGGGAACAAGCACAAGCTCGCTCAGTGCTGCTCACCGAGAAATTGTATGATTAGAGGCTTGTGCTCACGAGAGATAACACTGTTCTACAAGGGAAGTTTTTCTTTGGTTAACTGATGTGTTGCTAAAGTATTTTGGTGTGAGAAATTGTAATCCGAGATCAGAACTGTGTCTATCAGGGCTAGTTTTAGAGTTATGGAGATATAACACATCAATTTCATACATATTACTTGGGGAATGAAAAATCAGGGAATGTCACATCAAAAAAGTTGTTGGCAACAATGTTATACTATTCTTAGTTTAGATAACTACTAGTCTGCCTCTGTAAAGGTTATTTTAAAAACGTATAAGCTACAAGATATTTGTGGAATTAAAATCAGTTTTTTCAAACTGTATTCTAGGGTATGCCAAGATATTTTATGACAATATTTGTGTTGTTAACATGACAGATTTCTGAATACTTCAATTCTGTTATTATTTTTTCTTTTGTATTGCAGAAAATGCCTCTCGGAAAATGTCAAAATAAGGCAGACAACTTCTGTTATATTTGCGGAGAGTTCATCTTTGCAAGACACAAGGAAAAAATGTCACCTAAAATAAAGACATTACTTTGGATGTAAAATAGATCAGGATAAGCAGTAGACACCTCACATATGTTGTGTAACTTGCTATGTGAAATTCATAAACTGGTGGAAGGATAAAGTCAGCGCCATTTTATTTGCTGTACCCATGATATGGAGGGAACGAAAACACCATTCCACAGATTGCTACTTCTGTTTGACTACTCTCCAGGGCTTTACCATCAGAAAATCGAAGAGACATATCGATTATTCCAACTTACGTTCTGCGATACGACCAGTACCACATTCTAAAAGATTGCCAGTTCCACTAACTCCAAGTCAAGAAACAGAATATGAAGAAAGTACTGATGAAGAGAGTGAGGCACGAGAATCACCTCCAGAAAGAAGTGATCATTCCTACGAGGCTATCTTGGAGTCAACTCCACATTTTTTTAACGCAAGCAGATATGAACAATTTCGTTCCTGATCTAGGGCTAAATAAACAAAATGCTGAACTGATGCATACTCTAGGTTGCAAGAATGGAATCTTCTCCAACCTAGTAAAAGTATAACTTTATATAGGAATAGAGAACGGAATTTTGTTACATTCTTCTCGGCAATTGACTTTCTGTAATGATATTGCCGGTTTGATGACAGCTTTAGGCTTTATTCCTGACCCACAAAATTGGAGACTCTTTATAGATGCATCAAAAAGTAGCTTGAAGGCAGTTTTACTACGAAATGGGAAATTTATGCCTGTTCCAGTTGCCTATGCTAATATAACAAAAGAATCATGTAATATTCTAGATATAATGTTGAAATCCATTAAATATACGGATTTCAATTGGAAAATAAGTGGGGATTTAAAAATCATTGCCATGATATTGGGAATGGAACAAGGGAACACGGAATTTCTTCGTTTCCTTTGTCAATGGGACAATCATGACAGAACTTGAAACATTATTTGAAGAAAACTTGGCCAATACGTAATTGGAAAGTGGGAGCAAAAATTAACAGAAGCAGAGACTTACAGCTTAAGGGGGACGTTATCCTTCCTCCCCTTCATATAAAACTGGGATTTATGAAGCAGTTTGTCAAGGCAATGGATAAATATGGTAGAGGATTTGCCTGCCTAACAACAAAATTCCCCCGTCTTTCAGAAGCAAAGATAAAAGAGGGCGTGCTTGTTGACCCTCAAATAAGACAGATGAAGAAAGATGTGAAATCTGATGAATCTCTAACAGCGAAAGAGAAACTTGCTTGGACATGTTTTAAGAAAGTTACAGACAATTTTCTTGGAAAAAAGAAGTCTAAAGATTATAAAGAAGTAGTAAACCCGATGTTACATGCATATCGGGATTTAGGATGTAAGATGTCTTTGAAAGTGCACTTTCTGCATTCACATGTGGACTGCTTTCCGGAAAGCTGCAGTGACGTCTCCGATGAACACGGTGAGAGGTTTCACAAAGATATTTCGACAATCGAAATGCGACGTGAAGGGAAGTTATTACGAATATTCGTGACAGATTTTTAAGCAACTTTTATTCTATTTCTGAACCAAATGAACTGATCGGATATTTCAATTATTTCCCGAAATTTTAATTAATTGTCACATCAAATGATTAATTATATTTTATAGAATTTTAGATATTTTCAATAAAATTCATATCGAGTTTCTTACTTGCATAAACTGTCAATAGATGGCAGCAGGCACTTCTCGTATAAAAAAAAATTACTATTAGTTCATAAAAAAAAATTACTATTAGTTCAAACTGCAGACACCTATGTACATCGGTGTGCACCAGGGAACACAAAACTGCAACATACATTGACTTACATGTTCGCAAGATGATTAAATGTATTAATTTACATATTAATTTTAAAAATTCTGCAAAATTACTCAAAGTAAACATACAACGGCTTTTCCAGGAATCCTAAAATATACTCCTGAACGGGACAAAATACTCAATGAATAACTTTAGGGTCAGCTATCACTATGCCAAATAGTCATGGGTGTTAGACAGGTTGAAACACTGATTAAATCGCAATTAATATACCAAGAGTAAGACAAACCACAGCTGCAGCGGACTAAAAAATGATTGCCTGCGCATGCGCAGATCGCCCCTTACAGTTGTTTTTGTGCATGCACATAAATTTGCCACGTTCAGCTTCAATAAAATTTCGCAGAACGGCGCCACTTACGCTTGTACGAAACTAGCCACCTCTCCTTAGACCTTTTTGGCTACTGCTTAGCGTTTGAAGAAAACAAACGTTAATTAAAATCTTAAACTAAAACAAGAGCAGTAATTTTTGAATTCGTTATAAACACTCGGGACAAATTTTTAAAAGAATTTTATTCCATTTCCAAACCAAATGAACTGATCTGATATTTGAATTATTTCTCGAAATGTTAATTGTCACAACGAATGCAACGACCGCTGTTAGAAGGCAGATTGGAGTTTCTCTTCAATATCAGAAAGTTAAGTCCGGGCTCTCCACGTCTCCATGGCGACGTAAAAGAGTAATACTCCTTGTCTTTTGCTACCTAGAGCATGTTACAGCGCTCACTGCGCGATCAAAATAGTTGGCTATTCAGCAGGGAAAACAACCTGTCTCCTGCATACCCACGATAAGACTTAGTTTCGAACTAGTCTAGCTCTGATAACGTGCTCGCATTCGTTGCCATGGCATAGCTGAAACCCGCGTGCACTCTTTCACTTTCACTGACTTATTTGCTCTCTGTAATGGTTGCTTTTAATGGGATCTCGGAGCCGACAGAGACGCCTCTATTTCGGTTCCATGTGACATCGTGCTGTCATCACTGGAATCATTTGAATAGGATCTCGATACTACGTGTGGGAATGATTTGATGTGACTGCAACCAGGGCCGGATTAAGGCCAACTGATACCGTAAGCACAGCCCAACAATGGTGCCTCCCTCGGCCTTTCCACTGCTTTACTGAGAAGATATTAAGACTCAGTAAGTGCCAAAGATACTTACTGATGAAACTTTAGTCAGTCAGCATACCAATGAAAGCGTTTTTTTAACAATTCAGATTAAAATCGAACACAGCAGATTAAAGTCAATTATAAAAAATTCGACTAAAGTCGAGTTAAAGAAAGATTTGAGAGTTAAGGGCATGAGAGCTAGGGGGAAAAACTCTGTGGTGCCATCCTTCCCTTGGTACCCTAAGCGCGTGCTTATTTTGATTAGTGGTTAATCCGGCGCTGACTGTTACTATCCGTTGGGGATGGTGCAATTTTTTCGGCCATCTGTATAGTATCTATTTTTATTTATTTAACATGTGCAATCCTCTCACGACCTGCGTAATATAATAAATGCAACTTAGCAGTTGCATTTATTTATTACTAATACTAATAAATAATAATAATAATAATAAGACTAATAAATGCAACTTAGCAGTTGCATTTATTTATTTATTTTTTATTTAGCACCTAAAATTTAATTTATTTATATTTCTTTATTTAGCACTAAAATTTGAAATTATTGATATTTATTTATTTAGCACTAAGAAATTGCATTTATTTAAAACATACTTTGGTAGTAAACGTTCTGCAATGAAAGTGCTAACTTTAATGAAATTAAAGTTTTAAGCATGTAATGAACAAACATGCAAACAAATACGAGTTTTATTTCAGTTTGAAGTTTAAAGTTATTCCAAGATATTTATTGATTTATAGTTATTTCATTTATTACAGATTGCAGATTTAAAGTTATTCGAAGACTTTATAGATTGAAAATTTGACTTTTTTCTAATAATACCTGGTAAATCATTTAAATTTGCATATGCTAAATAGACAAGACTACGTCGGCGACAATTAATGAAAGCACGAGGAATTACTCTATATCAAATATTGCAGTTTCAGTATTAACTGAAACTTTTATGAAAGTTTGAAATGGAAAATGAAATTGCGGTATTATAAATATAATATTTATTATGACTAATGCTCTTATCTAGCAGCTGTAATTTCAGGATCAACAGTAAACTTCTGAAACCCTCCATCTATGGGAAAGACGAAAATATACATATACCTATTACATGTCTTTAATGAAATATGCGGAGTGCCAAAAAGAGTGCAGACACTCCTTCATCTCTTGAACCCTCCCCGACACACACACTCAGCCTGTTAATGTGCAAGACTTGGAACTTGAATTATTGATGGAGGCTATGCAGTGCAAATTATCAACTTGATTGGTTTAACCGATAGTAAGAAAGCGATTAGCCTACTTGGCATCGTGCTTAGCCAAGTACGATTTCTTCTCCAGCAGGTATGTATGTGACTGCCTCAGAAGGTGGTTGCACCGCCGTCAAAGGCGATACAGGCAGCAATACAGCGTGGCATTGCGTCATACAGTCGGCGGATGTGGTCCTGAGGAATTGCACACCAAGTAGCGTTGACTTGCTCCCATAATTCATCCAGATTCCGCGCAGGTCGTGAGAGGATTGCACATGTCGTCCAATGCGGTCCCACAGATTTTTCATTGGGAATAAATCTGGAGATCATGCTGAAATACTTGAACATGCTGCAAACATTGTCTGGAGACCCTAGCAGTGTGTTCACGTCCGTTGTAATGCTGGATAATTGACTGTTGCATGCCTCCCAGGAATGGTAACAAAATGGGCTGCAGAACCGCGCTAAAGTATCGTGAAGCTGTCAGTGTCCCCGTGATGCATACAAGAGGTGACCTGCTGTCATATCCAATAGCATCCCATACCATTATGCCTGGCTGACGGATGGTGTGCCAGTCACGAAAAAAAGCTGGATCCATCCTCTCGCCAGGTTGTTCCATAGACAGACCCATCTATTGCCAGCACCCAGAGAGAAACGGGATTCATCACTAAACACAACAGTGTTCCATTAGTGATCCCAGTTTACACGACTTCGGCACCAAGCCAGACGAGGCATTCCATGGCAGTCGACGTAACGGTTGCCTAGAGGGCAGGTGTGCCTCATCGTCCAAATTGCCTTGGAGGCTGACACAGCCGTCGAATATCGCCTGCCCTCTGGTGACGCCCTCTGGTGACGAAGGAGCATGTAGAGCAATGGACCTATGAAGCAGTGCTGACGTCTGTTGGATGTCATCACTCCCTCTGTGACGTACGCTAGGACCTTCATTTCGCCACTGTTGCCAACAGGGTCCAATAATTCCTGCATCCTGATGAACATGGGCAGCGACGTGTAGTCTATCCAGCTTCACGTATGGCCTATAAATCTTCCTCTCTGAAAAGCATCCAAATAGTGATAATCCTGCCGACGAAGTGCACCAGGCATTTTCGGCCTTTGCTGAGCAGTTTCCAAGTGGAACCACCTAATCTCAACCCATTCGCACGACTTCCACCTGATAAACACAATACCATCCCTGTTCTTCCTTGCACCTTTCATCTTTTGAGTCACACACGTCATTGGCTGCGGATTATGATCATTTGCATATCTCAACTGCGCACACCCACCCATCTATTCCATGTTTGTACAACATGTCCTACTGTGTGGGGCACTTTCAATGTCGAGCAGTGTAATTCCCTAAGAATTCAAAGACTTTTAAAGGCATTAGAACCAAATTTTGCATGATGGTTCTTAAGATAAAGGAGAAGATATATTCTATGTTTCGCTAATACTTCTCACCAGGCCTCCCTGTCATCTTATCGTCAGATCCGCCCCTCTTCCGTATCTCGCATTTCGCGCAGAATCGCACATTTCTTTTACATCGATCTGAATCGTGAGCCACCAATGGAAAAGCAGGAGATTGCTTAATATGTCCGAAGCACTAAGATGATTTCCTGGGGTCGGCGAATGCTCTCTGCGCATTGCGTCAACCCTATCATCCTTCGGGACAACATATCTATGAACAATCTTATCTCCTACTCGAACCACCTGTTGCAGGACTCCTCGCCCCCCCCCCTCCCCCCCGAGAGGGAACCACCTTGCCGTGGTGGAGGGCTTGAGGGCCCATCGAGGTAAAAGTTCTGGTGACTGGGCCCCGGTTGGACAGGCTAGTTTGATCAATTTTCGGGCTTTTGAATCAGCTACCGCCGGATAAATAAACGTGTTAAAATCCGGATTGTCGAGCAAAGGCACACTTGTAGACGATGGGAATTTCGTCTTCTATAACCGATGCGGTAGCCGGTGGTACAGACTTCTACTCGGAAATAGGTTCTTCCATGCCTGCTTTGGACTGGTTGTTGCCATAGTAACCCCCACAGCCAAAGCAGGGAGCTCCCCTGTCTCGGGAGGTGACGTCACGTACTACGTGATGCTTTCGAGAGCCACATCGCTCACTATGTCGATATTGGAGTGTGCTCTTCGTTTAAACTGACCGCGAAAAGCGCTTTAAAATCGTCCACCGTCAAAAGCACAGGAAGTGCCAGGCGCGATGAAACAGAAATTACTAAATCAATTTCTGGGCAAGTCATGGGGAAATTGCTTCCCCCCACTAACTGCATAGGAACATGGATCATTTCAACTATCTGCATATGCTGACCTCAGTTCCATCGTTCCCTTCGGTGTGAAAAACTTATCTGGGACAACATCTCTTCTAAACACGGAGATTTCAGCGCCAGAATCAATCAAAGCTGTGAAAGCATTCTGGCCGCATCACATGTTCCCCGTCTGAAGCTGGGCAAGTCTAACTGCTGCTAATTGCCCTTCGTTCTGATCTTCAAACATATGCGTTGAAACGCGCGCACATAACGCCTCTTCCGGCTCGTCTCATACAGTCCTCGCTTTATTAATCCCAGCAATCGATGATTTCCTCTTTGCCCGCCATTGAGGCAATATCTGCGAAGATGCTGGTTCGAACCGCACTCAAAACAGCCACGCGCATTGCTATTGCTAGCAAATGGAATGAATTATGTTGATCGCTTTGCATATTGCATGGCGCTTTTTGTTCTACTTGCTCGTACCTGGGACGAGGAATGTACCTGGTCACCTGTCGATCAGAGTCCCGTGAATGCGTATTAATTCGACTGCTCGCTAAATGATGTAATATGCAATCTATGAGGTCTCTTGGACGTAACCAGCCCGAGTGCTCCTGCAATGCAAAGTATTCGCCAATGCTACTCGGTACCTCTGATTTAATTCGATCTGCCACCAGCAGGTCGACCACTTCCTCAAATGTGGACATTTTTCTGCTCTCAATATACCTTCTCCATATTTCCCTAATTTTTTTTTTCCGAAAACGTGTTCCACGTTTCGTGCGCAAGTTTCTTTGCCCCATCCAATTGCCGCTTGTATTCAACAGCAGAGACTTTACACCTCGCCAAATTGTACGCTTTGAGCTTACTGTAATCGCTAGCATTTTCGTCAGGCAATGAAGAAAATACATCGTACATCTTCTCCCGAAAAATGCGGAGGACTTCGTAGCCCCTAATGTCTTCAGGCACGCCCCGATTAGCTAAAACGCTCTCGATCCTCTTGAAATACAAAGGATTGTCGAGGACAGTTTCTGGGGTCGATCCCAGCATAGTACGCAGAACAGAAATCCAATATTTCAGTTCCTCATGATCCTTCCTTTTTCTGACCCAGATGAATCGTAACCATCACACGACGCACCGTGAGATCCGATGCCGCTGGACTTTGCAGTCTCATGCTCAAGATGCCTCATTTGCAACTGATGTTCGCTTAGCGCTCACCATTCTTCGGCCTCCATCTCGCGCTGCGCTTGTCTATCAGCTAGTTTAAGTCACGCTAATTCGAGTTTCTTCAATTCCAATTCGTGCTTTCTAGCAGCATCCGACTGCTCTGCTATTTCCCGAGTTGGAGAATACTCGCTGACAGCGTCTCCTGAGAAATCAGACACAATAGCCTCCATGTTTTGCGTTGATATGTCTGAAGTAGTGTCTGCGTGGTGCTATTTAGAACCGTTTTTCGGGTTCCCTCGCGTATTATATGCAACAGCACAGAATAACAACAAGACAAGAACTGGCTCTACAGACTAGATCTTTCACACCCGATGTGAAGTTCTCACAGCGATGATTTACTCTCCTACCAGCGCTCAACATTTACAGCATTGTCTATTAATGTGATGCCACCTCGTACCCAACTTTCACAACACAAACCCCACTCCTGACGCCAATATAGACAACACTCTTCTCTGCCTGTCGGAGCTGGGTTCTTTTTCTAACTATGTGTGTGTGTGAGCGTTTGCAGAAGGGTACTATCTTGTCAGGATGATAATATAGGTGGCCGATGTATACAAACTCGGGTGTAGTCTCAAATATACATTTATTTACAAAATTTACACTTTATAATATATAAAAAAATGACTTCCACCCAGTACAGTCACTGGCCGAATACACACAGAATATAAGAGCCTCAGCGGTCCCACTGCTAGATACGGAACAAAGCTTATGCTTGCTGCAGACTACTGTCTAACATCCCAACAGATTCATGGTCCGCGTGCAAGTCTCAGTTTCAACTACCCTGCCGGATGAGGTCATGGTCCTTCAGGGATGTTAGGGTGTCTCAGCCAATAGTGTACAGACACGATCACTGTTCTGTTCCGGGTCGACGTTTGTCGCCTTTCTTCATCTGGCTCCCCAAACTGGATCTGCCTGCGGCGCTATGTTGCCAGACGAGAAGCCTTGCCACCAAAATGGCGATTCTGGACCTCACTCCTTCTGGTCTAGCTGCCGAGTCCCTACAATCATGTTCATCTTATTCCCTACAGAACCAAGGAAGAACTTTAAACAATAGCAATTAAAATCATGAATTTCGGTTCACAGATTCCCCTTATCCTAGCTTTATGTAACTTTTCTTCCCTAAAAAGAGGAATATCTGCTACCAATAACAGGGGTAGTATGCTTCTTAAACGACCACTAAATTCGACGCAGTTTCCTTTTAATCGGAGCATGAAGAAACATTTCCATTTCCAGAGAAAAAAAACTGAAAAGTTCATTGAAATGGTTTTTTTCTTCTGTCTATGTTTTGAAAAATATTTGTATCTCTTCAGATACGTACTTGAATTTTATTTTAGTTAAGCTGATGTGATAAATATTAAACGAAAGAATATTTTAATTAATATCCTAAACTAATATATGAGAGGTAGTTTCTTAATTCTTTATAAAACTTGTGACAGATTTTTAAATTAATTTTATTCCATTTCTGAGCCAAATGAACTGATCTGATATTTGAATTGTTTCTCGAAATCTTAATTAATTGTCGCAACGAATGCAACAGTCGAATGCAGGTCATAAGGGCCCATCCACTTATCAGAATGCATCTCAACTATGTAAAAGACAGGTTTTATTGAAGTTTACTCTAGTCCAAACTTCGCTTAGAATGGGAACAAGAACAAGCTCGCTCAGTGCTGCTCACCGAGAAATTGCATGATTAGAGGCTTGTGCTCACGAGAGATAACACTGTTCTAGAAGGGAAGTTTTTCTTTGGTTAACTGATGTGTTGCTAAAGTATTTTGGTGTGAGAAATTGTAATCCGAGATCAGAATTGTGTCTATCAGGGCTAGTTTTAGAGTTATGGAGATATAACACATCAATTTCGTACATATTACTTGGGGAATGAAAAATCAGGGAATGTTACATCAAAAAAGTTGTTGGCAACAATGTTATTCTATTCCTAGTTTAGATAACTACTAGTCTGCCTCTGTAAAGGTTATTTTAAAAACGTATAAGCTACAAGATATTTGTGGAATTAAAATCAGTTTTTTCAAACTGTATTCTAGGGTATGCCAAGATATTTTATGACAATATTTGTGTTGTTAACATGACAGATTTCTGAATACTTCTATTCTGTTATTATTTTTTCTTTTGTATTGCAGAAAATGCCTCGCGGAAAATGTCAAAATAAGGCAGACAACTTCTGTTATACTTGCGGAGAGTTCATCTTTGCAAAACACAAGAAAAAAATGTCACCTAAAATAAAGACATTACTTTGGATGTAAAATAGGAGATCAGGATAAGCAGTGGGCCCCTCACATATGTTGGGCAACTTGCTATGTGAAATTCATAAACTGGTGGAAGGATAAAGTCAGCGCCATTTTATTTGCTGTACCCATGATATGGAGGGAACGAAAACACCATTCCACAGATTGCTACTTCTGTTTGACTACTCTCCAGGGCTTTACCATCAGAAAATCGAAGAGACATATCGATTATCCCAACTTACGTTCTGCGATACGACCAGTACCACATTCTAAAAGATTGCCAGTTCCACTAACTCCAAATCAAGAAACAGAAGATGAAGAAAGTACTGATGAAGAGAGTGAGGCACGTGAATCACCTCCAGAAAGAAGTGATCATTCCTACGAGGCTATCTTGGAGTCAACTCCACATTTTTTAACGCAGGCAGATATGAACAATTTCGTTCCTGATCTAGGGCTAAATAAACAAAATGCTGAACTGATGCATACTCTAGGTTGCAAGAATGGAATCTTCTCGAACCTAGTAAAAGCATAACTTTACATAGAAATAGAGAACGGAATTTTGTTACATTCTTCTCGGCAATTGACTTTCTGTAATGATATTGCCGGTTTGATGATAGCTTTAGGCTTTATTCCTCACCCACAAAATTGTAGACTCTTTACAGATGCATCCAAAACTAGCTTGAAGGCAGTTTTACTACGAAATGGTAATTTAATGCCTTCTGTTCCAATTGCCTATGCTAATATGACAAAAGAATCATGTGATATTCTAGATATAATGTTGAAATCCATTAAATATACGGATTTCAATTGAAAAATATGTGGAGATTTAAAAATCGTTGCCATGATATTGGGAATGCAACAAGGGAAGACGGAACTTGAAACATTACTTGAAGAAAACTTGGCCAATACGTAATTGGAAAGTGGGAGCAAAAATTAACAGAAGCAGAGACTTACAGCTTAAGGGGGACGTAATCCTTCCTCCCCTTCATATAAAACTGGGACTTATGAAGCAGTTTGTCAAAGCAATGGATAAATATGGTAGAGGATTTGCCTGCCTAACAACAAAATTCCCCCGTCTTTCAGAAGCAAAGATAAAAGAGGGCGTGCTTGTTGACCCTCAAATAAGACAGATGAAGAAAGATGTGAAATTTGATGAATCTCTAACAGCGAAAGAGAAACTTGCTTGGACATGTTTTAAGAAAGTTACAGATAATTTTCTTGGATAAAAGAGGTCTAAAGATTATAAAGAAGTAGTAAACACGATGCTACATGCATATCGGGATTTAGGATGTAAGATGTCTTTGAAAGTGCACTTTCTGCATTCACATGTGGACTGCTTTCCGGAAAGCTGCAGTGATGTCTCCGATGAACACGGTGAGAGGTTTCACAAAGATATTTCGACAATTGAAAAACGATATGAAGGGAAGTGAATGCCTATAATGTTAGCTGATTTTTATGGGAATCTCGAAAGATGCAGCAAATATAAACATAAGAGAAAAAAAAAAGTTTTACGTCTGGTATTCACGAAACCCTCGCCTACACGTGATAGTTAAAAAAAACAGCATAATATTCATTTCAGATCATATCCTAGCAGCTTTATAAACCTAAAAAGAGTCGAAATATGATATTTAGGTGTCACCGCAAATCTCAGCAGCAGACGACATTTTCTGTTCAATTCTGTTAGAAACTCTATCTTTAGAAATTGTTCTAACCGGTGTGCCATAACGTTACGTTCCCACTTCTTACGTTACATTTATTCAGTAGCGACATTGTTTGGCCGTGAATTGCAAATAGTATTTGCAATGTTGTGCGAATCGTTAAAACTCAATTCAGTTAACAAATTCATTTGAGAATATAATTGCTTCTATTGTAGCCATTTCCGACACGAAAATCTGTGTTTTCTCTTCTTTTTTTTATACAATGGGACAAAATAATTCTTAACCCATTTCTTCCCAAGTGTTGCGTGTACGCAACACTGGGAAGAAATGGGTTAAAACAGCAATTCTATTCTTATTATTTTAATGTCGTCTTATTATTCAGACGACATTTTCCGTTCAATTCTGTTAGAAACTCTATCCTTAGAAATTATTCTAACCGGTGTGCCATAACGTTACGTTCCCACTTCTTACGTTACATTTATTCAGTACCGCCATGTTGCGCCGTGAATTGCAAATGTTGAATTTTTCTATTAATGAACTAATTGTCTACCAGATGGTTACTCCGTGCTAGTAGAGGTGCTGTATAGTTAGAGTCTAACATCCTTCTTTAAAAACTGGACCATTTTGTAAAAGGAACTTTGGCCCCTTTATCATCTGGTCCACGAGAAAAAGTTTTTTTGTGTGCATCAAAAGTAGGGACCAGTACAGTGAAGTGCTAGCGACCCTACATGTTGGCGATAGGCTATGGTCGCAGGCCGCCTAAAAATGAAGGAGGTGGTTGAAGTTTCGTGCCAAGGAAGTGCTGCGTCGTAGTTTTGTGGCAAGGGGGTGGGTAGGGGAGAGGTTTGGAGTAAAATTCTTCTGGGAGTGAAAATTGTAGCGTGTGTGATCGCTGTGTGGCCCATGTTGGCCGGAAGTTGGTAAGAAGGGTGCGAGTTGTATATTTAGAGGCTGGCAATCTCGCTGATTCACTGACCATTGGTTGATTGAGTCACGTGGTTTATGGACACCATGTTTTGTCGGGTTGTTTTTTAGGGGGAGGGAGAAAGTATTAGGGGACACTCCCTGCCTCACAAGCTTTCATCTGACAAAAAATTATTAAGTTTTTCGATAACTTAATAATTTTGAAATAAAAATTGTTAATTAAGTTATCGAAAGATATCGTGGAATAACTTTTTCTCAAATCCGCAAACCGAGCAACCATCCAAGGTCAAAGCCGAAAGCAATAAGAAGACAGGTCAAAAAGAAACGGAGCTCTGCTGTTGGGCTCCAAATGGTTTTGCTACAGTATTTTCAGACTTTTTTCTAATCAGTTGCTATATTCAAAGGACAAAACCTTTACCAGAAGAAAAAACTGATTATTTTGTATTACTTTAATCTAATACAAATAAATATTTAAAAAATTAGTTTTTTTTTTATGTTGTGTGTCTGCAAGAGATTTCGTCTCTGATGTTATCGAAGGGTAAGTGACTCGATGGTTTTTTAAATAATTTTTACTTCACAGAATGAGTTTAGACAAAAACGCTCTTCTCAGGAACGATTCTTAAATTCAAAAATTTGACAGCACACGAAATTCTTTGCGTCATTGTTCACAATATGCACTTCTTTCCTGGAACATTCCAGGGACTTTCTCTAGTCATATATTAACTTGTTCAATGTTGTTGTATTGTTTTACCTCTGAGCAGCACTTTTTTGCCCAAAATGGGATATATAGCCAGGTCACAATGACCGAAAGGGCTCAGAGAACGTTGGGGAGAGGAGACCCATTGGTTAGCGGTTAGGAGACAGATGGTAATCTCCGATCAAGAATTTCCAGAGCGTTCTTTAACGTGCACAGAATATGACTCTCCCGGACACAGGGCGAGAGCTCAAACCCCATCCGACGGACAGCGACCTTTCCAAATCCATCGATGTCTCTTATTGACCGAGAGCAGTTTGGGAGTTTAGAGGAGATAAATCTCAACGCTGGCTCAGCTGGGAATCGAACCTGGGAAATAGAGATTATTAGTATGGCGTGCTACCGACTGAATCACCCCCTTGTTCTCACTAAATCTAATAATCAAGAAGAGCTTGTAATGAATGGCTGATCTGCAAAAATTTTTAGAAAATTTTTTACCCACATTTTGGAAACATTTTTGTATAGGATTCCCTCAGTATTTACAGACTTCTAAAAATATTATAACCAAATTTCGCATGTTTGTTCCTAAGACAAAGCAGAAAGAACGTTGTGTGTTCGGTCAATACCTAAAGATTTATTGTTACCCTCAGATAAATGGGATAATTTCTCGTGAACTCTAAGAAGCACATTCCGTACAAGGATTTCTTTTAAAGAAACAAGGTCACATAGAGCAAAGAAAGAGTTTGGCCCCAAAAATATTTTTTCCCATAAAAAATGGAAGAGCTTGTTTAAAAAATTCCAATTCAGATCAAGATATTCGTTTCACAGATACCCCTTATCCTAGCTTTATGTAACATTTGTCTTTTGGGGACATTATTCCTCTTTCTTAGGGCAAGAGGAAATTCTACTACCAATAATAGAGATAGAATGCCTCTGAAACGATCATTAAATTCGACCCAGTTTCTTTTAATCGGAGTGTGAAGAAACATTTTCTTTTCCCATACAAGAAATAATGACAAAGTTTATTGTATTGGTTTCTTTATTTTAGGAAAATATTTGTCGTATCATAATGGATACGTACTTGATATTTTGACATTTGACGAAGAAGCTTTGTTAATTGAACTAAAGCTAATCTTAATTAATATCTTAATCTAAAACAAAAGCGGTGATTTCCGAATTCATTACGAAAATTCGTGAGAGATGTTTAAGCAACTTTTATTGTATTTCTCAACCAAATGAACTGATCGGATATTTCAATTATTTCTCGAAATCTTAATTAATTGTCACATCAAATGATTAATTATATTTTATAGAATTTTAGATATTTTCAATAAAATTCATATCGAGTTTCTGACTTGCATAAACTGTCAATAGATGGCAGCAGGCACTTCTCGTATCTACCATAAAAAAATTTACTATTAGAACAAACTGCAGACACCTATGTACATCGATATGCTCCAGGGAACACAAAACTGCAAAATACATTGACTTAGATGTTCGCAAGATGATTAAATGTATTAATTTACATATTGATTTTAAAAATTCTGCAAAATTACTCAAAATAAACATACAACGGCTTTTCCAGGTATCCTAAAATATACTCCTGAACGGGATAAAATACTCGTTAAATAACTTTAGGGTCAGCTATCACTATGCCAAACAGTCATGGGTGTTAGACAGGTTGAAACACTGATTAAATCGCAATAAATATACCAAGAGTAAGACAAACCACAGCTGCAGTGGACTAAAAATGATTGCCTACGCATGCGCAGATCGCCCCCTTACAGTTGTTTTTGTGCATGCACATCAATTTGCGACGTTCAGCTTCAATAAAATTTCGCAGAACGGCGCCACTTACGCTTGTGCGAAACTAGCCACTTCTCCTTAGACCTTTTTTGCTACTGCTTAGCGTTTGAACAAAACAAATGTTAATTAAAGTCTTAAACTAAAACAAGAGCAGTGATTTTTGAATTCATTATAAACATTAGGGACAAATTTTTAAAAGAATTTTATTCCATTTCCAAACCAAATGAACTGATCTGATATTTGAATTATTTCTCGAATTGTTAATTGTCACAACGAATGCAACGACCGCTGTTGGAAGGCAGATTGGAGTTTCTCTTCAATATCAGAACGTTAAGCCGTGGCCCTCCACGTCACCATGGCGACGTAAAAGAGTAATACTCCTTGTCTTTTGCTATCTACAGCATGTCACAGTGCTCACTGCGCGATCAAAATAGTTGGCTATTCAGCAGGGAAAACAACCTGTCTCCTGCATACCCACTTTTAAGACCTAGTTTCGAACTAGTCTAGCTCTGATAACGTGCTCGCATTCGTTGCCATGGCATAGCTGAAACGCACGTGAACTCTTTCACTTTCACTGACTTATTTGCTCTCTGTTATGGTGGCTTTTAATGGGATCTCGGAGCCGACAGAGATGCCTCTATTTCGGTTCCATGTGACATCGTGCTGTCATCACTGGAATCATTTGTATAGGATCTCGATACTACGTGTGGGAATGATTTGATGTCACTGCAACCAGGGCCGGATTAAGGCCAACTGATACCGTAAGCATAGCCCAACAATGGTGCCTCCCTCGGCCTTTCCACTGCTTTACTGAGAAGATATTAAGACTCAGTAAGAGCCAAAGATACTTACTGATGAAACTTTAGTCAGTCAGCATACCAATGAAAGCGTTTTTTTAACAATTCAGATTAAAGTCGAACACAGCAGATTAAAGACAATTATAAAAAATTCGACTAAAGTCGAGTTAAAGAAAGAGTTGAGAGTTAAGGGCATGAGAGCTAGGGGGAAAAACTCTGTGATGCCATCCTTCCCTTGGTACCCTAAGCGCCTGCTTATTTTGCTTAATGGTTAATCCGGCGCTGAGTGCTACCATCCGTTGGGGATGATGCAATTTTTTCTGCCATCTGTATAGTATCTATTTTTAATTATTTAACACTTAGCAGTTACATTTATTTATTTTTTTTACTTAACACCTTAAATTTAATTTATTTACATTTCTTTATTTAGCACTAAAATTTGAAATTATTGATTTATATTTATTTAAAATAAAAATAATAAATAAATACTCCTTCAAGCAGCTGCTTGCCACAGAGGTCTGACAGGAGCCTGTCAGTTTATATGCCACAGTAGAAGGTCTGAGAGGATGGCAGGACCTCAGCAGAAAAACAACACATACAACCATGTCTTATCCGGGGCTCGAACCCAGGTCCCTTAGATCAGTAGCAGCTGTATTTTCAGGATCAATAGTAAACTTCTGAAATACTCTATCTATGAGAAAGGCGAAAATATACATATACTTATTAAATGTCTTTAATGAAATATGCGGAGTTCCGAAAAGAGTGGAGACGCTCCTTCATCTCTCCCCCCCCCCCCCCCCGCACACACACACACACGAACGCACGCTCAACTCAGCCTGTTCAAGTGCAAGGCTTCGAACTTGAATTATTGATAGAGGCTGTGCAGTGCAAATTATTAACTTGATCGGTTTAACCGATAGTAAGAAAGCGATTAGCCTACTTGGCATCGTGCTTAGCGTAGGTGACTTCTTTTCCAGCGGGTATGTATGTGACTGCCTCAGAAGGTGGTTGCACCGCCGTCAAAGGCGATACAGGCAGCAATACAGCGTGGCATGGCGTCATACAGTCGGCGGATGTGGTCCTGAGGAATTGCACACCAAGTAGCGTTCACTTGCTCCCATAATTCATCCAGATTCCGCGCAGGTCGTGAGAGGATTGCACATGTCGTCCAATGCGGTCCCACAGATTTTTCATTGCGAATAAATCTGGAGATCATGCTGAAATACTTGAACATGCTGCAAACATTGTCTGGAGACCCTAGCAGTGTGTTCACGTCCGTTGTCATGCTGGATAATTGGCTGTTGCATGCCTCCCAGGAATGGTAACAAAATGGGCTGCAGAACCGCGCTAAAGTATCGTGAAGCTGTCAGTGTTCCCGTGATGCATACAAGAGGTGACCTGCTGTCATATCCAATAGCATCCCATACCATTATGCCTGGCTGACGGGTGGTGTGCCAGTCGCGAACAAAAGCTGGATCCATCCACTCGCCTGGTTTTTCCCATAGACGGACCCATGTATTGCCAGCACCGAGAGAGAAACGGGATTCATCACTAAACACAACAGTGTTCCATTAGTCAACCCAGTTTACACGACTTCGGCACCAAGCCAGACGAGGCACTCCTTGGCAGTCGACGTAACGGTTGCCTAGAGTGCAGGTGTGTCTCATGTAACCTTCGGTTTACCATTCGGGTCGTTATGGAGACGTCCTTGTCTGCTAACATAGCCGTTGAATATCGCCTGCAGTGCTCTGTGGTGACGAAGGAGCATGTAGAGCAATGGACCTATGAAGCAGTGCTGAGTCTGTTGGATGGCACCACTCCCTCTATGCAACATGCTAGAACCTTCATTTCGCCACTCTTGCCAACAGCGTCCAATAATTCCTGCATCCTGATGAACATGGGCAGCGACGTGTAGTCTATCCAGCTTCACGTAGGCCTATAAAACTTCCTCTCTGAAAAGCATCCAAATAGTGATGATCCTGCCGATGAAGTGTATCAGGCATTTTCGGCCTTTGCTGAGCAGTTTCCAAGTGGAACCACCTAATCTCAACCCATTCGCACGACTTCCACCTGAAAAACACAATACCATTCCTGTTCTTCCTTGCACCTTTCGTCTATTGAGTCACACACGTCATTGGCTGCGAATTATGATCATTTGCATATCTCAACTGCGCACACCCACCCTTCTATTGCATGTTTGTAGAACATGTCCTACTGTGTGGGGCACTTTCAATGTCGAGCAGTGTAATTCCCTAAGAATTCGAAGACTTTTAAAGGCATTAGAACCAAATTTTGCATGATGGTTCTTAAGATAAAGGAGAAGATATATTCTGTTTCGCTAATACCTCTCACCAGGCTTTCCTGTCATCTTATCGTCAGATCCGCCCCTCTTCCGTATCTCTCATTTCGCGCAAAATTGCACATTTTTTTTTTTACATCGATCTCAATCGTGAGCCACCAATGGAAACGCAGGAGATTGCTTAATATGTCCGAAGCACTAAGATGATTTCCTGGGGTCGGCGAATGCTCTCTGCGCATTGCATCAACCCTATCATCCTTCGGGACCACATATCTATGAAAAATCCTATCTCCTACTCGAACCACCTGTTGCAGGACTAACCGCCCCACCCGATAGGGGACCACCTTGTCGTGGTGGGGGGGCCTAGGGCTCAGCAACCTGGCTGAAGGCTGTGCCGGACGGATTGGTGCCCCAGTTGGACATGGCTAAGGCCAACCGAGGCCGGAGACGCCGTTGACCGTTCGGAAGACCGGTTGGATGGTGACGGTGTCCGAGGCCTCACCTATCAGGAGCTCTGGAGAGCTGTTCGAGGGCTCTGCTGAAAGGTCTTGCCCCGCTCTGTAGGCACGAGCCCTCAAAAAAGTCTGGGTCTTACTAAGAGTCTCCACCCCGGGTGCCGATCGAATTTGGATCTATATATCCTTGTACATTTGCAAACCGGGGAATAGATTAAAGTAAGGTTTCTTCCGGTGGTCAGCTTTCCTTTTATAGGACTGCTGCCATGTGAGGCTGGGGTTGAGGTGCGCCTATAGGGCGTATTCCTTGCCCCCGGCTCTAGATAAACACGGCTTTTCATAACCAGGTAGTGCTGTACAAGCGGAACCAGGAATTGCCATGGTTGCATAATATCGCAACAAAAGAGATTCATTGTTGCAGGACTAACCCCCCCCCCCCCCCCCCCCGAGAGGGAACCACCTTGTCGTGATGAAGGCTTGAGGGCCCATCGAGGTCAAAGCCCTGGCGACTGGGCCCTGGTTGGACAGGCTAGTTTGATCAACTTTCGGGCTTTTTAATCAGCTACCGCCGGATAAATAAATAGGTTTTAAAATCAGGAATGTCGAGCAAAGGCAACGCTTGTACACGAAGGGAATTTCGCCTTCTATAACCGATGCGGTAGCCGGTGTCACAGGACATTTGGGCCTTTGACACCGGCTACCGCATCGGTTATAGAAGCGTAAACTTTAAAGTTTAAACTTAAAATTTAAAGAATAGTTAAAACATACTCACCAGGGTGGGGGGAGGCTCCGCTTCGTTGGCTCCGATTAAGCTGATAAGGACAGATAGAATCTCAGAAGTTGAGGGCCCTGCTGACTGAGTAGGTTCGGTCATGTTGGACAGGTCACCGACAAGTAGGGCCCAATAAGAGTTCCCACCATGGGAGCCCAGGCAACTTGGATCTATATATCCTTGTTTGTGGTTAACTGGGGTGCATTTTAAATTTAGGTTTTGACCGATGGATGAGCTTTACTCCTATAGTACTGCTCGCCATTAGGTAGTCGGGGATCAGCTGTATCTATATGGTACTCTCTTGCCCTGACCGTAATTAGCGGGTGAATATGGCATTTCCCTATACTTGTAATCAGGGCCGCCGAGAGAATTTATGGGCCCCTATGTAATATTATGCTCGGGGCCGCCCCTTGAAAACTTTTTATCTTTACAAATCATTAGTAGCAATTATTCTGACACAATGATGACATTCAGAGGAAAAAAAGCCTGTTGCGCAATCAGGCATGCATTTTTTGCATCTTCACTGTCCACATTCACTTTTACACCGATTTCAAACAAAGTTCTACTCCCTTTCTTAATAACTTCCAATTTTTTATTTCTCTCCTTGCGCTTCTCAGCTCCTGACTTATGCTTATACTTGTCCATTTTTCAGTTAGACTATAGCACCAATGAATATATCATTTTACTAAACAAATGACAACGAAATGGTGAAACAAATGCGCCGACAAGAGACTTTTAAACTGTTATAATTTGTAACACTGACACACAGACCACAGACGATGTTACTGGAACTCGAAACATGAACAATGTAATATACCTGATCGCACGGGGGGCGGGTGTGGCTCAGTCGGTAGCGCGCCAGGCTCGTAATCTGTAGTTCCCAGGTTCGAGTCCCAGCTGGGTCAGCGTTGAGATTTATCTCCGCAAAATTCCCCGCCCTGCCCACGGTCAGTAGGGGACACCGGCGGGCTTGGAAAGGCAGCCGTCCGTCGGATGGGATGTTAAGCCGTGGACCCGTGTGCGGGAGAGCCATACCCTGTGCACGTTAAAGAACAAGCTGGATGGCCTTGACGGGAGGCTACCATCTGTCTACCAACAGCTATTCCAGTGGGTCCCCTCCCCCAACCTTCTCTGAGCCTTCGGGGTCCCTGTGACCTGGCCATTTAGCTCATGGTGTGCAAAAAAGTGCCGCTCAGAGGTAAAACAACCCAACCTGATCGCACGGGTTGGGTTTGGGAGAGTCCAACTGTTGCTATTGCTGCAGGGGTGGGGTG
This sequence comes from Ryuthela nishihirai, assembly GCA_038380435.1. Classification (NCBI taxonomy): domain Eukaryota; kingdom Metazoa; phylum Arthropoda; class Arachnida; order Araneae; family Heptathelidae; genus Ryuthela; species Ryuthela nishihirai. The sequence goes on from JAWZYU010000022.1 coordinate 43,009,479, forward strand.
GTAACAGGGAAAATACAAACAAATGCTGTAAGTTAACGCGGACAAAAGAAGATGTTAAGAAATGGTTCGTTCAACTACTATTAATGAGATAATATGTCATAATCCAACTAGTGTTTCTTTTTAAAAGCATATTATAACAAATAATACTCTTATGGAATTTTATAGGATCGATATATAGCCTAACTAAGAATAATTTTTGTAAGAAAAAGTAAAGAGTCACTTAATCTGACGGGGCCCCTATGCCCTAGTCCCCCTTGCCCCCCGCCCCCTGTCGACGGCCCTGCTGGTAGTGCTTCAGGCAGAACTAGTGGGTCTTGTCTGATATATATATTTACCTGTTGCTGGACTCCGTCCGATACAACATATATCTGCCAATTCAACTTTGAGTCGCTCCATGACTCGACTAAACTGGGGTTGATCCTCTGTTGCTTCTTAAAATTAGAGCAAAAGACCCGATCCTCTAATTCTGGTGAACTATTTCGCCTAATCTCTTTGCTCTCATATTCATTCGCAGTTAGCTCACTTTGCGCTACTTCACCAACAGTGTCAATATATACTTCCTCTTCGCCCTGTAACGCAGATATTTTCTTCTGCCGCAGACCTAAGACTTCCGGTAGTGTGTCTGACACTTGCAGGCAATGAATCATCACCTCTAGCAGCAGTAGCAATAGGTTCTTCGCACGCCTGCTTTGGACTGGCTGTTGCCATAGTAGCCCCCGCAGCCAAAGCAGGGAGCTCCTCGCCTGTCTCGGGAGGTGACGTCACGTACTGCATGATGCTTTCGAGAGCCACATCGCTCGCTATGTCGATACTGGAGTGTGCTCTTCGTTTAAATTGACAGCGGAAAGCTCTTTAAAATCGTCCACCGTCAAAAGCACAGGAAGTGCCAGGCGTGATGAAACAGAAATCACTAAATCAATTTCTGGGCAAGTCATGGGGAAATTGCTTCCCCCCACTAACTGCATAGGAACATGGATCATTTCAGCTATCTCCAAATCTCCAAATACTGACCTCAGTTCCATTGTTCCCTTCGGTGTGAAAAACTTATCTGGGACACCATCTCTTCTAAACACGGAGATTTCAGCGCCAGAATCAATCAAAGCTGTGAAAGCATCCTGGCCACATCGCATTTCTGCCGTCTGAAGCTGGGCAAGTCTAACTTTTGCTAATTGCCCTTCGTCCTGAGCTTCAAACATATGGGTTGAAACGCGCGCACATAACGCCTCTTCCGGCTCGTCTCATACAGTCTGCGCTTTATTAATCCCAGCAATCGATGATTTCCTCTTTGCCCGCCATTCAGGCAATATCTGCGAAGATGCTGGTTCGAGCCGCACTCAAAACAGCCACGCGCATTGCTATTGCTAGCAAATGGAATGAATTATGTTGATCGCTTTGCATATTGAATGGGCGCTTTTTGTTCTACTTGCTCGTGTCTGGGGCGAGGAATGCATACCTGGCCACCTGTCGATCAGAGTCCCGTGGATGCGCAGTAATTCGACTGCTCGCTAAATGATGTAATATGCAATCCATGACGTCTCTTGGACGTAACCAGTCCGAGTGCTCCTGCAATTCAAAGTATTCGCCAGTGCTATTCGGTACCTCTGATTTAATTCGATCTACCACCAGCAGGTGGACCAATTTCTCAAATATGGACATTTTTCTGCTCTCAATATACCTTCTCCATATTTCCCTAATTTTTTCCGAAAACGTGTTCCACGTTTCGTGCGCAAGTTTCTTTGCCCCATCCAATTGCCTCTTGTATTCAACTGCAGAGACTTTACACCTCGACAAAATGTAGGCTTTGAGCTTACTGTAATCGCTAGCATTCTCGTCAGGCAATGAAGAAAATAAATCGTTCAGCTTCTCCCGAAAAATGGGGAGGACTACCTGGCCCCTAACGTCTTCAGGCACGCCCTGATTAGCTAAAATGCTCTCAATCCTCTTGAAATACAAAGGGATGTCGAGGAGAGTTTCTGGGGTCGATCCCAGCTTAGAACGCAGAACAGAAATCCAGTATTTCAGTTCCTCATGCTCCTTCCTTTTTGCGCTGCTAAAGGACCGACCCAATTGAATCGTAACCATCACACGACGCACCGCAACGTGAGATCCGATGCCGCTGGCTTTTGCAGTCTCATGCTCAAGATGCTTCATTTGCAGCTCATGTTCATTTAGCGCTCACCATTCTTCGGCCTCCATCTCGCGCTGCGTTTGTCTATCAGCTAGTTTAAGTCACGCTAATTCGAGTTTCTTCAATTCCAATTCCTGCTTTCTAGCATCATCCGACTGCTCTGCTATTTCCCGAGTTGGAGAATAATCGCTGACAACGTCTCCTGAGAAATCAGACCCAATAGCCTCCATGTTTTGCGTTGATATGTCTGGAGTAGTGTCTGCGTGGTGCGATTTAGAACCGTTTTTCGCGTTCCCTCGCCTATTATATGGCGTAGCACAGAATAACAACAAGACAAAAACTGGCTCTACAGACTAGATCTTACCACACCCGGTGTGAAGTTCTCGCAGCGATGATTTACTCTCCTACCAGCACTCAACATTTACAGCATTGTCCTTTAATGGGATGCCACCTCGTACCCAAATCTCACAACGAAAACCCCACTCCTGACGCCAATATAGACAGCACTCTTCTCTGCCTGTAGAGCTGGGTTCTTTTTCTAACTATGTGTGTGTGTGAGCGTTTGCAGAAGGGTACTATCTTGTCAGGATGATAATATAGGTGGCCGATGTATACAAACTCGGGTGTAGTCTCAAATATACATTTATTTACAAAATTTACACTTTATAATATATAAAAAAATGACTTCCACCCAGTACAGTCACTGGCCGAATACACACAGAATATAAGAGCCTCAGCGGTCCCACTGCTAGATACGGAACAAAGCTTATGCTTGCTGCAGACTACTGTCTAACATCCCAACAGATTCATGGTCCGCGTGCAAGTCTCAGTTTCAACTACCCTGCCGGATGAGGTCATGGTCCTTCAGGGATGTTAGGGTGTCTCAGCCAATAGTGTACGGACACGATCACTGTTCTGTTCCGGGTCGACGTTTGTCGCCTTTCTTCATCTGGCTCCCCAAACTGGATCTGCCTGCGGCGCTATGTTGCCAGACGAGAAGCCTTGCCACCAAAATGGAGATTCTGGACCTCACACCTTCTGTTCTAGCTGCGAGTCCCTACAATCATGTTCATTTTATTCCCTAGAGAACTAATGAAGAACTTTGAACAATAGCAATTAAAATCATGAATTTCGGTTCACAGATTCCCGTTATCCTAGCTTTATGTAACTTTTCTTCCCTAAAAAGAGGAATATCTGCTACCAATAACAGGGGTAGTATGCTTCTTAAACGACCACTAAATTCGACGCAGTTTCCTTTTAATCGGAGCATGAAGAAACATTTCCATTTCCAGAGAAAATAAAGTGAAAAAGTTAATTGAAATGGTTTCTTTCTTCTGTCTATGTTTTGAAAAATGTTTGTATCTCTTCAGATACGTACTTGATTTTTGTAACCATGTCCACATATGTTGTACATTAAACGAAATATTATTTTAATTAATATCCTAAACTAAAATATGAGCGGTAGTTTCTTAATTCTTTATAAACCTTGTGACAGATTTTTAAATTAATTTTATTCCATTTCTGAGCCAAATGAACTGATCTGATATTTGAATTGTTTCTCGAAATCTTAATTAATTGTCACAACGAATGCAACAGTGGAATGCAGGTCATAAGGGCCCATCCACTTATCAGAATGCATAATATGTAAAAGAATGCATAATATGAATCCACTTATCAGAATGCATAATATGTAAAAGACAGGTTTTATTGAAGTTTACTCTAGTCCAAACTTCGCGAGAATGGGAACAAGAACAAGCTCGCTCAGTGCTGCTCACCGAGAAATTGCATGATTAGAGGCTTGTGCTCACGAGAGATAACATTGTTCTAGAAGGGAAGTCTTTCTTTGGTTAACTGATGTGTTGCTAATGTATTTTGGTGTGAGAAATTGTAATCCGAGATCAGAATTGTGTCTATCAGGGCTAGTTTTAGAGTTATGGAGATATAACACATCAATTTCGTACATATTACTTGGGGAATGAAAAATCAGGGAATGTTACATCAAAAAAGTTGTTGGCAACAATGTTATTCTATTCCTAGTTTAGATAACTACTAGTCTGCCTCTGTAAAGGTTATTTTAAAAACGTATAAGCTACAAGATATTTGTGGAATTAAATCAGTTTTTTCAAACTGTATTCTAGGGTATGCCAAGATATTTTATGACAATATTTGTGTTGTTAACATGACAGATTTCTGAATACTTCTATTCTGTTATTATTTTTTCTTTTGTATTGGAGAAAATGCCTCGCGGAAAATGACAAAATAAGGCAGACAACTTCTGTTATATTTGCGGAGAGTTCATCTTTGCAAAACCCAAGAAAAAAATGTCACCTAAAATAAAGACATTACTTTGGATGTAAAATAGGAGATCAGGATAAGCAGTGGGCCCCTCACATATGTTGGGCAACTTGCTATGTGAAATTCATAAACTGGTGGAAGGGTAAAGTTACCACCATGTTATTTGCTGTACCCATGATATGGAGGGAACCAAAACACCATTCCACAGATTGCTACTTGTGTTTGACTACTCTCCAGGGTGGGGGGTGGCTCAGTCGGTAGCGCGCCAGGCTCGTAATCTGTAGTTCCCAGGTTCGAGTCCCAACTGGGTCAGCGTTGAGGTTTCTCTCCGCAAAATTCCCCGCCCTGCCCACGGTCAGTAGGGGACACCGATGGGCTTGGAAAGGCCGCCGTCCGTCGGATGGGACGTTAAGCCGTGGCCCCGTGTGCGGGAGAGCCATACCCTGTGCACGTTAAAGAACACGCTGGATGGCCTTGACGGGAGGCTACCATCTGTCTTCCAACAGCTGTTCCAGTGGGTCCCCTCTCCCAACCTTCTCTGACCCTTCGGGGTCCATGTGACCTGGCCATTTAGTCCATGGTGTGCAAAATAGTGCCGCTCAGAGGTAAAACAACCCAACCCAACTATCCAGGGCTTTACCATCAGAAAATCGAAGAGACATCAATTATCGCAACTTACGTTCTGCGATACGAGCAGTACAGTCGCTCAAAAAAGTATCCGAACACTATGGTTGATTACAAAATTTAGAAAAAATATCTGGCAACGATTTTTTTTAGAAATGAGTGATCTGGCAACCTTCGTGTACGTACACAAAGGTTGCCAGTTCACTAATTTCTAAAAAAAATCGTTGCCAGACATTTTTTTCTGAATTCTGTAATCAACCATAGTGTTCGGATACTTTTTTGAGCGACTGTACCACATTCTAAAAGATTGCCAGTTCCACTAACTCCAAGTCAGGAAACAGAAGATGAAGAAAGTACTGATGAAGAGAGTGAGGCACGTGAATCACCTCCAGAAAGAAGTGATCCTTCCTACGAGGCTATCATGGTGTCAACTCCACATTTTTTTAACGCAGGCCTATATGAACAATTTCGTTCCTGATCTAGGGCTAAATAAACAAAATGCTGAACTGATGCATACTCTATGTTGCAAGAATGGAATCTTCTCCAACCTAGTAAAAGTATAACTTTATATAGAAATAAAGAACGGAATTTTGTTACATTCTTCTCGGCAATTGACTTTCTGTAATGATATTGCCGGTTTGATGACAGCTTTAGGCTTTATTCCTGACCCACAAAATTGGAGACTCTTTATAGATGCATCAAAAAGTAGCTTGAAGGCAGTTTTACTACGTAATGGTAATTTAATGCCTTCTGTTCCAGTTGCCTATGCTAGTATGGCAAAAGAATCATGTGATATTCTAGATATAATCCATTAAATATACGGATATCAATTGGAAAATATGTGGAGATTTAAAAATCATTGTCATGATATTGGGAATGGAACAAGGGAACACGGAATTTCCTTATTTCCTTTGTCAATGGGACAGTCGTGACAGAACTGGAAACATTACTTGAAGAAAACTTGGCCAATACGTAACTGGAAAGTGGGAGCAAAAATTAACAGAAGCAGAGACTTACAGCTTAAGGGGGACGTTATCCTTCCTCCCCTTCATATAAAACTGGGACTTATGAAGCAGTTTGTCAAGGGTTGAGTTGGCTTGTTTTACCTCTGAGCGGCACTTTTTTGTACACCATGGGCTAAATGGCCAGGTCACATGGACCCCGAGGGCTCAGAGAAGGTTGGGGGAGGGGACCCACTGGAACAGCTGTTGGGAGACAGATGGTAGCCTCCCGTCAAGGCCATCCAGCCTGTTCTTTAACGTGCACAGGGAATGGCTCTCCCATACACTGGGCCACGGGTTAACGTCCCATCCGACGGACGGCGGCCTTTCCAAGCCCATCGGTGTCCCCTACTGACCGTGAGCAGGGCGGGGAATTTTGCGGAGATAAATCCCAACGCTGACCAAGCTGGGACTCGAACCTGGGAACTACAGATTACGCCTGGCGCGCTACCGACTAAGCCTCCCCCGCCCCAGTTTGTCGAGGCAACGGATAAATATGGTAGAGGATTTGCCTGCCTAAGAACAAAATTCCCCCGTCTTTGAGAAGCAAAGATAAAAGAGGGCGTGCTTGTTGACCCTCAAATAAGACAGATGAAGAAAGATGTGAAATTTGATGAATCTCTAACAGCGAAAGAGAAACTTGCTTGGACATGTTTTAAGAAAGTTACAGACAATTTTCTTGGAAAAAAGAAGTCTAAAGATTATAAAGAAGTAGTAAACACGATGCTACATGCATATCGGGATTTAGGTTGTAACATGTCTTTGAAAGTGCACTTTCTGCATTCACATGTGGACTGCTTTCCGGAAAGCTGAAGTGACGTCTCTGATGAACACGGTGAGAGGTTTCACAAAGATATTTCGACAATTGAAAAACGATATGAAGGGAAGTGGATGCCTATAATGTTAGCTGATTTTTATTGGAATCTCGAAAGAGGCTGCAAATATAAGCATAAGAGAAAGAAAAAAGATTTACGTCTGGTAGTTTTGTTATTTAATTATTCTGCATTATATTTATTTCTGTATAATATTTTGTAAAATTTTCTGTTTGAATCTATAATCATTTTAATATTAAGGAAGCTAAGAATAATCTCTTTTTTCCGTATTATTATTCATTGTAAATCTATTCTATTCAATAATATAATCTTTATGCACTCTAAAAGAACCCTAAAAATACATAATCTCATCAGTGACAATAATTACAACTAGATCATAACCTTAAAAAAGAAATTTTCGTTCGCTTCGAAAAAAAAGGCTCAAAAATATATAGAATCTTGTAGAAGACAACAATTTTAATCTGCATATATCACTTAACAATGAATTTTCGCTCCGCACGTATAAAAAGCCACCCCCCCCCAAAAAAAAACATAAATCCGATCGGAGGTAACTATTTGAATCAGAACTTATCCCTAAACAGCAAATTTGGGGTCCGCAGTTAAAAGAGCCCCCCCCCCCCCCCCAAAGTGAATATTCTTATCGAAGACAACTATACCAACTACATCATGTCACTAAACAACAGACTGATTTCGTACTTTAGAAAACAAAAAAACGTGAAATCAAGAGATAAATACACATAAAACGCTTAACTGTAAACACTTAAATATCGTGTTTCCTAAGAGGTCTTCTTAGTAGATACTCTCTATTATTAAAAACATTTTTAATTTGCGGCATTTAAAAATTCACGAGACCCCCGCCTCCACATAGTAGCTAAAAAATACAGCATAATATTCATTTCAGATCATATCCTAGCCGCTTCATAAACCTAAAAAGTGTCGAAATACGATATATAGCTGCCATCGCAAATTTCAGCAGCAGACGACATTTTCCGTTCAATTCTGTTAGAAACTCTATCCTTAGAAATTATTCTTAACGTGTGCCATAACGTTACGTTCCCACTTCTTACGTTACATTTATTCAGTAGCGCCATGTTGCGCCGTAAATTGCAAATAGTATTTGCAATGTTGTGCGAATCGTTAAAACTCAATTCAGTTAACAAATTCATTTGAGAATATAATTGCTTCTATTGTAGTCATTTGCGACACCAAAATCTGTGTTTTCCTCTTCTTTTTTTCATACAATGGGACAAAATATTTCTTAAATTCATTAATAGAAAATGTCTCCTGTTTATAATAGCAATTGTATTCTTATTAAAAACAGGAGACATTTTCTATTAATGAACTAATTGTCCACCAGATGGCAGCAATTACTCCATGCCCGTAGAGGTGCTGTATTGTTAGAGGCTGGCAATCTCGCTGATTCACTGACATTGGTTGATTGAGGCACGTGGTTTTTGGACGCCATGTTTTGTCGAGTTGTTTTTTAGGCGGAGGGAGAAAGTATTGGGGGACACTCCCCGCCTCACAAGCTTTCATCAGACAAAAAAATTATTAAGATTTTAGATAACTTAATAACTTTTGAATAAAAATTATTAAGAACTTAGTAATTTTAAAATAAAAATTATTAAGTTATCGAAAAATATCGTGGAATAACTTTTTCTCAAATATTATTCTTTCAAGGTCAAAGTCAAAAAGGTTATTCAAGGTCAAGGCCGAAAGCAATAAGAAGACAGGTCAAAAACAAACGGAGCTCTGCTGTTGGGCCCCAAATGGTTTTGCTACAGTATTTTCAAACTTTTTTCTAATCAGTTGTCATATTCAAAAGACAAAACCTTTGCCAGAAGAAAAAACTGATTATTTTGTATTACTTTAATCTAACAGAAATAAATATTTAAAAAATTAGTTTCTTTTTTATGTTGTGTGTCTGCGAGAGATTTCGTCTCTGACGTTATCGAAGGGAAGTGACTCGATGGTTATTTAAATAATTTTCACTTCACAGAATGAGTTTAGACAAAAACGCTCTTTTCAGGAACGATCCTTAAATCCCAAAATTTGACAGCACACGATATTCTTTGCGTCATTGTTCACAATATGCACTTCTTTCCTGGACAACTCCAGAGACTTTCTCTAGTCATATATTAACTTGTCCAATATTGTTGTGTTGTTTTACCTCTGAGCGGCACTTTTGTGCCCAAAATGGGCTATGTAGCCAGGTCACAACGACCCAAAGGGCTCAGAGAACGTTTGGGAGAGGAGACCCATTGGCTACCGGTTAGGAGACAGATGGTAATCTCCGGTCAAGAATATCCAAAGTGTTCCTTAACGTGCACAGAGTATGACTCTCCTGGACACAGGGCTAGAGCTCAAAGATCAATCCGACGGACAGCAGCCTTTCCAAATCCATCGGTGTCTCTTATTGACCGAGGTCAGTCTGGTTTGGGTTGGGTTGTTTTACCTCTGAGCGGCACTTTTTTGTACACCATGGGCTAAATGGTCAGGTCACATGGACCCCAAAAGCTCAGAGAAGGTTGGGGGAGGGGACCCACTGGAACAGCTGTTGGGAGACAGATGGTAGCCTCCCGTCAAGGCCATCCAGTGTGTTCTTTAACGTGCACAGTGTATGGCTCTTCAACACACGGGGCCACGGCTTAACGTACCATACGGCGGACGGCGGCCTTTCCAAGCCCATCGGTGTCCCATACTGACCGTGGGCAGGGCAGGGAATTTTTGCGGAGATAAATCTCAACGCTGACTCAGCTGGGACTCGAACCTGAGAACTACAGATTACGAGCCTGGCACGCTAGCGACTGAGCCACCCCCGCCCCGGTCAGTCTGGGAATTTAGGAGAGATAAATCTCAACGCTGGCTCAGCTGGAAATCGAAACTGGGAAACAGATTTGGTTGGTTGGTTGTTTTTCCTCTGAGCGGTACTTTTTTGCACACCATGGACTAAATGGCCAGGTCACATGGACCCCGAAGGCTCAGAGAAGGTTGGGGGAGGGGACCCACTGGAACAGCTGTTGGGAGACAGATGGTAGCCTCCTGTCATTCCATCCAGCTTGTTCTTTAACGTGCACAGGGTATGGCTCTCCTACACACGGGGCCACGGCTTAATGTCCCATCCGACGGACAGCGGCCTTTCCAAATCCATCGGTGTCTCTTATTGACCGAGGGCAGTCTGGGAGTTTAGAAGAGATAAATCTCAACGCTGGCTCAGCTGGGATTCGAACCTGGGAAACAGAGATTATTAGTCTGGCCACCCCCTTGACACTGACTGACCACCCCCTTGTTCAGATTAAGATAATAATCAAGAAGAGCTTCTAATAAATGGCTGATCTGCAAAAATTTGTAGAATATCTCTGGAAACATTTTAGCATAGGATTCCCTCAGTATTTATAGACTTGTAAAAATAATATAACCAAATTTCGCATGTTTGTTCCTAAGACAAAGCAGAAAGAACGTTGTGTGTTTTGTCAATACCTAAAGATTTCTTGTTACCCTCAGATAAATGGGATAATTTCTCGTGAACTCTAAGAAGCACATTCCGTACAAGGATTTCTTTTAACGTAACAAGGTCACATAAAGCAAAGAAAGAGTTTGACTCCAAAAATATTTTTTCCCATTAAAAATGGAAGAACTTGTTTAAAAATTTGCAATTCAGATCAAGATATTCTGTTCACAGATGCCCCTTATCCTAGCTTTATGTAACGTTTGTCCTTTGGGGGCATTATTCCTCTTTCTTAGGGAAAGAGGAAACTCTACTACCAATAATAGAGATAGAATGCCTCTTAAACGATCATTAAAAATTCGACCCAGTTTCTTTTAATCGGAGCATGAAGAAATATTTCCTTTCCCATACAAGAAATAATGACAAAGTTTATTATATTGGTTTCTTTATTTTAGGAAAATGTTTGTCGTATCATGGATATGTGCTTGATATTGTGACATTTGATGACATTTGAAGACTCTGCGTTGTTAATTGAACTAAAGCTAATCTTAATTAATATCTTAATCTAAAACAAAAGCGGTGATTTCCGAATTCATTACGAAAATTCGTGACAGATTTTTAAGCAACTTTTATTGTATTGGTTTCTTTATTTTAGGAAAATATTTGTCGTATCATAATGGATACGTACTTGATATTTTGACACTTGAAGAAGCCGCGATGTTATTTGAACTAAAGCTAATCTTAATTAGTATCTTAATCTAAAACAAAAGCGGTGATTTGCGAATTCATTACGAAAATTCGTGACAGATTTTTAAGCAACTTTTATTGTATTTCTCAACCAAATGAACTGATCGAATATTTCAATTATTTCTCGAAATCTTAATTAATTGTCACATCAAATGATTAATTATATCTTATAGAATTTTAGATATTTTCAATAAAAGTCGTATCGAGTTTCTTACTTGCATAAACTGTCAATAGAGGGCAGCAGGCACTTCTCGTATCTACCATAAAAAAATTTACTATTAGGACAACTGCAGACACCTATGTACATCGATATGCACCAGGAACACAAAACTGCAACATACATTGACTTACATGTTCGCAAGATGATTAAATGTATTAATTTACATATTAATTTTAAAAATTCTGCAAAATTACTCAAAATAAACATACAACGGCTTTTCCAGGTATCCTAAAATATACTCCTGAACGGGATAAGATACTCGTTGAATAACTTTAGGGTTAGCTATCACTATGCCAAACAGTCATGGGTGTTAGACAGGTTGAAACACTGATTAAATCGCAATAAATATACCAAGAGTAAGACAAACCACAGCTGCAGTGGACCAAAAATGATTGCCTGCGCATGCGCAGATCGCCCCTTACAGTTGTTTTTGCGCATGCACATCAATTTGCCACGTTCAGCTTCAATAAAATTTCGCAGAACGGCGCCACTTACGCTTGTACGAAACTAGCCACCTCTCCTTAGACCTTTTTTGCTACTGATTAGCGTTTGAAGAAAACAAACGTTAATTAAAATCTTAAACTAAAACAAGAGCAGTAATTTTTGAATTCGTTATAAACACTCGGGACAAATTTTTAAAAGAATTTTATTCCATTTCCAAACCAAATGAACTGATCTGATATTTGAATTATTTCTCGAAATGTTAATTGTCACAACGAATGCAACGACCGCTGTTAGAAGGCAGATTGGAGTTTCTCTTCAATATCAGAAAGTTAAGTCGTGGCTCTCCACGTCTCCATGGCGACGTAAAAGAGTAATACTCCTTGTGTTTTGCTACCTAGAGCATGTTACAGTGCTCACTGCGCGATCAAAATAGTTGGCAGGGAAAACACCCTGTCTCCTGCATACCCACGATAAGACTTAGATTCGAACTAGTCTAGCTCTGATAACGTGCTCGCATTCGTTGCCATGGCATAGCTGACCACCCACGTGCACTCTTTCACTTTCACTGCATTATTTGCTCTCTGTAATGGTGGCTTTTAATGGGATCTCGGAGCCGACAGAGACGCCTCTATTTCGGTTCCATGTGACATCGTGCTGTCATCACTGGAATCATTTGAATAGGATCTCGATACTACGTGTGCGAATGATTTGATGTCACTGCAACCAGGGCCGGATTAAGGCCAACTGATACCGTAAGCACAGCCCAACAATGGTGCCTCCCTCGGCCTTTCCACTGCTTTACTGAGAAGATATTAAGACTCAGTAAGTGCCAAAGATACTTACTGATGAAACTTTAGTCAGTCAGCATACCAATGAAAGCGTTTTTTTAACAATTCAGATTAAAATCGAACATAGCAGATTAAAGTCAATTATAAAAAATTCGACTAAAGTCGAGTTAAAGAAAGAGTTGAGAGTTAAGGGCATGAGAGCTAGGGGGAAAAACTCTGTGATGCCATCCTTCCCTTGTTACCCTAAGCGCGTGCTTATTTTGCTTAATTGTTAATCCAGCGCTGACTGTTACCATCCGTTGGGGATGATGCAATTTTTTCGGCCATCTGTATAGCATCTATTTTTATTTATTTAACACTTAGCAGTTGCATTTATTTATTTATTTTTTATTTAGCACCTAAAATTTAATTTATTTATATTTCTTTTTTTAGCACTAAAATTTGAAATTATTGATTTATATTTATTTAGCACTAAGAAATTGCATTTATTTAAAACATACTTTGGTAGTAAACGTTCTGCAATTAAAGTGCTAACTTTAATGAAATTAAATTTATAAGCATGTAATGAACAAACACGCAAACAAATACGAGTTATATTTCAGTTTGAAGTTTAAAGTTATTCCAAGATATTTATTGAATTATAGTTATGCCATTGATTATAGATTTAAAGTTACTCGAAGACTTTATAGATTGAAAATTTGACTTTCTTCTAATAATATCTGGTAAATCATTTAAATTTGCATATGTTAAATAGACAAGGCTACGTCGGCGACATTTAATGAAAGCACGAGGAATTACTCTATATCAAATATTCCAGTTTCAGTATTAACTGAAACTTTTTCGAACGTTTGAAATGGAAAAGGAAATTGCGGCATTAGAATTATAATATTTATTATGACTAATGCTCTTATCTAGCAGCTGTATTATCAGGATGAACAGTAAACTTCTGAAACCCTATATCTATGGGAAAGGCGAAAATATACATATACCTATTAAATGTCTTTAATGAAATATGCGGAGTGCCGAAAAGAGTGCAGACGCTCCTTCCTCTCTCTACCCCCGCCCCACACACACACACACGAGCGCACGCTCAACTCAGCCTGTTAAAGTGCAAGGCTTGGAACTTGAATTATTGATAGAGGCTGTGCAGTGCAAATTATTAACTTGATGGGTTTAACCGATAGTAAGAAAGCGATTAGCCTACTTGGCATCGTGCTTAGAGTAGCTGACTTCTTTTCCAGCAGGTATTTATGTGACTGCGTCAGTAGGTGGTTGCACCGCCGTGAATGGCGATGCAGGCAGCAATACGGCGTGGCATGGCGTCATACAGTCGACGGATGTTGTCCTGAGGAATTGCACACCAAGCAGCGTTGACTAGCTCCCATAATTCATCGAGATTCCTCGCAGGCCGTGAGAGGATTGCACATGTCGTCCAATGCGGTCCCACATATTTTTCATTGGGGATAGATCTGGAGATCATGTTGGAAATACTTGAACATGTTGCAAACATTGTCTGGAGACCCTAGCAGTGTGTTCACGTCCGTTGTCATGCTGGATAATTGACTGTTGCATGCCTCCCAGGAATGGTAACAAAATGGGCTGCAGAACCGCGCAAAAGTATCGTGAAGCTGTCAGTGTTCCCGTGATGCATACAAGAGGTGACCTGCTGTGATATCCAATAGCATCCCATACCATTATGCTTGGCTGGCGGGTGGTGTGCCAGTCGCGAACGAAAGCTGGATCCATCCTCTCGCCTGGTTTTTCCCATAGACGGACCCATCTATTGCCAGCACCCAAAGAGAAACGGGATTCATCACTAAACACTACAGTGTTCCATTAGTGAACCCAGTTCACACAACTTCGGCACCAAGCCAGACAAGGCACTCCATGGCAGTCGACGTAACGGTTGCCTAGAGTGCAGGTGTGCCTCATGTAACCTTCGGTTTACCATTCGGGTCGTTATGGAGACGTTCTTGGCTGCTGACACAGCTGTCGAATATCGCCTGCAGTGCCCTCTGGTGACAAAGGAGCATGTATAGCAATGGACCTATGAAGCAGTGCTGACGTCTGTTGGATGGCACCACTCCCTCTGTGCAACATGCTAGAACCTTCATTTCGCCACTGTTGCCAACAGCGTCCAATAATTCCTGCATCCTGATGAACATGGGCAGCGACGTGTAGTCTTTCCAGCTTCACGTATGGCCTATAAATCTTCCTCTCTGAAAAGCATCCAAATAGTGATAATCCTGCCGACGAAGTGTATCAGGAATTTTCGGCCTTTGCTGAGCAGTTTCCAAGTGGAACCACCTAATCTCAACCCATTCGCACGACTTCCACCAGATAAAAACAATACCATCCCTGTTCTTTCTTGCACCTTTCATCTTTTGAGTCACACACGTCATTGGCTGCGGATTATAATCATTTGCATATCTCAACTGCGCACACCCATCCTTCTATTGCATGTTTGTACAACATGTCCTACTGTGTGGGGCACTTTCAATGTCGAGCAGTGTAATTCCCTAAGAATTCGAAGACATTTAAAGGCATTAGAACCAAATTTTGCATGATGGTTCTTAAGATAAAGGAGAAGATATGTTCTATGTTTCGCTAATACTTCTCACCAGGCCTCCCTGTCATCTTATCGTCAGATCCGCCCCTCTTCCGTATCTCGCATTTCGCGCAAAAACGCACATTTTTTTTTTACATCGATCTCAATCCTGAGCCACAAATGGAAAAGCAAGAGATTGCTTAATATGTCCGAAGCACTAAGATGATTTCCTAGGGGTCGGCGAAGGCTCTCTGCGCATTGCATCAACCCTATCATCCTTCGGGACCACATATGTATGAAAAATCCTATCTCCTACTCGAACCACCTGTTGCAGGACTCCCCGTCCCCCCCAGAGGGAACCACCTTGTAGTGGTGGAGGCTTGAGGACCCATCGATTTCAAAGCTCTGGTGATTGGGCCCGGTTGGACAGGCTAGTTTGATCAACTTTCGGGCTTTTGAATCAGCTACCGCCGGATAAATAAACAGATACTAAAATCCGGAATGTCGAGCAAAGGCAACACTTGTACACGAAGGGAATTTCGTCTTCTATAACCGATGCGGTAGCCGGTGGCACAAACCTCTACTCGGTGACATCTGGGTTTTTAGGAGACCCCCTGGTGAATTTAAACTTTAAAGTTTAAACTTAAAATTTGAAGAATAGTTAAAACATACTCACCAGGGGGAAGGCTCCTCTTCGTTGGCTCCGATTAAGCTGATAAGAACAGATAGATTCTCAGAAGTTGAGGGCCCTGCTAACTGACTTGGTCCGGTCATGTCGGAGAGGGCCCCGACAAATAGTGCCCAACTAAGAGTTCCCACCATGGAAGCCCAGGCAACTTGGATCTATATATTCTTGCTTGTGGTTAACTGGGGCGCAGATTAAATATTGGTTTTGACCGATGGATGAGCTTTACTCCTATAGTACTGCTCGCCATTAGGTAGTCGGAGATGAGGTGTATCTATATGGTACTGTCTTGCTCTGAATATAGTTAGTGGTGAATATGGCATTTCCCTATACTGGTAGTGTTTCAGGCAGAACTAGTGGGTCTTGTCTCATAAGTAGGAGGTGAATGGGGGTTCTGAGATAGAGGCGGATCAATGTTAATCCTATGGGATCCGCTACCCATGTGTTTCAAGCTGGTGGCGGAGCACATTGATCAGAATTCTCATTGTTTTTAAGACTGAAGTCAGACAATAGTGAATAAAATACCTTTCTCCAGTGATGCAATAATCTAAAATTATTCCGTTGCGGATAATTCATTTGTAATTTCCACCGACGTCCATCTTGGTTTCCACAAAGGCCGAATTTTTTTTTTCAATTCTACCATTTTGAAAGCTGACGTCACCGATTAGCAGTTCTGCCTTTCAAAGTATTTTTACCAAATAGCATTGTTTCTTTTCGTTTCTGCAGGTCAGTCTTTTATTCCAGTTTCTGCGGGATAGTCCTTCTTCCAGTATAAATACGGCATCCGTCAATCAGATTCCTCGTTCTGTTGTCAGACGTTGACAGTAACGGTTCTCTGCTGCTGCGTCTCCGTGATTTTTCCAACGGCAATAGTGATAGTTCTCGACGTCCTGGTGTAGTATCAATTATTTTACAACTCTGCTACATAATGCATCCATGTGATATATGTGAGAAGGCTTTCACACTGGAGACAAATCTCATTCGTCATATGAGAAATCATGATGGGAATAACCTGTTTAAGTGCTCAAGACAAATCTCATTCGTCATATGAGAAATCATGATGGGAATAACCTGTTTAAGTGCTCTGAGTGCGAATCGACATTCTCAAGGAGAGATGATGTCCGACGTGACGAGTTGTCCCACACCTCCAGGAAAACCTACAAATGTGAAGAGTGCGCAATGGAGTTTGGGAGAAAAGACAGTCTTTTGCGCCATCAAAGAAAGCCCCACAATAATAAGCGAAAACGTTCTGAAGATGAAAGGATTCCCCAGAAGAAACAAAAACCAGAATCTGAAGACCCCTGTCAGTTATCAGAAGAAATGAAAAGGACCATGTCAACACATAAGCTGATGGCAACGGATGAAACATCTGTTGACCTCACCTTTTTCCTTGAATCCTCACGGGAGTCACTCCTAACTTACCTGAAAGAAGAATTGACCTCGAAGGGTGGCATTAAATGGTACCTTGCTGTACAAGTGCGCTTCAGGCGAAAAATTTTCCCTACTACCTTCGAACACTGTACCCCGTTTTTCCGAAGCAACTGTGTCACAAGTCTTCCTACATCACCCCTAAATAGAGAACTGGATTCCGCGTATAAGAAGATTAAGACCTCATTTGAAGAATTGAAGGAGCACATAGTGGATGGACACTGGATGCCGTACTCCGTGTTGAAATGAACATTGGAAAATATATCCCTCTTGCAGGGTTTAGTTATATCCCTACTCCAAGAGAATTACTGTTAAAACACTCTGTTGTCAATGTATGTAGTTCTGACCAAAAATGTTTTGTCTGGTCTGTTTTAGCCTCTTTGTATCCTGCCACAGATCATCCACAGCCCTTAAGAACTATATACATTTAGAAGAAAAATTAAACACATCTGACCTAATTTTCCCTGTTACAATAAATCAAATATCTAAACTCGAAAAAATGAACAATATTTCTGTTAATGTTTTTGGATATGAGAAAGAGGTGTTCCCACTCTACATCACACCATTCAGATTTAAAGCGCACACGAATCTCCTTCTGTTATCGGATGATGAAAAGCAGCATTATTGCTCCATTAAGAATATGAGTAGACTTCTCAGTCCTCTCACTAAACATAAATGTCAGGCTTTCTATTGTGATTACTGCCTTCACCGTTTCAGTTTCGCAAATGAAACACTCTTGAAGGATCATGTTCCCTATTGTCAAGAACATGGACCCCAGAGAGTAGAATTCCCAACTGAAGAAGAAAAATAGTTGAAATTCACAAATTTTAAGTTTCGGCAGCCCGTTCCATACGTGATTTATGCCGACTTTGAATCATTCCTAGTGAAAGTGGACACTTGTATGCCTAACCCTGAAAAATCTCACACCACTATCACGGCAAATCATGAACCCTGTGGATTTGCATATCTTGTTGTTAGGCCTGATGGTTGCAGCTATAAATCTCCAGTAGTTTATAGAGGTCCTAATGTGGTAGAAGCATTTTTAGAATGTCTGCGTAAAGAAGAAGAAAACATCAAAAATTTACTATCGATGATAAAGCCAATGCAACTCTTAAATCACGAAGAGGAATCATTTCGCAACGCTACTGACTGTCATATTTGTAAGCGTGCCCTAGGAGCAGATCGTGTGAGAGATCACGATCATATAACAGGTAAATTCCGAGGAGCTGCCCATAATTCCTGTAATCTGAAATTTAAGTTAACCAATAGGATTCCAGTTATCTTTCACAACCTAAAGGGATATGACAGCCACCTTATTTTGCAGGGAATCGGCAGAATCAGAAATAAGATGATTAATTGCATTCTCAAAAACATGGAAACATACATAGCCTTCTCCCTGGAGGCATTACATTTTATAGACTCCTATCAGTTTTTAAGCACATCCTTTGAGAAGCTAGTAAATAATTTATCAACAGTTGAGTTTCATATTTTAAAAGACCACGTTGAACCCGAAAGGCTACATCTGGTTCTGAGAAAAGTTTATCAATATGATTATATCAACAACAGTGAAAAGTTTGAAGAAACAGTATTACCACCACGTGAAGCATTTTACAACCAACTCACAGAAGAAGCGCTAGGGGAAGAAGACTACACCCATGCAATAAGAGTGCGGAATACATTCAGCATAAAAAATCTAGGCCAGTATCATGACTTGTACCTGAAGACAGACGTGCTCCTCTTAGCTTATGTTTTCGAAAGTTTCAGAAAAATATGCATCAGATACTATGAAATCGATCCCTGTCATGTTTACACAGCTCCTGGATTAGCCTGGCAAGCATGCTTAAAAATGACAAATGTAAATCTTGAGTTGATAACTGACCCTACAATGTACCTTTTCCTGGAAAAAGGCATACGAGGAGGAATTTCTGTGATATGCAATCGTTACAGTACTGCAAACAACAAGTATTTGGACACCTATGATTCTCAGTTACCTTCTAAATACATTATGTACTATGATGCCAACAATCTTTATGGATGGGCAATGTCACCATGTCTCCCTCAAAGCGATTTTCGATGGTTTAATAAAGAAGTAATAGCAGATCTAGATATTACATCAGTTGCTGATGATTCGAATAAAGGGTACATATTGGAAGTTGATTTAGATTATCCAGTTTCTCTGCACGACAAGCATAATGATTATCCACTAGCCCCTGAGAAACTTCAGATCACCAGCAGCATGCTATCCCCATATTGTCAAGAGGTTGCCCAAAGCCTTGGAATAAATACAAGCCAATCAGTCGTGAAATTAGCCCCGAATCTAAATTTTAAGGAAAAATATGTCCTTCATTATCGAAATCTCAAACAATATTTAGCCTTCGGTATGCAGCTGAAGGAAATACATCGCGTTTTAGAATTTAATCAGTCTTGCTGGCTAAAACCATATATAGAATTTAATACAGATCAGCGGAAGAAAGCTAGAAACGACTTCGAGAAGAATTTCTTCAAACTGATGAATAATGCTGTGTTTGGAAAAACGATTTAAAATTTGAGAAATCGAGTGAAAATTGAATTGACTCAGAACCCGAAGAGAGTATGTAAAGTCGTAGTATCACCTGCTTTTCATGCTTTTCGTGTTTTTGACAACAATCTCGCATGTGTGCAATCAAAGCTAACTAAATTGAAACTCAACAGGCCTATTTATGCTGGTTTCAGTATTCTAGATATTAGTAAACTATTGAAGTATAGCTTTCATTATGACTATATTAGTCCGAAATATGGAGAAAAAGCTAAATTATTGTTCACTGATACAGATTCACTGTGCTACGAGCTTCAAACCGAGGACGTGTATGCTGATATGAAGGACGATGTAGATCATTTTGACAAGTCCGACTGTCACATAGACCATGTTTTGCATAGTACACATAATAAAAAGGTACTAGGTAAAATGAAAGATGAACTTTCAGGAGTACTTATCAAACAATTTGCAGGCCTTCGTTCTAAAATGTATTCCCTTCAGAGTTTACATGAGGAGAAGAAGACGGGGAAAGGAGTCCCAAACACATCGTAAAAAGAACCCTTCGTCACAAGGATTACAGAGACTGCTTGATAAACAAATCACCTTGTCGAGTAGATTTGACAAGGATTCAAAGTAGCAACCATCATCTTCACACAGTGAAAGGTGTAAAACTTGGTCTATCACCATTTGACGATAAAAGATATATTTTAGAAAATGGTTATGACACCCTTTCATACGGTCACTACAAATAAATAAATACAATGAAAAAATAACATAGCAGAAAAACAAATATTTCACTGTGATTTTTAATATGTTGAGCTATTTATGTATAAAAATATGATAATTTTATCCAAATGTATGCATATAACCCCCTATATATGCAAAAATATTACATGTTATTATTATATGTAGACAGCTGTATGTAAAACCATTTCCGCTGTTAACCTGCATTTTTGTAAGCAGGCTGTAAAGTATAATCAATGTGAAAAATCATCATTGTGAAATGTATAAAATTGTAAACCAATGGAAATCATTACATGTACACACATTGTCATTGTATCACCCAATACTTTGAAATCAATAAAAATTTTAAAATGAAATATATGTGTCTTCTGAATTTCTGAGTCTTATCCTTGGCAAGTGGAGCGATAAACAAGCGTTAGCCGCTTCTCACGTGACTTTTGCCCGTGGCACTCATGCTGCTGACTCATTACCACGGATCGCATTGCGTTATAACACACCCTCGCTCACTGGGAGAAAGCCCTTCTGGGATCCATTTCTGGGATTACACTTATAATAAAAGGTTGGTAATTCTCTAAATTTTCATGGTTTATCAAACATTACTTATAGTTTCGCGATGTAGTGACGTTCTCAAGTATTAAGAAATGATGAAAATTTTTTTTAAGCAATCGCCTCTCAAAAGTGCCAGGACTACAATAAACGTGCAGCGTGCTGTGTTTATGAGAAATTTATCAGCACGGGATGAAATTCTAATTTTTACTTTGCAGAGACGACAACTTTACATAGATTTTTACAGAGAAATAATCGAAATTATTGCATCAGCCATTTAGCGATAAAGTGTTTTAGAGCAGATTTTACTGAATATTAATACTTTACAATAAGACAAATTTTATTTCCTACAAATAAAAAAAAATAGGATTTTCATACTTTATTCGAATTACTCAGTTAATTTACCACTTATTTCAACTGTTTTCTAAAAAAAAAATACATTTAATTCCCAGATTTTTAACGACTGAGATAAAAAAAAATATGCGTATCTACATTAAATACAATGTAAAATAGCAAAATTCACCACTTATTTCAACTGTTTAGTAAAAAAAAATAGGATTTTCATACTGTTATTCGAATTACTCAGTTAATTCACCACTTATTTCAACTGTTTAGTAAAAAAAAAAATACATTTAATTCCCAGATTTTTAACGACTGAGATAAAAAAATATGCTTACCTACATTAAATACAATGTAAAATAGTGAAATTCACCACTAATTTCAGCTGCTTAATATCAAGAAATACAGATGATTTCCTTTTTTTTTTAGTATTGCACATAAGAAAAGAAAAAGGACTAGCGAACGTATCAACATGTACTTCTGAGACTTAAATATGACATGCTCTGTGTTTCAATATTGCGCATTTTTTTTCAGTATTTTACACATTAATTACTAATTTTTTTTTCATTCAACAGTTAAGTACCCAATTGGAAGTAATGTGAGCAATATTTCCTGTTTAAATGCATCTCCACAAATCAGCTTTAAAACATTTTCTTATAATTTAAGGGGAAAGTAAAGAATTTTAATTGAATTTCTTTTAACACAATATACTTAATATATTGTCATCAGCGTATTCCATATACAAAACGAATTAATACAGCCTAGTTACTGGAAATTAACATTATATTGAAGTGCTTTCTACCTTAGGAAAAAAAAACTGAATTTTAATTACATTTCCAACCACTAGATGGCGTCACAGTTACTATTAAACCTTGAGGCAGACGGGGGAAAACTTACCTTTTTGCTCAGAGCGCCACCTAGCGGTATTTTTAGTAGTTTAGTTCCACTATACGGATCCCCGTACGCACAGTGCTTTTCCCTATGACGCAATCCGTAGGGTGGCACTAAACTATTGAAATCCCGCTAGGTGGCGCTCTGAGCAAAAAGGTCATTACTATTTTTTTTACTATCACTATTGCCGTTGGAAAAATCATGGAGACGCAGCAGCAGAGAACCGTTACTGTCAACGTCTGACAACAGAACGAGGAATCTGATTGACAGATGCCATATTTATACTGGAAGAAGGACTATCCCGCAGAAACTGGAATAAAAGACTGACCTGCAGAAACGAAAGGAAACAATGCTATTTGGCAAAAATACTTTGAAAAGCAGAATTTCTAATCGGTGACGTCAGTTTCAAAATGGTAGAATTGAAAAAAAAATTCGGTCTTTGTGGAAACCAAGATGGACGTCGGTGGAAATTACTAATGGATTATCCGCAACTGAATAATTTCAGATTATTACATCACTGGAGAAAGGTATTTTATTCACTATTGTCTGACTTCAGTCTTTAAAAAAATGAGAATTCTGACCAATGTGCTCCGCCACCAGCTTGAAACATATGGGTGGTGAATCCCATAGGATTAACATTGATCCGCCACTGGCTCAGAACCCCCATTAACCTCCTACTCTCATATATACATTTTTCTGTTGCAGGTCTCCGTCCGATACAACATATTTCTGCCAATTCAACTTTGAGTCGCTCCATGACTCGACTAAACTGGGGTTGATCCTCTGTTGCTTCTTAAAATTATACCAAAAGACCCGATCCTCTAATTCTGGTGAACTCTTTTGCCTAATCTGTTTGCTCTCATACTCATTCACGGTTAGCTCACTTTGCACTAATTCACCAACAATATATACTTCCTCTTCGCCCTGTAACGCAGATATTTTCTTCTGCCACAGACCTAAGACTTCCGCTAGTTGGCTGACAAATCGCAGGCAATGAATCATCACCTCTAGCAGCAGTAGCAATAGGTTCTTCGCACGCCTGCTTTGGACTGGCTGTTGCCATAGTAGCCCCCGCATCCAAAGCAGGGAGCTCCTCGCCTGTCTCGGGAGGTGACGTCATGTACTGCATGATGCTTTCGAGAGCCACATCGCTCGCTATGTCGATATTGGAGTGTGCTCTTCGTTTAAATTGACCGCGAAAAGAGCTTTAAAATCGTCCACCGTCAAAAGCACAGGAAGTGCCAGGCGTGATGAAACAGCAATCACTGAATCAATTTCTGGGCAAGTCATGGGGAAATTGCTTCCTCCCACTAACTGCACAGGAACATGGATCATTTCAGCTATCTCCAAATATCCAAATGCTGACCTCAGCTTCATCGTTCCCTTCGGTGTGAAAAATATATCTGGGACACCATCTCTTCTAAACACGGAGATTTCAGCGCCAGAATCAATCAAAGCTGTGAAAGCATTCTGGGAGCATCGCATGTCCGCCGTCTGAAGCTGGGCAAGTGTAACTGTTGATAATTGACCTTCGTCCTGGCTTCAAACATACATTGAAACGTGCGCACATAACGCCTCTTCCGGCTCGTCTCATACAGTCCGCGCTGTATTAATCCCAGCAATAGATGATTTCCTCTTTGCCCGCCATTGAGGCAATATCTGCGAAGATGCTGGTCGAACTGCACTCAAAACAGCCACGCGCATTTCTAGGGCTAGCAAATGGAATGAATTGTGTTGATCACTTTGCATATTGAATGGGCGCTTTTCGTTCTACTTGCTCGTACCTGGGACGAGGAATGTACCTGGCCACCTGTCGATCAGAGTCCCGTGAATGCGTATTAATTCGACTGCTCACTAAATGATGTAATATGCAATCTATGAAGTCTCTTGAACGTAACCAGTCCGAGTGCTCCTGCAATGCAAAGTATTCGCCAATGCTACTCGGTACCTCTGATTAAATTCGATCTGCCACCAGCAGGTCGACCACTTCCTCAAATGTGGACACTTTTCTGCTCTCAATATACCTTCTCCATATTTCCCTAATTTTTTTTGAAAACGTGTTCCACGTTTCGTGCGCAAATTTCTTCGCCCCATCCAATTGCCTCTTGTATTCAACTGCAGAGACTTTACACCTCGACAAAATGTAGGCTTTGAGCTTACTGTAATCGCTAGCATTCTCGTCAGGCAATGAAGAAAATAGATCGGTCAGCTTCTCCCAAAAAAGGCGGAGGATTACCTGGCCCCTAACGTCTTCAGGCACGCCCTGATTAGCTAAAACGCTCTCGATCCTCTTGAAATACAAAGGAATGTCGAGGAGAGTTTCTGGGGTCGTTCCCAGCGTAGTACGCAGAACAAAAATCCAATATTTCAGTTCCTTATGCTCCATACTTTTTGCGCTGCTATGGGAATCCGACCCAGATGAATCGTAACCATCACACAACGCACCGTCAGATCCGATGCCGCTTACCTTTGCAGTCTCATGCTTAAGATGCCTCATATGCAGCTCATGTTTGCTTAGCGCTGACCATTCTTCGGCCTCCATCTCGCGCTGCGCTTGTCTATCAGCTAGTTCAAGTCACACTAATTCGAGTTTCTTCAATTCCAATTCGTGCTTTCTAGCATCATCCGACTACTCTGCTATTTCCCGAGTTGGAGAATACTCGCTGACAGCGTCTCTGAGAAATCAGACCCAATAGCCTCCATGTTTTGCGTTAATATGTTTGGAGTAGTGTCTGCGTGGTGAGATTTAGAACCGTTTTTCGGGTTCCCTCGCGTATTATATGGCACAGCACAGAATAACAACAAGACAAAAACTGGCTCTACAGACTAGATCTTACCACACCCGATGTGAAGTTCTCGCAGCGATGATTTACTCTCCTACCAGCACTCAACATTTATAGCATTGTCCTTTAACGGGACGCCACCTCGTACCCAACTCTCACAACACAAACCCCAATCCTGATGCCAATATAGACAACACTCTTCTCTGCCTGTCGGGTTGGGTTCTTTTTCTAACTATGCGTGTGGGTTGGGTTGTTTTACCTCTGAGCGGCACTTTTTTGCACACCATGGGCTAAATGGCCATTTCACATGGACCCCGAAGGCTCAGAGAAGGTTGGGGGAGGGGACCCACTGGAACAGCTGTTGGGAGACAGATGGTAGCCTCCCATCAAGGTCATCCAGCGTGTTCTTTAACATGCACAGGGTATGGCTCTCCCGCACACGGGGCCACGGCTTAACGTCCCATCCGACGGACGGCGGCCTTTCCAAGCCCATCGGTGTCCCCGACTGACCGTGGGCAGGGTGGGGAATTTTGCGGAGATAAATCTCAACGCTCACCCAGCTGGGACTCGAATCTGGGAACTACAGATTACGAGCCTGGCGCGCTACCGACTGAGCCACCCCCGCCCCTATGCATCTGGGTGTGTGAGCGTTTGCATAAGGGTACCATCTTGTCAGGATGATAATATAAGTGGCCGATGTACACAAACTCGGGTGTTTTCTCAAATACACATTTATTTACAAAATTTACACTTTATAATATATAAAACGATGACTGTCCACCCAGTACAGTCACTGGCCGAATACACACAGATTATATGAACCTCAGCGGTCCCACCGCTAGATATGGAAGAAAGCTTATACTTGCTGCAGACTATTGTCTGACATCCGAACCGATTCATGGTCCGCGTGCAAGTCTCAGTTTCAACTACCCTGCCAGATGAGGTCACGGTCCTTCAGGGATGTTAGGGTGTCTCGGCCAATAGGGTACGGACACGATCACTGTTCCAGGTCGATTTTTGTCGCCTTTGTTCATCTGGCTCCCCAAATTGTATCTGCCTGCTGCGCTATGTTGCCAGACGAGAAGCCTTACCACCAAAATGGCGATTCTGGACCTCACTCCTTCTGTTCTATCTGCCACTCCCCCCCAATAGGGGACCACCTTGTCGTGGTGGGGGGCCTAGGGCCCAGCAACCCGGCTGAGGCTTTGCCGGTCGGGATGATCCCCAGCTGGAGCAGGCCAAAGGCTTTGCCGGCTGTAGTGGGCAACAGCTGGAGCAGTCGGGATGATCCCCAGCTGGAGCAGGCCAAAGGCTTTGCCGGCTGTAGTGGGCAACAGCTGGAGCATTGCCAAGGTTTTGCCGGTTGGGGTGGTCCCCGGCTGGAGCATTGCTGAAGCCAACCGAGGTTGAAGATGCTGCCGGCCGGCTTGATTGCCGGTCGGATGGTGACGGCGTTGGAGACCTCACCTCTCAGGAGACCTGTGTGGTCTGTTCGACGGCTCTGCCGAAAGGTCTGAACCCGCCTGTAGGCACGAGCTGTCCAAAAAGTCTGGGTCTTACTAAGAGTCTCCAGCCCAGACGCCGATCGAACTTGGATCTATATATCCTTGTTCATGGCTAACCGGGGAATAGATTAAAGTAAGGTTTCCTCCGGTGGTCAGCTTTCCTTCTATAGGACTGCTGCCATGTGAGGCTGGGGTTGAGGTGCGCCTATAGGGCGTATTCCTTGCCCCCAGCTCTAGATAAGCACGGCTTTTCATAACCAGGTAGTGCTGTACAAGCGGAACCGGGAATTGCCGTGGTTGCATAAGATCGCAACAAAAGAGATTCATTGTTCTAGCTGCCGAATCCCTACAATCATGTCCATTTCATTCCCTAGAGAACCAAGGAAGAACTTTAAACAATAGCAATTAAAATCATGAATTTCGGTTCACAGATTCCCCTTATCTTAGATTTATGTAACTTTTCCTCCCTAAAAAGAGTAATATCTGCTACCAATAACAGGGGTAGTACGATACGACCACTAAATTCGACGCAGTTTCCTTTTAATCGGAGCATGAAGAAACATTTCCATTTCCAGAGAAAAAAAAGTGAAAAAGTTCATTGAAATGGTTTTTTTCTTCTGTCTATGTTTTGAAAAATATTTGTATCTCTTGAGATACGTACTTGATTTTTGTAGCCATAATGCACATGCAATGTACATTAAACGAAAGAATATTTTAATTAATATCCTAAACTAAAACATGAGCGGTAGTTTCTTAATTCTTTATAAAACTTGTGACAGATTTTTAAACTAATTTTATTCCATTTCTGAGCCAAATGAACCATCCCCATTTTGTAGTAAAGTCAAGAACCTGGTTGACTGCATTTTTAAATGTTGGTTGTGTGCTGTTGATGTTAGTTCCGAAGGTCCAGAGCCCTATATCATCTGCAAAGATGGATCATGTGATTTTATTTTTGAAAATTGTTGGGAGGTCATGTAGTAAGATGTTGAATAATGTGGGGGAAACCACACTGCCTGTGGTAATCCTCTGTTCAGTTTATGTGGGTCAGATAGGGTAGTCCCCAGCTTGACTTTAATTTTTCTGTGTGTGAGGAAATTTTCAAAAAATTCAGAAATGTTTCCTGTGATGCCTAGTTGATGTAATTTGTAGAGTATGTTGGTGTGTGAGGCAGTATCAAAAGCAGAGGTGAGGTCTAGAAAGACACAACAAAGAATTCCTTTTTTATTTAAGGCTAGTTCACCAGATACGATAATGTCAAAGAAATTTATCTGTGGTTGACCTGTGCTCTCTAAAGCCAGTTTGGCAAGTGGGGAGTGTATTTGTTTGTTGGAGGACGAATTTTAGTCTGGAGAGCACCATTCTTCCTAGAACTTTGAGTATACATGATGTTAATGCATTTGGTCGATAAGAAGAAATTTCTGATGCTGGTTTATGTGGTTTGGAAATTGGGATAATGTATATATCTTAACATTCAGTGGGGAAGGTGTGAGAGTTCCAGCATTCATTGTATATGTAAAGCAATGTGCTTAGTGTTTTTGTGCCAACGTTTTTTATAGTGTTATAGGTGATGTTGTCAGGGCCAGGTGTGCTTTTTTTATTGGCCTGATGTATGGCTGTGATAAGTTCGTTGGATGTGAAGGGGGTGTTGAGTGCGGGTAGTGTGCATGGTATCGTTTGTTTAATTGTGTCATTCATGTGGGTTGGGTTGGGTTGTTTTACCTCTGAGCGACACTTTTTTGCACACCATGGGCGAAATGGCCAGGTCACAAGGACCCCGAAGGCTCAGAAGGTTGGAAGAGGGGACCCACTGGAACGGCTGTTGGGAGACAGATGGTAGCCTCCCGTTAAGGCCATCCAGCGTGTTCTTTAACGTGCACAGGGTATGGCTCTCCCGCACACGGGGCCACGGCTTAACGTCCCATCCGACGGACGGCGGGCCTTTCCAAGCCCATCGGTGTCCCCTACTGACCATGGGCAGGGCAGGGAATTTTGTGGAGATAAATCTCAACGCTGACCCAGCTGGGACTCGAACCTGGGAACTACAGATTACGAGCCTGGCGCGCTACCGACTGAGCCACCCCCGCCATATTCATGTGGGTGCAATGCAGCTGGTAGGTAGGAGTGTTGGCATGGGCGGGGGTGGTGGTTAGCTGAATTGCAATCTCGTTAGCCCCTTGTTCAGCGGAAAGTGAATATTTCCATAAATATGAGTGCCAAGGGGCTAAAGGTTGAGCCTGGGTCCTGAGTGTTCTTATTGTTCACCAATTAGGGGAGAGTCTGTTCTGGGGCTGATGTTGTTACAGAAGTTTCTCCACTCCTTTCATTTGACGTTTAATCTTATTCTTCTTAGTGTAGCATTGGCTTTGTTGAATGTGTTGATGGCTGGTACAGTGGGGTGTCTCCTGGCTGCGTCCTATGTTTTT
The DNA here is from genome assembly GCA_038380435.1 of Ryuthela nishihirai. NCBI lineage: Eukaryota > Metazoa > Arthropoda > Arachnida > Araneae > Heptathelidae > Ryuthela > Ryuthela nishihirai. The sequence continues at coordinate 43,038,414 of JAWZYU010000022.1, forward strand.
CTCCTTATTTGCAGTTGGGTGATGACTTCGGGATGATTTTTGGTGTATCCAGTCATGTGTTTGGTTGTAAATGTGTTTGCTTGTAAGCTTTGTTTAATACATGTATAAAGGGAGGTGGTATTGTGTGGTGTTTGAGTATTAATGGAGGTTTCACAAGTGGTGGAGAATTTGTGCTAGTTTATGTGTGTATGTGTTTTGTATGCTGAGGGTTTGATTCCTTGTAGAGTGATGAATATGGGGAAATGGTCACTATTCCATGATCAGTGATGTACCTGCCATGTGATGATGGAGGATATGTCAGGAATGGAGAGTGTGAGGTCAAGAACAGACTCTTAGGGGATTCTGGTGAAGGTGGGGGAACCATCATTATGTATAAAAAAAAATAAAATAAATACCCCCTTAAGCAGCTGCTTGCCACAGAGGTCTGACAGGAGCCTGTCAGTTTATATGCCATAGTAGAAGGTCTGAGAGGATGGCAGGACCTCAGCAGATAAACGACACAAACAGCCATGCCTTACTCGGGGCTCGAACCCAGGTCCCTTAGATCAGTAGCCAAGAACGCTAACCACTCGGCCATAGCCAAGTTGAAATGTTGTGTGAAAGTTTCAATGATTGTGCCCGTGAAGTTTGTATGTTTGCTACCCCAGAGGATGGTGTGGGCATTAGAGTCTCCCAGAACAATATTGGGTCCTGGGGAGAGGGAAAAAATATGTGTGAAGACATCAATTAGTGTGTTGGAGTTTATGTGTTCATGTGGGTAAAAGTATGTATTGTATATGTTAAAGATAGTGGTTTGGATTTTAATATTAACTCCAACTATGTCCATGTAAGTGTATTTAGTGGTGATTGGAATGATGCAGTGTGGGAATTTTTTGTGTACTAGTGTGGTGGAGTTTGAATACGTTTTGTCTGTAATGGCTTTGTGTATTATGTAAAGTCTAAATTGAAAGTTATCTGGCAATTTGGCCTCATTAATTGCCAGAATGGGAACAATGTGTTGGTCAGTGATTGCTTTAATGTCAGGGATTTTGTTTCTGAGGGACCTACAGTTCCATTGGATGCATGTGTAATTAGGTGTAGTGTCAGGGGGGAAAGAAAAGGAACTGTAGCAAGTGTGTGAGAGAGGGGGAAATTAATTAAGTTGGTGGAGCAGGGCCAAGATGGCTTGCTGGGCAATGTTTAATTGTGGGGTCCTGGTTTTAGGAGGCAGAAGGGCATCAATAAGGGGAAGAAGTAATTGAATGAGATGTGAGACCAGGGTGTTCTGTGGGGTGTAGGTGGGTTTCGATTTGGGTGAGGTTTTCTTTTTTCTCTGGTCCTTCTCAAGTAGTTTGACTTGGCCCTTCTGGTAGAGAATTTGGGTAAAGGGGCTGCATAGTTAGAGGCTGGCAATCTCGGTGATTCACTGACATTGATTGATTGAGTCACGTGGTTTATGCACGCCATGTTTTATCGGGTTGTTTTTTAGCGGGGGGAGAGAAACTATTGGGTCCACTTCCCACTTCACAAGCTTTCATTTCACAGAAAAATTATTAAGTTTTTCGATAACTTAATAATTTTTTTTAAAAAATTATTAAGTTATCGAAACATATCGTGGAATATCTTTTTGTCAAATCCGCAAACCGACCAACCATCCAAGGTCAAAGCCGAAAGCAATAAGAAGACAGGTCAAAAAGAAACGGAGCTGTGTTGTTGGGCCCCAAATGATTTTGCTACAGTATTTTCAGACTTTTTTCTAATCAGTTGCCATATTCAAAAGACAAAACCTTTGCCAGAAGAAAAAAACTGATTATTTTTTATTACTTTAATCTAATAGAAAAAAAATATTTAAAAAATTAGTTTTTTTATGTTGTGTGTCTGCGAGAGATTTCGTCTCTGACGTTATCGAAGGGTAAGTGACTTGATGGTTATTTAAATAATTTTCACTTATAGTTATTAATATAATTTTCTCTAATATCAATTAATAATATAATTATATATATTATATTTTTAATTTATTATTTTTATAATAAATTTCACTATTGTGAAATATTATTATATTTCAAAATAGACAAAAACGCTCTTTTCAGGAACGATCCTTAAATCCAAAAATTTGACAGCACACGAAATTCTTTGCGTCATTGTTCACAATATGCACTTCTTTCCTGGACAACTCCAGGGACTTTCTCTAGTCATATATTAACTTGTTCAATGTTGTTCTCTTGTTTTACCTCTGAGCGGCACTTTTTTGCCCAAAATGGGCTATTTAGCCAGGTCATAACGACCCAAGGGGCTCAGAGAACGTTTGGGAGAGGAGACCCACTGGCCAGCTGTTAGGAGACAGATGGTAATCTCCGGTCAAGAATGTCCAAAGTGTTCTTTAACGTGCACAGAGTATGAGTCTCCCGGACACAGGGCGAGAGCTCAAACCCCATCCGACGGACAGCGACCTTTCCAAATCCATCGGTGTCTCTTATTGACCGAGGGCAGTCTGGGAGTTTAGATGAGATAAATCTCAACGCTGGCTCAGCTGGGAATCGAACCTGGGAAATAGAGATTATTAATCTGGCGTGCTATCGACTGAGCCACCCCCTTGTTCAGATTAATCTAATAATCAAGAAGAGCTTGTAATAAATGGCTGATCTGCAAAAATTTGTAGAATATCTCTGGAAACATTTTTGCATAGGATTCCCTCAGTATTTATAGACTTCTAAAAATAATAGAACCAAATTTCGCATGTTTGTTCCTAAGACAAAGCAGAAGGTACGTTGTGTGTTTTGTCAATAGCTAAAGATTTCTTGTTACCCTCAGATAAATGGGATAATTTCTCGTGAACTCTAAGAAGCACATTCCGTACAAGGATTTCTTTTAAGGTAACTAGGTCCCATAAAGAAAAGAGAGTTTGGCCCCAAAAATATTTTTTCCCATAAAAAATGGAAGAGCTTGTTTAAAAAATTGCAATTCAGATCAAGATATTCGGTTCACAGATACCCCTTATCCTAGCTTTATCTAACGTTTGTCCTTTGGGGACAAGTTCTTAGGGAAAGAGGAAACTCTACTACCAATAATAGAGATAGAATTCCTCTGAAACGATCATTAAATTCGACCCAGTTTCTTTTAATCGGAGTGTGAAGAAACATTTTCTTTTCCCATACAAGAAATAATGACAAAGTTTATTGTATCGGTTTCTTTATTTTATAAAAATGTTTGTCGTATCATAATGGATACGTGCTTGATATTCTGACTCTTAGATGTACATAGTTATTTATTAATTCAACTGAAGCAAATCTTAATTAATTTCTTGATCTAAAACAAAAGCGGTGATTTTTGAATTCATTGCAAAAACTCCTGACAAATTTTTAAGCAAATTTTATTCTATTTCTGAACCAAATGAACTGATCGAATATTTCAATTATTTCTCGAAATTTTAATTAATTGTCACATCAAATGATTAATTATATTTTATAGAATTTTAGATATTTTCAATAAAATTCATATCGAGTTTCTTACTTGCATAAACTGTCAATAGATGGCAGCAGGCACTTCTCGTATCTACCATAAAAAAATTTACTATTAGAACACTCTGCAGATACCTATGTACATAGATATGCTCCAGGGAACACCAAACTGCAACATACATTGACTTAGATGTTCGCATTAATTTACATATTAATTTTAAAAATTCCGCAATATTACTCAAAATAAACATACAATGGCTTTTCCAGGTATCGTAAAATATACTCCTGAACGGGATAAAATACTCATTGAATAACTTTAGGGTCAGCTATCACTATGCCAAACAGTCATGGGTGTTAGACAGGTTGAAACCGTGATTAAATCGCAATAAATATACCAAGAGTAAGACAAATCACAGCCAAAGAAGGTCTAGGGAGAAGGCTAGCTTCGCACAAACGTAAATGGCGCCGTTCTGCGGAATTTTACCGAAGCTGAACGTGACAAATTGATGTGTAGGCACAAAAACAACTGTAAAGGGCGATCTGCGCATGCGCGATGCGAACATTTAGCCCACTGCAGCTATGGTTTGTCTTACAATTGATTAACCGATCAAGTTGATAATTTGCATTGCACAGCCTCTATCAATAATTCAAGTTCCAAGCCTTGCTCTTTAACAGGCTGAGTTGACCGAGCGCTCGTGTGTGTGTGTGGGGGGGGGGGGAGAGATGAAGGAGCGTCTCCACTCTTTTCGGATCTCCGCATATTTCATTAAAGACATGCAATAGGTATGTGTATATTTTCGTCTTTCCCATAGATGGAGGGTTTCAGAAGTTTACTATTGATCCTGGAAATACAGCTGCTAGGAGACAGATGATTCAGAGATGGGAACCCACTGGACAGCTGCTAGGAGACAGATGATTGAGAGATGGGACCTCACTGGACAGCTGCTAGGAGACAGATGATTGAGAGATGGGAACTCACTAGACAGCTGTTAGGAGACAAATGATTGAGAGATGGGAACGCACTGGACAGCTGTTAGGAGACAGATGGTTGGGAGATGGGAACCCACTGGACAGCTGTTAGGAGACAGATGGTTGGAGATGGGAACTCACTGTACAGCTGTTAGGAGACAGATGGATGGGGATGGGAACCCACTGGACAACTGCTAAGAGGCAGATGATTGGGGGATGGGAACCCAATGGGCAGCTGCTAGGAGACAGATGGTTGGGAGATATGAACCCATTGGACAACTGTTAGGAGACACATGGTTTGGAGATGGGAACACACTGGACAACTGCTAGGAGGCAGATGATTGGGGATGGGAACCCACTGGATAGCTTCTAGGAGACAGATGGTTGGGAGATGGGAACCCACTGGACAGCTGTTAGGAGACCTGGTGATAGATCTCTTTCCATGATTGTGCTTAATAGAATTAAGAATCTGGTTGACAGTTCTTATTTGCGTAATGAGCAATGTGGATTCAGAAGTGGTAGGGGATGTGTGGATCAGATATTTTCACTTAGGCAGATTCTTGAGAAATGTTTAGAGTTTCAGAAACCTTTGGTTGCTAGGTTAGTTGCTTTCAAAAAGACTTTCGACTCTGTTGATCGTCATAATTTGTGGTTGATTGTGAAATCATATGGTATACCAGACAAGTTAGTTAACATAATGAAAGCTCTCTATAATAACACTGAGTCATGTGTGAGAGATGGTAAGGCTTGTAGCAATTGGTTTAGCGTTACTTCTGGTGTTCGACAAGGGTGCGTTTTGTCTCCTTTTCGCTTTAGTTTGGTTATTGATTATGTTATGCGAAATTCACTTCAAGGGAAAGATTTTGGCTTTAAATGGGCTGGAGATACGGAAATTTCTGACTTAGTTATGCTGATGATTTAGCCCTTTTGGGAAATGATGTTGATGAGATGAACTCTTTCATTAAGGCTGTTGATGAAACTGGTAGTAGAGTAGGTTTGGTTATAAACAGAGAGAAAACTAAAGTGATGAAAATTAGTCAGGCAGGCTGTGATTCAGTTAATCTGAATGGTTGCAGTCTTGAGCAGGTGTCACAGTTTAATTATCTTGGGAGCTATGGAACAGATACTGGTGATGTGCAGCATGAAATTAACAGACGAATGGGGATTGCTGCCGGGACTTTTAAGAATCTTGAAGAGTGTGGAGAAATAGGCGTATACACCTAAAGATTAAAATTAGACTGTATAATAGTTTGGTTCTTTCTAAGGTTAGTTATGGTACTGAAACTTGGACACTTTGCAAACAAGATAACAGGAAACTGGATGCTTTTGATTCCAGATGCTTACGCAGTATCTTGGGCATTAGGTGGTTCAACTTTGTAACTAATGATGATGTCAGGCAAAGGAGTCTGCAACCTCCTTTAAGCAGCATATTGTGCAGAGAGAGACTCCGTTGGTTTGGCCATGCTGCCCGTATGAATAATTATAGATTGGCGAATAGGGTTATGAACAGTGTGCCTAAAGGCCTCAGAAAGAAGGGGAGACCTAGGATGCGGTGGGCAGACAATGTCAAACATGACCCTGTTAGAATTGGTGGCAGTGGCCAGATGCAGTAGATATAGCTCAGGATAGACTTGCTTGGAGACCTAAATTGCACGGTCTGGTTGGACCTCCGTAGCCCATGGCTGCTTGATGATGATGATGATGATATATTAGAACCTCACTCAGTTGATACCTATTCAGAAAGTCACACAGAAACAAAAATTCTTATATGCACAAGAGACCGATAAAACTTACTATTCTTTTCGTGGAGTCCATTCCCTCGATTTCTGACTAATTTCATTAGAAGAAAAGGAATGAAAATAAATTCCGCTTTATCAAGGTACAAAATAGGAAGATTGGCTCATTTTGTGTGTGTGTGTGTGTCTTGGAGTGCGTTGCTTGATTTCCGAGTGGTTTGTTGAGAAAGGAAAATAGACATGAAATTCTGTTTTTATTGAATTCTGGATTACAGGTAATAAATACTGGTACTGAAAAGTAAAGGATAATGTATTAATTCATACATAATTCTTAGTATTTTTAAGGGAATGCAATGAAATTTGGTAAAGAGGTTTATTATTACATTAGAAATGTAAATGAAGCAGAAAAAAATTATTAATCGTATAAATCGTATAATGTTAATATCATAATCGTGTAATTGATATGGAGGAGCAGTTCATGGAGCAATACCTAAAGTCTGTTAGGTACGACATGCGGTATGTTAATATGGAGTATGATCACCCATGACACCCATGCAGCTGAAGCAACGACTCCTCGTGCTGTTTATGAGGGTATTGATGAGGTCTTGATGACTTAATGACCACTCCTCGACAAGCGCAGTTCTGAGTTCGTGGAGTGTTCTGACTTGGGGTTATTTGGTTAGAAGGACACAAAAAACAGGTCTCCTGGCATAAAGACATTGCTCACGAAGTCTCCTGTAAATAGTTTGCCTCGAAATCCTCGTTCTTATAGTTTCCGCAAGCTCCAATGATAGTTGCCTAGCGATCATCACTATGTTTCGTCTGGCAGACTCATATAGCGATCGTCTGCAGCAATTGTTGGTCCTGGGACGACCTTGTCCATTTGGACGACGAACATCTCCTGTCTGTTGAAACTGTCTCCAGAGTCATGACAGGATATTCTGTGGAACATTCAATGCTCTGGAAACTTCCGTCTGGGACTTATTTGCTTCCATCTTTCCAATCGCTCTCCACAGCTGAAAATCTTCCATACGATATCTTCGGTTACATAATCAGCTCCACGTGCTACTGAAATTAGGGGCAGGGGTGGCTCAGTCGGTAGCGCGCCAGGCTCGTAATCTGTAGTTCCCAGGTTCGAGTCCCAGCTGGGTCAGCATTGAGATTTATCTCCGCAAAAGTCCTCGCCCTGCCCGCGGTCAGTAGGGGACACCGATGGGCTTGGAAAGGCCGCCGTCCCTCGGATGGGACGTTAAGCCGTGGCCCCGTGTGCGGGAGAGCCATACCCTGTGCACGTTAAAGAACAGGCTGGATGGCCTTGACGGGAGGCTACCATCTGTCTCCCAACAGCTGTTCCAGTGGGTCCCCTCCCCCAACCTTCTCTGAGCCTTCGGGGTCCATGTGACCTGGCCATTTAGCCCATGGTGTGCAAAAGAGTGCCGCTCAGAGGTAAAACAACCCAACCTACTGAAATTAAAGCAAGAGGTGCCTAGAACAGCGACAAGCTGCAAGTAGACTCGCGTCTTTTTAACGCATTCCTAATTTGCATATTCCGGCCTACGTGCTACAACTGTAAATGCGGGATAGTTTTCCACGTAGCGTATTTTCCATGCTCGCACATTTTCAGTGCATTCTTTTACATATATCGGCAGCTATATACCTTTTTGTCGATTATCCTTTAATTTTGAGCACCTGCATATGATATATGTGTGTGGTTTTCATTTCCGTGCAGTGAATTTATTCGATTTCCCATTGATCATTAGAAAGAAATGAATTAAAAAATTAATATTCGTTTCATCTTCCTACAGTGAATACTTTTAATTTTCGACTGATTGATTTGGGATAAATAAAATTAAAAAAAGAAATCGCATTATTGAAATTCCTATTATAGTAACTAAATACAATTCCTGATTTCTTCGTTCCCGATAGTATTCGTCTGATTCCCATCTTATTCGTTAGGAAGAAAGGAAATTAAAACGCTGCCCTTTATTGAGATCCGGATTAGAGAGAATATGCATTGTAACGAAAGCAAGAAGTACAACAATGAAGTCCGGACAATGGTATTACGCGGAACTCGAAATATAACACGGAGACGTAATTTGGGTCACCTACCCTTTCGAATGAGGAGTAAACTTTAAAAAGAGAGAGAATTCGAGTTGTTGTTTTCAGCTGGTTTGTATTAGTTGAATTAGTTAGATTTTCGGAAGAAATAGTGTCAAGTAGAAAGTTAATATTTGGCTCAGTGTGCGTTAATCCATGAAAAATTATTTTATTTGATGTGTGAGCGGGAGGATTAAAAATATTTATTAGTGTGGATCTTGTTAGTAAACTGGTAATTAAGGAAAAAGGTAAACTAAAAATATAAAGCGTTCTACCTGTATCGCTGATACTTTTTGTTGTACTTAGTTAAGCAGTCTATAAGAAAATAATCTGATAATTGTGATTATCGGATCACTTTGAACTGATAGAGAGTATATTGGTGTTTTGAGTATATAGTGAGAAATTGTTTATGATTCATGTAATTTTTATTGTCTTAGATATTAAATAAGTTCATTTATAGTTAGATTTTTCATTGCATTGCTCATTTATAGTGTACTATAATGTACACTATAAATATAGTGTACATTATAGTACACTATAATATATAATATAGTGTACTATAATAATATGTAGTGTACTATAATGTACACTATATATATTTTTTTAATTCACGTTCGGTAAACCACAAAAGGTTTGCAATATTTGGTGTCGGAAATGGAATTCTTTTGAATGCCTTTCACTAGAAGTATAGACGAGTTGGTAAAACTAATAACTGACATGAGAGCTGAAATAACGATTAAAATAATGACTTGAAAGCCAAACCATCGGCTCAAAATGATGATTTAAAAGCTTAAATCATTACTCAAAGCAATAAAATTAGTGAGATAACTGATCAATGTAAATATAAATAACAGTAACTCAGTAGAGAGTGTGATAGCTTAAAGGTTGAAATTGATTGCGAAGAAAATTATACATAGACACAAAATCCTCAGGCAGCCATGGGCTAGGGAGGTTCAGCCAGACTGTAATTATCCTCTCCAGACTTGTCTCTTCTGAGCTGCAGGTGCTGCATTTGCCCATTCTATGCCAATTCCAGCAAGGCTCTGTTTGACATTGTCTGCCCATCGCATCATAGGTCTTCCATTTCTCTGAAACCTTTTAGGCACACTGTTCATAATCCTGTTTATCAATCTGCAGCTATTCGTAAGGGCAACATGGGCAAACCAAAGAAGTCTGTTTCTGCACAATACGCTGCTCAAAAGAGGTTGCTGACTTCTTCTAATCTCATCATTACTTACAAAGTCAAACCACCTAATGCCCAAGATACTGCGTAAGCATCTAGAATCAAAGGCATCAAGTTCTTGTTTATCCTGCTTGCAAAGTGTCCATGTTTTGCTACCATAACTAACCTTAGAAACAACCAAACTATTATACAGCCTAATTTTAATCTTTAAGTGCATCTGCCTATTTCTACACACTCTCCATAGATTCTTAAAAGTCCCAGCAGCAATCCCTATTCTTCTATTTATCTCATACCGCACATGACCAATATCTGTTATATAGCTTCCAAGAAAATTAAACTGAGACACTTTCTCAAGAGTGCAGTCATTCAAAGTAACTGAAGCATCGTCTGCGAGACCTATTTTCATCATTTTAGTTTTTTTCCTCTGTTTATCACCAAATCTCCCCTATTACCAGTCTCATCAACATCATTAGCCAACAAGGCCAAGTCATCAGCATAATCTAAATCAGAAATTTTCGTATCTTCAGACCATTTAAGGCCAAAATCTTTCCCTTGCAGTGAATTACGCATAGCATAATCAAGAGCCAAGCAAAAGAGAAAAGGAGATAAAATGCACCCTTGTCTAACTCCATTAGCAAAGCTAAACCAATCGCTACAAGACTTGCTAACTCTCACACAAGACTCAGTGTTATTGCTATGAATTAAACGGAAACAGCGTAGGTCAAAAATAATATTAAGCAATTTTAATTCTAAAATAATATATTTTATTGCAAAAGTATGAATAAAAACATTTATATAAACTAAATTCCAGCAGCACAATTATTTATCAGTATTAAAATAGAGATTTTTAAGAACATAGCACCTTTTTACTATTCGTACAAACAGATGTTTCCTCTATAATTCTTACTTCTCTACTCGAAACATAAAAAAAGGCTTTTTACAAGAGTCGATAAGTGGCACAATAATATTTGTGAACAAACCTGCAATCTAGAAAGAATAATGTTGCCAATTCCTAAACAAACTAAATATAACTATGCATCAAACGATGAACTCTTCCTACAGAAAGGTTGAGATCAGCTCTGCTTGTTCGACTAACATATAACCTCCTCAGCCACATCTTTAAGTGTCCTAAGCATCCTTCTTTTTCATATACCAGTCCACTAATAGAATCAACACTAATAAACTTATTTAACCTCTCGCGCACACACCAAATAAAAATATTTGTTCTTTAGACCATCGTGCACGGACTAAGTCAAACTCTGTTTTCCTTCACACTCCAATTCCTCTTAATTACAACAACGTATTCTTTTTTTAGTTAAGTTCGTTCGAAGTGGTTGGTGACGTAATTCTCACGCGAAGCACATGCGAGCATCAAAATGATATATCACACGATTTGATTCTTCCTCGTTCATCTGTCGTAATATTATTATAGAGAGCTCTCATTACAATAACCAACTTATCAGGAATTCCGTACGATCTAACAATCAACCACAAAATATGTCGATCAACAGAGTCAAAAGCTTTTTTGAAATCTATAAAGCTAGTAACTACAGGTTTCTGAAACTCCAAACAGTTCTCAAGAACCTCCCTAAGTGAAAATATTTGATCATTGCATCCTCTACCACTTCTGAATCCACACTGTTCATCACATAGTTGTTCATCAACTAAATTCTTAATTCTATTAAGTGTAATCATGCAAATCAACAAGCCTGAGGACGTGGACTGTGAAGTCAGTTCTGGTGCAGGCAATGAAATACGAGTGCGCCAGGCTCTCCTCACGAGCGAACAAACGCACAGTGAGATTCGAAAATGCTTAAGAAACTGCAGAAAAATATAGTGAAATGCCAGAATTAACCAAAGCAATAATATCTGTTTTAAAAGTGGTTAAAAATTCCTCTCCAGACTTCTACAGAATTTCAGTGTGGAAATGGGGCAAAACTGGATATATTCGAGCCAACTGTAATAAGAAAAGAATGAGGAGTTCAATTCCATCTACTGGACAGCAACAGGAGATTGAAATTAATCAGTCTTGAGGGACAAAGGCTGACTGATGATTGCTTGGCCCCAGGGGAAGGCTCCCACGTTTCATCACTGTATGTTGTAAACAATGGATTAGTAGCTGATGGTACCGTGAACGAAGTGCCTTCTCGCATATATACTGATGCGAATATGACTTTACTTAGAACTGATCGAGTAAATAATCAACCTAACTGGTATTCTAAACAATAAAATGTTACTCTGAAAACGGTATGTGGAGATCGTGCTAAAGTCCATGTAACAAAAGAAAAAGAAATAAAAAAAAACTTAAAGAAGATAACTTTTACAGAAACTTGTACATAACTAATTATTTTGGGCTTTAAATGAGTTACATGGGAGTCTGTAAATGGAATATTTTCAGTTTTACCTCTTGCTCGAATTCAGTTTTCTAAAATAAAATTTTTTAACTCGGTTTATATTACAAATGTATGATCTTGAATATTTAATAAAATGCTGGGAAGGCTTTTGTAAGATACTAATATGTGAAGTTTGAATCAGGATTTTAGGAAGTTGTGTATGAGGAGGGAGGAACCAAATATGTCCATTCGGTTTAAGACAGGTTTTCATTCTCATACAGAAGACACTCAGCACGTTGTTGGAACAAAACAAAAAGATTAAAATATAAGAAGCAGCTTTTAGTGTGTGTGTGTGTTGATTTTCCTATAAAATATTTATAATGCTATTACCTGCATTTATAAAACTTAGTGGTAATAAATATATTTTTCTTACATCAATTTTAAAAATATTTTCCACTTAAAGCAACTCAACTCATGTTATTTTGCCCATAAGTTAATTTTTATAAATATTTTATCGCCTCATCAGTTCGGAAGCTCACGATCGCCACTAATCCCCAACAGCTATAATATTTAGGAGATAAGAATAAACAATAATAAATTGCTGTGATTGAATTCATTATATGATATTTACCATCTGAAAATAATTGTCGTCAACTTCCGCCAAAATAATGCAAACATAAATAAAACAAGAATAAATTTTAGTAATCGTAAATTTCATATCGGAAGGTAGCCTGACGACAGAAGTTTCCAAATGCTTTTAATTTAGTATAAATCCATCGAATTATATTCAGTAACTTAAAACGGGTTTCTTAAAGCTCAGAGTCCTATATATATATATATAGAACTCTCATATATATAAATATAGATATGGAATACTATTAATTTTATATATTATATATAGAACTCTGTTGCTTAAAGACTAGAGAGGTAAAACTTTCGTATTATGGAGGAATGCATCGATACACTTTATTGAAGGTAAAAAAAATCCGACTTTTGTTTTCTGGCGTCAGTATGTCATTTATTTGAGGAGAGCAGAAGGGACAATATAACGTAGTTCACCTAAAATGTGTGAATAACTTAAAAATTTCAATTAATGAGAAAATTGCATACCTTATTTAAGCCGATTTCTCCATTGACTTTCCCAAATGGCCAATCAAAACACCTACAGAGTTTGATTTATTGTAAATTTTGATATTAAATTTGAAAAACTGGCAACTGCATTTAACGATTTGAAAATTAGCAATATCTGGTTTTCGAATTAGAATGAGTGATTGAGCTTTTCAGTTAATGTCTCATCTTGTTTCAAGGTAATATTATTAATAATGAAATTATCACGTGCAATTTGTTAGATGTTTTATTAGAAACTTAAGATTTTAAAGATAAGACTTAAGAAAATAAACTTCATGATTCTCATGAAGGAATTGTGTAATCTTCTTGCAAGATATAATCGTGTAATCTTCATAGTGTTAACAGTAATCGATTTTCGAAACAGCCATGTTTAGTGTGAAGTTTATTCTTAGGAATTTTAATAAGACTAAAATATGGAAAGTAACTTCTGTACGTATCTCTCTCTCTCTCTGAATATTAATAACATTTATATTTCGTGACATGTTTTTTACCAGTGCTCCTTTAGTAGAAAACAATTATGTTTGTAGGGGTCACTGGTGTTGAGAAAATGCCCAAGTGAATGGAAATACGTTAAATTGTAGCCGGTTAAACATATATTTTAATGTATATAGTTACTGGTCTGTAAATGGTAGCTAGGTAGTCACTGGAAGGAGAGCTATGCACCAATCCCCTGTGATGATGCATAGAACCGGCCAGGCCTAGCACCTAATGTCCAACCCCGCCTTCTCGTGGTGCGGACCGTTAGTAACTTTCAAAAGAGATACTCTCTTGTGGAAGTGAACGGAAGGGGAGGGCTGCCAGATTAGTGTGGCCTACTGATCTGGACAACTATGGCTACTTTTCTTTTTTTTCTACCCTGCTGAGGAGTGGTCAACCACACAGGGTCCTGGTGCTGACCATATAAACCTACTGGACTGGACAGATATATAGCTCTGAGCTTGATTATGGATCCTGATTTTGCTGCACTGGTGGGCTTCTGTGGAGGGAAAATCTTCCGCTGTGTTTTCTTTTTGTTTGTGGGTTGACAGCCCCAAGTGAATAGATCCACAGGATATGTTTATCAGCTGGTGGATAATCCTGAGCAGAAGTCATCGCAGGCACCTGAACTCTTTGCTTCTATTGGCATCGTCAAATTCTACATTGGAGGAAGTCTTCCAGTGTAGATGGCTTCAGCCTTTAGTAGTGGGGGAACGGGTCTTTGCCCCATGTCTGCGATTAGGGGGCTGTTTGATATTGTCGGCATTCCCTCTCTCAATAAACATAGTTTCTTTAAACATCCCACTAACCATTTTCTCTCCATAGGTAGTTGGAATGTGAGGACTCTGCACAGAGCTTTTTCTCTTGATGTCCTCACACAAGAATTCCACCGTTATAATTTAGATATTCTCGGCTTGCAAGAGACCAGATGGACAGATAAAGGTCAGATTCTTAAAAATAATCTTAAATTTCTCTTTTCAGGGAGGGACGACAAAAAGCATCACCAAGGCGTGGGTCTGCTTCTCAGCAGACACGCTAGTGATGCTCTTCTAGGATATGAGTGCATTAATGAAAGGTTTCTTACAGCAAAATTTCAGACAAGCGTTAAAGACTTGAATGTTATCTGCTGTTATGCCCCCACTGAGGATGCCGATGAGGATGAGAAGGATAGGTTTTATGAACAACTTCAGGATATTTTGAATTCTGTCAAGAAAGGAGATATTACCCTTGTTCTTGGTGACTTCAATGCCAAAGTTGGTACTGACTCTGACCTTTGGGGAGGAGTAATAGGCCCTTTTGGTATTGGTAGCTGCAATAGCAATGGGCAACGTCTCCTACAGGTAAGTAAACTCAATGGATTCAGAATAACTAACACTTATTACAAACACCGCGACATACATAAGTACACATGGGTTTCACCTGATGGGCTGCATAAGAATATGATCGATTACATATTAATTAACAGCAAATGGGCTAGTTCTGTTAGGAATACCAGGGCATATAGGGGAGCTGAAATTGGATCTGACCATTACCTTGTTAAAAGTGTGTTGCAACTTAAACTTAAAAAGTGTTGTGCTAGGGTTAAAAAATTTACTTTTAATACTGAAGCTCTGAAAGATCCAGTTATAGCCAAAGCTTACCATGATAGGTTACTTAGTCATTATGACAGTCATGGTTTGCTTACTACTGAAGTTGAGGAAGAATGGGATCATTTTAAACAGGCTTTTTTGGACACTAACAGTACTCTTTTAGGAAAAAAGGAGCAGAAGAGGCAGAATTATCTGAGTGATGAGGCACTTGAGCTTATTTCGGAAAGAAAGAACTGCAGGAATGCCCTTAATCAATACCCTACTAGTCCTAATAGAAAGCATTACAGAGACCTTAATAAACTTGTAAAGGATCAGTTAGCTGCTGATAAAAATTTTTGGCTTGATGGTTTGGCTGACAAAGCCGAGGAAGCAGTTAGACAGCACAACAGCAGAGAGCTGCACCAGATAGTTAATGTTTTGTGTGGTAGAAAACGGACAGGCATACAAGGATTGAAGGATAAACAAGGTAAGGTTATAGAAGGGGAGGATTCTGTCATGGCTAGGTGGGCTGAGCATTTCAGTGATGTTCTAAACAATGTAGTTAGTTCTACTCCCATTGTTTGCAATGATGATAGATGCATTGGTGGCTTTAATGTTGGCCCTATAACACAATCTGAAGTTAGTTTGGCTGTTTCTAAACTTAAACTTCATAAATCCCCAGGGGTAGATGAAATTACTACGGAAATGCTTAGAGCTGGGAATGTTTCGGTTACCACTTGGATGACTGAAATTCTGAATCTCTTTTATGATAAAGGCATGGTTCCTAAGGATTTTACCAGAGCTATTGTTATCCCTATTTTCAAAAAAGGTGATCGCAGTTCTTGTGATAACTATAGCGGTATCAGCCTACTCTCTGTTCCAGGTAAAGTTCTTTCCATGATTGTTCTTAATAGAATTAAGAATCTGGTTGACAGGCAATTGCGTGATGAGCAATGTGGATTCAGAAGTGGTAGGGGATGTGTAGATCAGATATTTTCACTTAGGCAGATTCTTGAGAAATGTTTAGAGTTTCAGAAACCTTTGGTTGCTAGCTTTGTTGATTTCAAAAAGGCTTTCGACTCTGTTGATCGTCATAATTTGTGGTTGATTGTGAGATCATATGGTATACCAGACAAGTTAGTTAACATTATGAAAGCTCTCTATAATAACACTGAGTCGTGTGTGAGAGTTGGTAAGGCTTGTAGCAATTGGTTTAGCATTACTTCTGGTGTTCGACAAGGGTGCATTTTGTCTCCTTTTCTCTTTAGCTTGGTTATTGATTATGTTATGCGAAATTCACTTCAAGGGAAAGATTTTGGCCTTAAATGGGCTGGAGATAGGAAAATTTCTGATTTAGATTATGCTGATGATTTAGCCCTTCTGGCAAATGATGTTGATGAGATGAACTCTTTCATTCGAGCCGTTGATGAGACTGGTAGTAGAGTAGGTTTGGTTATAAACAGAGAGAAAACTAAAGTGATGAAAATTGGTCAGGCAGGCTGTGATTCAGTTAATCTGAATGGTTGCAGTCTTGAGCAGGTGTCACAGTTTAATTATCTTGGGAGCTATGTAACAGATAATGGTGATGTGCGGCATGAGATTAACAGACGAAAAGGGATTGCTGCTGGGACTTTTAAGAATCTATGGACAGTGTGGAGAAATAGGCGTATACACCTAAAGACTAAAATTAGACTGTATAATAGTTTGGTTCTTTCTAGGGTTAGTTATGGTAGTGAAACATGGACACTTTGTAAACAAGATAACAGGAAACTAGATGCTTTTGATTCCAGATGCTTACGCAGTATCTTGGGCATTAGGTGGTTCAACTTTGTAACTAATGATGAGATTAGGAAAAGGAGTTTGCAACCTCCTTTAAGCAGCATATTGTGCAGAGAGAGACTCCGTTGGTTTGGCCATGTTGCCCGTATGAATAATTATAGATTGGCGAATAGGGTTATGAACAGTGTGCCTAAAGGCCTCAGAAAGAAGGGGAGACCTAGGATGCGGTGGGCAGACAATGTCAAACAGGACCTTGTTAGAATTGGTGTGCAGTGGCCAGATGCAGTAGATGTAGCTCAGGATAGACTTGCTTGGAGAACTAAATTGCACGGTCTGGTTGGACCTCCGTAGCCCATGGCTGCTTGAGGATGATGATGATGATGATATAGTTACTGGGAAAGTAACACAAGAATACTAATTAACATAAAAAGTTAATAAAATCGCTGTAAGACAAATTTTATAACAGACCAGAAATCTGAGTCTTTTTTTTCATAGGTTAAATATCACGATTTCGTTCTATGCTTTTGTTACTGTAGAATTGTCGAATCGTAAATGGGGTAAACAAAAATATCACGAACAATATTTAAAATCTGTAACTAATAAACCGTGAAATAAATGAAATTGTATACGACGTATACCATCGTACAACCACAAAAACAAGCCCTGTTTGTCGCAAGGGAAAACAGATGGCAAATATAGACGAACGATCATATATATCATCAGATGCTCCATCGTTTTAGTTGACGTCTTAAGGGTTCCACAGACGTAGGGTTACCATATGTCCTCGAAAAGGAGAACATGTCCTCCGTTTTCATCTCGTCCTTCCAGAATTTTGAAAAAACCGTGAAATGTCCTTTTTGTATAAACTCATAATATTTTCCAAACTATAATTAAAGCACTCTTTTTTTTTGGAATTTCATTTTTTAAATTTCTTGAACCAATAGTTATATCATTTACAGTTAACCGCGAACTAATTTACTGTGAATGCAAATCATGAATGCTAAATGAACCCTGTTAATGCTGTAAAAGTTACTATTGCCTTTAATATCAATATGTGCAAGTTACATGACAGATTGGGGGGGCGGGGGTGGCTCAGTCGGTAGCGCGCCAGGCTTGTAATCTTGTAGTTCCCAGGTTCGAGTCCCAGTTGGGTCAGCGTTGAGATTTATCTTCGCAAAATTCTCCGCCCTGCCCACGGTCAGTAGGGGACACCGATGGGCTTGGAAAGGTCGCCGTCCGTCGGATGGGACGTTAAGCCGTGCCCCCGTGTGGGGGAGATCCATACCCTGTGCACGTTAAAGAACACGCTGGATGGCATTGACGGGAGACTACCATCTGTCTCCCAACAGCTGTTCCAGTGGGTCCCGTTCCCCAACCTTCTCTGAGCCTTCGGGAACTCTGAGTTTCTCTGAGCCTTCGGAAATGTGACCTGGCCATTTAGCCCATGGTGTGCAAAAAAGTGCCGCTCAGAGGTAAAACAACCCAACCCATGACAGATTGGAAAAGTATGAGCTTTAAAAAACTGCCAAAAATTTTGCTTCCGCTCACAGATAGATGGAGCTACGAAAGTTGAAAGTAGTTTTTTTACAACATAAAAGACTCTTAGTTTATAGGAACCTTCTCATACAATAGCATGCCCTACCAAGACAGAAATCACTGCTGACCAATACTTTAGTCGCAGTTGATAGAAACAGAAAGTTTGCATTATACAACAGCAGATAATTTACTTTGTACCACTTGAACATAACAGTTGATTGCTTATCAAGTAGGAATAAAAAACGTCAATCATATATTTTAAAATATATTTAATAAGTATTATGCTTTTTCTGACTCAACTATTAGTCTGTACTTGAAATAAAATATATGAGGAAAAAATTATTTTATTTCACAAATTGAGAGCATGTCCTCCTTTTAACCTCCATTTCTAGATTTTTTTTGCCCACCTTTTAGAACACTGGCATCTGGTAACCCTTCACAGAGTCACTTTTTTTTGCCTTGAGATCTAACGGAAACGTTGCTCACATGAAGGCTTACTCAGTTCCCTTGTGTCTTTAATGGGGAAAGGCAGGGGTGGCTCAGTCGGTAGCGTGCCAGGCTCGTAATCTGTAGTTCCCAGGTTCGAGTCCCAGCTGGGTCAGCGTTGAGATTTATCTCCGCAAAATTCCCCGCCCTGCCCACGGTCAGTAGGGGACACCGATTGGCTTGGAAAGGCTGCCGTCCGTCGGATGGGACGTTAAGCCGTGGCCCCGTGTGCGGGAGAGCCAACCCTGTGCACGTTAAAGAACACGCTGGATGGCCTTGACGGGAGGCTACCATCTGTCTCCCAACAGCTGTTCCACTGGGTCCCCTCCCCCAACCTTCTCTGAGCCTTCGGGGTCCATGTGACCTGGCCATTTAGCCCATTGTATGCAAAAAAGTGCCGCTCAGAGGTAAAACAACCCAACTTTAATGTGGATGGTTCTAGGGATGGCGAGGCTTGATGAATTATAATAAGCTGCCATAGTTTCTCGAATCGACGAAATCAGGAAATCAAAATCCATATCGGTAAGAAATGGCTATTGAAAAGGAATGTAATTCTTAATTTAAACTTCTCAGAAATTGAAGTTTTATACATTAAAAACACTCGTATATCTATAGTGTGCAGGTAAACAGTTAATGAATTGTTTATTAGACACAAGAGAATAAAATGCATCATAAATAGCTGCATATAAAACTCATAAGTGAGAGATTAAATTTTCAGTCTGTACTCTGATCATAACCTGCATTACTTGAAGTATTAATATTATCTGACATATGAAATTCCATTGGGAACAATGAATTGACCTCTTAGACCCATTGGGGGACACACAATTTTTTTGTTTTAGCAGATAACTTTGTATTTAGAAATAAAAAAAACAATATTTTTTTGGGGTTAGACAGGAATTGATAAAATATTATGATTCGTACTTTCGAATCTTTGGAATACTATAATAGCGACCTATAACGGTGAAAAAGATTGAAAATTCCAAAAATTTCAAACGAATATTGCAACGATGTATTAATGATAGAAATATGTAATTTTGATGGTGGAATGTGGACGTCATGAAACTTCCATTGGAAAGAAAGAAAATGATACTTTGGAAACTTTTTTACTTTGATTGGTATTAAGAAATATTATAAGACGCATTTTTCAAATACTTATTAGTTTTAATATAAGCTCACCGGACAAAAAATTAGTCACCCTAATTTCATAATCACCTAATAGCGCTAATGCCTCTGTGCGACCGAAGAACAGCCGAAATCCTGTATGGCATTGATGTGCGGACGACGCTTCACTCGTTGCCCCCCCCCCCAAATAGTGCCACAAGCTTTCTATGGGATTCAAATCCGGGGATTTGGTGGGCCAGTCGAGATGTTCGAAGGCTTCAGAATGCTCGTCCTGCCAATGTGACACACTTCGAGCCCTGTGCACGTGACAATTGTCATTTTGGAAGAGTGGTGTATCCTTCTGGTGTTCACTGTGGAGATGCTGCACAAAAGGCAACGTGGTCGTCCAGTAGCTCCATATTGCCCTTCTGGTTGAAGTGTAACGTCACTGCAACCAAGGACACATTTTCGTGTATGTGAAACACCCCCAGAGCCTCCTCCAGCTTGAACAGAACCTTGCACACAGTTTGCAGGAAGGCTTTATGTGGCTTACATGTACTCGTCACCTCGCATCATTCGACTACAAGCAAAAACGTGACATCCGACCAGATCACACACTTCCAAGAGTCGACAGTCCGGTCTTTGTGGTGCCGCACTCACTGTAGCCATGCAGCCTTGTGCAGAGTTATTAACATGGGTTTCTTCCTCAGTACTCTGCTCCAGATATCCATGGCATGCAGTTCCCTTCGGAGTTTCATTCGGCAACAGCTTGTTGTAGGCCTGCATTGACTGACTGGAGCAATTCCTGCCTCGTTGCAAAGCAATTTGCCCTAACAGTGTGTGACACACTCTGGCGGTCTCTGTTGGTGAGCACAGTTTTTCTGCTGCAGTTCTGGCGATATTTAGCGGTGGACTGTGATGTACGCCATTGCTGGAAAACCCTTTCGAAAAACCTGCAAAAGCAGCAACTTCTTGTACACTAAGCCCTTTGGCTGGACCAAACGCAATAGAACCTTTTTGCCACTCATTAACATCTTTGGCGCGACCCAATGTTTCAGGGAGCGACTAATACACACGTGGCACACAACCACTTCTTGTCACTGTATGAACCCCTTAGCGTATGGCACAGCTATTGGTAGGACGTGTTTATTATCGGTATTCCCTCTGTTGCTGTCAAACGGATGTAACCCTCTTACTGTGGAAGATGACTATTTTTCTATCTGGTGAGCTTATATATATCTTTACAGATCACTAAATATGAAATAGCAGCGCTGTTATCGAGGTTTTCAAATAATATGTATAGAATACAAATTTGGAAAATTAGTTGTTTTTAAAAGATATTCCACTGTCAGCAATAATCTATACATTTTTCCGAGAGAGGTTGGAAAATGCAAATTTTTGAATTTAAAAATTAAAAGACGAATATTTTTATGTTGTATAATTAGTAATAAAATATTATTCGTATTTTTTTCATCATCCACCAGCTCAAATTGAAACTTTTAAGGAATGAAACATTAGGTAAAGGAAGAAACTTTATTCTCTTTGGAAACGAGATTCTCATAGGCGCTAGAGGCAATATGCGTTATTCTAGTTTTCTTCTGTTATGATAATCTTTCAATATTATTTACAATCAAGACTCATTCTGACAAAAGTTCAATGACTTACAACATGAAATGTTTCGCATAATGGGATCATCTTCGCAAAACACAAACCAATGAATGTAGGGAACAGCACCCAAAACCGATGTTTTAAAATGAATAAATACCTCCTCAAGCAGCTGCTTACCACAGAGGTCTGACAGGGGCCTGTCAGTTTATATGCCATAGTAGTATGTCTCTGAGGATGGCCTGACCTCAGCAGAAAGACAAAAGCAACATCCATGTTATTACATTGCCTGGCTCGAACCCAGGTCCCTCTGATCAGTAGCCAAGTACGTTAACCACTCGGCCACCAGACGGCCAGACCGATGTTTACGCTACGAAAACTTGGACGGACTGAGGATCAGCCTTCAGATAGCGCCACAATCAAAACATCAGATGACACTTCAGTTCAGGAGGCCATTATCTTCTGCCATTCCAAAAGTTCTTGGCCTGAACATTCAAAGCGGCTTCGACACACGAGTACGGAAACTGGATCAATGCTGGACTGTTCGGTTAGAACTGAATGTGAAACTCTAAGTCTGTGGGGACCTGGTCGGAAGTAATGGCCGATTTTGGCCATATAAATAAAATCTATGGTTGCTCTGAAATCGACATCCGCATTACGAAAACATACTAAAACTAAATAGATTATATTTGTAACGGATTAGTAAAGCTGCGATAAATCGTGAACATTAAAAACAGTGGCGTATCTAGGAAAGAGAGGGGGAGGGCTTGAATATCAGATACTTTGTAATACAATGCTCGAAAATCACAGATTCAATAATAACAAATCTCCCCTTTCCTCTTTGGACTTTCATGGCCCATCATTAATTACAAATTTAGTTAAAGGGTTTATTTAGTTATGGCGGCATTTTTATAATGCCAAAGAGGGATTCAGTATTCAAAAACACTGAAAAAATATACAAAGCCTAAATGTTCAGAGTAAATATCACTACTTTATTGTGTATATACCAGAAGCAGCTTCACCAGCATCCTTCAGTGATTTAATTCCATTTATCACAGTCTTTATATAGGAAGAGCAGGGAAGTGGATGTTAGTTAATCTGATAATCCGAATGTATATATTTACGGATATACATTTGCATTGGACTTTAACAGACTTTACGGATGACCGTAAAGTTTTTACACCTGGATGCTTTTATCATAAACAATTGGGTTTATGTGCACAGAGTACGTCACCATGTCTTATATTCAATGCAGTACAGTCGCTCAAAAATGTATCCGAATGCTATGGTTGATTGCAGAATTCAGAAAAAATATCTGGCAACGATTTTTTTTAGAAATTAGTGATCTGGTAAACTTTGTGTCACTGACACGAAGGTTGCCAGAACTCGATTAAACAGACCATATCTGTTCAACGTTCGTATTTTTATTTGACAATATCGTAGCGCAGGGCGTTTCGCCATTATTTGTCTGTCTTCTAATGCCCTAGGTTTCGCAATATCGACTTGACGGTACCACCACGGTACGAAAACTGAACACCTGACTTTTACGGTCAAATTAAAACGTCAGCATACCGAACATTCTTGAATTTTGGATGTTCCCATGATGGTTTATCTGCAATCGTGGTCGATCACGTTCAGGTCGATACTTTCCACTCGTTCTAGTATTGATAAGTTTCTTCTATATTTGTCCATTTCCCTGTGTGAGGATACAAAGATCACCCCGTTCGTTATCCATATTTCCCGGATACAGGAGTTATCCACTTTTCATTTGAACAAGCCATATACACCTGTCCCATGATTTACACTGTTAAAACATCCAACTAATTTCGATTTATATGTGATAGATTCGGTTTTACATTGTACGGATTGATATCTTTTTTAATATATGTGCAGTAATCATATATATTGTGAAGTAACAGTGATATAGCGACAAGGGAGATTATTAGAGTGTCATGCCAAAGTAAAAATCAACTGAATTATTTCAATTGATATCATTTATTTTTAAGAATAAATTTCTACATTAATAAATTCATTTGTGACGAACTACATTTGATTGCCATTTAATGCAATCTGTCTCACGACATCTAAATGAAATGGTCTGTTTTTAACCCGTAGAGAGATCTGACTTTTTGGACAGAATTTTTCAGAGTAGTAAAACCACGATTTATCAAAATTTTAGCAACTTTTAACATTTTTAAATTTGTAGACTATTATACAGGTTAAATACAGATGATTCGTAAGTACTTTATTTCTAATTTATATAGAGTTCAATAATATTATTCTTTCAAATTTCATTTTAAATTTCATTAGTGTGAGAGTATATATGATGAGTGTTTTTCGTAATCAGAAAGAAATATAAGAATATATTATTATTATTCCGGAAATGAAATTTAAAATAAAAATGTATAAATAATACTTTCAACAGTTTTATTCATTAGAAAGATATTTTTGAAATCTATCGCCAATTTTTCCATAAGTTGTTGGTTTCGATTTACACGGTGATTTTGTGGATCATATATCTCGTAAGTCGAGTAATCGGTGTATATGTATAGAGCATAAATAAATACACCACAGAAAAAAAATGCAACACTTGCAGACGTTATGCTAATGTGACGAAATTTAGGGAGGCGGTAGTATATGGAAATACATAGAAATGATTAGGTATGCAGGACAATCCAAACAATTCCACTGAAATTAACATAATTCGATGACATTGTTTTAAACTATATCTATGTATTTTCTTGTAACGTTATTATTCTTCTCTCCTGTAAATAAGCAGATGCTTTGCGGGTTATTTGTTTAAACTCTTGTGTAACAAACATGAATATGAATAAAGATTATTATTATTATTCGACAGTTGACGTCACAGGTGCAAAGCAGTGAAACACAGATAAAGGCAACCATATCTCCCTGGTTGACAAAACGTTGTGGAAATTGTTCTAAACCGCTAAAGAATCCCTAAAACATGCGTCAACAGCCAAGACCGGTGACTTTGAGTGTGAAAGAATCATCGGCCTTAGAGAAGCTGGTTTGTCGTATAGAGATGTGACCGAACTTGTTGGTCTAAATCTCAGAATTGTTTCGTTTAAAAAACTATTATTAGATATTCAATGATTTCTTTTATTATTCTATTGAATTTGGACTACATTCATCAAAGAGTAAAAAACATTAAAAATCATAAAGCATGTGTTTACTTCAATAATGATAAAAGTCTTTAGTAGTATTTTCCTGGTGATTACAATAATGCGAAAGATGCAAACATTTGAATATACTACATCTTTCTACCTATCTTCATATAGCTTTTCATTTCACTTTTCTCGGTTAGTGTTTCTGGAAACGGTATCCATGGTTCCGCCGTATCTTCCCCACCAGTTGATCGATCTGGAAGCTCATGTGCCAGATGAAAACTTGTCATGCTCAGAGTATCATAGGACTATGCATGAGTATGCATGCTCAGAGTATCATATGGACATAGTATCATAGGAACCCCTTCTCCCCTCCTGTGCTTTCTTACTTCCCGAAAATGAAAGCATGTGACGTGTGGAGTATCGTGTGGACTTCGAGTTTCCCCTCTACCCTTCTTTTTCACTGAAAAAAAGGGGACGGGAATTTCAGGTGGTCGATCACAATAAGTTGAATCTCAAATTGAAGCTTGTGGTTATTATATTGCTTTGGGATATCCAAATCACTATTTTATTATACTGACCTTTTACGCGTGGGATATCCTTCACATATTTTCTCCTATAATGAGATAATTATAAAGCACCGTCTGCATGACCGTCTCTTTTCACATTCTAATGGTGGAAAAATTTGAAATTTAAAAACGGATAATTCAGAAGATTTAGTAATGCTAGAAATTTGAAATTTTAGTGGTGGAATGTGAAAGTCAGGAATTTTCCGTAGGCAAGAATGGGTTAACCCCTGTAACTCGGGGACAGAGGGAAATGCAATGCGACTTGTTTGATTCAGTAGATAATTGTGTGTTTTGAAGGATATATAAAAAATGGCAACAAAACGGCAACACTTTTAACGAATGTTGCAACCGATCTGTGTATGGGAGATTTATTTGCATTTTCCTTATCTTCTATTCATTGATCGGTTTACTCGAATTCAAACACAAAGTAGTACAATAGTAGGTAAAAGAAAAGCTTTATTCTCTTCCAAAATACGATTACCATACACGCCAGAGGCGATATACCTTATTCTGTTTACTTTATACTTATTCTTTTTATTTTAAATTTATTGTATTGTTTTTAAAGTATTAAAAGAAATTATTCATTCATTAAATTGACAGATGATTAAAGATTTCTATATAGTAATAATTTCAGTGCATCCTTAAGTATATTTCAAATGGTAGCTTTTATTTATCTTTTTCATTTCTTTAGGTAGAAGGTGTGCCACGAAATATACTGTCTTCGTTGTGAAGATTAGTTATTTATTTTACGATGTGTACTTTTGAACTTTCACATTCCTGTTGCAAATAATAAATTGCAATTGAATGATGCCAAGAAATTCAAAATGTTTAAGGGCATAAGAAGTGTATTATTTCACAGAAACTCATAATCCATAATATCATAGAAAGGTTTTGATTCCTATGAAAAAAATATGTCATGTTTGTAGTAAAATAAATTTCTTGGTAAATTTGGCTACAATGCACAAGATGACGAAAACATCATTCGTAGAGATATTTTGTAACAACTCTGCATGTGCATACACAGAAGAGAGCATTAGTTTTCCTGTAGAAGCATTTCTTAATGCAATATAATTAAAATTTACTTAATGTGCGCACAAAAAATGAAAGATTTCATATAAGGATTTTACTTTTTTAAACGAAATGGTAAAAAGAAGAAATAAATATTCCTATGTTTGTTATTCTTATCAGAAAATATTTCTTAGGCGAAGAAATCTGATGAATCACCCATTCAGTGTTAGTAAAATACAGGATTATGGCAATGATATCTGTAAAACAAAGACTGATAAAGGAAGAGATACAAAATCTAAGACAGATATAATAGAGTCAATTAATGGTTTTGATATTCCTTATAAAACGTTTATTGAAAAAAGGCATCTCAAACGTACTAGAAAAGCCCATGGATGCCATATTTATATTAATTCTCTAGCCACAAAAGAAGTATGTGAGAAACATATTTATACTCACAAAAAAATAAACCTTTATTCGTACGCTAAAAAACGGTCACATTCGAAAGGCTCTCATTCCACAAATATAAGGGAGAAGTTTTGTTGTGGTGAAATTTACAATAAAGGACTTGCTGAAACGCGAAATCTAAACACGTATTGCTTAATGCATAAAAAACAGGAATCTCGTACTCATGACGTTCAAAATAAAAAGGTTTCCAAGTCATTGTCTCTAAAAAGTCTTTTTTTTACATACAGAAAGCGGAAGCCTTATGCATGTAATGAAACCTTTTTCCAAGCATTCCATTCCAAAGGACATCTTGTACCACTTGCAAAAGAGAAGACTCGTGTATGTGATGCCTGCTATAAAACCTTTTCTATCACGTCTCTGAAAAGCCATCTAACGTACACAAAAGAGAAGCATCATTTATGTGATGTTTGCCATAAAGCCTTTTATCACCTATCGACTGTGAAAAACCACACTTTAACGCACACAAAAGAGAAGCCTCATGTATGTGATGTCTGTCATAAAGCCTTTTCTCACGTATCGTCTCTGAAAAATCATCTTTTCACGCACACAAAACAGAAGCCACATGTATGTGATGTCTGTCATAAAGCATTTTCTCAGACATCGACTCTGAAAAGCCATCTTTTAACGCACACAAAAGAGAAGCCTCATGTATGTGATGTCTGCCATAACGCCTTTTCTCAGTCATCGACTCTGAAATGCCACCTTTTAACACACACAAGAGAGAAGCCGCATGAATGTGACATCTGCCATAAAGCCTTTTCTCTTACATCGAATCTAAAAAGCCATCTTTTAACGCACACAAAAGAGAAACCTCATGTATGTGACGTCTGCCATAAAGCCTTTTCTCTGACATCGACTCTGAAAAGACATCTTTTAACGCACACAAAGGTGAAACCTCATGTATGTGAGGTCTGCCATGAAACCTTTTCTCAGACATCAACTCTGAAAAGCCATCTTTTAACACACACAAAAGAGAAGCCACATGAATGTGACATCTGCCATAAAGCCTTTTCTCTTACATCGAATCTAAAAAGCCATCTTTTAACGCACACAAAAGAGAAGCCTCATGTATGTGACGTCTGCCATAAAGCCTTTTCTCTGACATCGACTCTGAAAAGACATCTTTTAACGCACACAAAGGAGAAACCTCATGTATGTGAGGTCTGCCATGAAGCCTTTTCTCAGACATCAACTCTGAAAAGCCATCTTTTAACACACACAAAAGAGAAGCCTCATGTATGTGATGTCTGCCATAAAGCCTTTTCTCAGACATCGCATCTGAAAGGCCATCTTTTAACGCACATAAAGGAGAAACCTCATGTATGTGATGTCTGCCATGAAGCCTTTTCTCAGACATCAACTCTGAAAAGACATCTTTTAACGCACACAAAAGAGAAGCCGAATGTATGTGACGTCTGTCATAAGGCCTTTTCTCAGACATCGCATCTGAAAAGCCATCTTTTAACACACACAAAAGAGAAGCCTCATGTATGTGACGTCTGTCATAAAGCCTTTTCTCAGACATCGCATCTGAAAAGCCATCTTTTAACACACACAAAAGAGAAGCCTCATGTATGTGACGTCTGCCATAAAGCCTTTTCTCAGACATCGACTCTGAAACGCCATCTTTTAACACATACAAAAGAGAAGCCTCATGTATGTGACATCTGTCATAAAGCCTTTTCTCAGACATCGCATCTGAAAGGCCATCTTTTAACACACACAAAAGAGAAGCCTCATGTATGTGATGTCTGCCATAAAGCCTTTTCTCAGACATCGAATCTGAAATGCCACCTTTTAACGCACACAAAAGAGAAGCCGCATGTATGAGACATCTGCCATAAAGCCTTTTCTCTTACATCGATTCTAAAATGCCATCTTGTAACGCATACAAAAAAGAAACCTCATGTATATGATGTCTGCCATAAAGCCTTTTCTCGGCTATCAACTCTGAAATGCCATCTTTTAACGTACAAAAAAGAAGCTGCATGTATGTGACGTCTGCCATAAAGCCTTTTCTCTTACATCGAATCTAAAATGCCATCTTTTAACGCATACAAAAGAGAAACCTCATGTATGAGATGTCTGCCATAAAGCCTTTTCTCGGCTATCGACTCTGAAATGCCATCGTTTAAAGCAGACTAAAGAGAAGCCTCATGTATGTGACATCGGCCATAAAGCTTTTTCCCAAACATCGACTCTGAAAAGACATCTTTTAGCGCACACAAAAGAGAAGCCTTGTGTATGTGATGTCTGGTATAAAGTCTTTCTGAGACATCTCTGGAAAAAAAAACATCTTTTTATCGCATAAGAATTAGAGGTATCGTGTATGTGCAGATACACCATCAAGTCTTTTGTCGAACATCGATTGTGAAAAGCCATATTTTAACGTACAGAAAAGAGAAGCCTCATGTATGTAATGTTTGTCATAAAGCCTTTTTTCAGATGTCTTTGAAAAGCAATATTTTAATGCACTCAAAAAGTAGCCTCATGTATGTGATATCTGCCCAAAAGCCTTTTCTCTGACGCACTTTTTCACACATTGAAAGGAGAAGCCTCGTGTATCTGATGTTTGCTACGAGGTTTTTTTCTCATATCTAATCTGAAAGATATTTTTAACACATACCAAAGAAAAGCCTCATGTGTGATATCTGTTATAAAGCCTGTTCTTAGATATTAACTCTGAGAGGCCATCTGTTTACACATACAAAGGAAAATCATTACTTTGGAGTTTTCAATAAAAATGTTTCTAAGTTATTACATCTGTAATGACATCTTTTAACATTCTTAAAAAGCAAGCCGCAGGCACATGAGGTTTCGAATAAAAAAATTTCATATCAACTCTCAAAATCATCTTTTAATTCACACAAAAGTGCCTCACCTACAAACTCAAAACTGGCTTCTCCAAAGCCAGTTTCTTTTGTCTGCCAAAAAGACATTCTCAGACAGAAAACGCCGTTGACTCTGAAAACCCATCATTTAACACCTACATAAGAGAAGCCTCATGAATGTGACAGCAATAAATGCTTTTTTCACACATCAAATCTAAGAAAATATCTTTTAGCACAGAAGTATAAGAAGCCTCATGCATGTTTGTAATAAACCATCTTTCTTTCTCATCGCATCTGAAGAAACATCTTTTCACATAATCGGGTAAATGCTTCATTTCTGCTGTTTTTCATGAAACATTCGATGATAAATGTAAGACAAATTTATATTTTAACATGGTGGAAAAAGAACACCTCATGGTTGTGATGTGCATTTGAAAAGTAATAATTTTACAGTTTAAAACAATGTTTTTCTTAAAATTAGTACAGCTAGTTCAATTATTATCTTTATAGACATTCCAGTGGAATGTCAATGTTTTCTGTGTAATATTTGTAATAAAAGTTTTTTTCAAGCTTTATGCCTTAGAAGGTTTGCTCTCAAATGCTCTAGATCAGGGTTTACTACACCTTTCGGCATCACACCCTTCTTTTGGATTTTGGAAAACCCTCTTTCTTCCTCACCTCTTATTTATCATCTGCTCTATTCATAATGAAAAATAAAATCTTCACATACTTGTGTCCCACAGTTTCAGAATCTCTGCTATAGATAAACTTATCCTAACTAATGTGAAAAGTCGTATCTCAATGAATACCGACAGATATTTTATATACGATTACAAGAAGTGATTTTGGTACTGACCATTATTATACCTTTAATGGTCGATTGCTTGTTATAGATTTTAGTTAAAATGCCACGTCAAATAAAGTATGAGAAAATATAATGAAACGCGCCTAACATATTTTTATAAAACGAACGTCCAACAAAAAAAAAGCCCTAGAGTGCAGAATAATAAAGTGCAGTGGCGTACACAAGGGTTTAGGCTTGTGGATATTATTAAAGTCTACAATCTCCGTAAGTACTTGAATGATGCTTTTTTAAGGCAGTCTGCTGAATATACCATTGATATCATTATTACATCCAGTACAAAAATACCGTTGAGAGTGGTTTTCTATCTTTTGAAAACTATGTCCCATTGCCAAATCAAAATCAAAGAATATTACTACTGTGCCATAAAATAATAATATTTTTACCTAAAGGTATGCATTTTCGTTTTATATTATTCATTTATAATTTTTCGGTATAAATAATGCAATAATTTTATTAAGAATAAGTTTTAGGTACGAAATCGCAAAAGATTACTTATGTTAACGACAACTTGTATGTCATTAACGTAACTATTCTTTGACATACGATTCTATACAATGACTGTGAACAACATAAAGGTACATTGAGAAACGTAATAATTTTATTTAAAAAAAAAACAAATGTAATGATTATTTCTGAATTCTTCAAATTTATTTTGAAGACATCGCAGCCAACATGGACGATTTTCACGAGTTGAAAAACGGCATCATATATACAGAATTCGTTGAAGAAAAAGCTAATTCTGATAATTGTTAATATTTTTATGAGTAATGACGAAATTATTTATATGTTTCAAATGCCATCAATTGTTAACATCCAGTGCAGTAATCTACAATATATTTTAAAGTCCGATATTCAATAGAACAATATAAGAATGTGAATTTTACTCTACTAATAAATACGGAAATGTGATTTCAAAATGGTTACGATTTTGAAACGAAAACTACATACATAAAAATAATTCTAGTAATGTTTGTGGAAATTGCAAGTTTTTTTATTATTATCTTACCTGAAAAAAAATTATATTTAATTCAAGTAATGGTATCTCTCTCGCTCCAGCTAGTACTCCGAAATAGGTAGTAAGTAATATATAATTCGAATATAATACGAAGTTTGTAAATTTCGTTCGTCCTGTTCTCACTTCACCAAAAACCATTTCTTTTTAGCTTAATTCTTCAATTGTCGATTTAACTGAATTGAAAGGTCAGGAAATAACTCTAATTCAGAGG
Source organism: Ryuthela nishihirai (assembly GCA_038380435.1). NCBI lineage: Eukaryota > Metazoa > Arthropoda > Arachnida > Araneae > Heptathelidae > Ryuthela > Ryuthela nishihirai. The sequence continues at coordinate 43,069,941 of JAWZYU010000022.1, forward strand.
AAAATTGTATTCAACTGTTGGAACTATCTACACGATATCATAGTTCATAGTGTTGTGGTTGATATCATGCCTGGTTCGAAACATTTCTCATCTGAGATTGATATCAATGCATAAAAAAGATTTCATTAGCTTTCAGTTGGTCGACTTGATGGAGTTGACTAACTAAACTGAATGGTTATTGCACTCAAGGTGTACATTACCAGAAGAGGTTTACACTAAAAATTATAATGGAGACATGCTCCAGTCTGATTTTAACGCACTGCCTTAGAAGTACTCTACCCTTTAAGGGCGATGGTTTTAACCCTTTCCTTCAATCTACTTAGGTATGCCACTGGCTTCCGGTGTTGCTTTGAAGCGAGGAAGACAATGCCTTCAAGTGACAGAGAATTATTTTGAACAAGTATCGTGAGTTCTTATCCACCCGGCTCAAAACAATTTTCTAAATTTGATATCGATGTATATTCGTGATTATATATACATGTGGTCGACAGTGGAGAGGCAAAGATCGCCGGACCTATCATGCCTTGATTACTTCTGGGGTTACGTCAAAGGACGTGTTCGAATCCCAGTTGAAAGAGCTGAGGACCTTGTCGCACGCATATCCATAGCAGTCTCGGAAGTCCGAGACACGCCAGGAATCTTTCTGAATGTACGTGATTCCATGCGCCGACGATGTTAGGCCCGTGTTACAGCTTGTGGTCGCAACTTCGAACACCCTCTGTGATCTCTGTGCATTTCGCAAATGTGCCTATTGTGATTAATAAAAGCATTTTGTTCACTTATGTGCTGCTCTTTCATTCATGTCCTCTCTGTACACTAGCACATGTTGATGCCGTTACCGACCCTGCATTGCTATATGATTCCGATTCGTCTTTGTGCAACCAACCCCTCCCAGAAGTATGTAAACGCTTAACTGAATCACCCTGTATATATAACATATATCTTGCGACTTTTGAGTTGTTACGGAGTACCCCAAAAACTTTTACCACGTACCGCACGTTGAGAATCCCTGCTCTAACGTGCTAACTAAATTCAGCAGGTGATACAGCGAACAGTGTCGTGGATCGCAAACAGTATCATTGAAGCACTGAATATTGCCATTGACTGCATTATTAAGAAGTTTACAGACCAATGTCCACGCAGCTGCCAACTATATCTCCCCCCCCTGCAGGTTCCGACATCCATTGTGAGCTGACCAGAACAAGGCGGATACTGCCAAGAGTGTCCTGCGGTGTGCTTCAGGCGATAGAATAGCTGTGAAGGTACCTGAAGAATCGTGCATCACGTTCGAACTGTGGAAAAAGCGGTGAAGGTGACGGAAAAGTTCAACATCCACTGGGAGCTGACCGATGCAAGGCTGATACTGCCAAGAGTGTTCCGACTGTGTGCTTCAGGTGGCAGACTGACGAGGCGGTTCGTTCCTGTCATCACATCGGAGGTAAGTATCCTCTTACTCTAGGGGCAAGTAGTTAGATACGGCAAGAGGCCTGTACAAGCTAAAATGGAGCTTAGGAGCGGTCGCGATAGGGAAAGGGATGAGTTAAGGCGAGGCTACACAGTCACAGAGGGGGATAGCACGCAGGGTGGTTATTCAGGGAGTGATCTGGGAGGCGAGGAGGTGACAATAGACAGAGAGTCTGATGCTGCGATAGACATGAGAGGGTTGAGGGATTATGGCAATAACAACGATATGGATATGCTGCAGAGCGGGACCAGAAAGCAGAGAGTTAAAGAAAGGATTGGATATGATTTTGAATTAGAGAGGATGAGGTTAGAGATGCAACTGAGAAGGGAAGAGAGAGAGGCAGCAGAAAGGGAAAAGGAGAGAGAGGCGGCAGAAAGAGAAAGAGAAAAGGAGAGAGAGCATGAGTATAGAATGCTGGAACTGCAAATGAGGAATGCAAACGAGGAGAGGGGTGATGTGCTAACGGTGGCAGTTTCTAGTAATCCAGCAGATGCGCGGCTGGCTAATTATATAAAATTATTGGGAAATATGTTAGCTGGAAGCCCTAAAAACCCAGAAGAAGTGATAAATCTCTTTGAGACAGCGGAAAGGGGATTTAAGATATATGAAGTACCAGAGGAATTTCAAGGCAAAGTCATCATTTCTTTTTTAGATGGTAATTATGCAAATCACGTTTTTCGAAAATTAAGTGCAGAGGATTTTGTTTATTATAAGAAAGTTAAAGAGGCCGTATTAAAAGAGTTTAAGCTCACTCCCTCTGCGTACAAGAGAAAGTTTGAAACTATCGCGAAAGATCCGAATGAGTCATATAATCACTTAGCCTCGAGACTCAGAAATAGCTGGGATTACTATGTCCGCAGTAAGAAGGTGACAAAATTTGAGGAGCTTATGGACCTGATAGTGTCGGATAGGTTTCGTGATAGCCTTCCTCAAGACACTCATGCTTACGTAGTACAGAAAGAGGCGGAGTCATGGGCAAAAGCAGACGAAATAGCCACGTGGGCAGAGATACACTCAGCCAGTGTGAGAGAGGACAGAAAACAGTCAAAAAGCTTTACTAAAGTGAATGGAGGGCCACAGCGATTAGGGGATACCCGTGGTAATAATTTCCAGCGAAGAGAGAATCTTAGGACAGACAGTCAATTCAGGCGCAATATCTTGGATAATTATCCCAGCAGTAAGGGTTCGCAAGGGTTGATAAGAAGATGCCATAAGTGCGGATCACAGGAGCATTTGATGCATGTTTGCCCAGCTCGATCAAGAGATTCCGGTGCTAGTAATCATCATGCAAAGGTGAATCAGGTGAGGGAAGTTGATTCACAGGCGGTAAAGCAGAACAGTGAGGCAATGATAGCCAGAGTTAAAATACCTTTAGGTGAAGTTCTCAGGAGGGAGAAAAGGTCGAAGTGGGAGAGGACGATTCCTGCTGATTATAAGCTGGTTAGAGTTAGATGCGGCGAGAAAACGGCGCAAGCAGTGGTCGATTCAGGGGCGGAGATAACGGTGGTCAGGAAAGGCATGCTAGAGGAAGAAAAACATATGGTGAAGAGCCACATAATAGTACGTGGGCCCTTCGAAGAGACAAAACGAGCAGAGGTAAAGGAGCTTGCTTTGAGCCTAAAGAAGAAACTGATTCGCCCAAGGCCAGGGGTGGAAAAGTAAACGTATTATGTGCAGTAGTTGATGGACTATGGGAAGAAGTACTGTTAAGTGCAGAAACATTTTGTGATCTTTTAGAGGAAAGGGAAAACGTACCTAGGACTATACAGCCCAAGGTACAAGCTGTTAATCAAGTGGCCGATCAACAGGAAGGTGAGGCACGAGAGGAGGAGCCTGAGGAGGTAGGAGCGAAAACAGAATCTCCCGAAGAAATAAATCCTCTCGCTACTAGTGATGTGAGACTTTAAGATTCAACAGAGGAATGACTCCTCCTTTAGAATAGCCCATAATGAAGCAAAAGAGAAGAAGAATAACTATTTTTATTTGGACGATTTGCTATACCATAAGGACAAGGTATTAGGAGAGTCTGTGAGTCAGCTTGTAGTACCATTTGAAAGACGTCAAAAGATTTTAGAACTGGCACACGAGTCCGTATTTGGTGGTCATTTAGGTGCTAAAAAGAGTCAGGAGCGGATTAGATATTCATTCTTTTGGCCTTCATGCAAGGAGGATGTTAGAAAGTTTTGCGATTCCTGTCTGAAGTGTCAGTTAAGGGAAAAGGTCAAGAAGCAGGATAGAATCCCCATCACACCTATAGCGCTCCCGAAATTACCTTTTGAAAGGGTAAATCTTGATGCTATTGGTCCGATAGACCCACCATCTGCAAAAGGGCACAGGTTCATATTGTGTCTGATTGATCAGCATACTAGATGGCCTGAGGCGGTATGCCTAACTTTGCTTACAGCAAAGAACACCTGCGATGCTCTGTTAGAAATATTTCAGCGGACAGGCATACCTTCGGTTATTGCAACAGATAGAGGGACAAATTTTACGGCAGAATTAACTCAAGAAATGGAAAAGAGGATTGGAGCTTCACCTCGATTTTCTACTACGGGATATCCTCAAAGTAATGGTTTGGTTGAGAGATTTAATCAGACTTTGAAAAATATGTTACACCATGTCATTAGAGAGGAACCCAGGCAGTGGCACAAGGCCGTACCATTTTTACTGTGGGCGTACCGGGAGGTACCCAACAGTACTACCGGTATATCTCCATTTCAGTTGATGTATGGGAGGCAACCAACAGGGCCACTCTCAATTCTAAAAAATAGCTGGACTGACGAGCAGGTCATGCCTGTGGGTATTCCAGTTACTGCTGCTCAATATCTTCAAGAATTAAAGATCTGGCTAGAAATAGCAGCAGCACAGGTTAAGGATCTAGCAGAAGAGAATCAAAGGAAATATGCATATTATTACAATAGGAGCGCTCAGGTTAAAGAGTTTAAAGAAGGAGATCAGGTGTAGCTTTAACGGCAGACTCAAATAATAAGCTGTATGCCAGGTGGATAGCCCCAGCAACAGTAGTGCGACGCATATTTCCGCACAGTTATGAGGTAAGGTTACCAGACGGGGCAACCAGACATGTTCATGCGAATAGGTTGAGAGAATTAAAAGCTCGTTGTAATGTGGTAGGAGTGATCTTTGATGAAGATACCGAATTTGGAGAAATAAAAGAAATGCCTAGAGCAACAGCACAAGAAAGGGGTAGCAAGGTCGGGCTACAGCCGATGAAACATGCTTTTCCGAACCTGTCAGCAGAGCAAGCAAAGGAGCTGCATGAGCTATTGGACGAGTTTCCGAGGTTTTTTTTAAATCGTCCAGGCAGATGCAAGCAAGGGCAACATAGCATTAGATTAAAAGAGGGCAGTCATTTGAAGATGCTACACCGGTACAAGGTACCATATGCGATGCGAGAACAAGTCGAAAGACAGGTAAATGAATTGCTGGAAGCAGATATGATAGAGCCAGCACAGAGCGAGTTCACGCATCCCATTGTGTGTGTTGCAAAAAAAGATGGGACCATGCGTTTATGCTGTGATTTTAGAATGGTGAATGGTTACACAATACCTGATGCTTTTCCCATGGCCCATGTACCTGATCTATTATAAAAGGTAGGCGCGGCTAATTACATCTCTACGATAGACCTGTTACGTGGGTACTGGCAGATAGAGCTAGCAGAGGGAAGCAGACCGCTAACTGCTTTTTCTACTCACAAGGCTCAGTACCAATGGAAAGTTCTCCCGTTTGGTTTGATTGGAGCGGCTTCCTGCTTTCAACGAATAATGAATTCCATATTAGCTGGGCATCAGGATTATTCGGTAACGTATCTAGATGATGTAGCCATTTATTCTGAAACCTGGGCAGATCATATGAGGCATCTGAGAGAGGTGCTAATGGAATTAGAAAACGCAGGGCTTACAGGAAACTTGGCAAAATGCTGTTTTGCCCAAAATACGGTGAAATATCTAGGACATATAGTGGGGTCAGGCACCCATAACTTGGAGCTATACATCGTTTGCAGATCCCCAAGACGAAGAAAGAAATCTGTGGAGCTTTAGGGCTGTTCGGGTACTATAGGGATTATATTGCCAGGTTAGCGGAAATAGCAAAGCCTCTAACAGAATAAACTAGGAAAAAGGCTCCCGAGCGAGTTATCTGGACAGCCAAAGCGAATAAACCTTTCAGACCCTGAAGGAAAGGTTATGTACCGCTCCAGTATTGGATGTACCAAAGCATGGGGAACCCTACATAATGTATGCTGACGCATCTAATTATGCAGTCGGGGTGTGCCTCGCCCAGACAGATGAAAAGAATAATATCAAACCTGTAGCTTATGCCAGCCAGAAATTGACAGACACACAAAGAAGGTGGGCAACCGTTCATAAAGAAGCTTACGCAATTATCTTTGGATTAAAAAAGTTCGAATCGTGGTTATTTGGTGTTCCAGTGAAGGTTATCTCCGATCATAATCCTTTAACCTATCTAACAACGGCGAGTCCACAAAGTTCGAAGCTGCAAAGATGGTCTTTAGCTCTTCAGCAATATCAGGTATCCATTGAGCATCGTCCGGGTTCCCAGCTCAAACATGTAGATGCATTGTCTAGACTCGAAGTCACTGATGAGCCAAATTGTCTAAGGGAGGGTACACTAACACCTTCTACAAATTTAAATGGTCAGGTCGACGCCAATGTCGACGACTTTCAGCCTGTAGAGTCTGAGGGTACGTACGGGAAGGTGATATCTAGGTAGTCACGAAAGGTGTGCATAGCCTTTCACATGGGATGTCACCTGTGGACGAATGAACACCACCAGTACGGCATACCTTCGTCCAAGACAGTTATTAGTGAGATAATTAATTTATAAACTGTTTACTCTTGGACAACTACTTCAGTCACCAGTTTTTTTTTTGGTTGAAGCAAAGAAAGAAATATTTAGACTCAGTCACCGGAAGTATACCTAGAAGTTATTTTATATGTAAGTGTAGTGTACATAGATGTGTAAAAGAGGTGCCAATTCGCAGAGAATTTATAGAATTCATGAAGCGAATTAGAACTCTGAATTTTATGGCATTGAACTCTAAGATTAACGCGAAAATGAACTCTGATTTTCAGCATTCAACTTGACTTTTTAGTCAGCAGTTAAGAGGAATAACTACTGACTTCTGGCAGGGAGGTGTCAGGCTAGAGGCCTTTTTAGATTTTTTTTGTTCAGGCTGTGTATATTTATTTTGGATTTCGCCAAAATAGTCATATGCTACGGGGAGGCCCTCTGTCCCGGCATCTGGAAAGTTAATTGAAGGGCCAGTGCCCCGAGGGACGGAGGTCGCCCAACTGCTAGCGGACGGCCCAGATGGTCAGGCAGAGAAAGAAAGGAAGAAAGGGTTTGGCAACGATGAGAGGAGAGCCGGTCGAGTTTCGGAAGGTGACGGACGAGAAATGGTAAAGCTGGGAAATGCCGACTGGTAATAGCGGCATTGGCTCTGTAAATACAGCTGAACAGGCATAGTAAGCTGGTGTTGTTGTAATCTATGTAATTGAGCATATGTCCTCGTCCAGCAAGTATGTTTGGAAGGTTAAATAAATCTTTGTTATTTTTAAGTAAAGTCTGAAGTTGAACTAATTTATGGGGGAGGAGCCTCAGTATCGAGTCTCTGCAATTGTGAATAAACCGTTGATTTTATCTGAAAGACTCTTTCACCCGTCGCGTATAGCGATCGAACTGAGGGAACGTCCTAAGTGGTCCCAATAGACCGACAAACAAAGAGTTAACATCACAAACACTTTTTGGTCTAGTACCATGGCCGAGTGGTTAGCACGCTTGGCTACTGATCTACGGGACCTGGGTTCGAGCCCCGGGTAAGGCATGGCTGTTTGTGTCGTTTTTCTGCTGAGGTACTGCCATAATCTCAGACCTTCTACTGTGGCATATAAACTGACAGGCTCCTGTCAGACCTCTGTGGCAAGCAGCTGCTTGAGGGGGTATTTATTATTATTATACCCTGATCTACCATATTTATCATTGTTTTCCTGCCCTTTGGGGCTCACCTTTTGGTGATTTTTGTTTGATCTTTTATCCTGGTACTTCGAAAAATCATAACTATGCTACATATTCTAATTTACCGTTTTCATATAAATTAAAACTACTTAAGTACACTGTTCGATCTGGAAAATGCCACGCCAAGAAGGAATGCACGAAATGAGACGAAACTTACCACACGTGTAGAGAATTAGGTGGGAAAGAATTGATTTATATTCTGAAGGATTGCATGAATATAGTGTGGCCTGAGTCAGTAGGTCGTATGACAGCCATACTAGGCTATACATTCGACAACACGGCGTGGCATCGAGTGCAAAGTCCCCGGATGGTGTACTGAGGTATCGGGGAAAGTGGGTCGTTGTGTCCATAATTCATTGCCATTGCGAGAGAGTCGTGCAGAGGTGTGAAGTTGTCTGCCAGTGACGTTCCTCGCGTTCTCTATTGCGGATGGAACAGAAAGGGAACCAAGTACGTATCCGTGGCGATACAACAAACATTTTCAAGTATTATAGAAACAAAAAAAAACTATTGTCATAAACTTTATATTTTTTTTCTTAATGGGAACAGAATTGTTACTTCATGCTCCGATTAAAAGGAAACTGCGTCGAATTTTAGTGCTCGTTTAACGGACGTTCTACTCTTTTATTGGTACAGTCGCTAAAAAAAGTATCCGAACGTTATGGTTGATTACAAAATTCAAAAAAATATCTGGCAACGATTTTTTTAGAAATTAGTGATCTGGTAATCTTCGTGTCACGTGACACGAAGGTTGCCAGATCACTAATTGTATACTTTTTTAGCGACTGTACGTGAGGTAATTGTTTTTAAGGGAAAAATGTTACATAAAGCTAGGATAAGTAGAATCGGTTTACCGAATTTCATGGTCTTTGTACTGTTGCAGTTGAAAGGAGTTCTTCCGTTTTTTTATGGGAGGAAGAATGTTGGGGGATCCAAACACATACGTTGCTTTAGGGGACTTAGTTACGTTAAAAGGAAATTCTTTTACGGAATGTCGTGGTCGTATATCTTACAGTTTATCAGAAGTTATCCCATTTCTATGGGGCAAAATGAAATTTTGAGCTATTAATGAAACATATGATATATCTTCTCCTTTACCTTAGAAACCATCATACAAAATTTAAAAAGGGGATTATTATCATCAGCATCATCCTTAAGCAGCCATGGGCTACGGAGATCCAACCAGACCATGCAATTTAGTTCTTCAAGCATATTTATCCTGAGCTACAGTCGCTCAAAAAAATATCCGAACACTATGGTTGATTACAGAATTTAGAAAAAATATCTGGCAACGATTTGTTTTTAGAAATTATTGATCTGGCAACCTTTGTGTACAGTACATGAAGGTTGCCAGATCACTAATTTCTAAAAAAATCGTTTCCAGATATTTTTCCGAATACTGTAATTAACCATAGTGTTTGGATATTTTATTGAACGAGTGTACATCTGCTGCATCTGGCCACTGCACACCAATTCTACTAAGGTCCTGTTTGACATTGTCTGCCCACCGCATCCTAGGTCTCCCCCTCTTTCTGAGGCCTTCAGGCACACTATTCATAACCCTATTCACCAATCTATAATTATTCATACGGGCAACATGGCCACACCAACGGAGTCTCTCTATGAACAATATGCTGCTTAAAGGAGGTTGCCGACTCCTTTGCCTAACCTCATCATTAGTTATAAAATTAAACCACCTAATGCCCATGATACTGCTTAAGCATCGAGAATCAAAAGCATCTAGTTTCCTGTTATCTTGTTTACAAAGTGTCCTAGTTTCACTAACATAACTAACCCTAGAGAGATCCAAACTATTATACAGTCTAATTTTAGTCTTTAAGTGTAAATAAACTTAATCAGACAATTCACCATGAAAGACAAAACAATGATACAACATTAAGCTCAATGCTGGGATAGATAGAACTAGAAGAACAGATATCGCCTATGGCACCCTCTAACGGTGGAAAGTGAACCTCACAGATGATTCGGAAATTTACCATTGAAGTATGTAATCAATGCCTAACTATTTGAGGGGCGGGGGTGGCTCAGTCGGTAGCGCGCCAGGCTCGTAATCTGTAGTTCCCAGGTTCGAGTCCCAGCTGGGTCAGCGTTGAGATTTATTTCCGCAAAATTCCCCGCCCTGCCCACGGTCAGTAGGGGACACCGATGGGCTTGGAAAGGCCGCCGTCCGTCGGATGGGACGTTAAGCCGTGGCCCCGTGTGCGGGAGAGCCATACCCTGTGCACGTTAAAGAACACGCTGGATGGCCTTGACGGGAGGCTACCATCTGTCTCCCAACAGCTGTTCCAGTGGGTCCCCTCCCCCAACCTTCTCTGAGCCTTCGGGGTCCATGTGACCTGGCCATTTAGCCCTTGGTGTGCAAAAAAGTGCCGCTCAGAGGTAAAACAACCCAACCCTAACTATTTGAAACAAAGTAATTGAACTATATTTTCTTTCGAGTACCATTTTTTTGAGCAAATAATAATTCGACGTACCCCAACGACCATTCTTGAGGGAAATAGCAAAATTAATTTCTTCTGTGTTTGAATATGAATAATTTCTATTTTGCAGTGGCAATGGGACAGAAGGAGAGAGTATATCGATAGAGTATAACGATAGTATATCGTGAAATACTATCTGTTATTTAGCAATACCACTGCTTTCGTTCCATTAGATTTAAAATCAATTTTATAAAAACAATTATATTCGATACCAATCTTATTTTAACTTTTAATCAATATTTTTTTTAATCAATATTTTTGACTCAAAATATTTCTCGTTTTTCTGATATAGCGCAGCCACCAAAATGTTGTTCACGACCCCATCGATATTTTGGCCAAAATAGGACAAATTAAATATTAGCAGGATGATTAACTATGGCATATGAAATAATTAACTCTTCATTTCGACCAGTAGCTTACGTAGCATGTGTTTCATTCACTGCTGTAGTTACTACTTCCTCTGACATTTTAGTTTTACACTTCCTTTCATATTTACACAAAGCAAAAACTGACATGTATAGTCGCTCAAAAAAGTATCCGAACACTATAGTTGATTACAGAATTCAGAAAAAATATCTGGCAACGGTTCTTTTTTAGAAATTAGCGATGTGGCTACCCTCGTGTCACGTGACACGAAGGTTGCCAGTTCACTAATTTCAAAAAAAAATCGTTGCCAGATATTTATATTTGAATTCTGTAATCAAGAATAGTGTTCGGATATTTTTTTGAACGACTGTACAAGCTATCAGCTGATATTACTTCTGACAGAGACGTAGCCAGGATTTAATATTTAATCTCGGGGGTAGCATGGGTGCGAGAATTTAGTTTTTTTTTCAGGGGAGGGGACTTACGAGAACGCTGTTTCGGGAGAGGTTGCTGAGTTTTGGAGAAGGTTGGAGGAATACTTTCAGGGAAGAAGATTTCAGCAGGGTTTCCTAATTGCTAAAATATTCCAACCGACATAAAAGATTAAAATATTATTCTGTACGAAATAAAATTTTAAGATTGTTTCTATGATAAATTTATTTTTAGTGTCGGAAATCTATATAATAAAAGAATGTGTCTGTCTGTGGCAGCCATAACTCGTCGGGAAATCAACGTACACCCTCCAATTCTTCAGAGAATGGCTGTGGTTGTGGTCCGGAGTGCAGTGCCAAATTTCCGGTCGAAAGTCCAAAAGGGGAGTTTGCTAGAAGCAAATATATTTACCATGCTATTCCTATGTGAAACGAGAATCGCTGTCAAATTTATTGTTGCCATTTATTGTTCCCTAACTATGAAAGTAAAGAGTTAAAATAACATTTAACTTTTCTGCTGCAAATATGATGCCGTTGCCAGATTCCCCACGTTTCCAAAAAGCATTATTTAGGCGTTCCATTGCAGCTAGGGACCTGATTTTCTAATCAAAAATTGGGTTGGGCACGGGGAACCAGCCTGCGAAATGTGGGACCTGACGGTGAAGTACGTCGGGAATTACAGAATGCCAAATTCTGACGAAATAAATATCTCGATCGTTCGCCACGGGCTCTGAGAGCACGCGCCGAGTCAGCAATGACTTTTGCAACACCGGGCAATTCTTCGTGTTCAAATTGTCATAAAATGTCGGGGGGGGGGGGGGATACTCACAAAACTAACCATTAGAACACGAAACAACAAAATATGCAGATTAAAAGTGATACACGAGCTGTCACAATTTGTGTAGAAACGAAGCCACGGACCAAGTGAGAACCTGATTTTTAAACCAATCACCGGCGGACGCTGTGCATGAAATTACGACCGTGTGGACGAATATCACGGGAGCCATAGGGCTGCAAACTCTGTGGTAACGGAAATAAAATTCTCTATACCTTACGCAGAAACTAAGCTACGAGCTATGAGAGAGCTCGCTGACGTCGACAACGATCCAAGTCAACACCGGGCAAATTTCTTCCTGTTGAAAATATGTGCTAAAATGTCGCGGGGGGGGGGTGGATTACAATATTTGCTTTTGGTGCAGTGGAAAGAAGAATATACAGATTAAAAGTGACACTCGAGCAGCGTCCGGTAAGCACTGGAACAGCTGTTGGAAGACAGATGGTAGCCTGGCGTCAAGGCTATCCAGCGTGTTGTTTAACGTTGGGTTGTTTTACATCTGAGCGGCACTTTTTTGCACACCATGGGCTACATGGCCAGGTCACATCGACCCCGAAGGCTCAGAGAAGGTTGGGGGAGGGGACACACTGGAACAGCTGTTGGGAGACAGATGGTATCCTCCAGTCAAGGCCATCCAGCGCGTTCTTTAACGTTGGGTTGTTTTACCTCTGAGCGGCACTTTTTTTCACACCATGGGCTACATGGCCAGGTCACATGGACCCCGAAGGCTCAGAGAAGGTTGGGGGAGAGGACCCACTGGAACAGCTGTTGGGAGACAGATGGTAGCCTCCCGTCAAGGCCATCCAGCGTGTTCTCTAACGTTGGGTTGTTTTACCTCTGAGCGCCACCTTTTTGCACACCATGGGCTACATGGCCAGGTCACATGGACCCCAATGGCTCAGAGAAGGTTAGGGGAGGGGACCCACTGGAACAGCTGTTGGGAGACAGATGGTAGTTTCCCGTCAAGACCATCCAGAATGTTCTTTAACGTGAACAGGGTATGTCTCTCCCGGACACGGGGCCACGGCTTAACGTCCCATCCGACGGACGGTGGTCTTTTCAAGTCCATCGGTGTCCTCCCCTACTGACCGTGGGTAAGGCGGGGAATTTTTCCGGAGATAAACCTCAACGCTGACCCAGATGGGACACGAACCTGGGAACTACAGATTACGAGCCTGGCGCGTTACCGACTGAGCCAGGCTCCCATTGTGACCAGATTTAGCCCATTGCGAAGAAAGGCAGCTCAGAGGGAAAACAATCCGACAACTCTGAACAAGTTAATTTATGACTAGAGGAAGAACCTGGAGTTGCCCGGGAAAGAAGTGAACTTTGCAAACGATGGCTCATAGAATTTCGTGTGAGGGACAAATTTTTGGATTTAGAGATCGTTCCTAAAAGGTCGTTTCTGTTTAAAATCATTCTATCAATTGAAAATTATTTAAATCATAAGTTATGTCGCTCAAGAGTTACGCACTTTTTGATGACGTAAGAGATCAGAACTTTTGCTGACACATAACATAAAAACTGATTTTTTAAGAAATTTTTCATGTTAGATTAAAGTAACGTTAGCGCGCTTGGCTACTGATCTAAGGGACCTGAGTCCGAGCCCTGGGTAAGGCAAAGATGTACGTGCCGTTTTGCTTCTGAGGTTAAGGGGCGGGGGTGGCTCAGTCGTTAGCGTGCCAGGCTCGTAATCTGTAGTTCCCAGGTTCGAGTCCCAGCTGGGTCAGCGTTGAGATTTATCTCTGCAAAATTCCCAGCCCTGCCCACGGTCAATAGGGGACACCGATGGGCTTGGAAAGGCCGCCGTCCGTCGGACGGGACGTTAAGTCGTGGTCCCCTATGCGGGAGAGCAATACCCTGTGCACGTTAAAGAACACGCTGGATGGCCTTGACGGGAGGCTACCATCTGTTTCCCAACAGCTGTTCCAGTGGGTCCCCTCCCCCAACCTTCTCTGAGCCTTCAGGGTTCATGTGACCTGGCCATTTAGCCCATGGTGTGCAAAAATGTACCGCTCAGAGGTAAAACAACCCAACGCTTCTGAGGTTCTGCCATCCACACAGACTGTCTACTGTAGCGTATAAATTGAAAGAGTCCTGTCAAAACTCATTCTCAAGTAGCTGCTTGAAGAGATATTTATTGATTTATTGATTTATTATTTTAAAGTAACCAATTTTTCATTCTGGAAAAGGATTTTCTTTACGAATTTCGCAAGGGATTAGAAAAAACAGCTGAAAATACCGTTGCAAAGGCATTGGGGGCCCAACCACAGAGCTACGTTTATTTTTCATTATTTTTGAAGAATTTAATATGCAAATAACTGCTAGTGGATATGTTGACAATTGTTGAAAGTTTCGTTTAAGCCGCTTATAATATATATATTTATAGAGTTTTGAAGAGCGTTCAAAAAATTCTTGACACGTATCTGCAGATTTGCACTCGTTCTTCCGAAGTTAACGATTTACGACTTGTTCGAAAGCTTGTCTAAACTAGTCATTACGTGTTGGAAACAAAGGCCACATCATCATTTCTTTCTTCGCTGGCCACACTTTACGCGACGTAAAGTGTGGTCTGCGAAATCTGTGCGTTGTTGCTATGATAGCTACCAATTTTTCCTTCCGAACATGGGAAAATATTTTACATTTTCGGAAGGATGCAGCTTGGGGACGACGCGAAAGAAATTCATGCCCGTTTACCACGAGTATATGGGGATTATGCAAGTTCATATGGCACTGTTACGGGATGGGCAAATTCAGAGAAGAACGGGCGAGTCCATTCCTCTTGAGGGAAGACAGAAGGAGTCCGTGGACGAGAGAACCATCGCTGCTGCTCCTAAATTCATTAAGGAAAACCGACACATCACCATCCAGGAAATAGGTTTAAATATCAGTGTATCGATGGAAAGTGTAGAAACAGTTATTCATCAGCATTTAAAGTTCGGAAAGATCTGTGCCAAATGACACAAACTGACACCACAAACTGACAAACAGCAAAAAAGGAGTCTCGTCAAACTACAATCGACTCGTGCAAGGAGATGCTGTCAGTGTTTGAATTTAGTGGCCGCAAACTATTAAGAGACATTTTCAGTGATCGGTTGTTTTACCTCTGAGCGGCACTTTTTTGCACACCATGAGCTAAATGGCCAGGTCACATGGACCCCGAAGGCTCAGGGAAGGTTGGGGGACGGGACCCACTGGAACAGCTATTGGTAGACAGATCGTAGCCTCCCGTCAAGGCCATCCAGCGTGTTCTTTAAAGTGCACAGGGTATGGCTCTCCCGCACACGGGGCCACGGCTTAACGTCCCATCCGACGGACGGCGGCCTTTCCAAGCCCATCGGTGTACCCTACTGACCGTGGGCAGGGAATTTTGCAGAGATAAATCTCAACGCTGACCCAGCTGGGACTCGAACTTGGGAACTACAGATTACGAGCCTGGCTCGCTACCGACTGAGCCACCCCCACCCCTGTTCGGTTGGTCGGTTTGTGGATATGACAAAAGGTTATTCCACCATATCTTTTGAATGCAATGGAAAAACGTAATTATTTATCTGTCAAATGAAAGCTTGTGATGCCGGGAGTATCCCCAATGCTTTCTTCCCACCCTAAAAAAAAAAGAGCACAACGGGCTCATTTTTTTAGCATTTTTAATTTTTAGCATTTTCAAGCATTTTGAGCACAACGGGCTAGGGCTAAACTTGTGTTGCGAGAAGTCACAAGGACTCCGAAGGCCTGGAGAGCGGACCCACTGCAACAGCTGTTGGGAGACAGATGGTAGTCTCCAGTCATAGCCATCCAGCTTGTTCTTTAATATGCATAGGGTTTGGCTCTATCGCACACGCGACTAAAGCTTAACTTCCCATCCAACGGACGGCGTCCTTTCCAAGCCCATCGGTGTCTCACCTAAAAGTGGGGCAATATGAAAATTATCCTTCCGCTATATCTACTGAACGCGAATGCCGAAACCAACAAATGATAAGACAAAAAAAAGCTTCTGACGAGGGGAATGTAGTAGGCTATGAAATATTGAGACCACATACTTTCTTCTCCTCTAAAAAGGGGGTGAAATATGAAAATAATTGTTCCGCTATATCTCCTGAAAGTGACTGCAGTAAGTTGTTGTTGGGTTGTTTGAGTTGTTTTGGTTGTGCTCTGAGCGGCACTTTTTTGCACACAATGGGCTAAATGGCAAGGTCACATGGACCCCGACTCTCAGAGAAGGTTGGAGGAGGGGACCCACTGGAACAGCTGTTGGAAGACAGATGGTAGCCTCCCGTCAAGGCCATCCAGCGTGTTCTTTAACGTGCACAGGGTATGGCTCTCCCGCACAAGGGACCACGGCTTAACATCCCATCCGACGGACGGCGGCCTTTCCAAGCCCATCGGTGTTCCCTACTGACCGTGGGCAGGGCGGGGAATTTTGAGGAGATAAATCTCAACGCTGACCCAGCTGGGACTCGAACCTGGGAACTACAGTTTACGAGCCTGGCGCGCTACCGACTGAGCCACCCCCGCCCCACTGCAGTAAGTAAAAAGCTATATGTGAAATGAAACTTGAGATAATGTGAGTGTCATAGGTTATTAAACAATGAACCGTCCATGCTTTTCTCCCCCTTAAAAAATGAGAAATGTGAAGGACGTTCTACTATATTTTCCGAACGCGAGAGTCTAGTTACGGGGTCAAATGAAAGCTCGTGTAATGACGGTCGTAAACTACGTCGAATTTTCCCCTCACTATTCCCCCCTGATAAGGGGCGGGGGTGGCTCAGTCAGTAGCGCGCCAGCCTCGTAATCTGTAGTTTCCAGGTTCGAGTCCCAGCTGGGTCAGCGTTGATATTTATGTCCGCAAAAATTCCCGGATATTTATGTCCGCAAATATGCCCATCTGTGTCCCCTACTGACGGTGAGCCCTGCCCACCGTCAGTAGGGGACACAGATGGGCTTGGAAAGGCCGCCGTCCGTCGGATGGGACGTTAAGCCGTGGCCCCATGTGTGGGAGGGCCATACCCTGTGCACGTTAAAGAACACGCTGGATGGCCTTGTCGGGAGGCTACCATCTGTCTCCCAACAGCTGTTCCAGTGGGTCCCTCCCCCAACCTTCTCTGAGCCTTCGGGGTCCATGTGACCTGGCCATTTAGCCCATGGTGTGCCAAAAAGTGCCGCTCAGAGGTAAAACAACCCAACCCAACCCAACCATCTGTCTCCCAACAGCTGTTCCAGTGGGTCCCCTCCCCCAACCTTCTCTAAGCCTTCGGGGTCCATGTGACCTGGCCATTTATTCCATGGTGTGCAAAAAAGTGCCGCTCAGAGGTAAAACAACCCAAACAACTCACTAGCAGCAAGGAAGGGAGGAGAGCTGTTTGGTGAGGCTATTGCTCCATCCATTTCTTCTCCTCTCCAAACGACAACAGGGCGGCCATTGCGAGAATGAGGGCCAGGCGAAGGATTCCTGTTTATAGAAATTAAATCCTGCGCTCAGCCTACAGTTCTGGAAGTCTCCTGGTTTTCGAGATTCTATGCGTAACCCTGACCCCTGTCACGTGACGGAGCGTTGAGAAGCACCTTCTCGCAGGCAGTTGGAGACGGAAGAAAGGTTGTCTTGGAGGTGAGGCAGGAAGTCCGACTGCCACCTTAGGCTGAGTGTTAGCCTTGTTCTGTACGTCCTTGTGAGAACTTTATGATGTACAGATGTCAATTAATGTATAACATATGTTACCGCTAAAGTGCAGAAATCAGTTATTCTACAGATTATCTAGGTGTTGTGCATATTAACTAGGGTGATCCGTTAACGTGCGGAAAATTGTTTCATTTCTCAAATTACCTAGGTAATCTGCAAATTACCTGGATAATCTGCACATTACTTACTAGGCACTCATTAAAGTGAAAATAAGATCTTTGCTGGAACAACAGGAACGTTTCTGTACGCTTAAATTAACATAATGTTATTTATCTAGTGTCCGAGAGTAGAGTTGAAACCAGGGTCATCCCTCTGTCAACATGAATCAGTCGTCCGAATTATAAAAAACGCCCCCAAAATGAGCAGGCCAAGTGAGAACGAATCATTTTAGTGATTCGTTATCAAGAATGAATCACTTTACCGATTCGTTCTCACTTGGCCTACGCTCATCCGGGGCGTTTTTTATAATGCGGACGAGTGAATCACGTGACACGAAGATTCATATTCAAGAGATTCACCACTATGAGAAAAACAAACTTTTGAACTTTAACGATACGGAAGCCGTTAATGTGCACATTACCTAGGTAAAATGCGGAAAACTCTTGATTCCGCACGTTAACGGAGCAAATCAGTTAATCTGCAGATTAGCTAGGTAATGTGCACATTAACGGTTTTCGAGCTTTAGCGGTAACATATATATGATTCACGTAAGTCTAGTGTTACATTAATGCCACCAGGAAAATTCCTCATCGTGACAAGAGGTAAATAACCTACCAAGATATATACTCTGATCCTCGGTAGTTCAATCGGAAACACTTGGATAGGAAGTTTATGCATTTACAGAACAATAAATATCACACAAACAATAACGTTTCTTCTTTAAAACGCAATGTAATCAGTTATTAACACTTCTCACACGGGTTGTATTGTTTTACCTCTGAGAGTCAGTTTTGCACACAGTGGGCTAAATTCCCTGGTCACAAGGACCCATGCCGGATCTAAGAGGGAGGAGGACAAGCCCCCATCCAAACCCCACCCTTTTCAGACTCGCTAATAATGATAAAAGAGGCAAAAATTGTGAAACTTCTTGTCATTTCATGCACTTTTCAAGAAATTTTTTAACGATCTCTGTAATGGATGGGGAAATGTTATACTGCATTGGAAATTCAGTCTCACGCCCCTCCCCACCCCCTTTTGCAATTCTTTTGCTCTCCTCTTCCCCTGTTCCTCGATTGCTTCATCGGTGCTGCCTGCTAGGTCCGTTAGGGATCATATGAGGTTGTGAGAATGGAATTCACAGCACAGCTATTGGGAGACAGATAGTTGCCTTCACTAAATGCCATCCAGCATGTTCTTTAACATGCACAGGGTATGACTCTCCCGCATACGGAAACACGACTTAACGTCTCATTCGATGGACGGCGGTCTTTCCAAGCCCATTTTCATTCAATTCACATGTGCTTATAAAATTACATAATTCGAGTTCTAGGATTGTTCACCTCATATATGAACATGAAAACAAAAATGTTTTTTGTCATATTCAGATGTATATTTCAAATCGTGTATCGAAGCTTTTTTACGACAATATGATCTTTTAGGAACATTAGAAACACAGTAGAGGTTGATATATCTAATCAATATCTATCTCTCAACATATGAATGTCGTTAAATCCAAACTTCAAACCCAATTACCCAAAGCCTTACTTATTACCAACTGAACGATCCCTTTAGAAAGTTTATTTAATTGTATTGTAAAAAGGGAAAAAGAGTGGATTTTTCGATTAAGATTTCGATCCTGAACGTGGATATAGTAAATGATACGTCAATTTCCTTAGATATGGAAGCAAAAATAAACGTTTTTCTCAAAGTTTCAATATTATGTAGAGAACCCATATGATCTAGCAACCTTTCCATACAATTGAAACTAAGAACCCTGGGGAGCTTCTCACAATCACATATATTTATAGAATTATATAATTCGAGTGCTAAGTGTGTTCACCACATATATGAACATAAAAACAAAAATTTATCCTCTCATTTTCAGGTGTATATTTTAAATCGTATATGGAACCTTTTTTAGGACAGTTTGATCTGAAAGGAACATTAGAAGCACCGTAGAGGTTTTCTGTAGACAGAAAAAAAACTTTCTATAGACAGAAAGCTATTAATATATAAATTGATCATGCGACCTGACCGTCTATTTTGTATGACCAGTGGCGGATTCAGAGGGTGTGGGAGATAGGGCTATGGGGGGATATTGCTAGGGGGGGGGGCGATCGGGGCGATCAATCTCCCTACAGACCGATGAAGAATTTGATACAAATTTACGAATCTACTGAATGATTTACGTATGCTCTCATCAGTGTACAAAACTTCGATCAGACAGATTAAAATTCCTCGGGATTATCAGGAAAGGAAGAAGAGGTAGTTGGTAATTTGATTTCTCAAATTGGGATTATCAGAACAATAAGCGAGGGAGTTTTGATATTCTCAAAATAAAAGAATTCCAACATTTCATTCATATTATCGATAGGGTTTCAATTTTGAATCATATTCATTTTCTTTCCTTTAGACGAGGACCGTCCAACCCAAACTTATTAAGGAGGCATTAAAAAAACTATATTCTGAAATAGTAGCAGGGGAAAATTATCAACCTAAAAACAAAAACATATATTTCAAAGGAATTAGAAAAAAAATTCCTGTTAAAGATTCAAGAAAATATTTTGATTAGAAAAAAACTATACATTTTAGATTAGGAATCAGTAAACTCATTTAGTTATGCCCCTAAATATATTTGGTCGAATAATTGGAAGATATGAGACAGAATCAGTACTTTTTGTTTCAGATTGAGTGCGCCTGCTTTAGATGGTTAGGATATCGGTTCGTATTGTTCATAATCAATTCACGGATATTGTCAGTCAACAGTAAGTTTAAAATTCCAAAGAGTTCGGAATCTACCAAAATATTATGAACTGATCCATCTCTATTTTCATGAGCATTCCAGGTCAATGATTCATTAATGATCTGGTTGGACCATGAAATGCCACTAATATCACGACCTCTATCATACGTTTTTGGGGTTGAAAAATCCTTCCTTCCTCGCCATTCATTTCAGGTGATTATTATTTGTTTATTGCGATAGGAACCTCGTTCTTTTCTTAAGATAATCTGAATTCGTTGACTTCATTCTCTGAACTATAAATGGTAAATAAGATGTTTAAAATTTCTTACACCTTCAAATTTTCCGTTTAAGAAAAACCATCTCAAATAAAAAAATTAAATATAAGAAATATGAAAATTTAGCTCAACTCCAAAATTTCACCAGGGAATCTTAACAGCTGCAGAATTTGCAATCTTCGAACACTAAAAAATAAATGCATGTGTTCTCTTCTTGTCGTAGGCCTGGGTTGGCTTGTACCTTTAGCACAAACATCTGAGTCACACCAGAAAAAGTTACAACCGGAAGGTCCAGGGCAGTCGCACCGTACAGCAAATTTGCCAATTATCTAACCACAGCTGCTGTAAAGCTGACGGAGCTAATGGCAGATCTAAAAGAAAGGGTGGCAGATATCCAAGTTCGCTCTGGATATCAAAACAGCTATATTACAGCATAGGTCATCATCATCATCCTCAAGCAGCCATGGACTACGGAGGTCCAACCAGACAGTGCAATTCTATCCGAGCAAGTCTATCCTGAGCTACATTTACTCCATCAGGCCACTGCACACCAATTCTAACAAGGTCCTGTTTGACATTGTCTGCCCACCGCAACCTAGGTCTCCCCTTCTTTTTGAGGCCTTTAGGCACACTGTTCATAACCCTATTCGCCAATCTATAATTATTCATATGGGCAACATGGCCAAACCAACAGAGTCTCTCTCTGCACAATATGCTGCTTAAAGGAGGTTGCAAACTACTTTGCCTAACCTCATCATTAGTTACAAAATTGAACCTCCTAATACCCAAGATACTGCGTAAGCATCTAGAATCAAAAGCATCTAGTTTCGGGTTATATTGTTTACGAAGTGTCCATGTTTCACTACCATAACTAACCCTAGAAAGAACCAAACTATTATACAGTCTAATTTTAGTCTTTTGGTGTGTACGCCTATTTCTCCACACTCTCCACAGACTCTTAAAAGTAGTTCACAATAAGTGTCGACTTCTAACTAAAGAACGTCCACTCACTGCGCAGCATGAAACTCTACAACCTGTCCATCTCTCAAATGACCAAATCCCGTCTCCCCGCGCCGAGTCGATAAATACAACTTGGTACAGATTGTTCCCTTGGAATCATGTGAGTCATGCGCATTGGCAGCAATGGTAAATTACACTCGTAAGCAACCCTCCCAGAAATGTCCTCTACGTTGAAAAGAGAGATTCCTAGACGGTGTTTCTTTACTCTCTAATGATACCAGCTTAAATTCCTTCAAAGTCACAGCCTGCACAACTCTTTTTTTGTTTGAAGGAGTGGTGATTGCAACCTTCGTGTTACGCAACACGAAGGTTGCCAGATAATTAATTTCTAAAAAACTCGTTGCCAGATATTTTTTCTGAATTCTGTAATCAACCATAGTGTTCGATACTTTTATGATCGACTGTACAACAGAAGGAATGGCAATTTCCAAAACTGTAGATAACACAAATCGTAGAGAACTAAAGCATTAAGTACATGAAGAACGTTCGACTTCAATTGACGGTGGATCGGTTACGATGCGATTTCTGTTTCCTACATCTTTAATAATGTATGTGATAGGAATGATATAGGTAAAGATAAAGAAACAATTTCTCCCATTGATAACAAAATCAGATGTAAGATTGATAATAAGAGATAGATTTGATATAACTATGTAATAATACAACTTTCAATGTGCGTTTTTACTCGTAAGGTGTGTTTTCGGAACCAATCAAAGCAATAGTAACTGTTTTGAAAGTGGTTAAAAATTCCTCCCCAGATTTCTACAGAACTTCAGTGACCAACTGTGGCAAAACTGGATGTATTCGAGCCAACTGTAATAAGAAACGAATGAGCAGTCCCAGTCCATCTACTAGACCAGTGGGTCTGAAACTTTTTATGCTTCACGTACCCCCTGGTAATGTGTATGTAACTGGCGTACCCTTGTATAGATAGATAAAGCTATAGTTATATAATAGAAAAGGGAATAAAACTTTGTTACTAGATCTAGCAAGTTTTGAACTCTCACGGCCTACCCCAAAAACTTTTACCGCGTACCCCCCATTAAGAACCCCTATACCAGACGACAGGAACAGGAAATAGAAATTAGTCAGACTTGAAGGGAAAAGGCTGGCTGATGAGTGGTTGGCCCCAGGAGAAGGCGCCAACATTTCATCACTGGTTATTACACCAATTAGTACCTATACTATATATCACTATTACACCAATTAGTAAATCGTGTAAACAATGGATTAGTAGCTGATGGTACTGTGAACGAAGTGCCTTCTCGCATATATACTGATGACAATATGAATTTACTTAGACCTGATATAGTAAATAATCAACCTAACTGGTATTCTAAACAGTAAAATATTACACTGAAAACAGTAGCTGGATATCGTGCTAACGTTCATCAAACAATAGAAAATGAAAGAAGGCTTTTGTAAGATACTAATAAGTGAAAGTTTCACACAGGAGTTTGGGAAGTTGTGTGTATTGGAGGGGGGACACCAAACCTGTCCATTCCGTTTAAGAAGGTTTTGATTTTCATACAGAAGATACTCAGCACGTAACTGGAAAGGATAATGGAAATGTTAATAAAACAAGAATAAAGTTTAGTAATCTTAAACGCCTGACGACACAAGTTCTTAAGTGCTTTTAATTAAGTATAAATCCATCGAATTATATTCAGTAACTTAAAAAGAAATGCTTAAAGCTCAGAGTTCTATAAATATAAAACTCTCATATATCTAAATATAGATATGGAACACTATATATGTTATATACTACATATGGGGTGGGGGTGGCTGAGTCGGTAGCGCGCCAGGCTTGAAATCTGTAGTTCCCAGGTTCGAGTCCCAGGTGGGAGAGCGTTGAGATTTATCTACGCAAAATTCCCTGCCCACGGTCAGTACGGGACACCGATGGGCTTGGTAAAGGCCGCCGTCCGTCGGATGGGACGTTAAACCGTAGCCACCCATGTGGGAGAGGCATACCTTGTGCAAGTTAAAGAACACGCTGGATGGCCTTGACGGAAGGCTACCATCTGTCTCCCAACAGCTGTTCCAGTGGGTCCCCTCCCCCAACTTCCTCCGAGCCTTCGGGGTCCATGTGACCTAGCGATATAGCCCATAGTGTGCAAAAAAGTGCCGCTCAGAGGTAAAACAACCCAAACAAATATGATACATATAGAACTCTGTGGCTTATATACTAGAGAAGTCAAACTTTCTTATTATGGAGGAGTGCATCGATACACTTTGTTGAAGATTAAAAAAATTCAGATAATTCTTTTCTGGTGTCACTATAACATTTATTTGAGAAGAACAGAAGGGACAATGTAATATATAGTTCACCTAAAATGGGTGAATAACTTTGAAATTTCAAATAATCAGAAAATTGCATACTTTATTTAAGCCGATTCATTCATTGACATTCTCAAAATGGCCAATCGAAACAGATAACGAGTTTGATTTATTGCAAATTGCGATATTTAAATTTGAAAACTGGCAACTGCATTTAACGATTCGAAAACTAGTAATTTCTGGTTTTTCAATTGGAATGAGTGATTCAGATTTTCAGTCAAAGTTTCATCTTGTTGCAAGGTAATATTATTAATATTGAAAGTATCATGTGTAATTTGCTAGATGCTTTATTAGAAACTTATGATTTTCATGAAAGAATTGTATAATTTTCTTGTAAGATATCTTTTTATTATCTTGTAATCTTTATAGTGTTAGAAGTAATCGATTTTCAAAACAGTTTTTGTGACGTTTAGCGTGAAGTTTAATCTTAAGAATTTTAATAAGCCTAAAATATGGAAAGTAATATCTGTACTTATCTCTCTCTCTCTGAATATTAGTAACAATTATATTTGGTGACAGGTTTCTCACCAGTACTTCTTTACTAGAAAACGATTATGTTGTAGGATACGCCTCTGGTGGTTGAGAAAATACCCAAGTGAATGGAAATACTTTAAATTGTAGCCGGTTAAATATATATTTTAATGTATGTAGTTTATTGGGAAAGTAGCCCAAGTACTAATTAACATAAAAAGTGAATAAAATCGCTCTAAGAAAAGTTTTATAACAGACCGTAAATCTGAGTCTTTTTTCATAGGTTCAATATCACGATTTCGTTCTATGCTTTTGTTACTGTAGAATTGTCGTCCAATCGAAAAAGGGGTAAACAAAAATAACACCAACTGTATATTTAAAAAAACAGCGCCAATCAATATAAATTTTGAAGAAGAAGAAAAATATTTAAAATCTGTAACTATTAAACCGTGAAATAAATGAAATGGGATACGGCGTATACCCTCGTTCTCCCACAAAAACAAGCCCTGTTTGTCACAAGGCAAAACCGATTGGAAATATAGACGAAAGATCATGTATATCATCAAATGCTCCATCATTTAAATTGACGTCTTAAGGGTTGCCCAGACTTAGGGTTAGCATATGCCCTCCAAAAGGAGGACATTTTTTTTTATCTCATGTAATCCCCCAGAAATTTGAAAAAAACATGAAACGTCCTTTTTGTATGAACTCGTAACATTTTTCAAACTAAAATTAAAGCACTCTTTTTTTTTGGAATTTTATTTTTTAATTTCTTGAACCAATTATTATAATATCATTTATTGTTAACCGCGAACTGATTTACTGTAAATGCAAATCATGAATGCTAAATGAACCCTGTTAATGCTGTAAAAGTTACTATTTCCTGCAATCTTAATGAGTGAAATTTACATGCCAGATTGGAAAAATATGAGCTTTAGAAATATGCCAAAAATTTTGGTTACACCCACAGATAGATGGAGCTATGAAAGTTGAAAGTAGTTTTTTTACAGCATAAAAGACTCTTAGTTTATAGTAACCTTCTCATACAAGAGCATGCCCTACGGAAACAGAAATTACTGCTGACCAAGACCTTAGTCAGAGTTTATAGAAACAAAAATTTTATCTTGTGCAACAGCAGATAATTTACTAACTTTGTACCACTTGCGACATAACTCTTGATTGCTTATCAAGTAGGAATAAAAATCGTCAATGATATATTTTAAAATATATTTAATAAGTATGCTTTTTCTGACTCGACTATAGTCGGTACTTGAAATAAAATGTAGTAGGAAAAAATTATTTTGTTTCAGATATTGAGAGCGTCTTCCTTTTGTACTCCATTTCTAGGGTTTTTGCCCTCGTTTTAGGAGGTAACCCTACACAGACGTCCCTTTTTTTGCCTTGATATCTAACGGAAACTTTGCTCACATGAAGGCATTTGCTCATTTCCCTTGTGTCTTTGTTGTGGATGGTTCTAGGGATGGCGAGGCCTAATGAATTGTAATAAGCTGCCATAGTTTGTGCAATCGACCAAAATAGGAAATAAAAATCGATGTGGGTAAGAAATGGCAATTGAAAAGGAATGTAATTCTTAATTTAAACTTCTCAGAAATTAAGTTTTATACGTTAAAATCATTCGTATATTTATAGTGCGTAGGTAAACAGTTAATGAAATGTTTATTACGACACAAGAGAATAAACTGCATGATAAATAGCTGCAAATAAAACTCACAAGTGGGAGATTGATTTTTCAGCCTGTACTTGATCATAACCAGCATTACTTGAAATATTATTATTGTCTGACAAATATATGGATTAAAGTCTTTTTCCGTTTTAATACCATCTATATAACTGTAACAAGACAAATCACTTCAGCGATAATGGAAACTCGCTTTAAAAGAAAATATAGTATACGTATATATTTACGACTTTAATAACCACTGTAATATTAATTAATACTGAATCGGAAAAAGCAAATTGTAGTATATTATTAGTATCTATCAAACAGAAAAAGAATAATTTTATTTATTGAAACGAAGCTAAATATCTAGAGACGAAAATGAAGCAGTAACGTTTTTTAAAATCAAGTGTCTATCACAAATAGCCATATTTTATAGGGGCTCTGAGTGTACTCCCGCTGTCTATATTTGTTGTCGTCAAAGTGAAAGCCGTCGTTTGCCATCAGAGCCACTGAAATTAGAATTCATTTCACAAACTTTTCACACATTTGGGGAACTCAGAACTTCCCAGAAAATTGTCTAATCGGTTCCAAATTTTCCTTATTGGGTTCTCTTGGGAAGTACAGCATTGCATTCCAAAATCAAGTCACTATCTTTAATAGGACCGAGTTATAGTTCTAGACCGCATTTTTTTACCATTTTCCTGTCTACAGCTATAATAGAAGCGGAGCTGGATTTTAATACTTCCGAATAAAATAATATGTATTTCCATCCCGCGAAACGTTGAAGGGGTATGTGCTAATTAAATACGTAATGTAAAATTAAAATCTTTTGAATGAATGAATTACCATTAACTTATTAGGTTCTGCTTTCACTTACCTCGCAATCTCTGTCTTGTATACCGAATAATGAAATCATGATAACATTCTGGTCGACCACAAACAATAAATAATCGTAGTACCAAAATTTAGGTATGTAGACGTTGTCTGCAGCAGTGCGGGACACTTTAGAATTAATTACTCTTCTTTTTGAAAAAATCTCCGTATATTATTTATTTTTTGTGACAGTTTACCCGTTGGCACAAGATCCACCCTTTAATTTTTTGCGACCACCATGTCGTAAGATTCTTTTTTATCTCATTTCCTTTGGAAACGAGATGATATGTAGTTCTGTAGACATCAAACTTTTTTGTTTACAGAGATAAATTAAAAATTATTTTTGTGTTGGATAGGTATTGATAAATTTTTACGATATGTTCCTTTAGAATCTCTCTGAAGCTATAATTCCGCCCTCTAATGGTGGAAAAATTTGAAAATTCCTAAAAGTTCAAATATTGCATTCGTTTTTGCCCTAGAAATTTGAACCTTTGGTGATGGATGAGTTGATCCCTTAGACCCATGGGGGGGGGGGGGGGGGGAACACACCATTTTAGTTTTACCAGATAATTGTTTGTTTTTAGAGGTGAATGAAAAATTCTTTTTGTGTTAGATGGGAATTGAGAAAATATTATGATTCACATTCTTTAAATCTGCCGAAAACTATAATTGCTTCCTCTAACAGTGGAAAAAATTGCAAATTTCAAAATTTCAAACAAATATTGGAAGCAGCGTATTTAAGCTAGATATTGTGAATATTGGTGGTGGAATGTGAACGCTATGAAATTTCCATTGGCAACAATGAATCGACCTAGACCCAGAGAGGGGGAACACATTTTTTTTGTTTTTGCTTCTAATGCTCAAAGTTTCGCAATATCGACTTGACGGTACCACCACCGTATGAAAACTGAACACCTGACTTTTACGTTAATTAAAACGTCAGCATACTGAACATTCTTCAACTTTGGATGTTCCCATGATGGTTTATCTGCAATCGTCGTCGATCCAGGTCGATACTTTCCACTCGTTCTAGCATTGATAAATTTCTTCTATATTTGCCCATTTCCCTGTGTGTGCGTACAAAGATCACCCAGCACATTACCCATATTTCCCGGATACAGGAGTTATCCACTTTTCACTTGAAAATCCATATACACCTGACCCTCGATTTTCACGGTACTTCATTTACACACAAAATGTCCAACCAGTTCCGATTTACATGTGATTGATATGGTTATACAAGGTACGAATTGATATCTTTTTTGATATATGTGCAGATATAATACGTATTGTGAAGTAACAGTGATATAGCGTCAAGGGAGATTATTAGACTGTCATCCGAATGTAAAAATCAACTAAATGATTTCAATTGATATAATTTATTTTTAAGAATAAATTTCTATATTAATCAATTTAATTGTGACAAACTATATTTTTATTGTTTCGCTAAAATTATATTTTTACGATTATAATGCAATCTGTGTCGCGACATCTAAATGAAATCATCTGTTTTTAACCGACAGAGAGATGACCTATTTTGACTGAATTTTTCGGGGTAGTAAAAACAGCGATTTATCTCATTTTTGGCAACTTTTAACTTTGCAAATTATTATACAGGTTAAATACAGATGATTCGTAAGTACTTTATTTCTAATTTATATTCAGTTCATTAGTATTATTCTTTCAAATTTCGTTTTAAATTTCAGCAGTGTACGTATAGATTAAAGATGAGTAATTTTCGTAATCAGAAAGAAATATATGAGAATATATCAATTATATTTATTGCTAAAGTGAAATTTGAAATAAAAATGTATAAATAATACTTTCAACAGTTTTATTCATAAAAACGATATTTTTGAAACCTATCGCCCATTTTTCCATAAGTTGTTGGTTTCGATTTACACTGTGATTTCGTGGAACCAATCTATCGTGTAAATCGAGTGATCGGTGTATATGTATAGAGCATAAATAGATACACTACAGGACAGAAAATGCAACACTTGCAAGAAGTTATGCTAATGCTACGAAATTTATTGAGACGGTAATATATGGAACTGCATGGAAATCTGAGCTTGATTATGGATCCTGATTTTGCTGCACTGGTGGGCTTCTGTGGAGGGAAAATCTTCCGCTGTGTTTTCTTTTTGTTTGTGGGTTGACAGTCCCAAGTGAATAGATTCACAGGATATGTTTATCAGCTGGTGGATAATCCTGAGCAGAAGTCATCGCAGGCACCTGAACTCTTTGCTTCTATGGGCATCGTCAAATTCTACATTGGAGGATGTCTTCCAGTGTAGATGGCTTCAGCCTTTAGTAGTGGGGGAACGGGTCTTTGCCCCATGTCTGCGATTAGGGAGCTGTTTCATATTGTCCGCATTTCCTCTCTCAATAAACATAGTTTCTTTAAACATCCCACTAACCATTTTCTCTCAATAGGTAGTTGGAATGTGAGGACTCTGCACAGAGCTTTTTCTCTTGATGTCCTCACACAAGAATTCCACCATTATAATTTAGATATTCTTGGTTTGCAAGAGACCAGATGGACAGATAAAGGTCAGATTCTTAAAAGTAATCTTAAATTTCTCTTTTCAGGGAGGGACGACAATAAGCATCACCAAGGCGTGGGTCTGCTTCTCAGCAGACACGCTAATGATGCTCTTCTAGGATATGAGTGCATTAATGAAAGGTTTCTTACAGCAAAATTTCAGACAAGTGTTAAAGACCTGAATGTTATCTGCTGTTATGCCCCCACTGAGGATGAGAAGGATAGGTTTTATGAACAACTTCAGGATATTTTGAATTCTGTCAAGAAAGGAGATATTACCCTTGTTCTTGGTGACTTCAATGCCAAAGTTGGTACTGACTCTGACCTTTGGGCAGGAGTATTAGGCCCTTTTGGTATTGGTAGCTGCAATGGCAATGGGCAACGTCTCCTACAGGTAAGTAAACTCAATGTATTCAGAATAACTAACGCTTATTACAAACACCGCGACATACATAAGTATACATGGGTTTCACCTGATGGGCTGCATAGGAATATGATTGATTACATATTAATTAACAGCAAATGGGCTAGTTCTGTTAGGAATACCAGGGCATATTGGGGAGCTGAAATTGGATCTGACCATTACCTTGTTAAAAGTGTGTTGCAACTTAAACTTAAAGAGTGTTGTGCTAGGGTTAAAAAATTTACTTCTAATACTGAACCTCTGAAAGATCCAGTTATAGCCAAAGCTTACCATGATAGGTTACTTAGTCATTATGACAGTCATGGTTTGCTTACTACTGAAGTTGAGGAAGAATGGGATCATTTTAAACAGGCTTTTTTGGACACTAACAGAAACGTTTAGGAAAAAAGGAGCAGAAGAGTAGAATTATCTGAGTGATAAGGCACTTGAGCTTATTTCGGAAAGAAAGAACTGCAGGAATGTCTTTAATCAATACCCTACTAGTCCTAATAGAAAGCATTGCAGAGAACGTAAAAAAATCGAGAACGTGTAAAAGATCAGTTAGCTGCTGATAAGAATCTTTGGCTTGATGGTTTGGCTGACAAAGCCGAGGAAGCACTTAGACAGCACAAGAGCAGAGAGCTGTACCAGATAGTTAATGTTGTGTGTGGTAGAAAACGGACAGGTATACAAGGATTGAAGGATAAACAAGGTTATAGAAGGGGAGGATTCTGTCATGGCAAGGTGGGTTGAGCATTTCAGTGATGTTCTAAACAATGTAGTTAGTTCTACTCCCATTGTTTGCAATGATGATAGATGCATTGGTGGCTTTAATGTTGGCCCTATAACACAATCTGAAGTTATTTTGGCTATCTCTAAACTTACACTTCATAAATCCCCAGGGGTAGATGAAATTACTACAGAAATGCTTAGAGCTGGGAATGTTTCGGTTACCACTTGGATGACTGAAATTCTGAATATCTTTTATGATAAAGGCATGGTTCCTAAGGATTTTACCAGAGCTATTGTTATCCCTATTTTCAAAAAAGGTGATCGCAGTTCTTGTGATAACTATAGGGGTATCAGCCTACTCTCTGTTCCAGGTAAAGTTCTTTCCATGATTGTGCTTAATAGAATTAAGAATCTGGTTGACAGTCAATTGCGTGATGAGCAATGTGGATTCAGAAGTGGTAGGGGATGTGTGGATCAGATATTTTCACTTAGGCAGATTCTTGAGAAATGTTTAGAGTTTCAGAAACCTTTGCTTGCTAGCTTTGTTGATTTCCAAAAGGCTTTCAACTCTGTTGATCATCATAATTTGTGGTTGATTGTGAGATCATATGGTATACCTGACAAGTTAGTTAACATAATGAACCCTCTCTATAATAACACTGAGTCGTGTGTGAGAGTTGGTAAGGCTTGTAGAAATTGGTTTAGCATTACTTCTGGTGTTCGACAAGGGTACATTTTGTCTCCTTTTCTCTTTAGCTTGGTTATTGATTATGTTATGCGAAATTTATTTCAAGGGAAAGATTTTGCCCTTAAATGGGCTGGAGATACGAAAATTTCTGATTTAGATTATGCTGATGATTTAGCCCTTTGGGTAAATGATGTTGATGAGATGAACTCTTTCAATCGAGCTGTTGATGAGACTGGTAGTAGAGTAGGTTTGGTTATAAACAGAGAGAAAACTAAAGTGATGAAAATTGGTCAGGCAGGCTGTGATTCAGTTAATCAGAATGGTTGCAGTCTTGAGCAGGTGTCACAGTTTAATTATCTTGGGAGCTATGTAACAGATAATGGTGACGTGCGACATGAGATTAACAGACGAATAGGGATTGCTGCCGGGACTTTTAAGAATCTATGGAGATTGTGGAGAAATAGGCGTATACACCTAAAGACTAAAATTAGACTGTATAATATTTTGGTTCTTTCTAGGGTTAGTTATGGTAGTGAAACTTGGACACTTTGTAAACAAGATAACAGGAAACTAGATGCTTTTTATTCCATATGCTTACGCAGTATCTTGGGCATTAGGTGGTTCAACTTTATAACTAATCATGAGGTTGGGCAAAGGAGTTTGAAACCTCCTTTAAGCAGCATATTGTGCAGAGAGAGACTCCGTTGGCCATGTTGCCCATATGAATAATTATAGATTTGCGAATAGGGTTATGAACAGTGTGCCTAAAGGCCTCAGAAAGAAATGGAGACCTAGGATGCGGTGGGCAGACAATGTTAAACAGGACCTTTTTAGAATTGGTGTGCAGTGGCCAGATGTAGTAGATGTAGCTCAGGTTAGACTTGCTTGGAGAACTAAATTGCATGGTCTGGTTGGACCTCCGTACCCATGGCTGCTTGAGGATGATGATGATGATGATAAATACGCATTCTAAAAATGGAAAAGTCAAAAATTCCAAACTTTTTAACGAATATAGCGAATGATGTATTTAGGCTTGAAACATGAAATATTGGTGAAGGCCACGAAGTTTCCATTGGCAGCAATGAATTGATCCCTTACGTCCAGGGTGGGTGGCAAACGCAACTCTTTTATTTTAATAGATAACTGGAAAACTTTTTTCTTTGGATCGCTACTAACAAAACATGATAATTCTCATTTTTCAAATATTTCGGCGGTTGCAATGTATATCGTTAAACATCACTATATATGGAAACGGCAACACTTTTAACGAATGTTGCAACCGATCTGTGTATGGGAGATTTATTTGCATTTTCCTCATCTTCTATTCATTGATCGGTTTACTCGAATTCAAACATCTAAGTAGTACAAGAGTAGGTAAAAGAAAAGCTTTATTCTCTTCCAAAATACGATTCCCATATACGCCAGAGGCGATATACGTTATTCTGTTTACTTTATACTTATTCTTTTTATTTTAAATGTATTGTATTGTTTTTAAAGTATTAAAAGAAATTATTCATTCATTGGAATGACAGATGATTAAAGATTTCTATATAGTAGTAATTTCAGTGCTTCCTTAAATATATTTCAAATGGTAGCTTTTACTTATCTTTTTCATTTCTTTAGGTAGAAGGTGTGCCACGAAATATACTGTCTTCATTGTGAAGATTCGTTATTTATTTTACGATGTGTACTTTTGCACTTTCACATTGCTGCTGCAAATAATAAATTGCAATGGAATGACTAGCCAAGAAATTCAAAATGTTTAACGGCATAAGAAGTGTATTATTTCACAGAAACTTATAAACCATAATATGATACAAAGGTTTTGATTCCTATGAAAAAAATATGTCATATTTGTAGTAAAATCAATTTCTTCGTAAAGTTGGCTACAATGCACAAGATGACGAATACATCATTTGTAGAGATATTTTGTAACAACTCTGCATGTGATAAACATTAAAGTGTTGCATAAGCATACAGAGAAGAGAGCTATAGTATTCCTGTAGAAGCATTTCCTAATGCAATATAATTAATATTTACTTAATATGCGCACAATAAATGAAAGATTTCAGATAAGGATTTAGTTTTTTAAACGAAATGGTGAAAAGAAGAAATAAATATCCCTATGTTTGTTATTCTTATCGGAAAATATTTCTTAGGCGAAGAAATCTGATGAATCGCCCATTTACTGTTAGTAAAATACAGGATTATGGCAATATCTGTAAAAAAAAGACTGATAAAGGAAGAGATACAAAATCTAAGACAGATATAATAGAGTCAATTAATGGTTTTGATATTCCTTATAAAACATTTATTGAAAAAAGGCATCTCAAACCTACTAGAAAAGCCCATGGATGCCATATTTATATTAATTCTCTAGCCACAAAAGAAGTATGTGAGAAACATATTTATACTCACAAAAAAATAAACCTTTATTCGTACGGTAAAAAACGGTCACATTCGAAAGGCTCTCATTTCACAAATATAAGGGAGAAGTTTTGTTGTGGTGAAATATACAATAAAGGTCTTGCTGAAACGCGAAATCTAAACACGTATTGCTTAATGCATAAAAAACAGGAATCTCGTACCCATGACGTGCAAAAAAAGGTTTCTAAGTCATTGCTTCTCAAAAGTCATATTTTAACATACAGAAAGCGGAAGCCTTATGCATGTAATGAAACCATTTTCCAAGCATTCCATCCCAAAGAACATCTTGTACCACATGCAAAAGAGAAGACTCATGTATGTGATGCCTGCCATAAAAACCATTCTATCACGTCTCTGAAAAGCCATCTAACGGACACAAAAGTGAAGCATCATGTATGTGATGTTTGCCATAAAGCCATTTCTCGCCTATCGACTCTGAAAAACCACACTTTAACGCACACGAAAGAGAAGCCTCATGTATGTGATGTCTGCCATAAAGCATTTTCTCACGTATCGTCTCTGAAAAATCATCTTTTCACGCACACAAAACAGAAGCCACATGTATGTGATATCTGTCATAAAGCCTTTTCTCAGATATCGACTCTGAAAAGCCATCTTTTAACTCACACAAAAGAGAAGCCTCATGTATGTGATGTCTGCCATAACGCCTTTTCTCTGTCATCGACTCTGAAATGCCACCTTTTAACACACACAAAAGAGAAGCCGCTTCAATGT
Source organism: Ryuthela nishihirai (assembly GCA_038380435.1). NCBI lineage: Eukaryota > Metazoa > Arthropoda > Arachnida > Araneae > Heptathelidae > Ryuthela > Ryuthela nishihirai. The sequence continues at coordinate 43,104,362 of JAWZYU010000022.1, forward strand.
GACATCTGCCATAAAGCCTTTTCTCTTACATCAAATCTAAAAAGCCATCTTTTAATGCACACAAAAGAGAAGCCTCATGTATGTGAGGTCTGCCATAAAGCCTTTTCTCAGACATCGCATCTGAAAAGCCATCTTTTAACACACACAAAAGAGAAGCCTCATGTATGTGATGTCTGTAATAAAGCCTTTTCTCAGACATCTCATCTGAAAAGCCATCTTTCAACACACACAAAAGAGAAGCCTCATGTATGTGACATCTGTCATAAAGCCTTTTCTCAGACATCTCATCTGAAAAGCCATCTTTTAACACACACAAAAGAGAAGCCTCATGTATGTGATGTCTGTCATAAAGCCTTTTCTCAGACATCTCATCTGAAAAGCCATCTTTCAACACACACAAAAGAGAAGCCTCATGTATGTGATGTCTGCCATGAAGCCTTTTCTCAGACATCAACTCTGAAAAGCCATCTTTTAACACACACAAAAGAGAAGCCTCGTGTATGTGATGTCTGCCATAAAGCCTTTTCTCTGTCATCGACTCTGAAATGCCATCTTTTAACACACACAAAGGAGAAACCTCATGTATGTGATGTCTGCCATGAAGCCTTTTCTCAGACATCAACTCTGAAAAGCCATCTTTTAACACACACAAAAGAGAAGCCTCGTGTATGTGATGTCTGCCATAAAGCCTTTTCTCAGTCATCGACTCTGAAACGCCATCTTTTAACGCACACAAAGGAGAAACCTCATGTATGTGACGTCTGTCATAAAGCCTTTTCTCAGACATCGCACCTGAAAAGCCATCTTTTAACACACACAAAAGAGAAGTCTCATGTATGTGTTGTCTGCCATAAAGACTTTTCTCGGTCATCGACTCTGAAATGCCATCTTTTAACGCACACAAAGGAGAAACCTCATGTATGTGATGTCTGCCATGAAGCCTTTTCTCAGACATCAACTCTGAAAAGACATCTTTTAACACACACAAAAGAGAAGCCACATGTATGTGACGTCTGCCATAAAGCCTTTTCTCTTACATCGAATCTAAAATGCCATCTTTTAATGCATAAAAAAGAGAAATATCATGTATGAGATGTCTGCCATAAAGCCTGTTCTCGGCTATCGACTCTGAAATGCCATCTTTTAAAGCAGACTAAAGAGAAGCCTCATCTATGTGACGTCTGACATAAAGCTTTTTCCCAAACATCGACTCTGAAAAGACATCTTTTAACACACACAAAAGAGAAGCCTCGTGTATGCGATGTCTGGTATAAAGTCTTTCTGAGACATCTCTGGAAAAAAAAACATCTTTTAATATATAAGAATTAGAGGTATGTGCCATCAAGTCTTTTGTCGAACATCGATTCTGAAAAGCCATATTTTAACGCACAGAAAAGAGAAGCCTCGTGTATGTAATGTTTGTCATAAAGCCTTTTTTCAGACGTCTTTGAAAAACAATATTTTATTGCGCTCAAAAAAATAGCCTCATGTATGTGATAGCTGCCCAAAGCCTTTTCTCTGACGCACTTTTTCACACATTCAAAGGAGAAGCCTCGTGTATCTGATGTTTGCTACGAGGTTTTTTTCTCAGATATCTAATCTGAAAGACATTTTTAACACATACCAAAGAAAAGCCTCGTGTGATATCTGTTATAAAGCCTGTTCTCAGATATTAACTCTGAGAGGCCATCTGTTTACACATAAAGGAAAATCACTACTTTGGAGTTTTCAATAAAAATGTTTCTAAGTTATTACATCTGTAATGACATCTTTTAACATTCTTAAAAAGCAAGCCGCAGGCACATGACGTTTCGAAGAAAAAAATTTCATATCAATTCTCAAAATCATCTTTTAATGCACACAATAGTAGAGCCTTACCTACAAACTCAAAACTGGCTTCTCCAAAGCCAGTTTCTTTTGTCTGCCAAAAAGCCATTCTCAGACTGAAAACGCCATTGACTCTGAAAAGCCATCATTTAACACATACATAAGAGAAGCCTCATGAATGTGACAGCAATAAATACTTTTTTCACATATCAAATCTGAGAAAACATCTTTTAGCACAGAGGTATAAGAAGCCTCATGCATGTTTCTAATAAACCATCTTTCTTTCTCATCGCATCTGAAGAAACATCTTTTCACATAATCCGGTAAATGCTTCATTTCTGCTGTTTTTCAAGAAACATTCGATGATAAATGTAAGACAAATTTATATTTTAATATGGTGGATAAAGAACACCTCATGGTTGTGATGTGCATTTGAAAAGTAATAATTTTACAGTTTAAAACAATGTTTTTCTTAAAATTAGTACAGATATTTCAATTATTATCTTTATAGACATTCCAGTGGAATGTCAATGTTTTCTGTGTAATATTTGTAATAAAAGTTTTTTTCAAGCTTTATGCCTTAGAAGGTTTGCTCTCAATTGCTCTAGATCAGGGTTTACTACACCTTTCGGCATGACACTCTTCTTTTGGATTTTGGAAAACCTTCTTTCTTCCTCACCTCTTATTTATCATCAGCTCTATTCATAATGAAAAATAAAATCTTCACATACTTGTGTCCCAGAGTTTCAGAATCTCTGCTATAGATAAACTTATCCTAACTAATGTGAAAAGTCGTATCTCAATGAATACCGACAGATATTTTATATACGATTACAAGAAGTGAAGAAGTGATTTTGGTACTGACCATTATTATACCTTTAATGGTCGATTGCTTGTTATAGATTTTAGTAAAAATGCCACGTCAAATAAAGTATGAGAAAATATAATGAAACGCGCCTAACATATTTTTATAAAACGAACGTCCAACAACAAAAAAAGGCCTAGAGTGCAGAATAATAAAGTGCAGTGGCGTACACAAGGGTTTAGGCTTGTGGATATTATTAAAGTCTACAATCTCCCTAAGAACTTGAATGATGCTTTTTTAAGGCAGTCTCCTGAATATACCATTGATATCATTATTACATCCAGTACAAAAATACCATTGAGAGTGGTTTTCAATCTTTTTTTGAAAACTATGTTCCATTGCCAAATCAAAATCAAAGAATATTAGTACTGTGCCATAAAATAATATTTTTACGTAAAGGTATGCATTTTCGTTTTATATTATTCATCTATAATTTTTGGGTATAAATAATGCAATAATTTTATTAAGAATAAGTTTTAGTTATGAAATCGCAAAAGATTACTTATGTTAACGACAACTTGTATGTCATTAACGTAACTATTCTTTGACATACGATTCTATACAATGACTGTGAACAACATAAAGGTACATTGAGAAACGTAATAATTTCATTTAAAAAAAAACAAATGTAATGATTATTTCTGAATTCTTCAAATTTATTTTGAAGACATCGCAGCCAACATGGACGATTTTCACGAGTTGAAAAACGGCATAATATATACAGAATTCATTGAAGAAAAAGCTAATTCTGATAACTGTTAATATTCTTATGAGTAATGACAAAATTATTTATATGTTTCAAATGCCATCAATTGTTAACATCCAGTGCAGTAATCTACAATATGTTTTAAAGGCCGATATTCAATAGAACAATATAAGAATGTGAAGTTTTCTCTACTAATAAATACGGAAATGTGATTTCAAAATGGTTACGATTTTGAAACGAAAAGAATATACATAAAAATAATTCTAGTAATGTTTGTGGAAATTACAAGTTTTTTTTTTATTATTTTACCTGAAAAAAAATTTTTCAGTTTGTAAATTTCCTTCATTCAATTTTTTTCAAGTTTGTAAATTTCCTTCGTCCTGTTCTCACTTCACCAAAAACCATTTCTTTTTAGCTTAATTCTTCAATTGTCGATTTAACTGAATTGAAAGGTCAGGAAATAAATCTAATTCATCTTTAATAAATTCAGAGGAAAATTGTATTCAACTGTTGGAACTATCTACACGATATCATAGTTCATAGTGTTGTGGTTTATATCATGCCTGGTTCGAAACATTTCTCATCTGAGATTGATATCAATTGATAAAAAAGGTTTCATTACCTTTCAGTTGGTCGACTTGATGGAGTTGACTAACTAAACTGAATGGTTATTGCACTCAAGGTGTACATTACCAGAAGAGGTTTACACTAAAAATTATAATGGAGACATGCTCGAGTCTGATTTTAACCTACTGCCTTAGAAGTATTCAAGGGCGATGATTTTGACCCTTTCCTTCAATCCACTTAGGTATGCAACTGGCTTAGGGTGTTGCTTTGAAGCGAGGAAGACAATGCCTTCAAGTGACAGAGAATTATTTTGAACAAGTATCGTGAGTTCTTATCCACCCGGCTAAAAACAATTTTCTAAATTTGATAGCGATGTATATGCGTGATTATATATACATGTGGTCGACAGTGGAGGGGCAAAGATCGCCGGACCTATCATGCCTTGATTACTTCTGGGGTTATGTAAAAGGACTGGTGTTCGAATCCCCGTTGAAAGAGCTGAGGACGTTGTCGCACGCATATCCATAGCAGTCTCGGAAGTCCGAGACACGCCAGGAATCTTTCTGAATGTACGTGATTCCATGCGCCGACGATGTCAGGCCCGTGTTAGAGCTCGTGGTCGCAACTTCGAACACCTTCTGTGATCTCTGTGCACTTCGCAAATGTGCCTATTGTGATTAATAAAAGCATTTTGTTCACTTACGTGCTGCTCTTTCATTCATGTCCTCTCTGTACACTAGCACATGTTGATGCCGTTACCGACCCTGCATTGCTATATGATTTCGATTCGTCTTTGTGCAACCAACCCCTCCCAGAAGTATGTAAACGCTTAACTGAATCACCCTGTATATATAACATATATCTTGCGACTTTTGAGTTGTTACGGCGTACCCCAAAAACTTTTACCACGTACCGCACGTTGAGAATCCCTGCTCTAACGTGCTAACTAAATTCAGCAGGTGATACAGCGAACGATGTCGTGGATCGCAAACAGTATCATTAAAGCACTGAAAATTGCCATTGACTGCATTATAAAGATGTTTAGAGACCAACGTCCACGCAGCTGCCCACTATATCTCCCCCCCCCCCCCCTGCAGGCACGACGAGTGTCGATAGAACAACAAGGCTGATGAGAGAGGTCATCCTCGGCCGTCACATGATCAACTTGGTCCGGTATCTGCAAACGCCACTAGACTCGTTCGCACTGAATTTTGTATATCATTTCTGTATTTTAATTTTTTTATTTCGCTTTCTTACTTTTTCATTTCAATATTATATCACATGAAAATGTACTTCCTTGTGTAGAATAAATAACGACTGTATTATTTATCGTCATTATTTTTAGCATTTTATGGAAGCGAATTTAACTTTGACATTTGATCTGAAACCTTATCTGAAATGTATAGGCAACCTAAGTTACACGTTTTGTTTTTCCTTCCTCGTACCACGTTTAATTTAGATTGCCATATTACAAGATTTCAGTATTTTTTATTTCAAAATAAACGCCTTTTCCTTAAAAAAATTAAATGCATAATATTACGGTATTGAAAATAATGTAGTGGGAAAAATCAGAAAACAAGGGAGGTATTTAAAGGGGTGATCCAGGGTTGTGTATATATATATAAATAAATACATTTCAAACCTTTTTTTAACATTTTTATACTTTTTAAACATTTAGCAACTTCTAGGCATTCATGCCAAATACTCCACTGGTTTTCATTTACTTACTGGTGGTCGTTTTCTTAATATTTACTTTCTGATTACCTATTTTTTTAATCTTTTAAAAAACAAAAGTTCCCCTCCCAGATATAATTTTCAAAAAATATACTTTCAGTGGTTAATTTATTAGGTAAAGTTCCATGATATGCATCAGTAATCGAGTTTTTAGAGCTCAATAACTTCTTAATATTTTTAAGGAAAATTCTGACTGTAGATACAGTGGCTCAAAAAAGTATCCGAACGCTATGGTTGATTACAGAATTCAGAAAAAATATCTGGCAACAATTTTTTTAGAATTTAGTGATCTGGCAACCTTCGTGTCATGTGGTTGCCAGATCACTAATTTCTAAAAAATTCGTTGCCAGATATTTTTTCTGAATTCTGTAAACAACCATAGCGTTCGGATACTTTTTTGACCTACTGTACATTTAAACTCGTTTGGTATTTAGAGAGTTATGGAAATTGGAATATTTAATAGAAGCAATTTTCCACTTTATATAGTTGATGTTAAAGGTTAACTTAAAAAGGTTGAAACGGAAGCAATAACCGTTACATTGAACTTTAGCAAGATGAATATGATGAAAAATATGAGCATTTTTTAGCAGTTAAATACCAATTTTGAAAGGAGTTGTTAATTTTTTTTGTCTTCATAACTATTTAAATATTGAATCCGATATTCTTAAAAACCTAGATTTAATTATGTGCATTTTTAATCACATTTTCCTGTGAAAAACATATTGAAGAAATTTCTCGGCCCTATTGACAGTACCTAATAAAGTGACTTCTTAGTATATACAATACAACTTAATATTGCAGTTTAATGAACGAAAACAGCACATTTAATAAGAAAGAAAATATTTTCATCATCCAACATAAAGGTGACAGAATAGTTTTCGAATCTAATGCTTTTCCTTTCAAATAAAATTAATTATGATATTGTTGCGGATTTCAAAAATGGATAGCCACTGAGCGTGAGTATTAAAAGCTATATTTCAAAACCAAATTCAATACAAGGTAAATTGTTACAAAGGAAATATGGATGAAGTATCTTATTAACAAATCAACTATTAACATGCACAAGTCATCAATCTTCCTGCGTGAGCACACAACATCAGCTCTGTGTATTTTACTAAATACTACCTTTTACTTGATTTACCAGGTCACCCGAAGATCTTCACTCGTAAACCAATTCTCGTCCTGTGCTAATAACTTTTCACACACTAGCCGAACAAAAAGACAGTCCGTGTAGACATTCGAAGTTAGCCATAAAAGTTCCCACTTTTATACTTCCGCGTATACACAACACATCAAGTTACTTCTTGATACTTAACGATAAAAGATCCCACTTTTATCCTTCAGCGTATACACAACACATCAAGTTACTTCTTGATACTTACGCGCACTGTCTCAGAACAGCTCACCGTCCATTTTCGAACTCACCGACCGTTACAACACAACGACCGTTACAACACAACGACCGTTAACGCTCCACTCTTCTTCTCCAAATTCTCCCAAAGTTCTTATTCGTTGGCTGAAACTTTTTGCTTTCGGTTGCCAGATTCCTTCTGTCGTAACACTGCCCCCTTCCTAGGTCTTGTTCGTCCCGAACAATTCTGGATTCCAAAGTTTCTTCAGTTCTTCGATGAAACGGGGCCAAACGATCCACGTGAACCACCTTGCACTTTGTAGCTGGACGTCGACGAATGCGATATACTACGTCATTAATCCTGTTAACTATTGTATATGGACCTTCCCAAGGTTTCTGAAGTTTTGGAGATAGTCCTTTCTTTCTATGTGGACTGTATAGCCAGACAAGATCTCCTTGATTGAAAATAGTTCCATTTATTTTACTGTCATATCTTGTTTTGGTTCTGTCACTTGTTATGTCGATGTTATGCCTAACGGAGTGATGGATTTCTTCTAGTCGTTGTTGCAATTCTTGTACGTATTGTGGAGTGGACACAGGCATTGCTTCGGGCCGACCATATAAAAGGTCACAGGGAAGACGTAACTCTCTTCCAAAAATCATCATGGAAGGTGTCTGTCCAGTTGTCTCATGCACTGCCGTTCTATATGCCAGCAAAAGGAGTGGTACATGGCGATCCCAGTCACGTTGGTGGTCGTTCACAAATAATGCTAAATGCTGAGCAATTGTTCTATTGAACCTTTCAACCATACCATCCGACTGAGGGTGTAAGGGAGTTGTTCTGGTTTTCTGAATGCCTAATAGTTGACAGATGCCTTTAAACACATTGGATTCAAAATTCCGTCCTTGATCAGAGTGGAGTTGTAAAGGTACTCCATACCTACTAATGAAGTTATTAACTATCATCTCAGCCACTGTTGTTGCTTCCTGGTCTTGGATGGGATATACCTCAGGCCACTTTGTGAAATAATCCATTACCACTAATAAATATCGATTTCCATCATCAGTTCTAGGAAACGGACCCATTACATCAATGGCTATTCTTTCAAAAGGGGCACCAACGTTATACGTCTGCAGCTTACCCCGACTCCTAGTCTTAGGGCCTTTCTTTGCTGCACAGGCTTCACATTGCCTACACCATCTCTCAACGTCTGCCCTACTTTTCAACCAATGAAATCGTTCCTTGGCTTTGGCTAATGTCTTATTAACACCGAAGTGTCCTCCAGTGGCACTATCATGTACATCTTTCATCACAAGTTCCACTCGGGATCGAGGAAGGATTATCTGCCAACGGATCAGCCGTCCAGTGGGATTCTCCCATCTTCTGTATAATACTCCGTCTTCCATTTTTAAGGAGTCCCACTGTGCCCAGTAACTTTTAGTAGTTGGACTATACCTCGAGATTTGCTCCCAATTAGGTCTTACATCAGATTTTTCAATCAATTCTAATATTGGTTTTATGTCTTCATCATCTAGTTGAGCCTTCCTGATTTCAATTGGATTCCAGATGTTAGGGGTGTCATTGTTTGTTTGTGTCGATACTATTTGTCTTATGGGCATTATCTCTTTAGTTTCAAATTTCAGTTCTGCATTATAGCAATGTTTACAATTGTCAATACATGGGCGCCTGGAAAGAGCATCTGCATTCTTATGCATTTTACCACTTCGATGTTCGATGGAGAAATCGTATTCTTGTAACCGTTGTATCCACCTAGCGATTTGTCCTTCAGGGTTTTTGAAGTTTAATAACCATCTAAGTGCAGCATGATCAGTACGTATAAGGAATTTCTGGCCATAGAGATAATGATGAAAATGTTCTATTGCTTTTACTATTGCTAATTCCTCACCTTTTTTTAACATTCTATTGGATTTGTTACAGTTCATCACTCTGATAGGGATCTGTTCTTTATCTATTCTGACTAAAGTCCTTGCAACCAGGATGTTATGAGCCAAAGCTCCTTTACCAGAGGCATCAGTAACTGCCAATCGGAAGGCCCCAGAAGTCTCCGCCCGATGTCCACGGACTATAACTTCACTTTGTGCTGGGATCTCTGTGTCTTCCGTCACTAATATTGGAGTTACGCTTGATAAAGAATCAGACGTCCGGCTAAGCAGAGGAATCTCTTCTGTCTCATAGATGAGTAGGCTATCACTGGGTCTAATGTTGAATCCATGTTTCTTAAGAAAATCAAGGCCTAATATGCATTCGTCGTAGATGTCAGCGATGTAAACAGGATGGCGAACCAGACAGCTACCAACTCGAATATTAAGTTCTATTTTTCCATGAACTTTTGCACGATCTCCAGTGGCCGTTTGTAGGCTTATTCTAGATTGTGTAGTATTCAAGTTTGGGTGAGGTATTATTTTCTTTATTATATCCGTTCTGAGTAAAGTTACATTTGCACCAGTGTCGACTATCATACGGCAAGGTATTCCATTTATGGCTCCATCAGCTACTAATCCATTATTATCGCCATGTAATGTTGAAACGTGGGCGACTTCCCCTGGGGCCAACCAATCAACTGCCTTCCTTTGCCCCGCAAGACTGACTAATTTTCTGTTTCCCTGCTCCTGTTGTCTAGTTGATGGACTTGGACTCCTCATTCGTTTCCTAGTGCAGTTGCTACGAATGTGTCCGGTCTTGCCACAATTCCAACACTGAAGGTCTGTTGTAGGTTTTGAAGAAGAACCTTTTATATCTTTCAAAACGGATAGTATGGCTTTGGTTAGTTCTTTCATTTCATTATCCTTTTCTACAGTTTCTTCTGCACTCACAAATCTCACTGCACGTTTGTTCGCTCGGGAGGAAAGCCTGGAGCACTCGTATTTCATAGCATGTACCACAGCTGACTTTAAGGATTCACCTTCCAACATCCTCAGAGATTGCTGAGTGTCAGGGTCAGCAATAGCATCAATAAATTGTAATTGAGCTAAATTATCTTGAATTTCTGGTGGACAGTTACTATAAGCCAATCTAGCTAGACGCTCAATATCACTAGCAAGCTCTTGCAAAGTTTCACCATTTTTCTGCATGCGATGTTTAAATTGAGTCACGTAATATTGTTTTAAATAACTATCACCAAACCTTAGTTCTAATGCAGAAACTAGACTTTGATAATCAAGTCGTTTTTCTTCTGGAACAGACTGCAAAACTTCCGCAGCAGAATTTCTTAAGGAAGCTGCAAGAAAACTGGCCTTTTGGAATTCATTCCACTCATTGGCTGTAGCGATAACTTCGAATTGTGTTTTAAATACTGTCCAAGACGATTGACCATCATATGTAGAAGGTTTAGTTGTATTTTTAGCGATATGTGTAATAACATTATTTCCACTAGAATTATTATTATCACAGGCAGAAGGTAACATTTCATTTCTCAAAATCTGAAACTGGCGTTCACAATCAGTTTTTACAATTTCAATTTCATGTTTATAATCTAACTTAACACTATCAAGATCATCTTTTACACTATTTAGTTCGGTCATAATGTCCTTACACTTATCAGAAATCTTATCAATTTGAGAAGCCACTTCAGCTCTCATCTCAGTATTTTGTGCGGCTATTTCGGCTTTCAAATCATCTTTTTGAGAAACTATCTCCGTTCTCAACTCATTATTTTGTGCGGCCATTTCGGCTTTCAAGTCACCTATTTTATCGCTTTGGGCGGCCATATCGGCTTTCAAATCATCTTTTTGAGAAACTATCTCAGTTCTCAACTCATTATATTGTGCGGCCATATCGGCTTTCAAATCAGTCATCAGCTTTATTAACTCATCCATACTTCTAGTGAAAGGCATTCAATTAAATTAATCCCACTTCTGACACCAAATGTTGCGGATTTCAAAAATGGATAGCCACTGAGCGTGAGTATTAAAAGCTATATTTCAAAACCAAATTCAATACAAGGTAAATTGTTACAAAGGAAATATGGATGAAGTATCTTATTAACAAATCAACTATTAACATGCACAAGTCATCAATCTTCCTGCGTGAGCACACAACATCAGCTCTGTGTATTTTACTAAATACTACCTTTTACTTGATTTACCAGGTCACCCGAAGATCTTCACTCGTAAACCAATTCTCGTCCTGTGCTAATAACTTTTCACACACTAGCCGAACAAAAAGACAGTCCGTGTAGACATTCGAAGTTAGCCATAAAAGTTCCCACTTTTATACTTCCGCGTATACACAACACATCAAGTTACTTCTTGATACTTAACGATAAAAGATCCCACTTTTATCCTTCAGCGTATACACAACACATCAAGTTACTTCTTGATACTTACGCGCACTGTCTCAGAACAGCTCACCGTCCATTTTCGAACTCACCGACCGTTACAACACAACGACCGTTAACGCTCCACTCTTCTTCTCCAAATTCTCCCAAAGTTCTTATTCGTTGGCTGAAACTTTTTGCTTTCGGTTGCCAGATTCCTTCTGTCGTAACACTGCCCCCTTCCTAGGTCTTGTTCGTCCCGAACAATTCTGGATTCCAAAGTTTCTTCAGTTCTTCGATGAAACGGGGCCAAACGATCCACGTGAACCACCTTGCACTTTGTAGCTGGACGTCGACGAATGCGATATACCACGTCATTAATCCTGTTAACTATTGTATATGGACCTTCCCAAGGTTTCTGAAGTTTTGGAGATAGTCCTTTCTTTCTATGTGGACTGTATAGCCAGACAAGATCTCCTTGATTGAAAATAGTTCCATTTATTTTACTGTCATATCTTGTTTTGGTTCTGTCACTTGTTATGTCGATGTTATGCCTAACGGAGTGATGGATTTCTTCTAGTCGTTGTTGCAATTCTTGTACGTATTGTGGAGTGGACACAGGCATTGCTTCGGGCCGACCATATAAAAGGTCACAGGGAAGACGTAACTCTCTTCCAAAAATCATCATGGAAGGTGTCTGTCCAGTTGTCTCATGCACTGCCGTTCTATATGCCAGCAAAAGGAGTGGTACATGGCGATCCCAGTCACGTTGGTGGTCGTTCACAAATAATGCTAAATGCTGAGCAATTGTTCTATTGAACCTTTCAACCATACCATCCGACTGAGGGTGTAAGGGAGTTGTTCTGGTTTTCTGAATGCCTAATAGTTGACAGATGCCTTTAAACACATTGGATTCAAAATTCCGTCCTTGATCAGAGTGGAGTTGTAAAGGTACTCCATACCTACTAATGAAGTTATTAACTATCATCTCAGCCACTGTTGTTGCTTCCTGGTCTTGGATGGGATATACCTCAGGCCACTTTGTGAAATAATCCATTACCACTAATAAATATCGATTTCCATCATCAGTTCTAGGAAACGGACCCATTACATCAATGGCTATTCTTTCAAAAGGGGCACCAACGTTATACGTCTGCAGCTTACCCCGACTCCTAGTCTTAGGGCCTTTCTTTGCTGCACAGGCTTCACATTGCCTACACCATCTCTCAACGTCTGCCCTACTTTTCAACCAATGAAATCGTTCCTTGGCTTTGGCTAATGTCTTATTAACACCGAAGTGTCCTCCAGTGGCACTATCATGTACATCTTTCATCACAAGTTCCACTCGGGATCGAGGAAGGATTATCTGCCAACGGATCAGCCGTCCAGTGGGATTCTCCCATCTTCTGTATAATACTCCGTCTTCCATTTTTAAGGAGTCCCACTGTGCCCAGTAACTTTTAGTAGTTGGACTATACCTCGAGATTTGCTCCCAATTAGGTCTTACATCAGATTTTTCAATCAATTCTAATATTGGTTTTATGTCTTCATCATCTAGTTGAGCCTTCCTGATTTCAATTGGATTCCAGATGTTAGGGGTGTCATTGTTTGTTTGTGTCGATACTATTTGTCTTATGGGCATTATCTCTTTAGTTTCAAATTTCAGTTCTGCATTATAGCAATGTTTACAATTGTCAATACATGGGCGCCTGGAAAGAGCATCTGCATTCTTATGCATTTTACCACTTCGATGTTCGATGGAGAAATCGTATTCTTGTAACCGTTGTATCCACCTAGCGATTTGTCCTTCAGGGTTTTTGAAGTTTAATAACCATCTAAGTGCAGCATGATCAGTACGTATAAGGAATTTCTGGCCATAGAGATAATGATGAAAATGTTCTATTGCTTTTACTATTGCTAATTCCTCACCTTTTTTTAACATTCTATTGGATTTGTTACAGTTCATCACTCTGATAGGGATCTGTTCTTTATCTATTCTGACTAAAGTCCTTGCAACCAGGATGTTATGAGCCAAAGCTCCTTTACCAGAGGCATCAGTAACTGCCAATCGGAAGGCCCCAGAAGTCTCCGCCCGATGTCCACGGACTATAACTTCACTTTGTGCTGGGATCTCTGTGTCTTCCGTCACTAATATTGGAGTTACGCTTGATAAAGAATCAGACGTCCGGCTAAGCAGAGGAATCTCTTCTGTCTCATAGATGAGTAGGCTATCACTGGGTCTAATGTTGAATCCATGTTTCTTAAGAAAATCAAGGCCTAATATGCATTCGTCGTAGATGTCAGCGATGTAAACAGGATGGCGAACCAGACAGCTACCAACTCGAATATTAAGTTCTATTTTTCCATGAACTTTTGCACGATCTCCAGTGGCCGTTTGTAGGCTTATTCTAGATTGTGTAGTATTCAAGTTTGGGTGAGGTATTATTACCCCACAATCAAAAATCGCATGGCTCGGGGTATGGTGAGCCAGGTGAACACACAACATTGGAAAAAACGGGGATATTATGCTGTCTTCTGGTAATATCTCACGAAGCAGTTGTGTCATCTGGGTGGGGAATAGGCGGTGGTGTCTCATTCTGCATTGATAGCTATTCTGTCCAAATAGCCTCTAGCTTAAAAGTTGGGGATAACATATTGGCCCAGGGGTTCATGGAATTGTGCAGCAGTCACCGCAACTGTTAGGAGACCATTACCTTCGACAGAAAAATAGTGTACTATTGATTCAGCAGTACAATATGCATTTTTATGACCGGCTTGCATAAAAAGCAATGCTGTGATGAATCATGAAATAGGGATATTACCAGCGCCTTCATTTCAATCACACGTTGGTTGGTTGATTGGGTTTTAATGGCGGAAGGAGAACCCGGGACATGCTGCACCAAAAAAGGTGTATAAGACAAAATAAACTCAATCTCACAGTTCACCATGAAAGACAACGCAATGATATAACATTAAGCTCAATGCTGTGGTAGATAAAACTAGAAGAACAACATTTCGACTCTGACACCCTCTAACGATGGAAAGTAGACCTCATGGATGATTGAAAAAATTCACAATGTACTATTTAATCAATGAATATCTAATTAAAAGGAATATTTCATTTATCTCTTAAAAGCAAATAACTGAACTACGTTTTCTTTTGGTTACCACTTTTTGAGAGAATAATAATTCGACATTACCCAGTAGCCTTCCTTACAGGACACAAGAAATGTATTTCCTTCTCTGTTTGAATGTCTGTACTTTTTTCTTCTTTGGTGTCGGTGGAAACGAAGGAGAGAAAATAGAGCGATGGGGAGAATGTAATCGTAGATCGTTACATCGTATGTGAAGTACCAGGTACAGTCGCTCAAAAAAGCATCCGAACATTATGGTTCATTACAGAATTCAAAAATATATTTGGCAACGATTTTTTTAGAAATTAATAATCACTAATTTCTAAAAAAATCGTTGCCAGATAATTTTTCTGAATTCTGTAATCAACCATAGTGTTCGGATACTTTTTTGGGCGACTGTACAATGGTACCCATAACCTTCTCCATCTCAATATATGCCTAAATGGCATCAGTGTAAAACATATTAAAGAATACACCACAAAATGGTGGGGCCCTAAGGGCGTGAAAAGGAAATACAAAATGTAATAAGGATGTGGAAGAGACCTAAAACGCGAAATTTTCCTTAGAGAAAGCATCATCTTAGGCCTCTTGTATCTATTAAGGACTTCGTGGTCATAGTCCAATAAGCAAGAAATGATCACATGAGGGTTACTCTGAACTGCCTCAAAGAAACGTCGTGAGATAGACTTGATACAAGAGTAAATATGGTCGATGCCCAGGTCTTTATGTAACTGTCTCTTGGTTACAAACCAGGGGGCATCGACCGCACATCGCAGAATCTTATTCTGCAACACCTGGATCTTGCGAAAGTTCTTAGAAGCGGTGTTCGCCCAAATCCGAACGCTATGGTTCAATACAGAATTCAGAAAAAATATCTGGGAACGATTTTTTTTAGAAATTAGTGATCTGGCATTTATATTTATTTTTATTTTAATAAAATAATATAATTATATTATATTATTTTTGGAAATTAGCGACTTTCGTGTCACGTGACACGAAAAACCATCTGTCTCAAAACAGCTGTTCCAGTGGGTCCCCTCCCCCAACCTTCTCCGAGCCTTCGGGGTCCATGTCACCTGGCTGTTTAGCCCATAGAGTGCAAAAGGGTGCCTCTCAGAGGTAAAACAACCCAAACAAATATACTACATATAGAACTCTGTGGCTTAGATACTAGAGAAGTCAAACTTTCTTATTATGGAGGAGTGCATCGATACACTTTGTTGAGGATAAAAAAATTAAGATACTTCTTTTCTGGCGTCACGTGACACGAAGGTTGACAGATCACTAATTTCTAAAAAAAACGTTACCAGATATTTTTTCTGAATTCTGTATTCAACCATAGCGTTCGGATACTTTTTCGAGCAACTATACCTGGTGTTGCCAGAGAAAGAAGTGCATTTTTCAAATAGTGGCAGAGAGAATTTCGTGCGCCGGATCACACTTTGGATCTAAGATTCGTTCCTGCAGAAGTGCATTCCTATCTGAAATCGAACTGTGAACTAAACTTACTGGGGCGGAGTTGGCTCAGTCGGTAGCGCGCCAGGCTCGTTATCTGTAGTTCCCAGGTTCGAGTCCCAGCTGGGTCAGCGTTGAGATTTATCTTCGCAAATTTCCCCGCTCTGCCCACGGTCAGTAGGGAACACCGATGTAGTTTTGAAACATCGCCGTCCATCGGATGGGACGTTAAGCCGTGACCCCGTGTATGGGAGAGAGCCATACCCTGTGCACGTTAAAGAACACGCTGGATGGCCATGACGAGAGGCTACCATCTGTCTCCTAACAACTGTTCCAGTGGGTCCCCTCCCCCAACCTTCTCTGAGCCTTCGGGGTCCTTGTGAACTGGCCATTTAGTCCATGGTGTGCAAAAAAGTCCCGCTCAGCGGTAAAACAAACCAACTAAACTTACACATGATGGAAACTCATAATGCCTCTGGCGGATATCAGAATCTCGTTTCCAAAAAGTATTAAATTTTTTTTACCTACAGTTTCATTCTTTAAAAGTTTGAATTTGAGTTAGTAAATATGGTCAAAATGCAAATAGTATTTAATTCCTAATTATACAACATAGAACTATTCGTCTTTTAATTCTTAAATTTATAAAGTTTCATTTTCGACATCTCTCTGAAAGAATTGGGTAGATTATTGCTGAGAGGGAAATATCTCTTTTAAATCTACCACTATAATATCAATTTACATTTGATATGTAACATTTGTAAAATCTGATTCTAATTTACTTGGAATCAATGTTGAGAAAAGTGCTTCAGTTTTATTTACCACCAAAATAGTCACTAACCCCAGACTCCCAACTTTTTCGATACACCACTTAATTGGCAGAAAACTGTTAAGTATCTGGGCGTTACCTTGCATAGCAAGCTCAGATGGGACAAGCACATTGAAAATGTTCTGCAAAAAGCAAACTTGATTCGATGCCAACTTGGCCCATTGATGGGGAGGAATTCTATCCTCTCCATTGATCATAAGTTACTACTTTACCATACAGTTCTTAGACCTGTTATAACATATGCAGCCCCCATATGGCTAACACGACAAAGGGAAATATTAAGAAACTCCAGATTTATTAGAATAAAATCTTGAGACAGGCCGTAAATGCCCCATGGTTTGTGACCAACAGACAAATACATGGGGATTTAGGCGTCCAACATATTTTCACCCATACAAAGCAGATCTCTAAGAAATTATTAGAAGCTGTGGATACGAATCCTCACGATTTCATTACTAACATTTTAAAGTATGATCATGATCCTAGGAGCAGATTCAAGAGGGCTAGACCATTGGTTTTCGATCAGGAACACTTTTTGGACTAGTACCATGGCCGAGTGGTTAGCACGCTTGGCTACTGATCTAAGGGACCTGGGTTCGAGCCCCGGTGTAAGGCATGGATGTAGGTGTGTTTTTGCTGAGG
Source organism: Ryuthela nishihirai (assembly GCA_038380435.1). Taxonomy (NCBI): domain Eukaryota; kingdom Metazoa; phylum Arthropoda; class Arachnida; order Araneae; family Heptathelidae; genus Ryuthela; species Ryuthela nishihirai. The sequence goes on from JAWZYU010000022.1 coordinate 43,121,746, forward strand.
TCCTGTCATCCTTTCAGACCTTCTATTATGGCATATAAACTGACAGACTACTGTCAGACCTCTGTGGCAAGCAGCTGCTTGAACAGTGGGTATTTATATAGCCGTCCTATATATTGAGTGGGTATTTATATAGCCGTCCCGTGGCCGAGTGGTTAGCGCGCTTGGCTACTGATCTACGGGACCTGGGTTCGAGCCCCCGATAAGGCATGGCTGTTTGTGTCGTTTTTCTGCTGAGGTCCTGCCATCCTCTCAGACCTTCTACTGTGGCATATATACTGACAGGCTCCTGTCAGACCTCTGTGGCAAGCAGCTGCTTGAGGGGGTATTTATTTAGCCGTCCCGCGGCCGAGTGGTTAGCGCGTTTGGCTACTGATCTACGGGACCTGGGTTCGAGCCCCGGGTAAGGCATGGCTGTTTGTGTCGTTTTTCTGCTGAGGTCCTGCCATCCTCTCAGACCTTCTAATGTGGCATATAAACTGACAGGCTCCTGTCAGACCTCTGTGGCAAACAGCTGCTTGTAGGGGTATTTATTATTATTATACCCTGATCTACCATATTTATCATTGTTTTCCTGCCCTTTGGGGCTCACCTTTTGGTGAATTTTGTTTGATCTTTTATCCTGGTACTTCGAAAAATCATAATTATGCTACATATTCTAATTTACCGTTTTCTTATAAATTAAAACTACTTAAGTACACTGTTCGATCTGGAAAATGCCCCACCATGAAGGAATGCACGAAATGAGACGAAACTTACCACACGTGTAGACACGTAGGTGGGAAAGAATTGATTTATATTCTGAAGGATTGCATGAATATAGTGTGGCCTGAGTCAGTAGGTCGTATGACTGCCAGACTAGGCTATATATTCGGCAACACGGCGTGGCATCGAGTGCAAAGTCCCCGGATGGTGTACTGAGGTATCGTGGAAAATGGGTCGTTGTGTCCATAATTCATTGCCATTGCGAGGGAGTCGTGCAGAGGTGTGAAGTTGTCTGCCAGTGACGTTCCACGCGTTCTCTATTGCGGATGGAACAGGGGGAACCAAGTGCGAATCCGTGGCGATACAACAAACATTTTCAAGTATTATAGAAACAAAAAAAACAATTGTCATGAACTTTCCATTTTTTTTTCTGTATGGGAACGAATTTGTTTCTTCATGCTCCGATTAAAAGGAAACTGCGTCGAATTTTAGTGCTCGTTTAATGGACGTTCTACTCTTTTTATTGGTACAGTCGCTCAAAAAAGAATCCGAACGTTATGGTTGATTACAAATTCAGAAAAAATATCTGGCAACCTTTGTGTCACGTGACAAGAAGTTTGCCCAGATCACTAATTATATACTTTTTTTAGCGACTGTACGAGAGGTAATTGTGTTTAAGGGAAAAAAGTTACATAAAGCTAGGATAAGTGGAATCGGTTTACCGAATTTCATGGTCTTTGTACTGTTGCAGTTGAAAGAAATTTTTCCGTTTTTTTATGGGAGGAAGAATGTTGGGGGATCCAAACACATACGTTGCTTTAGGGGACTTAGTTACGTTAAAAGGAAATTCTTTTAGGAATGTCGTGGACGTAAATCTTACAGTTTATCAGAAGTTATCCCATTTCTATTGGGCAAAATGAAATTTTGAGCTATTAACGAAACATATGATATATCTTCGCCTTCACCTTAGAAACCATCATGAAAAATTTCAAAAGGGGATTATTATCATCAGCATCATCCTTAAACAGCCATGGGCTACGGAGATCCAACCAGACCATGCAAATTTAGTTCTTCAAGCATATTTATCCTGAGCTACAGTCGCTCAAAAAAATATCTGAACGCTATGGTTGATTACAGAATTCAGAAAAAATATCTGGCAACGATTTGTTTTTAGAAATTATTGATCTGGCAACCTTTGTGTACAGTTCATGAAGGTTGCCAGATCACTAATTTCTAAAAAAATCGTTTCCAGATATTTTTCCGAATACTGTAATTAACCATAGTGTTTGGATATTTTATTGAACGAGTGTACATCTGCTGCATCTGGCCACTGCACACCAATTCTACTAAGGTCCTGTTTGACATTGTCTGCCCACCGCATCCTAGGTCTCCCCCTCTTTCTGAGGAATTCAGGCACACTATTCATAACCCTATTCACAAATCTATAATTATTCATACGGGCAACATGGCCACACCAACGGAGTCTCTCTACGAACAATATGCTGCTTAAAGGAGGTTGCCGACTCCTTTGCCTAACCTCATCATTAGTTATAAAATTAAACCACCTAATGCCCATGATACTGCTTAAGCATCGAGAATCAAAAGCATCTAGTTTCCTGTTATCTTGTTTACAAAGTGTCCTAGTTTCACTACCATAACTAACCCTAGAGAGATCCAAACTATTATACAGTCTAATTTTAGTCTGTAAGTGTAAATAAACTTAATCAGACAATTCACCATGAAAGACAAAACAATGATACAACATTAAGCTCAATGCTGTGAGAGATAGAACTAGAAGAACACATGTCGCCTGTGGCACCCTCTAACGGCGGAAAGCGAACCTTACAGATGATTCGGAAATTTACCATTGAAGAATGTAATCAATGCCTAACTATTTGAAACAAAGTAATTGAACTATATTTTCTTTCGAGTACCATTTTTTTGAGCAAATAATAATTCGACATACCCCAACGACCATTCTTGAGGGAAATAACAAAATTAATTTCTTCTCTGTTTGAATATGAATAATTTCTATTTTGCAGTGGCAATGGGACAGAAGGAGAGAGTATATCGATAGAGTATAACGATAGTATATCGTGAAATACTATCTGTTATTTAGCAATACCACTGCTTTCCGTCCCGTTATATTTAAAATCAATTTTATAAAAACAATTATATTCGATACCAATCTTATTTTAACCTTTAATCAATATTTCTTTTAATCAATATTTTTGACTCAAAATATTTCTCGTTTTTCTGATATAGCGCAGCCACCAAAATGTTGTTCACGACCCCATCGATATTTTGGCCAAAATAGGACAAATTAAATATTAGCAGGATGATTAACTATGGCATATGAAATAATTAACTCTTCATTTCGACCAGTAGCTTACGTAGCATGTGTTTCATTCACTGCTGTAGTTACTACTTCTCTGACATTTTAGTTTTACACTTCCTTCATATTTACACAAAGCAAAAACTGACATGTATAGTCCTCAAAAAAGTATCCGAACACTATAGTTGATTACAGAATTCAGAAAAAATATCTGGCAACGGTTTTTTTTTTAGAAATTAGCGATCTGGCAACCTTCGTGTCACGTGACACGAAGGTTGCCAGATCACTAATTTCAAAAAAAAAAATCGTTGCCAGATATTTATATTTGAATTCTGTATTCAAAAATAGTGTTCGGATATTTTTTTGAGCGACTGTACAACCTATCAGCTGATATTACTTCTGACAGAGATGTAGCCAGGATTTAATATTTAATTTCGGGGGTAGCATGGGTGCGAGAATTTAGTTTTCTTTTCAGGGGAGGGGACTTACGAGAACGCTGTTTCGGGAGAGGTTGCTCAGTTTTGGAGAAGGTTGGAGGAATACTTTCAGGGAAGAAGATTTCAGCAGGGTTTCCTAATTGCTAAAATATTCCACCCGACGTAAAAGATTAAAATATTATTCTGTACGAAATAAAATTTTAAGATTGTTTCTATGATAAATTCATTTTTAGTGTCGGAAATCTATATAATAAAAGAAGGTGTCTGTCTGTGGCAGCCATAACTCGTCGGGAAATCAACGTACACCCTCCAATTCTTCAGAGAATGTCTCTGGTTGTGGTGCGGATTGCAGTGCTAAATTTCCGGTCGAAAGTCCAGAAGGGGAGCTTGCTAGAAGCAAATATATTTACCATGCTATTCCTATGTGAAACGAGAATCGCTGTCAAAATTTATTGTTGCCATTTATTGTTCCCTAACTATGAAAGTAAAGAGTTAAAATAGAATTTAACTTTTCTGCTGCAAATATGATGCAGTTGCCAGATTCCCCACGTCTCCAAAAGCATTATTTAGGCGTTCCATTGCAGCTAGGGACCTGATTTTCTAATCAAAAATGTGGTCGGGCACGAGGAACCGGCCTGCGAAATTTGGGACCTGACGGTGAAGTACGTCGGGAATTACAGAATGCCAAAATCTGACGAAATAAATATCTCGATCGTTCGCCACGGGCTCTGAGAGCACGCGCCGAGTCAGCAATGACTTTTGCAACACCGGGCAATTCTTCGTGTTCAAATTGTCATAAAATGTCGGGGGGGGGGGGATACTCACAAAACTAACCATTAGAACACGAAACAACAAAATATGCAGATTAAAAGTGATACACGAGCTGTCACAATTTGTGTAGAAACGAAGCCACGGACCAAGTGAGAATCTGATTTTTAAACCAATCACCGGCGGACGCTGTGCATGAAATTACGACCGTATGGACGAATATCATGGGAAGCCATAGGGCAGCAAACTCTGTGGTAACAGAAATAAAATTCTCGATACCTTACGCAGAAACTAAGCTACGGGCTATGAGAGAGCTCGCTGACGTCGACATCGTTCCAAGTCAACACCGGGCAAGTTTCTGCCTGTTGAAGATATGTGCTAAAATGTCGGGGGGGGGGGGGGGGGGATTGCAATATTTACTTTTGGTGCAGTGAAAAGAAGAATATACAGATTAAAAGTGACACCCGGGCAGCGCCGGGTAAGTTCAGCTAGTCTATAATAATGCTAAAATAAAATTATACAAAGAGAACATTTTGGATTTCAAAGCAGGTAGAGAAATTTCCGATTTCGCATAAGACGACCGCAGTTTCGGGGTGGGACACCCTTCACAGGAGGGAGACACTCCCTCCCTGGGGGCAGGGGTGGCTCAGTCGGTAGCGCGCCAGGCTTGTAATCTGTAGTTCCCAGGTTCGAGTCCCAGCTGGGTCAGCGTTGAGATTTATCTCCGCAAAATTCCCCGCCCTGCCCACGGTCAGTAGGGGACACCGATGGGCTTGGAAAGGCCGCCGTCCATCTGATGGGACGTTAAGCCGTTACCCGTGTGCGGGAGAGCCATACCCTGTGCACGTTAAAGAACACGCTGGATGGTCTTGACGGGGGGCTACCATCTGTCTCCCAACAGCTGTTCCAGTGGGTCCCCTCTCCCAACCTTCTCTGAGCCTTCGGGGTCCATGTGACCTGGCCATTTAGCCCATGGTGTGCAAAAAAGTGCCGCTCAGAGGTAAAACAACCCAACCCAACACTCCCTCCCTGGTTACGTCCCCGCTTCTGATACCTTTATCAATTAGCACTCAGATAGAGATAAAACAAGAAACGAGACTTAACCACACTGAGAATAGCTTCGTGACTTAGTGATAGCTTTTATTCAAATTCTTCCCATTCCTCAACGAAAACTATTCAACAATGATGAACTGAAAAAAATTGGTTTTGCCATGAAATGGGATTCGATCCCACGTCTCCAGGAAACATGCCTGTTTTGCTACCACTACACCACCAATGGCTAACCTTTTCTCAACTCATGTGACCTTATAAACCTTCCGGATTTTATTTATTTGGTGTGCACTAGTGGCGCCATCTATCCAGGAAGTGCACAACTCTGTTGCCTCATTAGAGACGGAATTAAGATTTGTCACTCACGCTCAGGGCGTTAATTCATCAGTGGTAGCATAACAGGCATTTTTCTTGGAGACATGGGTTCGAATCCCATTTCATGGCAAAACCAAAATTTTTGTCAGCTCATCATTACATGAGTTCCATGTCTACAGGACTTATCCAGTGATTATTTACTACTATTCAACAAGTTGATTCAACTCCTGACGTCAAATGCTATGCGCCCGAAATAGGGAACAATAACAAAAAGTTTCGATATTTCGGTGAAGGCAGTACATATTCCACAATGCATCATGCTTTCACTAATATATTATGCCAGTAGTTAGGAAACGTTTGGCAGGTAATTAGAAATTTCAATGGATATATTCATATTTTCGATGCACACTAATTATGTATGTACTATTAACCCACCAAACCTTTGGAGTGAAATATGTTCATTGGTGCCTTTTCCCATCGACTACTTCATTCATAGATTTCCACCGTTAACGTATTACTCTACACATTTACTATCGATAACATACTACGTCATTCAGTGGCGCACTCAGGATTTAATCTTGGGGGTAACCGAATGATCCACTGGCCCGGCTCGGGCAAACGAAGTAGCGCTCGGTTCGCCCGAGCACTACTTCGTTCGCCTTGTGTTCACAGCGGCCGTGATTACCGAGAGCTATAGGGTATTCCCTCCTTATGTGACCGCTAAATTCATAAGTAGTATAGAAATAGAAGACACGACACAACATTAATATAAAAAATAAATTTTAATTTGGAAAAGATTTTTGGGAAAATTTCTAGTGTTTTTTTTTTCCTTTTTCTTTGGGGGGTGCCAGGGGCCCGTGGCCACCCTCTGGGTGCGCCACTGACGTTATTCACGAGGTAGGCGAAGGCAGCGCCACCAGAAATTACGGACACTTCTAGAGTGTTTACTCTCGACCTAACGGAGCTAGGAACCCAATCTGTTACCTCAACAGAGCTGGAACTAAATGGGACCAACACTCCAAATTTGGGAGAGATCGCTCAAGTACCCGTGGAATCACAGGGATCCGAAAAAATATGCCACCGATGACGTCACACATCTGGCGAACAAAAAATTCGTATTCGCCTGGAAATCTTGCTATTATAATAATAAAATTACAATAAGATTTTCACTCAAACATGAGGAAATCTTGCAGAGGAATAATTATTATTTGTTACAAAAATATCTAAGAGTTTTTCATTAAAAGTCATTCATTTATTTTAAATTTCAAGCAAATGCAGAACAACAATTTGATTTCAAAGGGATAGTCCTCTCAGACCTTCTACTATGGCATAAACTGGCAGGCTCCTGTCAGATCTCTGTGGCAAGCAGCTGCTTGAGGGGTTATTTATTTTTATTGATAATCTAAGTCACGGGTAAACTTACGGTGATACATAGATAGCTTCATCAGATGTGAAGGTGCTGCAGTAATAAGTCTGTCCATTGTAGAATATTATTACAGATGTAGACGGCTTCCTTTAAAAGTGGGAGCGGGGTGGCTCAGTCGGTAGCGCGGCATTCTCGTAATCTGTAGTTCCCAGGTTCAAGTCCCAGCTGGGTCAGCGTTGAGATTTATCTCCGCAAAATTCCCCGCCCTGCCCACGGTCAATAGGGGACACCGATGGGCTTGGAAAGGCCACCGTCCGTCGGATGGGACGTTAAGCCGTGTCCCCGTGTGCGGGAGAGCCATACCCTGTGCACGTTAAAGAACACGCTGGATGGCCTTGACGGGAGGCTACCATCTGTCTCCCAACAGTGGGGTCCAGTGGGTCCCCTCCCCCAACCTTCTCTGAGCCTTCGGGGTCCATTTGACCTGGCCATTTAGCCCATGGTGTGCAAAAAAGTGCCGCTCAGAGGTAAAACCCAACCAAACCTTTAAAAGTGGAAAATCTTTCACCTTCTAATTGATCGTTATAGCAGTGTGTAATTCGTCAGTTATGACGATTATGTAAATGTCATATTTCTTTCGAGTGCTATTAACTGCCTTAAGCAGCTCTTGAGTAATTTTTGCCCACAATGGGCTAAATGACCACTTCACAAGGCCGCGAGGGCTCAGAAAATGGAGGGGGAGGCGAACACACTGGCCAGCTGTTATGAGAAAGTTGGTAACCTCTCGTCAAGGCCATCAAGTGTGTTCTTTAACGTTCACAGGGTATGACTCTTCTTCACATGAACCACGGCGTAACGTCCTATCGGACGGAGGGTGGCCTTTCCAAGTCCATTGGTCCCCTACTGACCATTGGCAGAAAGCGAGGTAGGTTCCGGAGATTAATTTCAATGCTGACGAAGGAAGAACTCGAACCTGGGAACTGCAGTTTAGAAGCCTGGTCAAGGCCACCTCAATACAGCAGGCCAGAACACTGCAGTATTAAAAGACATAATTTTTAAAAATATATAGTATTTCTGATTAGAGTAATATTTGCAAAACTTCAACTGGCAGTTATTTATTTTTAAAAATATGGTTTTTTATTTTATAATATTCTCAGATATTTTAATAAGACGCTAATGACTAAATTATTTTATTGTAATTGGTCTTAAAACAAATGGTTTTAACTTAAATTTTTAATTAATTAAATCAATTACATGTTTATGCATAATTAATTTCCCTCCTTTTTTCTCTCCTTTTGTTCAAGGCTGTCCAGGCCTCGTGTATTCCATTATATAAAAAAAGCCAGTAGAGACATTTATTTTAAAACCAGTTAAAATCAAATAATTTACTCGTTAAACTTTAATTAAAATATTTGAGAAGGTTATAAAATTAATTACCATATTTTTAAAAATAAATAAATGCCAGTGGAATTTTAAATAATATTATTATAATTAGAACTGCTATATTTTTAAAAATTACGTCTTTTAATACTGCAGTGTCCTGGCCTGTTGTATGGAGGTGGCCATGACGAGGCTCGTAAACTGAAGTTCCCAGGTTCGAGTTCTGACTGGGCCAGCGTTGAGATTATTCTCCGGAACCCGCCTCCCTTTCTGCCCACGGTCAGTAGGTACAGTCGCTCAAAAAAGTATCCGAACACTATGTTGATTAGAGAATTCAGAAAAACAAAATATTTGGCAACGGTTTTTTTTTTTTAGAAATTAGTGATCTGGCAAACTTCGTGTCACGTGACACGAAGGTTGCCAGATCACTAATTTCTAAAAAAAATCGTTGCCAGATATTTTTTCTGAATTCTGTAATCAACATAGTGTTCGGATATTTTTTAATATATATAATGCGTATGAATATATAATGCAATGAATATGGAGCGTGTGCAGTTACCGTTCACAGCAAACTGGAGCGGTTGCGGTTAATGTTCGCAGCACATTGGATCGTGTGGGCTAACAAAGACCTGGATCGTGTGGGCTCACTCACGGAAATTTTGAGCGTGTACAGTTGGTGTACACGCTCCAGATATTTTTCCTGAATTCTGTAATCACGTGACACGAAGGTTGCCAGATCACTACTTTCTAAAAAAAATCGTTGCCAGATATTTTTTCTGAATTCTGTAATCAACATAGTGTTCGGATACTTTTTTGAGCGACTGTACCGATCATCTGACGGAGGGTGGACTTGAAAAGGCCACCCTCCGTCAGATGGGATGTTAAGGGTGGTCCGTGTGAAGAAGAGCCATTCCCTCTGACCGTTAAAGAACACCCTTGATGGCCTTGACTATAATTGAAACTATTTTTTTTATTAGTTCTTCTGTTACTGCAGTGTCCAGGCCTGTTGTATTGAAGTGGCCTTGCCTTAGTTTGTGCGCTATAGACTGAGCCATTTCCGAACTGTTCGCATTTGGGAAAAACTTGTTCTAATCATATTAATACGACCTGCTCCTTTCTAATTTTTTTATACTAAATTGAAAAAAAGTAAAAACATGATGCTTATTATCATGTGAAAAAGCAGGTTTTTATGATGTCTTAGGATAAATGATTCTACAGAATCATAACTGAGCATCATTTCTGAGATTTTCTCCTCACGCCAATATCTTGCTTTCTATGAGAAATGGGGCGGGGGTGGCTCGGTCGGTAGCGCGCCAGGCTCGTAATCTGCATTTCCCAGGTTCGAGTCCCAGCTGGGTCAGTGTTGAGACTTATCTCTGCAAAACTCCCCGCCCTACCCACGGTCAGTAGGGGACACCGATGGGCTGGAAAGATCTTCGTCCGTCGGATGGGACGTTAAGCCGTGGCCCCCGTGTGCGGGAGAGCCATACCCTGTGCACATTAAAGAACAGGCTAGATGGCCTTGATGGGAGGCTACCATCTGTCTCCCAACAGATGTTCCAGTGGGTCCCCTCCCCCAACCTTCTCTGAGCCTTCGGGGTCCTTGTGAGCTGGCCATTTAGCCCATGGTGTACAAAAAGTGCCGCTCAGAGGTAAAACAACCCAACCCAACAACCCCCAACCTTCTCGGAGCCTGCGGGGTCCTTGTGACCTTGCCATTTAGCCCATGGTGTGCAAAAAAGTGCCGTTCAGAGTCAAAACATCCCACTCGATTCTATGAGAAAATGCATCCTTTTGCTCTTGCAAAGCCAATGTCCATCGAATGGGATGCTGAGCTGCAGCTCTGTGTGCAAGAAAGACAAAACATTAACGTTCTAAAGCCCAATGGATGTGGATGGCATTGAAGAGAAACTCCAATCTGCTTCCAAAGAACTGTTTAATGTTCCAAAGAACTGTTAATTTTCCACAATCACTGCCTGATCACTGCATTCCTTGTGACTATTAATTAAGAATTCTAGAAATAAAATAAATAGAATCAATTTTTTTGATTAAGTAACAGAATTAAATGTGCTTCAAAAAACTATGTTACTATGTTTTTAGGATAAGCTGAGATACTTCCGCTTTTATTTCAGTTTCAGATATTTCATAAAATTTTGCTTTCGTTCAATCGAACGTAATGACTGAGGACAATTGATACATGTATCAAGTGCGTATCCAGAGGTACAACCTTTTAAAAATATATGGAGAGGAAAAAGCCATTCCCATATACTTTTCCATTTATTTGTTTGGGAAAGAAATGTTTCTTCATATTCCGATTAAATGGCAACTTGGGACGAGTTTAGTGGCCCATTTTAGAGGCTTTCTACCCCGTTTCATTATTATTTGAGGTTCCTTTTTTTAGATGACAAAAGTCACCTACAGCTAGGATAAGAGGAATTTGTGAAACGAATTTCATGATCTTTACTTCTACAGTTTAAAAAACATCTTCCATTTTTTATAATGGGAGGAAGAATGTTTGGAGGCCAAACCCCTCGTTGCTTTAGGGGACTTAGTTGCGTTAAATGGAATCCTTCTACGGAATGTGGTGGCCATATATCTTACAGTTTAGGAGAAATTATCCCATTTCTCTGGGGGCAATAAATTTTGAGGTATTAACGAAACATTAAACTTATGTAATCCTTTATCTTAGGAACCACCATGCAAAAATTGGTGGTAATGCCTTTAGAAGTCTCCGAATTCTTAAGGAATCATTGCACACATTTTTCTTAAATGTATGTAAAACACCGATATTCAATACAAATACCATAATTATAGAGAAACTTAAACAATGTTACAACATGCCTTGCATGCAACACATACAAGGATATCTCCGATGGAATAGTAGGCAGCTAACCTTAACCACTGCTCCAAGTTGGTTTGGATTGTTTTACATCAGAGCGGCACATTTTTGCACACCATGGGCTAAATGGCCAGGTCACATGGACCCCGAAGGCTCAGAGAAGGTTGGGGGAGGGGACCCACTGGAACAGCTGTTGGGAAACAGATCATAGCCTCCCGTCAAAGCCATCCAGCGTGTTCTTTAACGTGCACAGGGTATAGCTCTCCCGAACACGGGCCAAGGCTTCACGTCCCATCCGACGGACGGCGGCCTTTCAAAACTCCATCGGTGTCCTCTACTGACCGTGGGAAGGGCGGAGAAATTTGCGGAGATAAATCTCAACGCTGACCCAGCTGGGACTCGAACCTGGGAACTACAGATTTTGAGCCTGGCGCGCTACCGACTGAGCCACCCCCGTCCCACTGCTCCAAGTAGACACTGCACGGCCTCTCTCAAAAATTCAAGTTCCAAGCCTTGCACATTAACAGGCTCTTTTGCGCCTGCGTCGTGTGTTCGTGTGTTCGTGTGAGAGAGGTGTTGAGTGAAGGAGCGTTTCCGCTCTCTTCGGTATTCCACTTATTTCATTAACAGTTAAAGAGATATATGTATATGTTTGATTTTGCTATAGATGGAGCATTCCAGATGTTTAACATTAATCCTGAAAATAAGGAAAAATACCATTTTCTCACCACCTATCGATTCATTTTGCACTGCACAGCCGCAAGTTACTCCTTAGTATCTCTCAGAACGTTCAAGTTCTGAGCCATTCTCTGAATACAGACAGACACAAACACACAAAACTCTCTACTACAGACACACACAAACGAATTCCTTTAGGTAGAGATTATTATATATGATACAGTAGGCATTTTATGTGGAGGCTAATCACACCAGCCAAATTACTTAAACTATGAAACTGTACAGATCTTGAAATATTTGATTTTTGTCTTTGCATTTCTTTGTTCAGTTCTCTCTTTTTTTTTTAATTCCCTCCCTGCCCACGGTCAGTAGGGAACAGCGATGGGTCTTGGAATAGGCCGCCGTCCATCGGATGGGACGTTTAACCGTGGCCTCGTGTGCGGGAGAGCCATACCCTGTGTACGTTAAAGGACACGCTGGATGGCCTTGACGGGAGGCTACCATCTGTCTTCCAACAGCTGTGCCAGTCAGTCCCCTCCCCCAACATTCTCTGAGCCCTCGGGGTTCATGTGACCTAGCCAATTAGCTCATGGTGTGCAAAAAAGTGCCGCTCAGAGATAAAACAACCCAACCCAACTTTTTATACTTTATAGTAACTGACGATTGTCTGCAACGATTATTCGATATGGGTACCTTGTCGGATTCATTCGTACTAATAAATCTGCAAATGCGACAAATTTCAGCTTCTTGGAGTTCGGTTGCTTCTCCAGATTCGTTCATTAGAATAAATCTCTGACTGTTTCGAGTTCCACGCAGTGCTGTCGCGTGAGCAATTGGATTCAGCGAAATGAGATTCAGAATGCAACATTTTGTAATAGCTTAGCTTTCCCATTATATTCATTGCAACAAATATGAAAGTATGATAAATTTGAGTTAATCGTAACTCTATTGCTTGCCAACTTTCACTAATTAAAAAAAATCTTAATAAATATAGTCTTTTCATGATAAAGATTTTTCATAAATTCAGCCTTTTCATATTTGGGTTTTTATAATAAATACTCTCTTTTATTAATCGATTTTTTCATAAATGCAGTATTTTGCAACCGTGTTATGTAACACGAAGGTTGTCAGATCACTAATTTCTAAAAAACTCGTTGCCAGATATTTTTTCTGAATTCTCTAATCAACAATAGTGTTCGATACTTTTATGATCGACTGTACAACAGAAGGAATGGCAATTTCCAAAACTGTAGATAACGTATTAGCTGCGGTGTAAAATCGTAGAGAACTGAAACATTAAGTACATGAAGAACGTTCGACTTCAATTGACGATGGATCGGTTACGATGCGATTTCTGTTTCCTACATCTTTAATAATGTATGTGATAGGAATGATATAGGTAAAGATAAATAAACAATTTCTCCCATTGATAACAAAATCAGATGTAAGATTGATAATAAGAGATAGATTTGATATAAATATGTGATAATACAACTTTCAATGTGCGTTTTTACTCATAAGGTGTGTTTTCGGAACCAATCAAAGCAATAATAACTGTTTTGAAAGTGGTTAAAAATTCCTCCCCAGACTTCTACAGAACTTCAGTGACCAACTGTGGCAAAACTGGATATATTCGAGCCAACTCTAATAAGAAACGAATGAGCAGTCCGAGTCCATCTACTAGACCAGTGGGTCTGAACCTTTTTATGCTGCACGTACCCCCTGGTAATGTGTATGTAACTGGCGTACCCTTGCATAGATCGATAAAACTATAGTTATATAATAGAAAAGGGAATAAAATTTTGTTACTAGATCTAGCAAGTTTTGAGCTCTCACGGCCTACCCCAAAAAATTTTACCGCGTACCCCCCATTAAGAACCCCTATACCAGACGTCAGGAACAGGAAATAGAAATTAGTCAGTCTTGAAGGGAAAAGGCTGGCTGATGAGTGGTTGGCCCCAGGAGAAGGCGCCAACGTTTCATCACTGGTTATTACACCAATTAGTACCTATACTATATATCACTATTACACCAATTAGTAAATCGTGTAAACAATGGATTAGTAGCTGATGGTACTGTGAACGAAGTGCCTTCTCGCATATATACTGATGCCAATATGAATTTACTTAGACCTGATATAGTAAATAATCAATCTAACTGGTATTCCAAACAGTAAAATATTACACTGAAAACAGTAGCTGGATATCGTGCTAACGTTCATCAAACAATAGAAAATGAAAGAAGGCTTTTGTAAGATACTAATAAGTGAAAGTTTCACACAGGAGTTTGGGAAGTTGTGTGTATTGGAGGGGGGACACCAAACCTGTCCATTCCGTTTAAGAAGGTTTTCATTTCATACAGAAGATACTCAGCACGTAACTGGAAAGGATAATGGAAATGTTAATAAAACAAGAATAAAATTTAGTAATCGTAAACGCCTGACGACACAAGTTCTTAAGTGCTTTTAATTAAGTAAAAATCCATCGAATTATATTCAGTAACTTAAAAAGGAATGCTTAAAGCTCAGAGTTCTATAAATATAAAACTCATATATCTAAATATAGATATGGAACAATATATATTTTAAATACCAGATATGGGGCGGGGGTGGCTCAGTCGGTAGCGCGACAGGCTCGTAATCTGTAGTTCCCAGGTTCGAATCCCAGATGGGTCACCGTTGAGATTTATCTCCGCAAAAATTCCCCGTCCTGCCCACGGTCAGTAGGGGACACCGATGGGCTTGGAAAGGCCGCCGTCCGTCGGATGGGACGTTAAACGGTGGCCACGTGTGTGGGAGAGTCATACCCTGTGCAAGTTAAAGAACACGCTGGATGGCCTTGACGGGAGGCTACCATCTGTCTCCCAACAGCTGTTCCAGTGGGTCCCCTCCCCCAACTTTCTCCGAGCCTTCGGGGTCCATGTGACCTGGCCATATAGCCCATAGTGTGCAAGAAAGTGCCGCTCAGAGGTAAAACAACCCAAACAAATATGATACATATAGAACTCTGTGGCTTATGTACTAGAGAAGTCAAACTTTCTTATTATGTAGGAGTGCATCGATACACTTTGTTGAAGATAAAAAAAATTCATAGACTTCTTTTCTGGCGTCACTATGACATTTATTTGAGAAGAACAGAAGGGAAAATGCAATATAGTTCACCTAAAATGGGTGAATAACTTTGAAATTTCAAATAATCAGAAAATTGCATACTTTATTTAAGCCGATTTATTCATTGACATTCTCAAAATGGCCAATCAAAACAGATAACGAGCTTGATTTATTGCAAATTGCGATATTTAAATTTGAAAACTGGCAACTGCATTTAACGATTCGAAAACTAGCAATTTCTGGTTTTCTAATTGGAATGAGTGATTTAGATTTTCAGTGAAAGTTTCATCTTGTTGCAAGGTAATATTCTTAATATTGTAAGTATCATGTGTAATTTGCTAGATGCTTTATTAGAAACTTATGATTTTCATGAAGGAATTGTATAATTTTCTTGCAAGATATCTTTTCATGATCTTGTAATCTTTATAGTGTTTGAAGTAATCGATTTTCAAAACAATTTTGTGTGAAATTTAGTGTGAAGCCATGTTAAGTGTGAAGTTTAATCTTAAGAATTTTAATAAGCCTAAAATATGGAAAGTAATATCTGTACTTATCTCTCTCTCTGAATATTAGTAACATTTATATTTCGTGACAGGTTTGTCACCAGTGCTTCTTTACTAGAAAACGATTATGTTGTAGGAGACGCCGCTGGTGGTTGAGAAAATACCCAAGTGAATGGAAATACTTTAAATTGTAGCCGGTTAAATATATATTTTAATGTATATAGTTTATTGGGAAAGTAGCACAAAAGTACTAATTAACATAAAAAGTTAATAAAATCGCTCTAAGAAAAGTTTTATAACAGACCGTAAATCTGAGTCTTTTTTTCATAGGTTCAATATCACGATTCCGTTCTATGCTTTTGTTACCGTAGAATTGTCGTCCAATCGAAAAAGGGGTAAACAAAAATAACACCAACTGTATATTTAAAAACAACAGCGCCAATCAATATCAATTTTGAAGAAGAAGAAAAATATTTTAAATCTGTAACTACTAAACCGTGAAATAAATGAAATGGGATACGGCGTATACCCTTGTACTCCCACAAAAACAAGCCCTGTTTGTCACAGGGCAAAACCGATTGGAAATATAGACGAAAGATCATGTATATCACCAAATGCTCCATCATTTAAATTGACGTCTTAAAGTTTGTTGTTTATTGTTGCCCAGACTTAGGGTTAGCATATGCCCTCCAAAAGGAGGACATTTTTTTTATCTCATGTAATCCCCCAGAAATTTGAAAAAAACATGAAACGTCCTTTTTGTATGAACTCGTTACATGTTTCAAACTAAAATTAAAGCACTCTTTTTTTTGGAATTTTATTTTTTAATTTCTTGAACCAATTATTATAATATCATTTATTGTTAACCGTGAACTGATTTACTGTAAATGCAAATCATGAATGCTAAATGAACCCTGTTAATGCTGTAAAAGTTACTCTTTCCTGCAATCTTAATGAGTGTACATGCCAGATTGGAAAAGTATGAGCTTTAGAAATCTGCCAAAAATTTTGCTTCCACCCACAGATAGATGGAGCTATGAAAGTTGAAAGTAGTTTTCTTACAGCATAAAAGACTCTTAGTTTATAGGAACCTTCTCATACAAGAGCATGCCCTACGAAAACAGAAATTACTGCTGACCAAGACCTTAGTCAGAGTTTATAGAAACAAAAATTTTATCTTGTGCAACAGCAGATAATTTACTAACTTTGTACCATTTGCAACATAACTGTTGATTGGTTATCAAGTAGGAATAAAAATCGTCAATCATATATTTTAAAATATATTTAATATGTATGCTTTTTCTGACTCGACTATTAGTCGGTACTTGAAATAAAATGTAGTAGGAAAAAATTATTTTATTTCAGAAATTGAGAGCATGTCTTCCTTTTGTACTCCATTTCTAGGGTTTTTGCCCTTCTTTTAGGAGGTAACCCTACATAAAACGTCCCTTTATTTGCCTTGATATCAAACGGAAACATTGCTCACATGAAGGCATTTGCTCATTTCCCTTGGGTCTTTGTTGTGGATGGTTCTAGGGATGGCGAGGCCTAACCATTTCACGACTAAGGGAAACATTTTTCCCATTTTATAATTGGTGATTGTCGTATTTAATTATAACACTATCTGCATTTTTTATACAGAATGTCAAAATAGAACGTATGCCGAACGCAATTACGTAAACGGGAACGTTTAGAAAACAAAAACAGAACTGTCAGGAGGCATAATATATGTACTATGTGCAATGTCCATCTTTGCTTCACTACCAAAAGAAATTGCTTCGCAGAATGTCATAATTAGCACATCATTTTGTATAGTAATTTTATTTCATAATTTTGTATTATTTTAGTTAACATTTTGTTCTAATAAACCAATAAATA
This sequence comes from Ryuthela nishihirai, assembly GCA_038380435.1. Lineage (NCBI taxonomy): Eukaryota > Metazoa > Arthropoda > Arachnida > Araneae > Heptathelidae > Ryuthela > Ryuthela nishihirai. Next base: position 43,139,106 of record JAWZYU010000022.1, read on the forward strand.
AAAGACATTGCATAATAAGCCTAACTATAATTTGTGTTACATTTATAGTCCATTGGGAAAAATATTTCCTATAAAATTCCAAAAAAACTACACATTGTTATGCACTTTTATTATGATTTTTATTTATTTTACGTCTAAACAAACTAAAATAAACAGTTACATACTAATATTAACCTTATGGTCCTGAAAGGGTTAATGAATTGTAATAAGCTGCCATAGTTTGTCCAATCGACCAAAATAGGAAATAAAAATCGATGTTGGTAAGAAATGGCAGTTGACAAGGAATGTAATTCTTAATTTAAACTTCTCAGAAATTAAGTTTTATACGTCAAAATCATTCGTTTATTTATAGTGCGTAGGAAAACAGTTAATGAAATGTTTATTACGACACAAGAGAATAAACTGCATGATAAATAGCTGCATATAAAACTCACAAGTGGGAGATTGATTTTTCAGCCTGTACTCTGAACATAACCTGCATTACTTGAAATATTATTATTGCCTGACAAACATGGATTCCCGTCGTTTTCCGTTGTAATACCATCTATATAACTATAAGAAGACAAATCACTTCAGCGATAATGGAAACTCGCTTTAAAAGAAAATATAGTATACGTATATATTTACGACTTTAATAACCACTGTAATATTAATTAACACTGAATCGGAAAAAGCAAATTGTAGTATATTATTAGTATCTATAATATTAGTATTAATTATTACTATCTATATCAAACAGAAAAAGAATAATTTTATTTATTGAAACGAAGCTAAATATCGAGAGACGAAAATGAAGCAGTAACGTTTTTTAAAATCAAGTGTCTATAACAAATAGCCATATTTTATAGGGGCTCTGAGTGTACTCCCGCTGTCTATATTTGTTGTCGTCAAAGTGAAAGCCGTCGTTTGCCATCAGAGCCACTGAAATTAGAATTCATTTCACAAATTTTTAACACATTTGGGGAACTCAGAACTTCCCAGAAAATTGTCTAATCGGTTCCAAATTTTTCTTATTGGGTTCTCTTGGGAAGTACAGCATTGGATTCCAAAATCAAGTCACTCTCTTTAATAGGACCGAGTTATAGTTCTAGACCGCATTTTTTTACCATTCTCCTGTCTAGAGCTATAATAGAAGCGGAGCTGGATTTTAATACTTCCGAATAAAATATGTATTTCCATCCCGCGAAACGTTGAAGGGGTATGTGCTAATTAAATACGTAATGTAATATTCAAATCTTTTGAATGAATGAATTACCATTAACTTATTAGGTTCTGCTTTCACTTACCTCGCTATCTCTGTCTTGTATACCGAATAATGAAATCATGATAACATTCTGGTCGACCACAAACAATAAATAATCGTAGTACCAAAATTTAGGTATGTAGACGTTGTCTGCAGCAGTGCGGGACACTTTAGAATTAATTACTCTCTTCTTTTTGAAAAGATCTCCGTATATCATTTATTTTTTGTGACAGTTTACCCGTTAGCAGAAGGATCCACCCTTTAATTTTTTGCGACCACCATGTCGTCTTTTTTATCTCGTTTTCTTTGGAAACGAGATAATATGTAGTTCTGTAGACATCAAACTTTTTTGTTTACAGAGATAAATTAAAAATTATTTTTGTGTTGGATAGGTATTGATAAATTTTTACGATATGTTTCTTTAGAATCTCTCTAAAGCTATAATTCCGCCCTTTAGTGGTGGAAAAAGTTGAAAATTCTTAAAAGTTCAAACAAATATTGCATTCGTTTTTGTCCTAGAAATTTGAACCTTTGGTGGTGGATGAGTTGATCCCTTAGACCCAGGGGGGGGGGGGACACACCATTTTAGTTTTAGCAGATAATTGTTTGTTTTTAGAGGTGAATGAAAAATTCTTTTTGTGTTAGATGGGAATTGATAAAATATTATGATTCACATTCTTTAAATCTGCCGAAAACTATGATTGCTTCCTCTAACAGTGGAAAAAATTGCAAATTCCAAAATTTCAAACAAATATTGGAAACAACGTATTTAAGCTAGATATTGTGAATATTGGTGGTGGAATGTGAACGCTATGAAATTTCCATTGGCAACAGTGAGTCGACCTAGACCCAAAGAAGGGAAACACAATTTTTTTGTTTTTGCTTCTAATGCTCGAAGTTTCGCAATATCGACTTGACGGTACCACCACCGTATGAAAACTGAACACCTGACTTTTACGTTAATTAAAACGTCAGCATACTGAACATTCTTCAACTTTGGATGTTCCCATGATGGTTTATCTGCAATCGTCGTCGATCCAGGTCGATACTTTCCACTCGTTCTAGCATTGATAAGTTTCTTCTATATTTGCCCATTTCCCTGTGTGAGCGTACAAAGATCACCCAGCACGTTACCCATATTTCCCGGATACAGGAGTTATCCACTTTTCATTTGAAAATCCATATACACCTGTCCCTCGAGTTTCACGGTACTTGATTTACACACAAAATGTCCAACCAGTTCCGATTTATATGTGATTGGTTTGGTTATACAAGGTAAGAATTGATATCTTTTTTTATATATGTGCAGATATAATACATATTGTGAAGTAACAGTGATATAGCGTCAAGGGAGATTATTAGACTGTCATCCGAATGTAAAAATCAACTAAATGATTTCAATTGATATAATTTATTTTTAAGAATAAATTTCTATATTAATAAATTTAATTGTGACAAACTATATTTTTATTGTTTCGCTAAAATTATATTTTTACGATTATAATGCAATCTGTGTCGCGACATCTAAATGAAATCATCTGTTTTTAACCGGCAGAGAGATGACTTTTTTGACTGAATTTTTCGGGGTAGTAAAAACAGCGATTTATCTCATTTTTAGCAACTTTTAACTTTGCAAATTATTATACAGGTTAAATACAGATGATTCGTAAGTACTTTATTTCTAATTTATATTCAGTTCATTAGTATTATTCTTTCAAATTTCGTTTTAAATTTCAGCAGTGTACGTATAGATTAAAGATGAGTAATTTTCGTAATCAGAAAGAAATGTATGAGAATATATCAATTATTATTATTGCTAAAGTGAAATTTGAAATAAAAATATATAAATAATACTTTCAACAGTTTTGTTCATAAAAACGATATTTTTGAAACCTATCGCCCATTTCTCCATAAGTTGTTGGTTTCGATTTACACTGTGATTTCGCGGAACCAATCTATCGTGTAAATCGAGTGATCGGTGTATATGTATAGAGCATAAATAGATACACTACAGGACAGAAAATGCAACACTTGCAAGAAGTTATGCTAATGCTACGAAATTTATTGAGACGGTAATATATGGAACTGCATGGAAATGAAGCTGGTTTGTGGTATAGAGATGTGACCGATCTTGTTGGCCGCAATCCCAGAACCATCGTACACATATGGCGCCAGTGGGTTCAATAAAAATTCAGAACATGCCAAGATCAGGAAGACAAAGAATGACCACAGAGCGACAGGGCCACCATTTCCGACGCATGGCATTGCGTGACAGATTCGCGACTACAACGCAACTGCAAAGGGACTGGCAACAGGTAAACACAAAGAATACCTCCCAGGCGGACGGTAAACATTAGGCTTTTACAGTTTTCATTGCGAGCCTATCCTCTGGCACTGCATTTGCCCCTCACATCTGCCCACATGCAAGCACGTCTTCAGTGGTTTCGCCTCAGACAAAACTGAACTAACAAGAGTGGAGTACTGTGGTGTTTAGTAACGAATCTCGTTTTTGTCGTGGTCAGCACGACGGTAGACAACGTGTTCGCCTTCATCCGGGAGAAAGGAACGCCACCTAGTGCCTGCGACATTGTTACACAGCTGCAACACCTGGTGTGGGTTGCTATTGGACACCTCGGTCAGAACTGGTCATCATAAGGGGTTCTCTAACTGTCCAATGATATGCTGCCAGCATTTTTCAGGCCAGTGGCTGTCCCATTTGTTCAGCAGCACGGAACCTTTTATCAGCAAGATAATACTTGTCCCCACACAGGCCGCATTAGTCTGCAGTATCTACAGGAGGAAACGTTCAGGTACTATCATGGCCACAACACGCTCACCGGACCTTTCATCTATTGAACACATCTGGGACATGATGGAGCGACAGCTCCAACACCACTCAAGAGTGCGCCAACTACTGTCGCTGAAATGGAACAGCGACTTCACGCTATTTGGCATTCTATCTCTCCGGAGGACATTATAGTGCTGTATGGTAGCGTTCCCCGCCTTCATGAGTTCATGCTGCGCCGGGCGGTTCAACATCGTACTAATTATATCACTTTACCCGGTAGGTAAAGTCGCAATTTTCCATGCATCTTTTTTTTTGTAATAATGTCATCAATCGCGCATTTCAGTGTATACTAACAGCTGCCTGCGTTTCAATAAAATGGCATTAATCCTTCGAAGTGTCGCAATTTTTTTTCCTGTAGTGTATTCAAAAACTACTGAATTTATAACACGGAACGCACAGAACATATTTTCATACGTTGGCGGCCCGAGCATTAAAGGAAATAGATTTGTCTTGTTACAAACTGAGAAAGAGAACAATGAATTTAAGGGCATAATATTGTGTTTTGTTATGTCGTAGTGGCATCGTAGTAATATTACATTTTCTTATTCATTGAATTCTCAAAATGCAATATTTATGACAAAGTGAGCTTTGCGATTTTGGAACGTGTACTTGATATTTAGTTGCACTTTAACTTTATAAATTAAAATAATACCCCAATAATGCTACTATGTAATTATACAAAAATAATTTATTCTTGTGGCTGTGGGAATAATGAAGAGAACAGATTGCATTATTTGATTACGGAATTGATGCGTAATAGAGGATTGCCGGTGACATGATCTTCAATTGCCAGTGACATTTGAAAAGGGACATGATCGATTGTGAACTGCATGTTCTGTCGAGGTCTCGTCTTCCTTACAGATGTTCTCTATGAGGTCTTATGCGGACAGGCTCCTGTCAGACTTTTGTGACAAGCAGTTGCTTAAGGGGTATTTTCTTTTTTAACATTTTGTGAATACCCTCGCCGTCCCATGGCCGAGTGGTTAGCGCGCTTGGCTACTAACCTAAGGGACCTGGGTTCGAGCCCCGGGTAAGGCATGGATGTATGTGTCGTTTTTCTGCTGAGGTCCTGCCATCCTCTGACAGACTCCTGGTCTGACAGACTCCTGTCAGACGTCTGTGGCAAGCAGCTGCTTGAGGGGGTATTTATTTTTTTTTTATTTGTGAAAACCCCCAAAGATAACTTATGCTGCCCTTTTACATGGCAATCATCATAATGCTGGCTGATATGTGGGGCATTTCGCATGGCGATCGTGCAAATGGATACGTTATGTGGGGAAGGGAGATGTCTTTACAAATATAAAATGTGACATTGAGACTGCGACACGACACGTAAATAAATTTCTTCTGGCCCACTAATTCAATGTAAAAGTACATCATTATTTTCGCGTGAGTGAGCTTACAGGTTGCTTTCATTATTGAAAGATTTCCGCTGTGGAAAAAGGTTCAACATCCTTGTTGTATGACCCTCGTATCGAATTAGTTCTTGAGCCATGCAATTTCGAAATAAAAAAAACAATCGGCATTTAAATTCAATTATTTTCTTAACCTATTTGCTTTACTCATTAAGACAATAATGTATTAATAGATTTTCAGACAAGTTTTGCGATAATACACTGTTAATTAAAGCTGTAGGGCAGTTTAAAGGTATATCCCTGCATTATTTATACTGATACCAGGTTATAAATGGCTTTAGACACTGTTTTGGAATATTGCCAAAATCTGGGTCTTCAGAGGAGAGTTGTTCCCAAATGTGGAGTTGGAGGTTTATTATTATATTAATTTATAAACTCCACATTTCGGAACAACTCTGCTCTGAAGAACTGGATTTTGTCAATCCAGTTCTTCAGTGTCAATCCAATTAATACAGTGTCTAAAGTATTTATAATGTCTAACCGATGCAAGTGTATACCTCTAAACTGCCCTATAGCTTTAATAGTGCATTATCGCAAAACTTGCCTTAATATTAAATAAAAATATATGAAATTATTCTGTTTAAACAAATTGTTTTTTTACACAACTATTAATAGATATTCATTGATTTCTTTTATTATTCTATTGAATTTGGACTACATTCATCAAAGAATGAAAAATATCAAAAATCATAAAGCATGTGTTTACTTCAATAATGATAACACTCTTTAGTAATATTTTCCTGATGATTACAATAACGCGAAAGATGCAAACATTTGAATATACTACATCTTTCTACCTATCTTCATATAGCTTTTCATTTCACTTTTCTCGGTTAGTGTTTCTGGAAACGGTATCCATGGTTCCGCTGTAGCTTCCCCACCAGTTGATCGAACTGGAAGCTCATGTGCCAGATGAAAGCTTGTCATGCTCAGAGTATCATAGGACGGAACCCCTTCTCCCCTCTTGTGTTTTCTTACCTACGAAAAGGAAAGCAGGTGACGTGTGGAGTGTCGTGTGGACCTCGAGTTTCGCCTCTACCCTTCTTTTTCACTGAAAAATAGGGGACGGAAATTTCAGGTGGTCGACCACAATAAGTTGTATCTCAAATTGAAGCTTGTGGTTATTATATTGCTTTGGGATAGCCAAATCACCATTTTATTATACTGCCCTTTTACGCGTGGGATATCCTTCACGTATTATCTCCTATCTATAATGAGATAATTATAAAACACCGATTTACCAATTCAAAAAAAATTGCTGATTTTCTATCACATGAATACCAATAGAGCAAGTCATTTCAACAAAAGTACAAATTATTATATATTATATAATAATTGGATATTATATAATAGTATAAATTGGATATCCAATTAAAAAGTTAATTCACTTTTCATTATGTTTGTCGTCTACATGACCGTCTCTTTTCACCTTCTAATAGTGGAAAAATTTGAAATTTTAAAATGAATTTTAAAATAAAAATTTGAAAAATTAAAAAATTTCAGAAGATTTAGTTATGCTAGAAATTTGAAATTTTAGTGGTGGAATGTGAAAGTCACGAATTTTCGGTAGGCATGAATGGGTTAACCCCTGTAATCGGGGAGAGAGGGAAATGCAATGCGACGTGTTTGATTCAGTAGATAATTGTGTATTTTGAAGGATATATAAAAAAATTCTTTTTAAGTTGGATAGGTATGGCTCCAGTATTACGATTTGAACTTTTCGAATTTCCCTGAAGATACTCTCTTGTGGAAGTGAACGGAAGGGGAGGGCTACCAGATTAGTGTGGCCTACTGATCTGGACAACTATGGCTACTTTTCTTTTTTTTCTACCCTGCTGAGGAGTGGTCAACCACACAGGATCCTGGTGCTGACCATATAAACCCACTGGACTGGACAGATATATGGCTCTGAGCGTGACTATGGATCCTGATTTTGCTGCACTGGTAGGCTTCTGTGGAGGGAAAATTTTCCTCTGTGTTATCTGTTTGTTTGTGGGTTGACAGCCCCAAGTGAATAGATTCACAGGATATGTTTATCAGCTGGTGGATAATCCTGAGCAGAAGTCATCGCAGGCACCTGAACTCTTTGCTTCTATTGGCATCGTCAAATTCTACATTGGAGGAAGTCTTCCAGTGTAGATGGCTTCAGCCTTTAGTAGTGGGGGAACGGGTCTTTGCCCCATGTCTGCGATTAGGGGGCTGTTTGATATTGTCGGCATTCCCTCTCTCAATAAACATAGTTTCTTTAAACATCCCACTAACCATTTTCTCTCCATAGGTAGTTGGAATGTGAGGACTGCACAGAGCTTTTTCTCTTGATGTCCTCACACAAGAATTGCACCATTATAATTTACATATTCTTGGCTTGCAAGAGACCAGATGGACAGATAAAGGTCAGATTCTTAAAAATAATCTTAAATTTCTCTTTTCAGGGAGGGACGACAATAAGCGTCACCAAGGCGTGGTGGGTCTGCTTCTCAGCAGACACGCTAGTGATGCTCTTCTAGGATATGAGAGCATTAATGAAAGGTTTCTTACAGCAAAATTTCAGACAAGAGTTAAAGACCTGAATGTTATCTGCTGTTATGCCCCCACTGAGGATGCCGATGAGGATGAGAAGGATAGGTTTTATGAACAATTTCAGGATATTTTGAATTCTGTCAAGAAAGGAGATATTACCCATGTTCTTGGTGATTTCAATGACAAAGTTGGTACTGACACTGACTTTTGGGGGGGAGTAATAGGCCCTTTTGGTATTGGTAGCTGCAATGGCAATGAGCAACGTCTCCTACAGGTAAGTAAACTCAATGGATTCAGAATAACTAACACTTATTACAAACACCACAATATATATAAGTACACATGGGTTTCACCTGATGGGCTGCATAAGAACATGATTGATTACATATTAATTAACAGCAAATGTGCTAGTTCTGTTAGGAATACCAGGGCATATAGGAGAGCTGAAATTGGATCTGACCATTACCTTGTTAAAAGTGTGTTGCAACTTAAACTTAAAAAGTGTTGTGCTAGGGTTAAAAAATTTACTTTTAATACTGAAGCTCTGAAAGATCCAGTTATAGCCAAAGCTTACCATGACAGGTTACTTAGTCATTATGACAGTCATGGTTTGCTTACTACTGAAGTTTAGGAAGAATGGGATCATTTTAAACAGGCTTATTTGGACACTAACAGTACTCTTTTAGGAAAAAAGGAGCAGAAGAGTAGAATTATCTGAGTGATAAGGCACTTGAGCTTATTTCGAAAAGAAAGAACTGCAGGAATGTCTTTAATCAAAACACTGCTAGTCCTAATAGAAAGCATTGCAGAGAACTTAATAAACGTCTAAAAGATCAGTTAGCTGCTGATAAGAATCTTTTTCTTGATGGTTTGGCTGACAAAGCCGAGGAAGCAGTTAGACAGCACAACAGCAGAGAGCTGTACCAGATAGTTAATGTTTTGTGTGGTAGAAAACGGACAGGTATACAAGGATTGAAGGATAAACAAGGTAAGGTTATAGAAGGGGAGGATTCTGTCATGGCTAGGTGGGCTGAGCATTTCAGTGATGTTCTAAACAATGTAGTTAGTTCTACTCCCATTGTTTGCAATGATGATAGATGCCTTGGTGGCTTTAATGTTGGCCCTATAACACAATCTGAAGTTATTTTGGCTATCTCTAAACTTAAACTTCATAAATCCCCAGGAGTAGATGAAATTACTACAGAAATGCTTAGAGCTGGGAATGTTTCGGTTACCACATGGATGACTGAAATTCTGAATATCTTTTATGATAAAGGCATGGTTCCTAAGGATTTTACCAGAGCTATTGTTATCCATATTTTTAAAAAAGGTGATCGCATTTCTTGTGATAACTATAGGGGTATCAGCCTACTCTCTGTTCCAGGTAAAGTTCTTTCCATGATTGTGCTTAATAGAATTAAGAATCTGGTTGACAGTCAATTGCGTGATGAGCAATGTGGATTCAGAAGTGGTAGGGGATGTGTGGATCAGATATTTTCACTTAGGCAGATTCTTGAGAAATGTTTAGAGTTTCAGAAACCTTTGGTTGCTAGCTTTGTTGATTTCAAAAAGGCTTTCGACTCTGTTGATCGTCATAATTTGTGGTTGATTGTGAGATCATATGGTATACCTGACAAGTTAGTTAACATAATGAAAGCTCTCTATAATAACACTGAGTCGTGTGTGAGAGTTGGTAAGGCTTGTAGCAATTGGTTTAGCATTCCTTCTGGTGTTCGACAAGGGTGCATTTTGTGTCCTTTTCTCTTTAGCTTCGTTATTGATTATGTTATGCGAAATTCACTTCAAGGGAAAGATTTTGGCCTTTAATGGGCTGGAGATACGACAATTTCTGATTTAGATTATGCTGATGATTTAGCCCTTTTGGCAAATGATGTTGATGAGATGAACTCTTTAATTCGAGCTGTTGATGAGACTGGTAGTAGAGTAGGTTTGGTTATAAACAGAGAGAAAACTAAAGTGATGAAAATTGGTCAGGCAGGCTGTGATTCAGTTAATCAGAATGGTTGCAGTCTGGAGCAGGTGTCACAGTTTAATTATCTTGGGAGCTATGTAACAGATAATGGTGACGTGCGACATGAGATTAACAGACGAATAGGGATTGCTGCCGGGACTTTTAAGAATCTATGGAGAGTGTGGAGAAATAGGCGTATACACCTAAAAACTAAAATTAGCCTGTATAATAGTTTGGTTCTTTCTAGGGTTAGTTATGGTAGTGAAACTTGGACTCTTTGTAAAAAAAGATAACAGGAAACTAGATGCTTTTGATTCCAGATGCTTACGCATTGGGGATTAGGTGATTCAACTTTGTAACTAATGATGAGGTTAGGCAAAGGACTTTGAAACCTCCTTTAAGCAGCATATTTTGCAGAGAGCGACTCCGTTGGTTTGGCCATGTTGCCCATATGAATAATTATAGATTGGCGAATAGGGTTATGAACAGTGTGCCTAAAGGCCTCAGAAAGAAGGGGAGACCTAGGATGCCGTGGGCAGACAATGTCAAACAGGACCTTGTTAGAATTGGTGTGCAGTGGCCAGATGCAGTAGATGTAGCTCAGGTTAGACTTGCTTGGAGAACTAAATTGCATGGTCTTGTTGGACCTCCGTAGCCCAAGGCTGCTTGAGGATGATGATGATGATGATGATAAATACGCATTCTAACAATGGAAAAGTCAAAAATTCCAAACTTTTTAACGAATGTAGCGAATGATGTATTTAGGCTTGCAACATGAAATGTTGGTGAAGGCCACGAAGTTTCCATTGGCAGCAATGAATTGGTCCCTTACGTCCAGGGTGGGTGGCAAACGCAACTCTTTTATTTTAATAGATACCTGGAAAACTTTTTTCTTTGGATTGCTACTAACAAAATATGATAATTCTCATTTTTCAAATATTTCGGCGGTTGCAATGTATATCGTTAAACATCACTATATATGGAAACGGCAACACTTTTAACGAATGTTGCAACCGATCTGTGTATGGGAGATTTATTTGCATTTTCCTTATCTTCTATTCATTGATCGGTTTACTCGAATTCAAACATCTAAGTAGTACAAGAGTAGGTAAAAGAAAAGCTTTATTCTCTTCCAAAATACGATTCCCATATACGCCAGAGGCGATATACGTTATTCTGTTTACTTTATACTTATTCTTTTTATTTTAAATGTATTGTATTGTTTTTAAAGTATTAAAAGAAATTATTCATTCATTGGAAATGACAGATGATTAAAGATTTCTATATAGTAATAATTTCAGTGCTTCCTTAAATATATTTCAAATGGCAGCTTTTATTTATCTTGTTTCATTTCTTTAGGTAGAAGGTGTGCCACGAAATATACTGTCTTCATTGTGAAGATTCGTTATTTATTTTACGATGTGTACTTTTGAACTTTCACATTCCTGTTGCAAATAATAAATTGCAATTGAATGATGCCAAGAAATTCAAAATGTTTAAAGGCATAAGAAGTGTATTATTTCACAGAAACTCATAATGCATAATATCATACAAATGTTTTGATTCCTATGAAAAAAATATGTCATATTTGTAGTAAAATCAATTTCTTCGTAAATTTGGCTACAACGCACAAGATGACGAATACATCATTCGTAGAGATATTTTTTAACAACTCTGCATGTGATAAACACTAAAATGCTGCATAAGTATACACAGAAGAGAGCATTAGTATTCCTGTAGAAGCATTTCTTAATGTACTATAATTAATATTTACTTAATGTGCGCACAAAAAATGTAAGATTTCAGATAAGGATTTTAGTTTTTTAAACGAAATGGTAAAAAGAAGAAATAAATATTCCTATGTTTGTTATTCTTATCGGAAAATATTTCTTAGGCGAAGAAATCTGATGAATCACACATTCAGTGTTAGTAAAATACAGGATTATGGCAATGATATATGTAAATCAAAGACTGATAAAGGAAGAGATACAAAATCTAAGACAGATATAATAGAGTCAATTAATGGTTTTGATATTCCTTATAAAACGTTTATTGAAAAAAGGCATCTCAAACGTACTAGAGAAAAAGTCCATGGATGCCATGTTTATGTTAATTCTCTAGCCACAAACGAAGTATGTGAGAAACATATTTATACTCACAAAAAAATAAACCTTTATCCGTACACTAAAAAATGGTCGCATTCGAAAGGCTCTCATTTCACAAATATAAGGGAAAAGTTTTGTGGTGAAATATACAATAAAGGTCTTGCTGAAACGCGAAATCTAAACACGTATTGCTTAATGCATAAAAAACAGGAATCTCGGACCCATGACGTGAAAAATAAAAAGGTTTCTAAGTCATTGCCTCTCAAAAGTCATATTTTAACATACAGAAAGCGGAAGCCTTATGCATGTAATGAAACCTTTTTCCAAGCATTCCATTCCAAAGGACATCTTGTACCACATGCAAAAGAGAAGACTCGTGTATGTGATGCCTGCCATAAAACCTTTTCTATCAGGTCTCTAAAAAGCCATCTAACGTACACAAAAGAGAAGCATCATGTATGTGATGTTTGCCATAAAGCCTTTTCTCTCCTATCGACTCTCAAAAACCACACTTTAACGCACACAAAGGAGAAGCCTCATGTATGTGATGTCTGCCATAAAGCCTTTTCTCGGTCATCGACTCTGAAATGCCACCTTTTAACACACACAAAAGAGAAGCCGCATGTATGTGACATCTGCCATAAAGCCTTTTCTTTTACATCGACTCTAAAAAGCCATCTTTTAACGCACACAAAGGAGAAGCCTCATGTATGTGATGTCTGCCATAAAGCCTTTTCTTGGTCATCAAATCTGAAATGCCATCTTTTAACTCACATAAAAGAGAAACCTCATGTATGTGATGTCTGCCATAAAGCCTTTCCTCAGTCATCGACTCTGAAATGCCACCTTTTAACACACACAAAAGAGAAGCCGCATGTATGTGACATCTGCCATAAAGCCTTTTCTGTTACATCGAATCTAAAAAGCCATCTTTTAACCCACACAAAGGAGAAGCCTCATGTATGTGATGTCTGCCATAAAGCCTTTTCTCAGTCATCAACTCTGAAAAGCCATCTTTTAATGCACACAAAGGAGAAACCTCATGTATGTGATGTCTGCCATGAAGCCTTTTCTCAGACATCAACTCTCAAAAGACATCTTTTAACACACACAAAAGAGAAGCCTCATGTATGTGATGTCTGCCATAAAGCTTTTTCTCAGAGATCAACTCTGAAAAGACATCTTTTAACGCACACAAAAGAGAAGCCTCATGTATGTGATGTCTGCCATAAAGCCTTTTCTCGATCATCGACTCTGAAAAGCCACCTTTTAACGCACACAAAAGAGAAGCCTCATGTATGTGATGTCTGCCATAAAGCCTTTTCTCAGTCATCGACTCTGAAATGCCACCTTTTAACACACACAAAAGAGAAGCTGCATGTATGTGACATCTGCCATAAAGCCTTTTCTTTTACATCGAATCTAAAAAGCCATCTTTTAACACACACAAAAGAGAAGCCTCATGTATGTGATGTCTGCCATAAAGCTTTTTCTCAGAGATCAACTCTGAAAAGACATCTTTTAACGCACACAAAAGAGAAGCCTCATGTATGTGATGTCTGCCATAAAGCCTTTTCTCAGTCATCAACTCTGAAAAGCCATCTTTTAATGCACACAAAGGAGAAACCTCATGTATGTGATGTCTGCCATGAAGCCTTTTCTCAGACATCAAATCTCAAAAGCCATCTTTTAACACACACAAAAGAGAAGCCTCATGTATGTGATATCTGCCATAGAGCTTTTTCTCAGACATCAACTCTGAAAAGACATGTTTTAACGCACACAAAAGAGAAGCCTCATGTATGTGATGTCTGCCATAAAGCCTTTTCTCGGTCATCGACTCTGAAAAGCCATCTTTTAACGCACACAAAAGAGAAGCCTCATGTATGTGATGTCTGCCATAAAGCCTTTTCTCAGTCATCGACTCTGAAAAGCCATCTTTTAACGCACACAAAGGAGAAACCTCGTATGTGATGTCTGCCATGAAGCCTTTTCTCAGACATCAACTCTCAAAAGCCATCTTTTAACACACACAAAAGAAGCCTCATGTATGTGATGTCTGCCATAAAGCTTTTTCTCAGACATCAACTCTGAAAAGACATCTTTTAACGCACACAAAAGAGAAGCCGCATGTATATGACATCTGCCATAAAGCTTTTTCCCAAATATCGACTCTAAAAAGCCATCTTTTAACACACACAAAAGAGAAGCCTCATGTATGTGATGTCTGCCATAAAGCTTTTTCTCAGACATCAACTCTGAAAAGACATCTTTTAACGCACACAAAAGAGAAGCCGCATGTATGTGACGTCTGTCATAAAGCCTTTTCTCAGACATCGCATCTGAAAAACCATCTTTTAACACACACTAAAGAGAAGCCTCATGTATATGACATCTGCCATAAAACTTTTTCCCAAATATCGACTCTGAAAAGCCATCTTTTAACACACACAAAAGAGAAGCCTCATGTATGTGATGTCTGCCATAAAGCCTTTTCTCAGTCATCGACTCTGAAATGCCACCTTTTAACACACACAAAAGAGAAGCTGCATGTATGTGACATCTGCCATAAAGCCTTTTCTTTTACATCGAATCTAAAAAGCCATCTTTTAACACACACAAAAGAGAAGCCTCATGTATGTGATGTCTGCCATAAAGCTTTTTCTCAGAGATCAACTCTGAAAAGACATCTTTTAACGCACACAAAAGAGAAGCCTCATGTATGTGATGTCTGCCATAAAGCCTTTTCTCAGTCATCAACTCTGAAAAGCCATCTTTTAATGCACACAAAGGAGAAACCTCATGTATGTGATGTCTGCCATGAAGCCTTTTCTCAGACATCAAATCTCAAAAGCCATCTTTTAACACACACAAAAGAGAAGCCTCATGTATGTGATATCTGCCATACAGCTTTTTCTCAGACATCAACTCTGAAAAGACATGTTTTAACGCACACAAAAGAGAAGCCTCATGTATGTGATGTCTGCCATAAAGCCTTTTCTCGGTCATCGACTCTGAAAAGCCATCTTTTAACGCACACAAAAGAGAAGCCTCATGTATGTGATGTCTGCCATAAAGCCTTTTCTCAGTCATCGACTCTGAAAAGCCATCTTTTAA
This sequence comes from Ryuthela nishihirai, assembly GCA_038380435.1. Classification (NCBI taxonomy): domain Eukaryota; kingdom Metazoa; phylum Arthropoda; class Arachnida; order Araneae; family Heptathelidae; genus Ryuthela; species Ryuthela nishihirai. Next base: position 43,154,326 of record JAWZYU010000022.1, read on the forward strand.
CGCACACAAAGGAGAAACCTCGTATGTGATGTCTGCCATGAAGCCTTTTCTCAGACATCAACTCTCAAAAGCCATCTTTTAACACACACAAAAGAAGCCTCATGTATGTGATGTCTGCCATAAAGCTTTTTCTCAGACATCAACTCTGAAAAGACATCTTTTAACGCACACAAAAGAGAAGCCGCATGTATGTGACGTCTGTCATAAAGCCTTTCTCAGACATCGCATCTGAAAAACCATCTTTTAACACACACTAAAGAGAAGCCTCATGTATATGACATCTGCCATAAAGCTTTTTCCCAAATATCGACTCTAAAAAGCCATCTTTTAACACACACAAAAGAGAAGCCTCATGTATGTGATGTCTGCCATAAAGCTTTTTCTCAGACATCAACTCTGAAAAGACATCTTTTAACGCACACAAAAGAGAAGCCGCATGTATGTGACGTCGGTCATAAAGCCTTTTCTCAGACATCGCATCTGAAAAACCATCTTTTAACACACACTAAAGAGAAGCCTCATGTATATGACATCTGCCATAAAACTTTTTCCCAAATATCGACTCTGAAAAGCCATCTTTTAACACACACAAAAGAGAAGCCTCATGTATGTGATGTCTGCCATAAAGCCTTTTCTCAGACATCGACTCTGAAATGCCATCTTTTAACGCACAGAAAAGAAGCCGCATGTATGTGACATCTGCCATAAAGCCTTTTCTCTTACATCGAATCTAAAATGCCATCTTTTAGCGCATACAAAAGAGAAATCTCATGTATGTGATGTCTGACATAAAGCCTTTTCTCGGCTATCGACTCTGAAATGCCATCTTTTAAAGCACACTATAGAGAAGCCTCGTGTATGTGACGTCTGCCATAAAGCTTTTTCCCAAACATCGACTCTGAAAAGACGTCTTTTAACGCACACAAAAGAGAAGCCTCGTGTATGTGATGTCTGGTATAAAGTCTTTGTGAGACATCTCTGGAAAAAAAAGACATCTTTTATCGCATAAGAATTAGAGGTATCGTGTATGTGATATCTGCCATCAAGTCTTGTCGAACATCAATTCTGAAAAGTCATATTTTAACGCACAGAAAAGAGAAGCTCATGTATGCAATGTTTGTCATAAAGCCTTTTTTCAGACGTCTTTGAAAAACAATGTTTTAATGCACTCAAAAAGTAGCCTCATGTATGTGATATCTGCCCGAAAGCCTCTTCTCTGACGCACTTTTTCACACATTCAAAGGGGAAGCCTCGTGTATCTGATGATTGCTATGAGGTTTTTTTCTCAGATATCTAATCTAAAAGACATTTTTAACACATACAACAGAAAAGCCTCGTGTGATATCTGTTATAAAGCCTGTTCTCAGATATTAACTCTGAGACGCCATCTGTTTACACATACAAAGGAAAATCATTACTTTGGAGTTTTCAATAAAAATGTTTCTAAGTTATTACATCTGTAATGACATCTTTTAACAATCTTAAAAAGCAAGCCGCAAGCACATGACATTTCGAATAAAAAATTTCATAACTCTCAAAATCATCGTTTAATGCACACAAAAGTAGAGCCTCACCTACAAACTCAAAACTGGCATCTCCAAAGTCAGTTTCTTTTTTCTGCCAAAAAGCCATTCTCAGACTGAAAACGCCGTTGACTCTGAAAAGCCATTTAACACCTACATAAGAGAAGCCTCATGAATGTGACAGCAATAAATGCTTTTTTCACACATCAAATCTAAGAAACCATCTTTTAGCACAGAGGTATAATAAGCCTAATGCATGTTTGTAATAAACCATCTTTCTTTCTCATCGCATCTGAAGAAACATCTTTTCACATAATCGGGTAAATGCTTCATTTCTGCTGTTTTTCATGAAACATTCGATGATAAATGTAAGACAAATTTATATTTTAACATGGTGGAAAAAGA